>JBBGZY010000458.1:0-1200000 GCA_037952925.1 Lithobates clamitans | reverse complement strand
ATAGATTGATTTCCGAATGTTGTCAATTTTGTCGATGAAGAAATCTGATAACTCATTGCAGAATTCTTGAGTATCGTTTCCTAGGGGCTCTAAGCAGGTCGGGTTAGACTGAGCCACTATTTTGAAAAGTTCCCGCAGACAGTTTAAGGCGGATGAGATGGTGTCTGAGAAATGTTCTTTTTTGGCTTTGAAGATTGCCTTGTGGTATTTCCCCGTGAGTGCTTTGTAGTTAGCATGGTTTTCCTTGGTAGGATTTCTTCTCCATGCTCTTTCAGCTCTTCTACGTTCTTGCTTGAGTAGGGTGAGAGTACCATTGAACCAGCTTGAGGTTTTTTTGCGGATGAGTGTTCTACGTTTTGGCGCCACGAAGTCTGCTGTTTGTAGTAATACATTGTTTAGGGAGTTGAGCGTTTGTTCTGTTGAGAGGTTTGAGTTTAGCAAAAGAATTTTGCTCGATAATGTAGTTTGGAAGAGATCAGAGTGAAGTTTCTTCTGAGATCTATTCCAGTGTGTTGCTGTTATGTGTTTCTGTTTTTGGAGGATGGTGTTAGTGGTGATTTTAAATTTGATAGCATGGTGGTCCGTCCATGGTAGTGGAGTGTTGTCAAATACGTTGATGTCCATATTCTGTTTGAAGATGAGATCTAGAGTGTGTTCTGAACCATGCTTGGGAGAGTTTATCAGTTGTTGAAGGCCAAGTTCTTCCATTTGGTTGACGCAGGCGGTTGCGGTGGGGTCTTGGGCAGAGTTTGCCCACAGGTTAAAATCCCCAAGTACCAGCAGGTTTTTGGTTTTCAAGGTGTGCATCGAGAAGAATTCAGTGAGCGGCGTGAGGAGATTGGTCTTTGGTCCTGGTGGTCTGTAGCATAGTAGTATGTGAATGATGTCTTGAGGTGTTGTTTGGAGCTGCAGTGAAAGTGTTTCCATGAAAGGCACTGAGTTCTGTACATTTGGTTTGGTGAACCCAAGATGAGATTTGAAGATCACTGCTAGGCCTCCTCCTTTTTTTCCGATTCTATGCTCGGTTAGGATACTGTAGTTCTCGGGCACCAATTCAGTTAGGATGGTGTTGCAGTCAGGTGTTAGCCAGCTTTCTGTAATGAAGAGGCAATTCAAGTTGTTTTCGATGACAAAATCGTGGATTTCCAGCCTGTGCTTGACTGCAGATCTGGTGTTGATCAGGGCGCATGCTAGTTGTTGCGGTTGGATCGGTGTCTCCTTGCATTTCCTGGTTGATTGTGGGTTGGTTCTTAGTAATTGTTCTTTTTTTAGTCTTTTTTGAGTGGCGATCGGTAAAGTTGCGGCGGTGTTTCTTAGCCTGTGGATGGTGTCTGCTGTGTATTTAAAGTTGCACATGATGAGGAGGATGGTGTTGCTAGTAGGAAAGGTGTTCTGATGGTGGTACTGATGTGGTGATGATCCACTTGCGGGGAGATGGAGGGGTCTGATGGCTACCCGCTTCTGGAGTGGTGTGGCGATGGGCTGGTGTGGGTGCGGAGGTACTTGAGGAGGTACGGCTGCCTACCCCCCTGTCGTTCATCCAGAGGAAGGCGAAAAACCCCTAGCTGCGAGGGCCAATAATGCAGCAGAGGAAAAAATTCCTTCCTGACTCCCTGAGGGGCGATCGGACTGGCCCCTGGATCAACTGATGAAGTACCCCTGGTGGCTTACCTGTAGGATGGGCCGGCGGACGACGGGGGGGGATCAGACACTACTTACTGGTAGGTGGTGCGGTGGCTGCGTCTAGGATGATTGAGTTGGAGTAGCCTCTGGTGAGATACCGGAGCCCTTGCGATGATGTTCAGTGATGGTGGGAGGGGTGATTCGGGTGTGGAGGGGTGCGGGCTCTGTTGGACAAAAAGGGAGGGGGGGGATGAGTGGCTGGCTGCAGGAAACTAAGCCGCAGCCGTGGTCTGTCCCACAGAATCTAGCAGCTAGCCTATGGTGATTAGACTGCAGCTGCGGTGGTGACCCAGGGGGGGGCTAGAAGGAGGGATCAGGGATGGTGGGTCCAACCGGGGGGGACCCTGCTGGGGGCTGGTGGCCTCAGATGCTGCACCGGGGGTCTTCAGTTGCTGCACTGACGGCCTGGGTGTGCCAATATGGCCGCCGACTAGGCCTGAGCAGCGGCTGGGCGGCGGTGGGTGTACCAAGATGGCCGCCGGCCAGGCCCGAGCCGCAGACTTTCCTGCAGTGTTCCCGGACGTCCAGCAGAGGTGTGTGGGATAATCCGGTGGTGAGGTAAGCAAGGAGGTGGGGGAGCGCCCGCTGGGCGGGCAGACCGGTCGATGAAGGGGGGCAGTGAATTGCTGCCTGTTAGCAGCCGAGCTAGGCCGGAGCCACAGAGTATCCTGTGCAGCCGGCCGGCTGGCTGAGGGCGGGGCCAGGGAGGGAGGTGCGGGAGGGGGGTCCGGTGGTAGTGCAAGGGGGGCTAAGCCGGACCACGGAGCTGCCTGGCGGCTGGCCGGTTGGCTGGACCGGGCGGGGGTCCGAATGGAGGACCGACAAGAGCGGGGAGGGGGAGTCCTGGATGCAGCTACAAGGGGAGCCGCTCAGACCCGCAGAGAGCCCTGAGCGGCCGGTCTGCTGCTATGTGGCGTGGGGATGAGAAGGTGACAGATGGAGGGGAGGGGAGCAGGTGAGCTGCCGCAGGGGGAGTCGGGATGAGTCAGGACCCAAGGATGGGAGGCCGAGTGGCCGGAGCTTACGAGCCGCTGCAGCAGGCTACAGCAGAGGTCCTGAATTACGCCAATCAATCCCAGTGGAATAACAGGATTTTCTGGACATGTTCAGTAAGAAGGGTGCAGAGACCCTTCCTCCCCATAGATCCTACGACTACCCTATTGAACTGTTACCAGGGGCTGAGGTCCCCTTCGGAAGGATTTTCCCTTTAACCGAGCTTGAGTTGGGCACGCTGAAGGACTATATTGATTGCAACCTTAAGAAAGGATTTATTCGCTCATCTACTTCTCCGGCTGGCACAGGCATCTTCTTTGTTGAAAAGAAGGACCATTCACTACGCCCCTGCGTAGACTATCGGGAATTAAACAAGATTACTGTCAAAAACCGTTACCCACTGCCTCTTGTGCCCGAACTGTTTCAGAGACTGGGAACCGCAGTCATCTTAACTAAACTGGATCTCCGGGGAGCATACAACCTAATACGTATTCGAGAAGGAGATGAGTGGAAGACGGCTTTTCGTACCCGATTCGGGCACTTCGAATACCTATTCATGCCTTTTGGGTTATGCAACGCGCCAGCCACCTTTCAGCACTTTGTCAATGACATTTTTCGTGACTATCTGGACTTGTACGTCATTGTGTTTCTGGATGACATCCTGATTTTTTCAGTAGATGACCACCATAGGCATGTCCGGAATGTGCTATCCCGACTCCGGCAGCATGGCCTCTACGCCAAACCGGAGAAGTGCGAATTTGAACTTCAGTGTATCCAGTTCTTAGGCCTATTAATCTCTGTTGAAGGCATCAAGATGGACCCCCAGAAAGTCACCCGCTTCTTAGATTGGCCAGCTCCTGTGGACAAGAAGGGGGTTCAGCGCCTCATTGGGTTTGCCAACTTCTACCGGAAGTTTATTAGGGGGTTCTCTGCTATTATTGCCCCTATTACTGAACTAACTTTCTCTCAAGGCATTATAGACCAAGATACCTGGGAATTCTTGCGCATCAAGTTTCCCAGGACTCCAACTTTCTATTGCCTACCCAAGGTCCACAAAAATGCATCGACCCCTCCAGGAAGACCAATTGTATCAGGCAACGGTGCCCTCACTGAACATCTTAGCCTCTATGTCGATGCCCACCTTAAGTCCTTCGTCGAGAACCTGCCCTCCTTTGTGCGTGATACCATCCACCTTTTACAAAGTCTAGAGGGCCTACATGTCTCGCGGCGGGCTTTGTTGGTGGCCATCGACATAGAGGCTTTGTATAGTTCCATTCCTCATCAACTAGGCTTGGCCGTAATCAGACGGGTCATTGCACAAACACACAGAGATGACAAAAAATTATGCGAGTTCATCATCATGGCATTGGAGTTCATTCTCCATCACAATGTCTTTTCTTTCGATGGCTCCCACTTCCTCCAAGTACAGGGTGTGGCGATGGGGACTTTGTGTGCCCCATCCTATGCCAACCTGTACCTGGGGGAGTGGGAGAAGTCTTTTTTGTCCGACGAGTCCTCTCGGTCCCACACACAACATGTAGCAGCTTGGTTCCAATACATTGATGACATTCTTCTGTTGTGGGAGGGCTCAGAGAGGGAGCTGGAGGAATGCATTAACTGTATGCGACAAAATATCTTAAACTTAAAATTTACTTTTACTTACAGTGAAACCAGTGTTACATTCCTCGATACCATCATTACCAAGAATGCAGATGGTAGCCTATCAAGCGGCCTCTTCTGCAAACCCACAGCAGGCAATACTATATTGCACGCCTCCAGCGCCCACCCCCAGCCCCTCCTCCGGGCAATCCCTTATAGCCAGTATCTTAGGCTTAAGCGGAACTGCTCGGACCAAGAATCTTTTTTACTTGAAGCATCTGCTTTGAGAGATAGACTCCTTCTCAGGGGATACTCACATTCAATTCTGAAAAAAGCATTTAAAAGAGCCAATGGACAGAATAGACGTGAAATACTCTTTAGTCATCGAAAGAAGTCTGACAGTTGTGCCCCAGTGAGGATGATTATGAAGTTTAGTAACCAACATGAATCTGTCAGATCAATCTTTGACAGATTCTGGCATATACTATATACTGACCCGCATTTGTGTCCACACCTATCTGCACGACCCTCCATTACATACTGACGCGCTAGCTCATTAAGAGATCAATTAGTTCACAGTGAATTTGTGGGCGATTTTCGCAATGACCCGTGCAAAAGATTTGGGACATTTACATGTGAGAGGTGTTCGATATGCAGATACATGAACACAAGTCCAAACAATATTCTTTCCAATGGTCGACCGTACACACCCCATCACTACTACTAACTGCAAGACCGAGGGGGTAGTGTACCTCCTCACTTGCCAATGCCAGCAGTTTTATGTTGGAAAGACTAAACTGAAGTTCTCTGCACGGGCCTCCAGACATATTACCTCAATGAAAAAAGCCAACCCCGACCTCCCTTTGGGAAGGCATGTTATTAATGAACACCATGGGGTTTTCCCACAAATCCAATTCTTGATCTTGGACAGAGTCCACCCCAACCCGAGAGGTGGGGACTGTAATAACGTCCTTCTACAGTGGGAGGCCCGCTGGATTATGGACCCTGTTGCCACCTCACCCCCGGGCTTAAATGAGCAATTGAGCTATAGACCATTCCTAGAGGGTTTCACATCTGGTCTCTGTGAGAAAGATCTTTAGTCTCCCCCTTGCAGGCCCTCTTTAGGTTTGTGTCTCTCTCTGCCCCTAATTTTTTAGTGTGCACCATCATGTTATAGCTGTTTCTTTCCTAATAATTATAATTGTTTTGTTGCTTATTTGTCATGCCCAGCTCAAATATATGGTATGCTTTGATTGCCTTTTTGCCCTGTCAGTGCCGGAGCTTTCTCTGCCTGGTCTGCTTGCGTATGCACTAGTGTCCGTATACATCTGGCTGGCCCCGCCCTGTCCCGCCCGGCGCAGGGGGCCCCCCGGGACCTTTCTGTTCCCATGGGGGGCCTCTGTTTATGGCCTACCGGTGAGCACTTTCGTTGCTGCTTAGCGGCGTTTGCTCGCCTAACGGCCTTCCTGCGTCGGTGGGCCGCCATTGCAT
Organism: Lithobates clamitans; assembly: GCA_037952925.1. NCBI lineage: Eukaryota > Metazoa > Chordata > Amphibia > Anura > Ranidae > Lithobates > Lithobates clamitans. Next base: position 1,194,234 of record JBBGZY010000458.1, on the reverse strand, counting down.
GACCCCCCTCTCAGGACCCCCCTGTGGGGTGGGCCGTGCAGTGATGGCTCTGGGTCCTCCCCTTTTGGTTGGGGGCCTCTGCAACGCTTGTTCAGCTATGAATAGATGGGTATTTTCATTTTCATGTATATCTTGCTTTTGTAAATTGGAGGTTTGGCCTTAGTGTTAAAACACAGTTCTCAGTTATATATTTATACATTTATATAATTATGTCCAAGTGTCTTGTTTATGCCTTGCCGTATAGCATCTCTTTGTCTGCTACTAGGCAATTAACTATACCGCTCAGCCGCCCTACGTGCCTTGGTGGGCGGGACCCCCTGTCAGATGAACACAGTCTTTCCTTCTGAGTGAGGATTATACAGTGGGCGTTGCGCCATAGCACGGCCGCTCGCCTTGGACACTTCCTTGTCTACTGACTGAGGTGATGATGCCGCATAGCTAATGTGACGCCACGTCTGACTCCGCCCCCTTAGGCTTCTTATAGTACAGCGCCGATCGGAGCACTCCCATCTCTACTGCATCTGGCGGTGAACGGTCCAGACGGTGCTGCATGATAGTCCTTATCCTAACAGGAAATAGCCCTGCAACCATATGTAAGTGCTGCTTGTGTTGGTTGGTGCTTAGATATCCCCCCTTTTTGAGCCTGGCACTGTTGGGCTGCCTAGATAACTTTACCCTTTGTTGTTTACAGACCCTGATATTATGTGGATCGACTCTCTGCATTATCCGTGTTACCTTTTACACAGTGATGGTCTTCCCCCTTCTATGCCTTTATCCAGACTATTTGACTGAATCTGTGGACACTTTGGTATGAGTTCAGCCTCCCTCACTAACCTTCCTTTTGTATTATGATTCTCTAAATTGCATTGCTGTTTTTGGCAATATTAAGCTATATTGCACATATTTTTACCCTTTAGATATCCATCCAGCTAGAGTGTTGCAATTCAGTTTCCACCTGAATGGTGGGATTGCTGGGTGCCCCCTCGTCTGTGGGTTGGATCAGTGTGGATAGAGCGGGGCCAATCATATACACCCGGGTCCTCGTTATTCCCTTTGGACCTGTGGGTTTTTGACACTGTCGCCGCTGCGCTCTGATACTGATATGTTTGGGTAGGTTGTGTCCCCTGGTTTATGTTCACAATGACCTAATGTTGTATATGTGGTACTTGCAAATGTCATTTTTATGCTGTTGTTTTTTTTTACGTATTTTTATATTTCATTACACAATAGGACTATGCCCCACGATTTGTCTCTGATGAAGGGACACTCTGTCTAGTCCCGAAACGCGTAAGACCTTGTGGCAAAATTATTGAACATAGCCTTCATTCCTGCATATCAGTACAGCTTATATAAAAAATAAATAAAGTGCGCTAATTATATGAAAATACACACATAGATGTGAATTCATGTGGGTAGTAGTAAAAACCACAATCTACTGAGAGCAAGTAAATGACTCCATGAGTGGTAAAAATATATAAGTGCAAAACATAAAAACTCAAATAAAAAGAAGAAACAAAAAATGTGTACATGTGAAATACAATGATATTAATAGTGTGAAAATCTGAAAATCAAACAAACTCAGTCCATGGGTTCAAATATAAAAAGTTCATCAGTGAAAAAAAGCTTCCATCCACTATACAGCTCAGCAGCAACTAATCCCCCTATGAGTGGGTTGACAAAGGAGAGAGATATGCAGGATGGTGCAAATCCACTGGCGGTGACTCCAATAAGTGAGAAAGTGATAAAAGTGGACTCTTACCCTCCGTGTTGGACCCCCTCCTTGGCAGGGTCTATTAGGCATGCAGATTTTTGCCCTCTGCAGGGACCATGTAATGAGAAGATCTCCCCAGCAGCTGTTAGGAATGTTGTCTCCGATCCGGGCTGGTCCAAGTGAAACGCCTGGAGAGGGGGGAAGGAAAGCTCTCTTGCTCCCAGTGTGGCAAAGGAAAAAACAAAAGAGCGGAGCTCCAATAGTGTAAAAAGTTTCGGAATTTATTAAATAAAAGTACAGACCACAACGGAGAGTGCGCGCTCCGTGAGGTGAAAATACAATTAAAAACAAGCCGGCATATAAAAATCGTAATAACCCGTGCATAACATGGGGCAATCGTGACAGCTTACAACGTAGCCACGCCCTACATGTTTCGTCATTAGTAGACATCTTCAAAGGGGCAGCTTATATAGCTTCCTATCTGTTTTATGATATTGTTGTTGTTATGTTATGTTGGTTTTTCAATGTTTTTCATCACATCTTTTTCTACCTAATAAATTAAATTTTAAATTTCAATATGTGGTTGCCGTTAAAGTCCCTTTAATCCCTTGGGGGTAATTATTTATGTAAACTAACTAAACAAGGAACCCGATTCCTCTGGTCTCCCAAAGCGCAATCGACATTTGAAGTCCTCAAAAAACTGTTCACTTCAGCCTCCATCTTGAAGCACCCTGACCCTGCCTTACCATTTGTTCTTGAAGTTGATGCCTCGGAAGTTGCAGTAGGGGCTGTGCTGTCTCAACGGCAAGAAGCTAAAGCCCTACTTCACCCAGTTGCTTTCTTTTCCCGCAAATTATCTACAGCGGAAAGAAATTATGATGTGGGAGACCATGAGTTTTTGGCCATCAAGGCCGCATTAGAAGAATGGCGTTACTTACTTGAAGGTGCAGCACATCCCATTCCGGTCTATACGGACCACAAGAATTTAGAATATCTGAGAACAGCAAAGAGATTAAAACCACGGCAGGCAAGGTGGGCACTTTTTTTCTCTAGATTCTCATTCCATATAACCTACAGGCCAGGGTCGAAGAATACAAAACCAGATGCACTCTCATGTATGTTCAAAGAACATAAAACAAGAGGGTTGGGACTTTGAATGAGGTGAGCAAAGGAGGCCAGAGGGACAGTCAAAATTGCATAAAACACTTTATTGATACATAGTAGTATAATGACACAATTTGAGTTCAAGTGGAGATTGTAATGACAAATCATATAGCAGTCACATCCTAACCGATACATGGCAGACATGGTAAACAGCCCCCGAATGATGCAGGGCAAATAATCCTAGTCTGGAAAAAATATTCACTTGAGTAGCATAGGATCACAAAATAGTTAAAAACTTGTAGGTATATGATTGTCTGGTGCATGTCGTAAGTCTGATGCGTTTCGTGTATTAAACATTCTTCAGGGGCGATATAGCACCAGGATCTACAAAGGAAAGGAACAGTGTGGTAAAAAAAACTGTAAGAAAGAGAAAAAAGAAGAAAAAAATAAAAAAATAAATAAAAAGAACAAATAGGGGAGGCAGAACCCCTGATGCTCAATGGTTACTCACATGCCACAGGCTAGTGAATCCAAGGGGGTCCGCGACTGCAGGCCGCCAATTAGCTCGGGTCCGGGAGCTGAGGGAGGAGCTCAAAGAGAGGGGTCGGGAGATACTCAGACACAACACAAGGGTCCCCAAAGAGTAATGGGTTCACACTGGTAATTGATGAGGATGAAGTTCTAAAGTAATAAAAGTAAAAAGTATAAGGTGTTGCCCAAAAGACATGGCTGGGGCCCCTACTCAAAAGAGAGTACAGAGATATCCTATAATACCCCCCTTACCTAAGGATGATGAAAAGTGGCCAGCCGTATCTGACCCGGTGATGTACATGCTGCCTGAGAACAGGCTTAACATGAATGAGGACCCTATATACAGCCAGTCCCCACCCCAATCAGAGAGCTCCCCCCAGCATCACACGGTGCAGGCACACAGGTGGACGGAGGACTCCTCCAGCGCAGCGACAGCCGCTGCCCACAGCTGCTGGGGAGGCCGCCATCCACATGTCTGCACGAGGTGGAAAACACAACGTCAATGCCGTGACACTCACGCAGAGGTCATGTGCATGACAGGGAGGCGTGATGCCGATGCACAGCTGGAAGCCCGCCCCAATCGCCCCTCAAGGAGGACGAGGGGTCAAGGGGGAGGGATCCCAGCCGTGCCTCGCAGCTCCCGGACACTGAACAAAAAAGGATGGGCAAACGCAAAGAACCAATCAGACCCTGGAGCAGTACCTCCGTTGCTTTTCTTCATTCTCACAAGATGACTGGGTCGCTTTACTCCCCATTGACGGGTTCGCTTATAATAACTCTTCCCATTCTGCCATCAAACAAACTCCATTTTTTGCTAATTACGGCTATCACCCATCCTTCCTGCCTAGTACCATACCTGAATGCTCAATCCCTGCAGTCTCTGAAACGATAGATTTCTTCTCTAAAAACAACAAACTATTACAAGAGACCATGGCCAAAACACAAGAGTACAATAAAAAGATATTTGACAGGAAAAAACGAGGAGAACTAATTCTGGAACCCGGCAACCAGGTATGGTTGTCTACAGTGAACTTGAAAATGGCTTGCCCCTCAAGAAAATTGGGCCCTAAGTTTATGGGCCCCTTCCATGTAAAGAGAAAGATCAATGATGTAGCTTATGAGCTGGAATTACCCGATTCACTTAAAGTCCCCCGTCTTCCATGTGACTCTTTTGAAACCTGCTGTTCCGAATCCCTTCCCTGAACGAAGTACTGGTCCACCGGAGCCTGTAATAGTCAATGGATAGGAGGAATTTGAGGTGGAGGCAATCTTGGATTGTAGAAGGAGGTACAATCAGGTTTAGTATCTAATTAAATGAAAGGGAAATGGGCCTGAAAATAACTCTTGGGAGCCTGAAAGCAATATTTATGCTAAAGAACTAATGCAATCCTTCAAGAGATCCCATGATGTGAAGTTGGCCCAATTGGGCATCCGGAGGCTGCCCTTTAGGAGGGGGCAATGTCATGGATCTGCCACCTAAGGGTTAACTTAGTCCAGGCTGATTTCAGTGATTGGCAACAGGCTGCCTTATTTAAACACCTCAGCAGCTCTGTGTCCTTGCTGTTTGATCTGCAGCCCTGTGTATGTGTTTCTTGAAGATCTGATATCTGCTCCTGTTTGACCCGGCTTGTTTTGAGACTGTTCCTGTTATCCGCCTGCATCTGACCCTTGGCTTGTTTGACAATTCCTTCTGCCTGCTCCTCTTGTACCTTTGTTGCCAGCCTGATTATCGACCCGGCCTGCCTGACGTTCCCAGACTATCCTTCCAGTCTGCTGATCCATCCAGTCTGCTCACCTGTCTGCTGATCCATCCAGTTTGCTCACCTGTCTGCTGATCCATCCAGTCTGCTCACCTGTCTGCTGATCCGTCCAGCCTGCTGGTACTGTCTGCTGTCCTGGCCATCTGACCCATCTGCTGTTGATCCTGCCAGGCACTCATACCATTCTGCACTCCTGTGCCACCTGTCTGCTCTACCAGGGGCCGTGAGTCAGATACGTAAGGGAGGCCTTCCTCTGCACTATCGGGCTCATCAGTCAGGTATGTGAGAACTTGACATTCTGCCTGCCTGTTTGACTATCCTAGAGATAGGTGGTCCTATTTGGTAAGAGTCCCTGGATACTTAGATGGTGTGCCACTGAAAAATCCTGCATCCAGTCACTCTGTGGTGTAATATACACGTATTCTTGGACCATTTTCTTCTTCTTTTTTCTTTTTATTCCAAAGACTCATGTTTTACTAATGATTTCATCATCTGCTTTTTGCACACTGTCCTTTATTTTTAATCACTTGTTTAGTGTGTCACAGCTTTATAAGGAGTGTTATATTCACTGACTAGCACAATTTATCTTTTGCTTACGTATGTTACCTTGTTCTATATCACTTGGTTTTATCGCTGCAGTCTTTGGTTTTCATTTCATGTTTAGATCATTTTAGCGCAGTATATCACTCTTTTTTACTATTGTCATATATTATTGCACGGATTGCACCTCATAAAGAACTTTTTCTGCACGGATGACACTGTGATACTGAAGGATCACAGCACCTTATGAACTTTTATGCAATGTTTTGTGATTTGTTATAACAGATGTTGTTGATTATATGGTAGATATTGTACATTAAATGTTTGTTCCTGGGTTTAGATGATGAAAGGTTAATCTGTGTTGGTGTGTTTGTATTTAGTGATAGTGAAATTCTGCAATCCCTGTCATTCTAGAGCAAAACTGGACAAGTATACTATTGTTTTATATCTGTTGTCTACTGCAGTAATGTGCTTTGGATCTGAAAAAGAAGAGCATAAATAAAATATAATTCTATTATATTTATAACATCCCAGTTGGAGATGGGATTATTCCACCATAGGTTAAAGCCTTTGAAGTGAAAACAATGTGGGTATTGAAAAATAAGAACACAGCTGCCAATTCCACTGTTTATTTTCCTGCAGTAACTGTCTTGTCTGAAGTAACTACAGCCTAATAATAAACAAAATATGGTTAGCTAAAGTTTGAAGATCCTTATAAAAGTGAGCATAAGAGAGTGAACTACAGCTCATGAATTTAAAAAGAAAATACTATTATCTACTGCAGTTTGAAGTAAGACTTAAAAGGATTTGCACTTTGCCTCCATGTTCTACACTTTTTTTTGGCAAGATTTTCTAGAACAATTTCGGAATATTCAGTTTTATAGTTGAAAGGCTTGTAGAATACATAGCAAACTACATAGCAACTATTAAAGAGAAGTTAAGTTGATACTGGGCCGCAGATGCACATTCTGTAATGTGCAAGTATGCACATTATGGAAAGCTTACCGCTTTGTTTGACCTCCTCCAGCAATGAAGGGCCCATGCTCCCTTCCACCATTGTCTTTGAGATTCCTTCCAGGGTCAGCATCTTTTTCTTCAGCCATTGGGCAACCAGTGATGATATAACTCCCACTCAGGAGTTACATTAACCTGCCACTCATCTGAACTCTGCTCCAGATGCTGGCAGTGAACAATTTAAAACAAATTGCTAGCAGATAAACTACACTAGAACTAAAGTATAAAAAATAGACGTGCGATTTGGTTCGTAACGATTGGATTTTCATACAAATTTGTAAGTATTCGTACATTCGGATCAATTTGAACATCCAAACGGCTGAAAGAATCAAATTACAAAATTACAAATAAGCAAAATAACAAACACGCGAACTTACGAACGGACAAACTTACAAAAATACGAAACTCCGAAACGGTAAAAGAAAGAAAATTACCTCTATAATGAATGATTTACATTTCGTATTTTCAATCCTTTGTCTGTTCATAATTTCGTATGTTCGTATTTTCATTCATGTGTTTGTAATTTAGTTTCTTCATCTGTTCGTAATTTTGTTTGTTTGTGTTCTCAAATCGTTCTTTTGAATGGACAGTGTAAGTATATTTTAATATATATGTTCGTATTTTCGTATGTTTCTAACTTCGTGCTCTCTAATCATTCTTTCGAATGGGCAGTGTATTAGTGAGTGATATATCTTACTTAATATCTTTAGCCAATCAGCTTATCCCTTTTGTGTCTGAGTCACACTGCATTCCTGAATCTTTTTAGATTCAGTTGAGGAGGAGACTGAGTCAAATCTCTTGACTGAGGGAGTGGATTGGTGTAAGTACAGGACTTATTAGAAAAGTAAGCATCGTATTATTATTGTTTATTTTCTATGAAAGTACGAATCAATGAAAAAGGCAATCTCACAAAAGTAACAATTACTAAATTATGAGTAGTGTACCGAATAAACAAAAATTATTATCTAACAAAATTACGAATTTCGAATCAAAGAAAATTAGACAAAATTGGATAAAACTGTTACAAAAATTTGAACGAGTCCAAATATGAAACCTCGCGTCTTTCAAAATTTCTAATCATTAGACTAACGGAATCAAGAATCATTTTGTATCAACGAAAATAAAACTGTTAGGAAAATATGAACGAGTCCAAATATGAAACCTTGCGTCTTACGAAATTATGAATCATTAGACTAACCGAATTACGAATCATTTTGTATCAACGAAAATATATCTGTTATGAAAATACGAACAAGTGCGAATATGAAAACTCGTGTCCTATGAAATTATGAATCATTACAAATCAATGGAAATATAAAGAAACTAAAGAAACTAAACGAAACAAATTTTTTTGTTGTGCACATGTCTATTAAAAAATGCTAATAGTTCTTTACCTAGGTTGTGTTCTGTTTTATGCTTTTATAAAGTTCCTCTTTCAATTAAGCAAAAAGAATATACATGTCTGTAAATGTTTCAACTTGCTCACTCTTGATCCTTCACTTATGGGCCATCAATATGATGTCCTGCCCCACTGGTCAAGAGTAAAAGGCAGGCAATATGGGAAGGGGCAGAAAAGCTTCACTCTAATGAATCCACACATTTTTATGTGCTCTGTTTTCTGAAAGCTTAACTCACTTTGTGGATCTCTGGATGACATATGTATGTTACCATTCACCACACATACTATACCTTTGTATCCTTGTATGTTGTAACTGATGCCAGTGCATATTCAATGATGGCACCATCAAAACACAATTGAAGAGAAGGCCATCTGTCCAGTTTCATGCCACATGCGATCAAAATGTCACCCATGAAAGATCAGTTTTTAGTAAAATCATTTGATTATCAAGTTTGGACTGTCTTTTTAAACATCAATATGTCCTTTACAACAATCTGGTGGAAAACTGTTCTGTTTATGGCCATCTTAAAAAAATAGATTTAGATTGTTGTTCCTGAAGCTGTTTGCTGTTTGTTTGTGTTGAGAAAAGCAAAAAAAAATGTATTCATGTTTTGCTTGGTATCTATTAAAGGTTCTTGTGGTAAAAGCCAAGGAAGCTTAGACTTCTGTAGTGTATCAATGATTTTATTAAACAGAAACACCACATATACAACTGAACAAAACACAATTCATAGTTACAAAATATGCCTACGACAAGCACAAGACAATTATCCTTTTCTTGCAAAATAAGCATGTACAACATGTATGAAATAAGTAAACTAAACAGTTACTCAACTTCCATTGATGAAATCTCTTTCATGGTTTTTTTCTCAGAGTCCAACTCAAAAGTTCAACAATGCTCTCTAGTTTCCAGCAGTCATGTGGCTCCTTTGTATTCCAAAACAACTCTCCTTTGTCTGCCTACATGCTTGTTTCAAAAAGTCCTAAACTCCTCCCCCCAACTTCTTGTATATCATGACCTATCCTCTGCTTGGCTCCCAAACCAATCTGACTGGTTCATTTGCATATCAATGGGGAGAGCCTAGCTTCTTAACACAGCACATGATCTTAAAGTCTTAAATATGCTATAAAATCACCTAAATATCCATAGCAACACAATTCACAAGTTGATTAAACAATTGCTTTGAGCCTGATGAAGGGGCGCGGCTGTCCTGTCACCACAGCTCGTACGCCCTGCAACGCGTCGCTCGACCAGTGACGTCATCACTCCTCACCTGATGTCTTCCTTCCATGCTCTCTGCCTTGATTTGTGACCTGTCACCGCTGCGGCCAGCCCTACATCTCAGCGGTACCTCTCTCCACACACAGGCAGAGCCTCCAGCCACGAGTTGTTTGACTGACCTGAGATATACACCTCTTGATGGATGATGATCTCTTCAGAACTTGCTCACATTTACATGCTTTTCTGATTACTTCAAAAATGTGAGTTTGATCAGTGAATTTATGAATAAAAACTGTTTTTAGTCTACACCCAGAGGCGCCTCTCTCTTCTGTTTCTCCTTAGGATTTGGAATTTGGTTTTGCTTCTTGATGAAGGCAGCCCTGTTTGTGGACTCACATTCTTTGGATCCCTGGATCTTTTTATCCTATTATGACTGTGACATAATGCTCTACATGTGATACTTCCTTTCCCTTAATCCTTTATGGATGTATACATGTATATAATTAATTTCTTTGCAGACAGGGTGGACTTTAGTTTCCCTTTTTGTTGTTTTTATTGCCATTTCCAGTTCTCTGTGCCTATACTTGTATATTACATTTTGGCAGCAGTGGGATTTACTCTCCAGTTACTGGGACACTCCAAACCACCACAGGGAATGACCAGCTATGCAGCCTGCAAGAGAGCCACACTGAAAGACTTATTTGAGAGCCGGGGAGGGACCTCTGGGACAAAGAAAAAGGCCAGCTTGATCAGTGAACTAGCCGAGATGGATCAGAGGGATGGTGATGTTGGACCCCGGTCAGTTGAAGTCTTGTTTCAGCAACGAGTTTGAGTTTGAGAAGGAGAGGAGGAAATTGAAGCGATCCTGCAGGACTTTGAGAGACTATGCCATGAAGAACTGCCCCAAGATTGGGTCACCTTACTGGCGAGTAATTTAACTGGCAGAGCGGCAAATGCATATTGGGCCATGGAGCACGAGGATGTTAAGGATTATGACTGGGTAAAAGAAGCTCTGTTAGCCCGAAGAAACCAACATAACATACGTGGAGTGGGCATATCGTCTGCAGCAGAACCTTGAGGGCTGGTTCCAGGGAAGCCACACTCAAACCATAGAGGACATAACCCAGCTAGTACTCTTAGAAAAGTTCTTTAACCACACCCCTCCGGTAGTACTGGATTGGGTGCGAGATAAGCAACCAAGGACTGTACAGCAAGTGACTACTTTGGACAATGAATATCTGGACTCTCAAAGGTCAGGCGAAAGCAAGAACCATCCACTTTCTTGGGCCAGTTTACCATCCTCTAACCCAACTCCAGTACCTCAGTGGTCTGCCTCTAGATCCCCAGCCCGACCCAACCCTCCTACCGGACTTAAGTGCTATACCTGTATCCAACCTGTCATCTGTAGTGATATTTCCCTACCCGATCCACGAGGTACCGAGAGACCGCTCATCCATCCAGACCAGCGGCTCATTGCTTCCAGAATGAGTCCAACCATCAAGATGTTCAGGAAGAGTGTGGCAAACTTTTTGAGGCTGATCCTGTCCAAACTGCTGCCGGAGATAATCGGCAGCACCATCATCAAGCAGTATGGGTTAATGGGCAGCTGGCCCACGGACTCTGTGATTCTGGGGCTATGATTACCCCATCCAGCCTCACATGATTCCCCAGTTGGCCCGGACTGGCCAGACTGTTGCAGTCAGGGTAGCAGGGAGCAAGGTGCTGTGTTTATCCACCGCCCAAGTGCCCTTGGATTGGCTCAGGGGAGCGACAAGTGTGAAAGGGATTACTACGTGAGTTACCCACGGATGTACTTTTGGGGAATGATTTGGGGCATTTAACTTCCTCATATTCCCCAGAGGCCGCCATGGCCATGACCACCCGCCGACAGACCCCAACTTCAAGGCAACTACACTCCTATGGGACCCAGGTAAGACCAAATCCTCCCACGTTACTCCAACTTGACAACCCTGTGTCCTAGGATTCTCCCTCTGACATTAGACAAGAGACTCAGAGTGACCCAACTTTAGCTGGTTATCAGGACAGGGCGGGCAAGGATCCCGGGGGGGTTGGGGGAAGACAGAATAGAGTGGGGGGGTTTCTTTATCATTACATTGAGGGGGTGAGCACAGGGAAGCAACAGGGTCCCCACAAACAGTTAGTCGTACTCCAGAAATACAGATGGGAGCTATTGTGGCTGGCTCACGTCATCCCCTTGTCTGGACATTTATGGATAGTTCAGACCCGGAGTCAGTTGTCTTGTGCTCTCTTCTGGCCCAGGTTACATGCTGAGGTGTGAGAATACTGCCAGACCTGTGAGACTTGTCAGAAAGTAGGGAAGACAGGGGATCACCCAAAAGCCTCTCTGCAACCCCTGCCAATTATTAGAGAACCCTTTAGCCGGATAGCGATAGATATTATAGGCCCACTAGCCTGCCCCAGTGCCACTGGGAAGAGGTATATTCTTATGGTAGTGGATTACGCCACTCGCTACCCAGAGGCCATTTCCTTATCCAATATCCAGGCTGATATGGTAGCCGATGCCTTACTGTGGATATTCACTAGGGTAGGGTTTCCCAAGGAGATATTGTCCGATCAGGGTACCCAGTTCACAGCCCAGCTGACGCAGCAGCTCTGTCATCTCTATGGGATTAAACCCCTCCAGAGTGCCCCCTAACACCCTCAGACTAACAGGCTGTGTGAGAGATTTATCGGGACCCTGAAGCGGCTGCTTCGGGCCTTCGTGGAGAGTAGGAAGGATTGGGAGAAATATCTTCCCCATCTACTGTTCGCCTATAGAGAGGTACCCAAAGAGACCATGGGGTTTTCCTCATTTGAGCTGTTATATGGGCGAAGGGTTAGGGGACCCTTAGACATAATGAGGGCCCAGTGGGAGGGGGTAGAGGATCCGGAAGGCACCCCATCCTTAGTTATGTCTTGGAACTCAGGGAGTGACTGCGGGAACTTACCGATCTAGTCCATGAGAATATGCAACAAGCTCAGAGTCAGCAGAAGGGTTGGTATGATCAGTCTGTGCGGAATCGCACCTTTTATATTGGACAGAAATTCCTGGTACTAAAACCCCTGAAGCAAAATAAATTACAGGCCTCCTGGCAGGGCCCCTATCAGGTGGTAAAACAGCTGTGCGATACCACCTACGTGGTCGCCAGCTGTGCAGACACAAAAATTAATAGGACGTTCCACATTAATATGATGAAGGCCTATCATGAGAGGGCTGAGGCAGTAGACGCCATATGTGCTCCTGCCACCGGGCACTCTGAGTATCTACCAATGCTGGAGCTTCCCGAAACCAGTAACTGTTCCAGGGGGTGGAAGGTATTCGGCTAGGAGATAGGTTAGGATCCCAAGAATGAGAACAGGAAAGGGAATTACTCCAAGACCGGCAGGAGATGTTCTCGGCACTCCCTAGGTACACTCACATAGCTGTGCAAAAGGTAGAGACCCCCGGGTGGAAGCCCCTGAGACAACCAGCCTATAGGATTCTGGGAGCCGTGCGAGAAGGGATGAGAGTGGAGATTAGGGAGATGCTCGAGTTAGGGGTGATCGAACTATCAGCAAGCCCCTGGGCTTCACCTGTAGTATTAGTCCCAAATTGGAATGGCACTACCCGATTTTGTGTGGACTATAGGCAACTGAATGACTGTACTGTGACCGACACCTACCCTATTCCCCGAGTGGACGAATTGCTGGACAAAGTAGATCAGGGACACTATCTGACGACTATTGACTTGTGTAAGGGCTACTGGCAGATTCCCTTGGAAGTGAAAAGAATTCCAAAGTCGGTGTCAAGAAAGACGTTCCAGCAATCAGAATGGCAGAAGAATATCGGTGCGCAGGGTTCCCATTAAAAGAGCCGTCTGGCGCATGCACAATAGTGTGAATAACGGCACGCATACACACATGGGGGCGCGCGCGCACACTTTGTGACAGCACTTGGCGCCGAGAAGCGCTATTTAAAGGAGACTGACACCTTGCTGCCTTGTTGTCCGGTCTACAGCATTTCCTAAGACCCTTGCTGCTTGTTGTATTACTTACCTAATTCCTGTTACCCGGCTTGTTCTTGACTGCTTGCTGCCAGTCTCCGACCCCCGCTTGTCCTAATGTCTCTTCTGCCTCTCCTTAGGTCCGTTTGCTGTCTGCCTGTTACAGCCCTGGCTTGCACCACAACTTCTCTTTGGCTTCTGCTCCTGTATCTGATCTGCCTACCAGTGTATGACCCGGCCTGCCTGCACCTACTTGTGTCCTGAACTACAGAACACCTCCCTGCTGTCTGCTGTCTTCAGCTTCCAGTCTGATCCTGCTGAACTACAGAACACCTCCCTGCTGCCTGCTGTCTCCAGCTTCCAGTCTGAACCTGCTCCCCGCCCGGCCGCTGTTCCAGCCTGCTACCTGCTGCCAGTCTACTCGCAGTGCATCGGAGGTCCAGACTAGCCCCTGCATTAGCTACCTGTCAGGCACTTGTGCCCCTTTGCACTCCCGAGCCCCTGTCTACTGTATCAGGGGTTCTCAAGCCAGAGGAATATGAGAAGCCCCTCCCTGCATACTGGGCTCAACCACCAGGTACGTAACAGTTGGCCTTCATCACCCCGTTCGGCCTTTACCAGTTTCGAGCAATGCCATTAGGGATGAAGAATGCTCTGGCTACTTTCCAGCGGATGATAGATGTACTCCTTGATGGTCTGCAAGATTTTTCATGCGCATATCTTGACGACATTGCAATCTATAGCCAGACATGGGAGGAACATCTTAGACACCTGGGAATAGTGCTAGATAGGATTCGATCCGCAGACCTGACCCTGAAGCCAGACAAATGTAATATTGGGATGTCTGAGGTACAATATCTGGGAGTGGGATGTGGGAAGCAGAGGCCAGAACCTGCAAAAATCAGGGCCTTCCTAAACTGGCCAGTTCCAAGAACCAAGACCCAGGTACTTGCATTTTTAGGGAGAGCAGGGTACTACAGGAAGTTTGTGCCCCGCTATAGTGACATAGCCAAACCCCTAACGGACCTGACCAAAAAGACTCTCCCTAGACAAGTCCTGTGGTCCCCGGAGTGCAAGACAGCGTTATATCAGTTAAAAACCACCCTAATGCAAGCTCCCATACTGGCAGCACCCGATCCTAACAAATGCTTTGTCGTCCATACAAATGCCTCCATGTGCGGATTGGGAGCCGTACTAAGTCAAGTTGGTGACGACGGGAAAAAGCACCCGGTGGCGTATCTCAACCGCAAGTTGTTACCCCGTAAAGTTGGATATGCTGCCGTGAATAAAGAGTGTTTGGCCTTAGTCTGGGCTTTAAAGAAATTGCAGCCCTATGTGTATGGACACTCTTTTACTGTCATGATGGACCACAATCCTTTGATATGGCTAAACCGGGTGGCGGGAGAGAACGTCCGATTACTAAGGTGGAGCCTAGCATTGTAACCATACAATTTCACCATACAATATTGGCCAGGGCCTCAAAACAGGAATGCCACAACAGGATTATCCCGGCAGACGGACCTGGAATCTTAAGACTACTTTTCCAACATCCTCGAGTTGACCCGTTCGGGGTCCCACTGTGGCTGTTGGACTATTTCCCAGGGGGGAGTATTGTCATGATCCTTGGAATACTGAAGTATTTCTTGATTCTATTACACAGTGGTGGGTCCTCCACCCTGTCTTAAAATTAACCCCCTCCAGACGACTCCATGGTCTGGAAGTAAGGCATTGTTCTGTTTTTGACCGTTTGTTTGTTTATGTACTTTTATTATCTGCTGGGACTTCTCTGTGTCATTATACATATCAGCCCTCCTATTCAAGCTATTGGACCAATCCCTGCTGACCCTGTTTCAAGTCCTCATTTGCATGGCCAAAAGGACCTAAGTGAGGACTAGAGTGTACTTTACAATTGACCAATAGGAAAGTGGTTGGGCAGGGTGTTCAAACTGCTATGTATAAAAGTGTGTTGTGTGCATCCAATAAATGTGAGATTCATGTTTGAACTTACATACAGCCTGCCTGGTGTTTGTTCTGAGCTATAACAACTGGATTCAAACAGCACATAGCTGTAATTCTAATCCTGGAGCATCGGCCAACCAAACTATCAGACGTTGCGATCTGCAATATGATCCAATAGCAGCAGAGGAGTATCGGGAGAGTGGAACTGAGCAAGCAGGGGATCATTACAGTTTTCATCATTTCAAATTTGTGAGCATCAAACAAAACATTTCAAAACATTGAAATTCTAACATACTTTCACAGCTCAGCATGAGATAATTTTAACATATTTATTTCCTGTGTTTCTGTACGTTGCTGTAGGAAAGTGATTGACTCTTCTATAGATGAAGGCAGAAAATTGTAGTCTCATCTAAATCATGTTTTGTATTTGATGTCGATCTTGCATTTATTTTATTAATTGTAACTTTATCTGGAATTGCTGGGTTTATATATACAGTATGCATAAAGGGTTTTGACTTTGGAAACAAGCACAATGTTTGGTTCAAGTCAGGGGCTTGACTTTAAAATGGAACTGAAATTATTAGGTTCCCACCTCTGGCTTCCCCTCACCCCAGCCAACTTATTAGCAATAAAAACGTCTTAAGATTAAATGCTAATCAATACCTGCATGGTGCTTTGGTGTTGTTTATATCTTTATACCTGTTGGACACAGTACATTCACAAGCTGGCTGCGCTGCCCATTCATGTACTAATGTGATTAATACTTAGTTTTAAAATCCCAATTATGTCCACAGTTGCCATTCAGAACTGAACATTGACATCTTGTCATACACGGCTATATGAAGACAGCAAAGATTATTCAGGAATTGTCATATCTATTGTTTTTACAATGTTGCCAACAAGTTCTTTCTTTCCTACGGTATTAGCAGAAAATATTAACACATTCTTCTGGAGAGTCCTAAGAGGACCCTGCTGCTGGACAGCCATTAGGAAGTGTTCACATCTTCCAAATGCTGATGTAGACAACCAAAGAAAGATTCCCACACTCTGCAGTCTTAAAGCAAGATTTTACCCACAACAACTGGAAAAAAATTATTTTCTTTAGCACGCAACATACATTCCACAATAATTATGCTACTAAAATTAGTGTGTACTGTAAATTGCCTCCAGCATTGTTCCTGTTTCTTTTTGCTGAAGGCTGCCATTTTTCTGAAGCTCTGAGTCCCTGAACAACAGTAAATCATAAAGCGGAACTAAACCCAATGATTTATCGGTTAAAAAAAAGTGTTACATTCCTGGAATGCCAGGATTTCTAACTGTCACATTTAAATGTGTCCTCTATCAAATAGCTGGTGTCATAACTGATCACATGTGAAGCACCATGGCAGTTGCAGATCAAACAGAAGCAGATTTATTGGCTGTAAAGGATAGGATAGGGTAGGTTTAACTTTGCTTTAATTCTGTCAGCAGATAAGCCTCTACAAATTTGACAGAGCCAAAAAATATAGAGCAACTGAGCATGGGCAGAGCAGGGCAAGACAATGTATTAATGGATTTTAAACAGTATAGACACCTATTTTTTATGTTTTTACAAACCTATATCTGCAAAAGGGGTCTTCCTGAAGTGATTCAGCAGGACTTAATTTTCTGACTAAAGTTTCACTTTAAAGATAGAAGACATGAGCTAAAGCATGCCATGTGATCATGGAATGCTGGGGGGTAGGTTTGGTGGGTGGAACCTTGGCTGGGGCAGAACATTTAAAACCTTTTTAACTTTCAATATTTTTATTATGAAAGCAACAAGACAATATAAAATATAATCAATGAACAATAATGCAAATAGAAGCTAAACTGTGCATAAGCATCGGAACGTCCTTCCATCAAAATGCTCATTAAACCGAAAGGTCTCGACATAAAGTGTGCTTTGTGGAAATACAGGTAAGATTGACAAAACAAAATGACATGGAATACAAATTGTTAGTAGTAAGATCAAGAAATATATTTCCAATTCGCTAGGGACTGACTACATAGAGTCCCAACGAGTTAAGTTGACCTGTATTACTGGGAAGGGTTCTGCCACAGGGAAAAGGTATAGCGTAAGGGAAGGTAATTGGGGGGGAGGGTGGGAGGGAAAGAGAAAGGGGAGGGGAAGGGAAAAAGACTGGTAAAAAAGGGGGGAAACCCCTGTGCACATTCCTATTAGTATCATCAATATAAAATTGTATGCGTATCAAGACATTTTACATTTATAAGAGAAATCAGGTAGACAGAAAATATTAAAGAGGAGAAAAGAGAAGAGAGGAAGGAAAAAGAAAAAGGAAAAAGGAAAAGGGAAAAAGAGAGTCAGCCAAATGTGCATTAAGGTGTGTATATATATATATATATATATATATATATATATATATATATATATATATATATATATATATATATATATATATATATATATATATATATATATATAGCGTATCCACAAATCCCATGTCACATCAAATTTCTTAGTAGAATTGTGAAGGATACAGGTGAGTCTATCATTGATAATGATCCAGTTAAGTTTGTTCTTTACATAGTCAAGGGGAACCATCGACTGCTTCCAATATTTAGCAATAGTTATTCTGGCTGCTAAAAATATGTATATAATTAGCTTTATCGATTTTTTTTTAAGGACCTCATCAGGAAGCTTTTGAAAAAGTGCCGGTTTCGGGGATCTACGGACATTGACTCCTGTCACAGAATACACCAGGTTAAATATTCTAATCCAAAATCTGGTGACAACTGGGCACTGGCACCAAAGATGATACATTGTACCCATCTGACCACAACATCTAAAGAAAATGGGGGATGCAGATACCAGCGAAGGAGGGTTTTGTAATTAGCTCCAATTAGTGTTGTATTAATAGATATTTTGGATAATGTATAAGCAATATCCTGCCAGTCGAATAATTCAAAAGTGGTATTCAAGTCCCGTTCCCATCGTATCATGTAAGGGAGTTTAGCGTCCGGGTCAGTAAGAGTAGCGTATACCGTGGAAGCCCCCGTAGGAGGCCCCTCGTTTGACAAGATAATTCAAAGTTTGTAAGCCTAAGAGGTCCATCTAACAGGTTAAGTTTAGATCGCACAAAAGAAATAAGCTGATTGTACCTAAACAGTTCACTAGAGGGCATTTTTAGTGTGTCTTTAAAATACTACAAAGATTATGGCTGATCCACTTTAAGATAATCTTCTATCCTAAGAAGTCCGTTGTTGAGCCACTATTGGAATGAAATTGGAGTCAGGCCAGGGGAGAACTCAGGGTTACAGAACAAGGGGGATAGCGGGATATGTGGGGGCAACAGGGATTTACGATGTCGCACTCCATCCCAGACCGCTAGGGAGTCAGATAAGGTGGGGCAAAACATAGGGGGGCGAAGGTGGCTCGGGAGCAAAAGGGTGGCACGAAAGAGCCTCTATAGAGACCCAGTATTCTGGGTAGAAATGTCACCTTAATAGAGTTGATTCTACCGAACCAAGATAAGGTTCGGTAGAATCTTGAAGGTCTTCCTGGAATCGACGAAAGAGTTGAGATTAATTAGCCCATATATAATAGTAATCAGCTGGATGACTGAATATGGGAGGGAGTTTTAATGGCCATTGAAAACTATAGGTAGTTTGTAATGTCCGCACCGTCGAGGGGGGTAAAGAAATATTAAGGGCCATCATTTTCTGGGTCCCTTTAAAACCTTTTTATATATTGTATACTTCATAAAACCATAGCATTTGTATATTAAAATTGTCAACAATACTGCAAAAATCACCAACAAAGACAGTTGGTGTGTGTGTAGACTGTTTATGTATCTGTATATATTGTAAGGGGGGCAGGCTTGATTGGTATTAGCAGTAGTAAACCATTCATGAGACACTGACACCCAGGACCAGTTCAAGCAGGTTTGTCCTTCAATTAATATCCAAAAATAAGAAATAGGTGAGCGCACCAAAGTCTCGGCGTCTAGCATGCAAGGTGACTCCACAAACCTTATAACAAAATAAACCCAAAGTACAGTGCTAAAGTATGATATGACTCTCAAAGATAAACTGATACACAGCTGAAACATATAAAACATTTGAAATACAGCTGAAACACAAAACTAATACACAGCTGAAACATATAAAACATTTGAAATACAGTCACTGATAACCCTTGTTAAAAAGATCAAAGATCCTATCATGTGAGTGTTTTTAACCTTTTGAGATTAAAGTCTGCTTTTAATACTGCAGTTAGTGGGCGCGTTCCCCTTTTTCTCTTATTGTGTTGACAAGGAAGAATACTTTAGGTGGGACCACTAGTGCTTATTTATTGCAGCACTTCAGATTATATGGGGAAGTTACCAATTAAATTGTGTGGAGACTTGGTGGATCCTGCATTAACATGTGGATTATGACATGCATATTTATCATGTATATCTGGTGAGGGCATATATGGTTATGTATTATGTATTTCATGATTTGATTAACTTAGATGGGTGGTGGATAAGAGCACCCTTGTTCCTCACATATTGGACTTTCTTTGGTCTTTTTATTGAGGATTATCATGTTTCAGCTGTATATCAGTTTCTCTTTATATTATCATTGTGAGTCATATATCATACTTTAGCACTGGACTTTGTTTGGGTTTGTCCTTCACTTTTATTCAATAAGGCAGAAAACAAACAACATTTCAATGCAGAAGGGTCTTGTACAATAAGTTCAGTCCATAGCATAAAACAAACAAAGCATTTGCTCATCTGAGCTTGCTTGATTTGATTGTAGCCGTATTAGTGCAATTGTGACAGAGAAAATTGAGTACTGTCCGTGATACTTTTTTATTTGCACTAACATACAATTTTTCAGTACAAGCTTTCGGGGTGTGTCCCCTTCTTCAAGGTCCAAGCAGTACTGATTCACAAATTTTTAAGCAGAATGTTAAAGAAGAAGAAGAAAAAAAAAAAAAAGAGAAAACCAAACACATACAAATCAATGGTAATAAAGACAGCAGCAGAGTTAGTGAGATAAGACAGAGGGAGAGCTAGAGGGGAATGCAGGGGGGGATACTAGTCACAGAGCGGTCATAAAACTTTAGCATAATGTGTAAGGAAACCAATATCTAAATTCAGGCCATTATTCTTCGTGTCAAAAAGAAGTATCATTCTTAGTTCAAACGTTTTCCTTTCCTGGATAGTTCTGAAATTCCCTTTAAGAACTAAGACATTGAGGTCTTCTATAGTGTGGTCCGATTGTGAGAAATGATGTCCCACAGGTGTACATAAACTGTCTTCTTTATGTTCTTTGATGGTATGTCTGTGCAAATTCATCCTCGCTTGCAACTTCTGTCCTGTTTCACCAACATAAGATCCTTTGCTGCACCTTTTGCATTGGATGAGGTACACAACATTACTTGAGGTACAGCTGTAAGATCCCATGATATTGAAGTCCCATTTGTGTGTGTAACACTTTTGGATAGATTGAACTGGTTGCATAGTTTTCAGCGTTTTTTATTGCAGGGTTTGCTACCATTATTTGTGACTTCATAATCAGAGTGAAGTTTCCTGCTGATTAGTTTGTGTCTGAGGTTGGGTGGTTGTCTGAAAGCCAATAATGGGGGTTGTTGGAATATTCCTTTCAGAGTTTCATCCTCTGTTATAATGGGTTGTAAATATTTGATTATCTTTTTGATCCCTTCAAGTGCTGGGTTGTATGTGGTGACTAGAGGTACTCGGTTATTTGTTTTTTTCTCTGTGTATTGGAGGAGATTTTCTCTTTGGGTTTTCAAGGCTGTGTTTATGCTGTTGTTGATGGTTTTGTCTTTGTAACCTTTCTTATGGAAGGAGTCTGCCAGTGTTCTGAGATGTTTATCTCTGTCTTCTGGGTCTGAACAAATTCGGTGGCATCTGATGGCCTGGCTATGTATGATGGCCCGTTTGGTGTGTTGAGGGTGAAAACTGGAACTATGAAGATAGCTGCATCGGTCAGTCGGTTTTCTGTATATCGACGTGTGTAGCTTGTCATCCCTGATGTATACTGTAGTGTCCAGGAAGTTGACATGTGTATTCGAATAGTCCATTTTTAGTTTGATAGATGGGTGAAAAGTGTTGATCAATGAGAAGAATTGGTTTAGATTTTCTTCACCTTCAGTCCATATCATGAATATATCATCAATATAGCGATAATATATGTATGGCTTTTGTTGTATGCTGTTCAGAAATTTGTCCTCCAGGTCAGCCATAAATAAATTTGCATATTGGGGTGCCATTTTGCTTCCCATAGCAGTACCCATACACTGGAGATAGATGTCATTATTGAAAGTGAAGTAGTTGTGTGCAAGAATGAATTCAATGAGCCGTGTCACATCCTCAGCAGTGTATTTGTGGTCTGGTGAGGATGATAAGAATCTGTGACATGCCGCAAACCCATCCTTGTGAGGGATGTTACTGTACAGAGATTCTACATCCATAGTGACTAGAAGTGTATTAGGTGGTAATTGTTGTATATTGTTAAGCTTGTTCAGAAAATCAGTGGTGTCTTGCAGGAAACTTGCAGTGTTCATGACTAAAGGTTTTAACATGTTTTCTACAAGGCCTGAGATATGTTCGGTAAGTGTATTCATACCTGTTATAATGGGTCTGCCTGGATTCCCTGGCTTGTGAATCTTGGGCAGCATGTAGAAGTCTCCAATTTCTGGATTATCCGGAATCGCATTGATGAGTTCTGAATGTAGGTGGCTTGGCATTGTCACAATGAGACCTTTTAATTGCTGAGTAAAATCCTGGGTCGGATTATAATCCAGTTTTTTGTAGTAAGTAGTATTTGCCAGCTGCCTCTGGCCCTCTTGTATATATTTGTCTGTATCCATCACAACAACTGCTCCCCCTTTATCTGCTGGTTTGATGGTTATGGCCTGATTATTGCGCAGATCATGTACAGCTCTTCGCTCCAGTGGTGAAAGGTTGTATAATATTTTCTTTTGCTGGGTGGATATCAGGGATGTAACTCGCAGCCTGAAGCTGAATCCAGAAATTGGAGACTTCTACATGCTGCCCAAGATTCACAAGCCAGGAAATCCAGGCAGACCCATTATAACAGGTATGAATACACTTACCGAACATATCTCAGGCCTTGTAGAAAACATGTTAAAACCTTTAGTCATGAACACTGCAAGTTTCCTGCAAGACACCACTGATTTTCTGAACAAGCTTAACAATATACAACAATTACCACCTAATACACTTCTAGTCACTATGGATGTAGAATCTCTGTACAGTAACATCACTCACAAGGATGGGTTGGCGGCATGTCACAGATTCTTATCATCCTCACCAGACCACAAATACACTGCTGAGGATGTGACACGGCTCATTGAATTCATTCTTACACACAACTACTTCACTTTCAATAATGACATCTATCTCCAGTGTATGGGTACTGCTATGGGAAGCAAAATGGCACCCCAATATGCAAATTTATTTATGGCTGACCTGGAGGACAAATTTCTGAACAGCATACAACAAAAGCCATACAGATATTATCGCTATATTGATGATATATTCATGATATGGACTGAAGGTAAAGAAAATCTAAACCAATTCTTCTCATTGATCAACACTTTTCACCCATCTATCAAACTAAAAATGGACTATTCGAACACACATGTCAACTTCCTGGACACTACAGTATACATCAGGGATGACAAGCTACACACGTTGATATACAGAAAACTGACTGACCGATGCAGCTATCTTCATAGTTCCAGTTTTCACCCCCAACACACCAAACGGGCCATCATACACAGCCAGGCCATCAGATGCCACTGAATTTGTTCAGACCCAGAAGACAGAGATAAACATCTCAGAACACTGGCAGACTCCTTCCATAAGAAAGGTTACAAAGACAAAACCATCAACAACAGCATAAACACAGCCTTGAAAACCCGAAGAGAAAATCTCCTCCAATACACAGAGAAAAAAACAAATAACCGAGTACCTCTAGTCACCACATACAACCCAGCACTTGAAGGGATCAAAAAGATAATCAAAGATTTACAACCCATTATAACAGAGGATGAAACTCTGAAAGGAATATTCCAACAACCCCCATTATTGGCTTTCAGACAACCACCCAACCTCAGACACAAACTAATCAGCAGGAAACTTCACTCTGATTATGAAGTCACAAATAATGGTAGCAAACCCTGCAATAAAAAACGCTGAAAACTATGCAACCAGATCAATCTATCCAAAAGTGTTACACACACAAATGGGACCTTCAATATCATGGGATCTTACAGCTGTACCTCAAGTAATGTTGTGTACCTCATCCAATGCAAAAGGTGCAGCAAAGGATCTTATGTTGGTGAAACAGGACAGAAGTTGCAAGCGAGGATGAATTTGCACAGACATACCATCAAAGAACATAAAGAAGACAGTTTATGTACACCTGTGGGACATCATTTCTCACAATCGGACCACACTATAGAAGACCTCAGTGTCTTAGTTCTTAAAGGGAATTTCAGAACTATCCAGGAAAGGAAAACGTTTGAACTAAGAATGATACTTCTTTTTGACACAAAGAAAAATGGCCTGAATTTAGATATTGGTTTCCTTACACATTATGCTAAAGTTTTACGACCGCTCTGTGACTAGTATCCCCCCTGCATTCCCCCCTAGCTCTCCCTCTGTCTTATCTCACTAACTCTGCTGCTATCTTTGTTACCATTGATTTGTATGTGTTTGGTTTTCTCTTTTTTTTTTTTTTTTCCTTCTTCTTTAACATTCTGCTTAAAAATGTGTGAATCAGTACTGCTTGGACCTTTAAGAAGGGGACACACCCCGAAAGCTTGTCCTGAAAAATTGTATGTTAGTGCAAATAAAAAAAGTATCACGGACAGTACTCAATTTTCTCATCTGAGCTTCTAACTAAACTCCTAACACTTCTTAACGGGTTTCCCAAAACAAACATGCAGCACATGTACCTTTTTAGTGTTCTGTTAGCAGTCAGCCTTTTCACTTAGCAGCAAGCTCTCACTGCTGAGAGAGTCATGAAAATTAGTCAGCTCACATAAGTAAAGCCTAGTACATACAGTACAGGCCAAATGTCGGCCGGTTCAATAGAAACCATCAGACATCGGCCTGTGTGTTTTTCAGCCTGTCGAAGACTCATGACTAGGGATGGGCTATCTGTTCAGGTCGAACATGAGTTTGACTCGAACATTGGCTGTTTGCCCGTTCGCCGAATAGCGAACAATTTTGGATGTTCGCGGCAAATTCGAAAGCCGCTGAACACCCTTTAAAAGAAGCAGGGGATTCCGAGGAAGAAGCAGGGGAAGAACTAGCTGGCGCTAGTACTAGTTCTAGTACTAGTTTTTTTTTTTTTTCATTGATACATGTCCCCTAGGGCAGGACCCGTGTCCCCAAACACTTTTTAAGACAATAACTTGCATATTAGCCTTTAAAATTAGCACTTTTGATTTTTCACGTTCGTGTCCCATAGACTTTAACAGTGTTTGCAAACAAATTTTTTGCCTGTTCACATGTTCTGGATGCGAACCGATCTGGGGGGTGTTCTGCCCATCCCTACTCATGACCAAAAAAGGTCTGCCGATTGGCACCCTTTAGCCAATATCTGAGAACACTGACTGGAGTGTTCTGGTCGGGGGCTGTCCCCCTGTCAGAACACAATAGCACAGCAGGGGAGATCCCTGTACTAACATCGGATTGTTAGTACAACGGCTCCTACCTGAGCTTTCAGTTGAAAGAAAAAACAATAGTGGTGTGTACTAGGCTTAAAGGCCCTGAACAGCTGAGACTAAAAACAAGGATTGGATGCCAAGTTAAATGTGGGTATAGAAATGAAGGCTTATTTCCACTCAAAGCTATACAAAGCCTCCAGAATGCAGAATAGGATTATTTTTCTCCGCATCAGTCATAAACCCTGGAGTCACTCACCATGTGTAGGTGGGAAATCTGGGTGATATACTGTGTATAGTAAATAGCAGCACTGATAGCAGTGAAAGTGAGGTACCGAGTTTATTATATTTGCAAGTATTGCATAGAAATGTATTTACGGTAAACATATTTAAATCTTTTTTTTTTCTTCTCATATCTGTATTTTCTTGATTCAAAACATATACTGCACTGACACAAACAACAATACATGCAAGTCTGTATCTATATATATTTTTGTATAAAAGTATGCGTTAAGTCCAGCTGCTATTTTTTTGACAGTTTTATGGTGATATTTCTATAAATGTAAAAGCCTGTAAGAAAGATGAACTTTTCTGAAAAAGCAACACCATTATTTTACGTGATATCTGAAAGTAGAAGTTAATCATTTCATATGATCTTTTTTGCTCTTTTGGAACATAAAGCAATGTAAGTAGATTATTAGTCAATGTCTTGAGGGTATGGACATCTTTTTTCTTTAAAAAGAGCTTCAGTGAATAGACATGTTAATGTAAAGCACTGCAACTTATCATTGTTCATGTATGAAAATGTCATTGGTTGGGTATAGTTGTCCTTTATGTGATAAAATAGTTTCAGCAGATCTAGGTCACAGTATAGCATAACGGTAAACATGTTAATTTTATACAATGCCATGTACATATATACTGTAGATTTTAAGGGCAAAACTGACATTGGCTTTAAAACCAAAACTAAGGTTTTTGTTTGGCAAACAATTTGTTTTTTCAACCTTTTCTTTATTTTTAGTAAAGGTTTGATCATAAGATCAACTAGATAAAAGCAAAACAGGTTGATTGATGTATTATACTCTATTATTTAAAGTGGTTGTAAAGGCTCATTATGCATGAAGGTAAAAAACCTTCTCTGTGCAGCATCCCCTCCCTCAGCCGCCCTAATACTTACCTGAGCCCCATTGCCAGGCTCGGATTGGCCATAGGGCACACCGGGCATTTGCCTGGTGGGCTGGCACTGCCGAGCCACATGTCCATATTGGGCCCAAAGCAGCTACAATAGCTGGGCTGAACCTTGAGCCCGCGCTGCTCATTTGGCCTCTCCACGGCCAGCAGGCTGCTTATGTAGTTCAGCAGTCAGGGCTGGGGGGTGGAAATTACCCAGCTGCCCCATGACCATGAAGAGGAAGGAGCTGTAATGGATCCCATTGCCTGATCCTGCCTGTTGTGTACCGTACCAGAGAAAAAGTGAGCGCCCGTGCAGCCCCCCTGTGCACCTGGATAGGAGAAGCAGTGGGGCAGCTGCATATAGAGGAATTGATCTTTCATATTCCTGTTGCAGCGGCTGATTGCCTGCAGGATGGAGAGGTGGAGAAGCAGGCATTTAATGGCTGCAGGAGGAATATGGAAAGATCAATTCCTCTATATTCAGCTGCCCCACCGCTCCTCCCAGTGGCGTAGCGTGGGTTGTCAGCACCCGGGGGAAAGGCAAGTAATTTGCGCCCCTCCCAACCTGCGGACTTTTAGCTATCCCTGAGTCCCTTCAAAATACAATAGTACTGACCTACCTGATTCCTATACTGACCACTACACTGAGAACTACACTGTCCACTACACTACATTGTCCACTACACTGACCATTATACTATACTGACCACTACACTGACCACTATACTATACTGACCACTATATTACACTTACCACTACACTGACCACCATACTACACTGTCCACTATACTGACCACTATACTACACTACACTGTCCACTATACTACACTGTCCACTATACTACATCACACTGACCACTATACTACACTGACCACTATACTACACTATACTGACCACCATACTACACTATCCACTATACTACACTGTCCACTATACTACATTACACTGTCCACTATACTACACTACACTTGACCACCATACTACACTGACCACTATACTACACTATACTGACCACCATACTACACTGTCCACTATACTACACTACAATGACCACTATACTACACTGTCCACTATACTACACTATACTGACCACCATACTACACTGTCCACTATACTACACTACACTGACCACTATACTACACTGTCCACTATACTACACTACACTGACCACCATACTACACTGTCCACTATACTACATTATACTGACCACCACACTACACTGACCACTATACTACACTGACCACCACACTACACTGACCACCATACTACACTGTCCACTATACTACACTATACTGACCACCATACTACACTGACCACTATACTACACTGTCCACCATACTACACTGTCCACCATACTACACTGTCCACCATACTACACTGACCACCATACTACACTGACCACCATACTACACTGTCCACTATACTACACTGACCACTATACTACACTGTCCACCATACTACACTGTCCACCACACTACACTGACCACTACACTACACTGACCACTATACTACACTGTCCACTATACTACACTATACTGACCACCATACTACACTGTCCACTATACTACATTGACCACCATACTACACTGACCACCATACTACACTGACCGCTATGCTACACTGACCACCATACTACACTGACCACCATACTACACTGACCACCATACTACACTGTCCACTACACTAACCACTACACTGACCACTACACTACACTACATTGACCACCATACTACACTGTCCACTATACCACACTGACCACCATACTACACTGTCCACCATACTACACTGTCCACCATACTACACTGTCCACTATACTACACTACACTACACTACACTGTCCACTATACTACACTGACCACTATACTACACTGACCACCATACTACACTGACCACCATACTACACTGACCACCATACTACACTGTCCACTATACTACACTGACCACCATACTACACTGACCACCATACTACACTGACCACCATATTACACTGTCCACTATACTACACTGTCCACTTTACTACACTGTCCACTATACTACACTGTCCACTACACTAACCACTATACTACACTACACTGACCACCATACTACACTGTCCACTATACTACACTGACCACCATACTACACTGTCCACTATACTACACTATACTGACCACCATACTACACTGTCCACCATACTACACTATCCACCATACTACACTATACGGACCACCATACTACACTATCCACCATACTACACTATACTGACCACCATACTACACTGTCCACTATACTACACTGACCACTATACTACACTGAACACTATACTACACTGACCACCATACTACACTGTCCACCATACTACACTGTCCACCATACTACACTGACCACCATACTACACTGACCACCATACTACACTGTCCACCATACTACACTGTCCACCATACTACACTGACCACTACACTACACTGAGCACTATACTACACTGTCCACTATACTGACCACCATACTACACTGTCCACTATACTACACTGACCACCATACTACACTGACCACCATACTACACTGACCACCATACTACACTGTCCACTACACTAACCACTACACTGACCACTATACTACACTACACTGACCACTACACTACACTACACTACACTGACCACCATACTACACTGTCCACTATACTACACTGACCACCATACTACACTGACCACCATACTACACTGTCCACCATACTACACTGTCCACTATACTACACTGTCCACTATACTACACTGACCACCATACTATACTGACCACCATACTACACTGTCCACTATACTACACTGACCACCATACTACACTGACCACCATACTACACCAACCACCATACTACACTGTCCACTACACTAACCACTACACTGACCACTATACTACACTACACTGACCACTACACTACACTACACTGACCACCATACTACACTGTCCACCATACTACACTGACCACCATACTACACTGACCACCATACTACACTGACCACCATACTACACTGTCCACTACACTAACCACTACACTACACTGTCCACTATACTACACTATACTGACCACCATACTACACTGTCCACCATACTACACTGTCCACTATACTACACTGTCCACTATACTACACTGACCACCATACTATACTGACCACCATACTACACTGTCCACCATACTACACTGTCCACCATACTACACTGTCCACCATACTACACTGTCCACTACACTAACCACTACACTACACTGTCCACTATACTACACTATACTGACCACCATACTACACTGTCCACTATACTACACTGTCCACTATACTACACTATACTGACCACCATACTACACTATCCACTATACTACACTGTCCACTATACTACACTGTCCACTACACTAACCACTACACTACACTGTCCACTATACTACACTATACTGACCACCATACTACACTGTCCACTATACTACACTGTCCACTACACTGTCCACTATACTACACTATACTGACCACCATACTACACTGTCCACCATACTACACTGTCCACTACACTAACCACTACACTACACGGTCCACTATACTACACTATACTGACCACCATACTACACTGTCCACTATACTACACTATACTGACCACCATACTACACTGTCCACTATACTACACTGTCCACTATACTACACTATACCAACCACTATACTACACTGTCCACTATACTACACTGTCCACTACACTACACTGTCCTCCATACTAAACTACACTATACTGACCACTATGCTAACCACTATACTATACTACACTAACCACTATACTGACCACTATACTACACTATACTGTTAACTACACTGCCCCCCATAGTGACCACTACACTGACCTCCATACTATACTACACTACATTGTCCTGCCTACAGTCTCTCTCTCTTGCCCCCCTCCCTCCCCCTCCCCCTCCCAGTAACAAGACTCTCACTTACCTTCTTATCCTGGCTGCATCGATCCAGATGAGGAGGAGAACACAGTGGCGGCTCACTTTCTTCTCTCTCTTCGCTCTGCTTGCTGCCATGTTCAGTATCCAGCGCCCTGTGATTGGGCGTATGGGGGTCATGTGCGGAGGCGGGACGCCTCACATGACCCCCATACACCCAATCACAGGGCGCCGGACACTTAACATGGCGGCCGGAGCCCGGGGACACAAAATTAGAAATGAGGAGGAGGCAGCCAGTGACACATACTGGCGCCCCCCTAAATATCGCGCCCGGGGCCACGGCACCCCCTGCACCCCCCACGCTACGCCACTGGCTCCTCCTATCCAACTTCTTTTGCTGCCCACTGTGCTCTTTGGCCCCCTAGTGCTCTCCAGCCTCCCCCCAGTGCTCTCCAGCATCCCCCAGTGCTATCCAGCCCCCAGTGCTCTTTGGCTCCCCTGGTGCCCTTTGGCTACACCAGTGTTTTTCACCTCCTGTGCTCTCCAGCTCCCTTGTGCTCTCCACTCCACCATGCTCTCCTCCCCCAGTGCTCTCCAGCCCCCCCATGCTCTCCTGTTCCCCCAATGCTCTTTGGCTCCCCCAGTGCTCTCTGCCCCCTGTGCTCTCTGGCCCCCCCTGTGCTCCCTGGCCACCCCAGTGCTCCCTGCCCCCTCCAGTGCTCTCCAGCCCCCTGTGCTTTTCAGCCCAATGCTCTCTACCCCAGTTCTCTCTGGCCCCACAGTGCTCTCCAGCCTCTAGTGCTCTCCAGCCCCCAATGCTCTCCAGGCAACCCAGTACTCTCCGGCTCTCCCAGTGCTCTCTAGCTCCCCCTAGTGCTATCTGGCTCTCCCTAGTGCTCTTCAGCCCCTAGTGCTCTTCATGCCCCAGTGCTCTCCAGCTCCCCCAAGTGCTCTCCACCCCTCTGTACTCTCTGGCTCCCACCCTCCGCCATGCTCTCTGCCCCCTCCAGTGCTCTTCACTCCCCTGTGCTTTCCACCCCTGTACTCTCCATCACCCCCTCTGCTCTCTTGCCCCCCCAGTGCTCTCTCCCTCCCTGCTATCTGCCTCCTGTGCTCTCCACCATGCCAGGCTCTCTGCCACCATCAGCGCTCTCTGCCCTTGCCAGTGCTCTCCAGCTCCCTCTGCTTTCTGCCCCACGTGCTCTGCTCCCCCTGCTCCCTCCCATGCTCTCCGCACCCCCAGTGCTCTGGACCCGCATGCTCTCCACCCCCTTAATGCTCTCCATCCCCCCTGCTCTCTCCCTCTTACTCTCAGCCCCCTAGTGCTCTCTGCCCCACTCTCCATGTTATTCCTTGTATCCATGCACACATTGGCTTTTAGAAGCTGTATATGGCATAGGCATTTTCAAGCTGCAAAAAAACCCCAGGGCCAGCGCGTTCTGGAGCAGCAGCATTAAAGCTGTAAAAATGCTTGACACAGCTAAATGCATGGTAGCCGCGTATATTGTTTTTAAGCTGTAGTAAATGGATTTGGGAGGGGAAATTAGAAGAGGGCAAAGAAACACTGCTAAACTCTAATGCGGCTAAATGCGCATTAATGCCAATCCGCAATGTTTCTAAAAGCACGTTTTTACAGCTGCTTTTTCCTGGCGTCGGTACTGGTTTTGCAGCTCGTTTTTTAAGGCCCTGTGTGGCCTTAAAGGCCATAAATGTTATGCCCTGACCTGACTTCTTTAAATTGTTTAGATTTTTTTCCAAATATATCTGGGAGATGTAAAAAAGCAAGGAATGAAATGGACTAAACAAACTTGAGTCAAATGCCTGTCCACTTATAATCATTTTTAACCACTTCCCGCCCACCCCATTGTGGATTGACGTCCACAGTGTGGCTACATTATCCTGACTGGGCCTCATATGACGTCCAGTAGGATAATCCGCTTGTGCGTGCCTCTGGGGGTGCGCAGAGCGGTGATCGGTGGTGTGGTGTGTCACTCTGACACACTGCATCTCCATTCTTGGTAAAGGGGAAAGTGTCCTATATTGAAGTGGTTAAAACTTTTTCTGTTTTTTTTTTAACTGCCCGTTTATATTTCTACCCAGATTGGCACCTTGGCCCTTTGAGGGAGCATGGGATGTTGCTCAGCTGAGAAAAGCCTGTACAATGCTTCTGTTTCCTATCTCATACTGCTGGATAGGACAGTGGGCTGGGGGATACACAGAGGCAGTGTTATTAGGACTCAGATTGCCTGCAGAATAACCAATGTAAGAAAGGCCCACCCACTGCACCCAGAAATAGGGAGAGTGCAAAGACTGCTGTAAAGTGTAGTTCCTGGGCAAAGACAGCCAAGCAGGGAGAGACAGTGTGGGACTACATGTCCCAGGTGGGAACTAAAAGCCTGGGCTGCAGAAGGAGAGTCTCACATGGGGAGCAGAGTGAAGATAATCCCTTGTCATTGCTGCTTGGAAAGTACTTGGAGGCTTTGAGTTGCTAACAGTACAGTCACTACAAGGACCCCACATTGTATCTGACCACCTAATTGAAAAGGACTCTAATCTTTCCACCTGCATTCTTTTTTTCTAAAAATCACCTTTATGCCCCGTACACACGGTCGGATTTTCCGATGGAAAATGTCCGATCGGAGCGTGTTGTCGGACATTTTCCATCGGAATTTCCGACACACAAAGTTGGAGAGCAGGAGATAAAATTTTCCGACAACAAAATCCGATTGTGCAATTCCAACCGCGTGTGGCCTGTTCCGACGCACAAAGTGCCATGCATGCTCAGAAGAAATTCCGACACTGAACAGCTCGGTCTGGTAAACTTAGCGTTTGCAATGGATACAGCACTTTCGTCACGCTGCAATGTTAAAAATGGTTTAATACAGCGCACTCTCTTCTTTATAATGTGACAAGAATTAAGTAGTTTTGCTGCTCATATTCACACACATTTCTCACAAACTTATTTCATTATTATTTATCGTGATTCAGTCAATATATTTTGATTTCTCACATCTGACCACATTATTTTGGTGTTTATTTTTTTTTTGGGTTTAATGTAGATGATTTTTTTTGTGTTTGTATTTTTTGGAAGGTTTTTTTTTTTTAGGATTTTAATTGTACTCCCTAAAATTTTTGAGTGTGTTTTTTGTGTCAAGTTACCACAACACCATTGATATGTTATTATATTTAATCTGTAGGAGATTGTTTGTTGTTGTTGTCCCTTGTTAATTTCACATTTTATGTTAGAAATGTACCTGAATCCTCACCAACAAACTGTCTTTTTTGGTTGAAAACACACACAGGAGAGTAGAATTTCACAACAAAAAACTTTTATTAAGGGCTTACAACTAAACAAAGAGGGAGGCAATGCTGGAGAAACTGCAGAAATTGGCGAAGCCTTGGACCCCCAGGGCAGACATCAATTCTTTTAAAGCAAAATTGGTGGCCTGAGGAGTCCTTATCTAAGGGAGTGCAGTCTGGTCCAGAAGTCCCAGAGATCCAGAAAGCAGCAGATCACATCTGTGTCCCCAGGCTGTGGTCATACGAGAGACTGCAGCTTCTGTCAGACCAGACTGAACCCAGGGCAATCACTCTCTGGTCTTCTTTCCATGCTTCCTTCCACGTTGTGGCTGTGGTGGTGGAGTTGTGGCAGCAGGAGGAGGAGGAGGAGGAGGAGGATGGTCCAACTCAACCACGTCGGTCTTGGGTGTTAGTTCCCCACTCACCTCCTTAGTTAGTACTTTATAAAGCAGTTGCTCACACAGGAGGCGTTGACTCTCCTGCACTCTCCTCCAGTTTGGTGGCAGCCATGCAGGCAAAGGCCTCTTCAGGAGTGGGTAAGGCTCGTAGGGATGCCGAAGCCTCCTGAATTAGCCTGAACGCTGAATCCTGCATGGGAGTCGTCTTCCTGGCTCTTTTATATGGAAGGAGGAGGGGAGGAACCTGAGATTCAGTCAGGCTTCGACTTGTCCCAGGCTTCTCTTGGCTGACACTTAGCCCCGCCTCCTCCTGGCTGCAACTAATCCCCGCCTCCTCCTGGCTGCCACGTTCCACAGCCTCCTCCTGGCTGAGGTCTTCCTGTGTATGAAAAAGGGACATAGTTTTAGTATTTTCTTCATCAATCACACACAATTGTCACCTCCTGACTGTTGCAAATTGAATGTTAACAAATATAACAGACTATCATTCTGAGCCCAGCATTTTTGTTTCTTTTTTTACCAATTTTGGGTGCCCACTACTGTCTATTAATATGTAAAACACTTTTTTTCAATCAGCAATTAGTTATTAATAATAACATCTATAGTAAACATAATTTCTTTATTGACCAGAAATCAGTAGAACAATGCTATACCTGACTCCAGCTGGGCTCCTCCACTTCTTCCTGGCTGGTAGGCCTAGGTTGGACATCGGAAGCCTCAGCTGGGGTGGAAGGAAGCGTGGAAGGAAGAGTAGAGAGGGATTCCCTGACTTCAGTGTGGTCTGACAGAAATCGCAGTCTCTCATAGTACCACATCCTGGGGACATAAACGTCATCTGCTGCAGCTCCGGACCTCTGGGAATCTGTGACCTTCTTGCGCTCCCTAAGATAAGTGCTCCTCAGGCCACCAATTTTGGTTTTTAAATAGGGGATGGTTGCTGTGGGGACCACCGGCTTCACCAACTCCAGCAGTTGGAAACGTCCCAATCCAGAAGGAGTAGATTTAAGGCCTCAAATATGTCCTTTGGGGAGATGTTGGAGATGGTGGACATCCTGAAGAGGGCCGACTATGATGGGAAGTATGGACCTTACCCCAACCCCAATGTCAGAAAGGCCAAGATCATTGCGAAAGTGGTCAAGAGTCTGCACCGGAAATTCGGGGTACGTCGATCGAAAGATCAGCTCAGGAAACGGTGGTCGGACCTCAAATTACGAGAACATGAGCAGTACAGAAAGATCCGGAGAGTGCTGCAAAAAAGTAAGTAGTTGTGCTGTGTTCCTATTCTTTTTGTGTTTATTACGTTCATGGTACTCCATGTGCTTTTATTACAAGTGTACATTTTAAAATGGCAACTTTCTGGTTCATGGGCACATTATTCGTTCATATCAAACATTTTTCTTTCAACCTATAAAACACCATTGTTTAGGCCATATGCATTTGGCCACCATTTTTATGCCCTATACTTGTCTGAAACAAATTTGGTTGTGTAGATGGCTTTGTTACTAGAATGAAATGCAAACTAGATTCTGTTTAAGGAGAGGACACTGAGCAGCTGTTTTCACATCTGGACACTGGAGCACTAGAACAAAAGAACACCATTTTTATTAGGGGGCCACACAAGTGCTCCAGTGAATACTATAGGGGGGGGGGGCTACATCTGTGAAGCTTGTACCAAACAGGTAAAGTATTGAAGCTTGACAAAGGACACTGAAAATGCTACATTTTTTAACTCTGCTAAAATTGACAATTGTACCCCACTTCCAAGCAATGTTTCCTATTTATAGTTCTGCCATCAAATATCTGTGTGCAAATTATACCATTTTGTTTTGCATAGGGGAGAAAAGACTCGGAGGACACCCCTCATCCGAGGAGACCAGAGCCCACCCCCCTCTGGAAGAAGGGGAAATCCCCCTAACACAAGCTGAGCAGGAGGAAGAAGACGTGGTGGAACTAGTCACCACAACAGGTGAGTGTCTGCGACCCCAGGCTCAGGTAAGAGTTGTATGGCGGCATATTTTTGATACCTATTTTTTTTGGGTTCCTCTCTTTTTAGGTGATCGTGAGGTTGTGGATCCAGATCCTTTCACAACCGAAAGTGCCCAGATCCTGATCGGGGAGATTATGGGGTGTAATTTGCAATTGGAAAACCTCAAGAAAAACATCAATGATGTAATTCAAAAAAATAAAAACATCATTGATGTTTTTAAAGTTTAAAGCCCCTCCAAATCCCTTTGTTTTTTGGTGTGCTACAATGTGAAAAATGTTTTTGTGATTTTTACAAAAGCCAAATTTGGAGGATACACACAGTGTGTCAACATGTGCTATCTGCCATCACGGGAGATCAATGGAGGCGTTTTGCGGGTGCAAACCCTTCCTCAATAATAAAGTAGCTGAGAGGAAGGGGTTTCTCTCCCAAAACACGTCCCTTGATCCCCCGTGATGGCAGCTAGCACATGTTGACATTCGTAAATTGGTGTGCGTCTTCCAAATTTGGCTTTTCCTGGGCTGACTTCACCCCATCTGAATGCAATATCAAACACAGTTCCTAAATACTCATGTGTGATATTGCCTTCAAATTCTACCAAATGTGAACGTTGTAAGTTCAAGATTTGTGTCTTTCTTGTTGGTTTTACACAGGCCTGTTTTATCTTAAATGGACATTTCTATTTGTGATAATGCCACCCCAAAAAATTGTTATACAACAAACATGTTGGTTTGTTAGAAAAACCTTTGGTAAATGCACATGTGATTGTGTAGGTATTAAAAAGTGTGTTAATCAAGAATGTGTGGATTATTGTGTCAACGCTAAAACACTTTGGTGGTGATGTAATTAATTTTTTCAGTGAAAATGGGGGTTATTTCCTAAGGGCAAATCCTCTTGGCACTACAAGTGCAGTTTAAGTGCAGTTGCAACTGCACTTGTAGTGAAAAGTGTCTTTGCATTTAGTAAATAACACCCAACAGTGCTTTGTATAAGCTTACACAATCAGGCCATTTTCTGGACTCATTTCTGTCAGGGTCAGCTAAAACAAACACAAGCAGTAAATGTCCACAAATATTTTCTTTTTTTTGCTTTTTTATTTGAAAAAGGGTTCACATATTTGCTGGCATATTGATGGCCCCCCTACCCGCAAAGAACTCCAGGTATCGTAACCGGACATCATGGGCACTCAGGGAGGGCAAGCCAGGACGGCTGCTTTCAAGCGCCGAAGAAAGTGTTTCCACCGCTCAGGCTGACGCTGACCCAGGTGTAAGTAGAAGTTTCAGAGCAGAAGAGCTCCAGGTGCTGGCTGAATGCTAGGCAAAGCAGGCTTGAATGGAGGAGAAGATTTGGATGCCGCACACCGGATGTAGTCAAAAAACTTCACTTTATTGAAAAAATGGGATCATCAAAATAACAAGACTGTCATGCAGAAAGTACAGGTAAGCTGACGCGTTTTGCACTCAGGACTGAGTGCTTACTCATAGACAGGAGCTATGAGTAAGCACTCAGTCCTGAGTGCGAAACGCGTCAGCTTACCTGTACTTTCTGCATGACAGTCTTGTTATTTTGATGATCCCATTTTTTCAATAAAGTGAAGTTTTTTGACTACATCCGGTGTGCGGCATCCAAATCTTCTCCTCCATTCAAGCCTGCTTACAAGCGCCGTCAGTGTTGTTTCAGGTATCACTCCGGCCTCAGGCCCAACAGAGCCAGCATAGTTGGCCGAATGTTTCCTTAAAAAGTTATGGAGAATACAGCATGCCATGATGATATGATTAAGTTTATACTCCGCCATATGGATAGGTGTCAGAAATAGGCGGAACCGGTTGGCCAGGATTCCAAATGTGTTCTCCACCACTCTTCGGGCTCTGGCCAGCCGGTAATTAAAAACCCTCTGTTCCGGGGTGAGGGTCCTCATAGGGAATGGCCGCATAAGATGGTCCCCCAGCGCAAAAGCTTCATCAGCAACGAACACAAATGGGAGTCCTTCCACATTGTCCTCTGGAGCTGGCAAGTCCAAGCTGCCATTCTGGAGATGCCTGTAGAACTCCGTCTGGGCGATGACTCCACCATCGGACATCCGGCCGTTCTTCCCCACGTCCACATACAAGAAGTCGTAATTAGCCGACACCACCGCCAACATCACTATACTATTAAACCCCTTATAGTTGAAATAGTACGACCCCGAGTTGGGTGGTGGGACAATGTGGATGTGTTTCCCATCAATTGCCCTTAGGAAAGTGCCACCGCTGGGCAAAGTGGGAGGCCACAGACTGCCATTCCTGTGGCGTGGAAGGAAACTGTTGAGGAAAAAATAAAAAAATTAGTATTTTTGCACATAAACATGGCAAGCAGATTAGACACAAACATTCTTGGCCAACCTCCAGATAGCATTTAGTAAGGGGAATTTAACGGCGCCAAAGTATAAGGTACACCTATCATATTCCCCCTCCCCCCCTCTCATGGGCCATTTCTAACATTATAGGGGGGGGGGATCTTGGACAGGTAACCCCATTCACTTCATTGAGAGATGAATGCCTAAATACAGGGTATTACTTTGAACAGCCCCTCCTTAGTTACACTATTGGATCCCACTGGACAGGTAAGAAGTGTCATAATACAAAGATATAAATACACACTGTACACATTTGAGGACATTTGGACATTCTGCTATTACCTGTCAAGATAATAATAGGATACAAAAACTTTAAACAGTACCATTTGAAAGTATACAGGCAGGCCTTTGCACTACATGCTTTGGGGAATTCATACCTAAATCTTAAAGAGAATAATAAACCCGCGCAGTGGAAATAGAAATCTGTTGGTGAATTTTATGGAACTGCTGCTGCCCAACAAGCAGTCACCCTAAATGGGGACAGCTGAATTGATTAGTGTGGTAGAAGGGTCTGGCGCTGTTCCTTTAATTTTATGATAATTCCCTGCCTGTGTATTTGTATGTCTCTAGTTCAAACACAAGACCTGCAAGGGTAAATTCCTAAATGTAAGCAAGACGTGCATATATCAAATAGTGATGTCCTTAAAAGTTGTACAGTTTTATACAAGCCTCAAATATATCAAAACCTATATAAAAGATAAGCAGGCTATACACATATAAATACAATAATGGTGTTATCAAATCCCATGCTTGGTGTTGCTGATATATATTCCAAATACCATAAATGTGGGGGGAAGGGGGTGGAAGTGGGGAAGGGAGGGGGGGGGAGGAGAGGTGTGGGAGATCAGTTGCTGATAGAGGAACTGAAAAGGGTTAAAATCACTCCTAGTGGGGTGCAGACGTGCTGATAAAGTTCAAAGAAAGTCCTTGTTGTGTGATAACTTATTATCAAATTCGTTTAAACCCTTAGTGGTGTGATTTCTTGGTATATATCTTGTGCAGTATCTTGGTGCAAGTAATGTAGTGTTTGTGATCCTTCAGTAGTTTTTAAATCCTTGCTCTGAAAGTGCAGCCACTCACCGGATCCCTTCACCCCTGCAGGGGTATCAGGCAGTTACAGTTTTGCGCCACTGTACGGCAATCACTGGCAGACTCAGGATCGTGATGTTTCATATAAAAAGAGAGAAGGGGATGCCCATAGCGTAAAATCGTTTTTTTAAAAAGATTTATTAAACAAGTGGAAAGATACTCACAATTTCACAGTACAAATCAAGCGGATTAGTAAAACGTCATGGTTAGCCTTCAGCGCTGGTAATTAGGTAGTGTTTGGGAAGCACAGATTTAGGCCACGCCCTACGCGTTTCATCGTTATATGTGTATAGCCTGCTTATCTTTTATATAGGTTTTGATATATTTGAGGCTTGTATAAAACTGTACAACTTTTAAGGATATCACTATTTGATATATGCACGTCTTGCTTACATTTAGGAATTTACCCTTGCAGGTCTTGTGTTTGAACTAGAGACATACAAATACACAGGCAGGGAATTATCATACAATTAAAGGAACAGTGCCAGACCCTTCTACCACACTAATCATACCTAAATCTGACCACAAAAGAGATGGGTATAGTGTGTATGGGTTTGTCAAAGTCAGCAGAAAGATGATTGAGGATAGAGAATTGGGATCAGTTGACTTAGCAGTTGGGGGAGGGAGGGTTACCAAAAAATGATTTGGGGACACCACACAAAAAAAGCCTCTGCCACTCTGCCTGAATTTAAAGCTCATTACAAGGGGACATTCACAGCATATTACAATCATGGTAATTAGGGAATGAGGAAAAAAATACAATATATTGGCAAACATTAAATACAATAAAATGTGATATTAAAAGATACAAATCTTACCTTCATATACTCCTTCTGCAGGACCTGGATGATGGAAGAACAGGTCTCTGGGATAATGATCCCCAGAGCCTGGGGGGAGATGCCTGTCGAGAACTTCAAGTCCTGCAGACTTCTCCCTGTCGCCAAATACCGCAGGGTAGCGACCAACCTCTGCTCCGGAGTGATGGCTTGCCTCATGCAGGTATCCTGCCTGCTAATATAAGGGGTCAGCGAAGCCAACAAACGGTGAAATACGGGGTCCGTCATCCTGAGAATGTTCCTGAAATCATCAGGATTATTCTCACGGATCTCACGGAGCAATGGCATATGAGAGAACTGGTCACACTGAAGCAACCAATTCTTGGTCCATAAACTCCTCCCCACCCTGTTCATGGACTGGACTTGTGTGAAGGTCAGGACCCCAACACCAAGCCCCCGCACAGCACGAACTCTACGAGGAGTACGTATACGCAACATGGCTAGAAAACGGTCGACTGCTCAGAACGAAGTAACAGAACGCACTGAAGAACAGCAAGGCCTGTGAAGAGCGACCTGAAAAACAGTAACGAACGAACAAGAACACAATGACTAATTAAAGTCACACGGAACTTGCTTGCACGCACTGAAGAGCAGATACAAACCCACAAGCACAAACTGAACCGCAGAAAATGATCAGAAAGCCACAAGTCTGAAAAAGCGCGAATCGTCTCTCACCAAACTTTTACTAACACGAGATTAGCAAAAGGAGCCCAAAGGGTGCTGCGTTTGGTTCTGAACTGGCCTTTTCTAGTCTCGTCGTACGTGCTTGACGTCACCGCATTGTTGGCGATCGGAAATTCCGATAACTTTGTGCGACCGTGTGTAGGCAAAACAAGTTTGAGCCAACATCCGTCGGAAAAAATCCTAGGATTTTGTTGTCGGAATGTCCAAACAAAGTCTGACCGTGTGTACGGGCCATTAGTCTTTATGGTATAACACTTCATGGAATTGAATCCATTTGACAGATATTCCAATGTTTTCTTAGAACCTTGGTATTTAAATCGGCACAATCATTATACACAGAAAAAGAAGAGGCGGAAGACATATAGAAAAAAACTATTGCCATTAAATAACAGTTCTGATCCCTGTGCTGCTTCTGTTTGGTGGTTTGTTGACATTCCGCTATCAGCATGTGTGCTGTCATTTTAGGCCCAAGTGTGGTCCCACAAAAATTCATACAAGACCCTTATCTAGGCATGCAGCCTGGCTGACCAGGAAAGGGTGCGTGCAGCCTCTCTCCTGAACCCCAAATTTGGTAAGGTACCTTCAAAGGGGGAGTAGTGATACAAATGAAATTATATGCTGTAACTATAGATCTCCTTTAAGAAATTCCTCAAGCCACTTATTTGAAAGATGAGAGTCTTGTCTATGTCTCCCTCAAAGCTGTATGGGCAAGACTTGTCACTGCTGTATTTTTTTGTTTTGAAATTGTTAGTTTTGCCATAGCCTCCCTATTGCAGTGCCCATTTTCCTATTTTATTTTAAAAGCTTGCATATTAGCCTTAGTATTGAGATCCTCTCTTAGACTTTAATACGAGTCAGTGTTAAGGTTTTATGTATACACAAGTATTCATTGAACTTCAGGGACCCCATGAGAGTTTGCAGTGCTTCTAAAAATGTAAAAGCTAAGTTGGTCTGTTTAGAGCACTTTGTTCTTGCATTAGCAGCTGTGCTTATGAAGCTGATTATATATCAGTGTGTCTCAACTCCAGTCCTCAAGGCGCCCCGACAGGTCATGTTTTCAGGCTTCCCATTATTTTGCACAAGTGATTTGATCAGTTTAACTGCCTTAGTAATTACCACAGGTGTTTCATCTGAGGGAAATCCTGAAAACATAACCTGTTGGGGCACCTTGAGGACTGGAGTTGACAAACACTGCTATAGATGCATAGTGGTTCTCCACGAAGGGGTCATTTGGGGGTGTTTTGTAATCTCCTGGCATTTCAGAGCCTTCTGAAACTCTGATGCGTAGTCAGGAAGTGAAATGAAGAAAACACGACCTTTGAAAGCCTGAATGTGGTCAATGGAGTTTGGGCTTCTGTACGCGACTAGGCTGCCAAAAAGTCTCTCACATGTGGTATCCCCAAACTCAGCAGAAGTAGCAGAATATGTTTTGGAGTTTAATTCCACATATACCCATGGCAAGTGTGAGAAATATCTAATTAAATTGACAACTTTGTGTAAAGAAAACCTAAACACTAAAAAAGGTAATTTTCCCCAAAAAATAAAATCTTCCATGGATTCAACATGCCTTTCATCAAATACCTTGGGGTCTCTAATTTCCACAAAGGGGTCCTTTGTTTGAACTGTCCTGAAATTTTATGTTCAACATTAGAAGCTTCTGCTACACACTACCCACTCTTCTAACCACTGGAAGACCAAGCCTTTTCTGACACTTTTTGTTTACATGTAAAAATCTATGATTTTTGCTAGTAAATTACTTTAAACCACCAAACATTATATAT
Source organism: Lithobates clamitans (assembly GCA_037952925.1). Classification (NCBI taxonomy): domain Eukaryota; kingdom Metazoa; phylum Chordata; class Amphibia; order Anura; family Ranidae; genus Lithobates; species Lithobates clamitans. The sequence continues at coordinate 1,151,755 of JBBGZY010000458.1, read as the reverse complement.
TTTTTTAAAGCAGAGGTCCAAGAGAATAAAATAGTTGGTGTTGAAATTTTTTGTTGCATAGTATTTGTGCAGTGTTTGAAACACAAATCTTTGGAAAATGTTAAATGTTTTGAATTTTAATACACAAAAGTACAATATATTGGCCAATTAATTGGTAAAATCTAAAAGATACACCAAGTAAATAGATCCCAAACATGACATGCTTTATAACTTTGTGCATTCCCGTGCAACGACATCAAACTACGTAATTATTTTGATAAAGGGCAAGATAGAGAAATCAAACAGAGAAACACCACATCCCAAATATGATAAAATTTGATTTAAAAAAAGAAAAGTAGGGCAAAGAGGTAACAAACCTCGGGACTTTAACAGTGTTAGGTGTAGAGATTGGAACTCATTAGGTAGCATTACAATTTTGATTATTTTATTTAATTAAGAAGTAAAAACATGAGAAAGAAAAATACATCCGTATAACAAGGTACATTGAATTAATGAAGCATATACAAACAAAGCACAACCACTCTTGACATGTTTCACTCGATAGTTTCTTCAGGAGATTGATGGTGTAACTCTTTTTATACTAAGAATGAAAAAACAATAAGTATTTAATAAGTTTCAATAAGTATCTCATGAACGTATTGAAAAACAATACATAAACATGACTAAACATGCAAATTGGCATAGAGTAAGAAGAAAAACTATGCATATCTATACATATCTGTGCTCCATATAGTTCATTTTATTTATTTATTTACTATATATTTCTTTTTAGAAATATTACCTCTTTAGCTCTTCTCTGCAAGCAGCTATGGTGTCCAAGTCTGGATGGATGGGATGATACATGCATTAACTGATTTTATTGCTACATTTGTGCTACATTGACATCTCTTTGAGATTGAAGCAGTTTTGGTAAGGTTTGTTTTCTTTCTGTGTCCATATGTTTCTATGCCCCTTTTTGTTTTGATATTTTGGTTTTCCCTTCAAACAATTTATGCATAATTTTTCTTCTTACTCAATTTGTATGTTTAGTCATATGTATGGATTGTTTTTCAATACGTTCATCAGATACTTATTGAAACAGTTTTTTTATTCTTAGTATAAAAAGAGTCACACCATCAATTTCCTGAAGAAACTCTATTGAGTGAAAAATGTCGAGAGTGGTTGTGCTTTGTTTGTATATGCTTCATTAATTCAATGTTACCTTGTTATACGGATGTATTTTTTCATTCTCATGTTTTTACTTCTTTATTAAATAAAATTATTTAAACTTTAATGCTACCTAATGAGTTCCGATCTCTACACCTAATACCGTTAAAGTCCCGAGGTTTGTTACCTCATTGCCCTGCTTTTATTTTTTGAAATTTACGTAATTATTTCATATCCATAGGCAACGCTTTAAAGGCCCTTACAGGTTACCACTTTAGGTTTTTTACAAGAGATCTAGTGCTAGAATTACATCTCTTGATCTGATGTTCTCGGTAATACCTCACATGCATAGTGCAAAAGCTGTTTACATATTGGCACGTGACTTATGGCGTGCGTTCGCCCATGTGTGGGGGAGGGGGGGTACTTAAATTTTTTAAAAATTATTTATGTCGCTTTTTTTATTTTTACACTGTCCCTTTTTTTTTTTTAACTACTTTTATTGTTATCACAGGGATATCCCCTGTGATAGCAATAGGCAGTGACAGGTACTCTTTTCTGAGACATCTGGGGTCTAGTAGACCCTATGTCTCTCCTTTTCCCTTAAAGTGGGGGTCCCCAACCCCCAGACTGTGGACCAGTGCCGATCTGTGGCCTCTTTGAGGCTGGGCCATAAAGGCTGCACTGTAAAAGGTGCAGCGGGCGAGCAGAGAGATGACATCATCTCTTACTGCCTGCTCTGCATCACCGCTGGTCCACCTTTGCAGCCAGGCTGTGAAGGCTGCACCATCAGAGATGCGCCGATTGAGCAGAGAGATTACATCATCTCTCCCCACCTTTCCTGCATAACCGCTGTTCCACCCCCAGAAATGCACCACTATGCATGTGCTGGTTTACACGCTTGGGTGCCATAGCGCTGGGATGAGGCAGAGTTGTGAGTCTTTCAGACAAGTGACAAACTGCATCTGGTGGCAAGTGACAAGCTGCATCTGGTGGCAGATGACATGGCAAGTGACAAGCTGCATCTGGTGGCAGGTAATGTGAGAAGTGACAAGCTGCATCTGGTGGCAAGTGACAAGATGCATCTGGTGGCAGGTGATGTGGCAAGTGACAAGCTGCATCTAGTAGCAGGCAACGTGGCAAGTGACAAGTTGCATCTGGTGGCAGGTGACCAGCTGCATCTGGTGGCAGGCAATGTGGCAGGTGACAAGCTGCATCTGGTGGTAGGCAACGTGGCAGGCAATGTGGCAAGTGACAAGCTGCATCTGGTGGCAGATGATGGTGGCGAGTGACAAGCTGCATCTGATGGCAGGTAACGGTGGCAAGTGACACACTAAGGGCTCCCACTGATTCTGATTCTGCATTATGGTGAGGTGAACTGTTTCATGTTATATTACAATGTAATGGTTGAAATAATGTGCTTTAATCATCCTGACACCATATCAACCTTGGTGTTGTGATGATTGAAGCACTAACACAAGCCATTGCCCTGGAAAATCGGTCGTGGAGACCGCCAGAAAAATGTTCAAAAAACTGGTCCCTAGTGCCAAAAAGGGGGGGGGGGCACTGCCTTAAAGCATCTAATCGACCCAAGACTGTTGTGATCATATGATTTACCAATTTAAAAATGGCACTGTTTGGGGAACCAGAGAGGACGTCCAGAAGATGCCTCACATGCAGCCGGCTCACTGTGTCTGGATTTGGGGTTTGGGTCACAGCACCTTCTGGGTACAAAAGGGCTGTGATAATCTCTTCCTGAAAATTTAGGAATGATCCACTTCACCCTGTTGCTTTGCAAATTACAAAAGTGTTATTTACAGCCAATTGAAATAAATAGACACCTTTTTGTACCAGTGTCTGAATTTGCAGGAAACTAAATATGACTTCATAATTTGGTCATTAAAATCCACCCCTCCCGTGTTAAGTTTATAGTCGTGGACACAGAGGGGCTTCTCAACAACACCGAAAGCAGTGCTAATTTGGGCCATCATGTCAGCGTGAATAGAAGACTGGAAAAAAACATCCTGTTTGTCTTTCCACTTCACTGTGAGCATGTCACGTACCTGGTAGGTTTTGAGCCTGAAGTGCAGAGAAAGACCTCCCTTACAGCTCCCACTCCCGTTCCTCTGGAATGGAGACAGAGGGCCCAGGAGTGAGGAGTGGTATGGGTGCCTGGCAGGATCAACAGTCACCAGAAGTTCAGGAGTGGTGGCACCCTCTGGAACCTGAAGCTGAAGAGGAGACTGGAGACTGGAATGCAGAGTGGACCAGGAACCACAGCAGGTAAGTAGGCAAGAACTGAAGAGCTGGACGGGAACCAGGAACAAGCAGTAGGTAGTAGACTGGAACGCTGGGCTGGAACCAGGAACAAGCAGCAGGTAGTAGTCTGGAATGCTGGCTGGAACCAGGAACAAAGCAGCAGGTACCCTGTTTCCCCGAAAATAAGACCTAGCTGGATTGTCGGTGATGGCTGCAACATAAGCCCTACCCCCCAAATAAGCCCTAGTTAAAGTCCTTGTAGGTCTTATTTTCAGGGTAGGGCTTATTTTCGGGGAAACAGGGTAGGGCTTATTTGGGGGGTAGGGCTTATATTGCAGCCATCACCGACAATCACGCTAGGTCTTATTTTCGGGGAAACAGGGTAGTAGTCTGGAACGCTGGCTGGAAGCAGGAACAAAGCAGCAGGTAGTAGTCTGGAACGCTGGCTGGAACCAGGAACAAAGCAGCAGGTAGTAGCCTGGAACACTGGGCTGGAACCAGGAACAATGTCGGGACTATACTCACAGAGGCCAAGATGCTGAGATGCCGAGAGCGGCTCACCCTTACGACCACACGCACCCGACCCCTGGAAGTGATACAGGGAATTGGGGGCACGCAGAGGCACGGGCTTCCGGTGGTGGCTGCATTCCCGAAGGGCCCGAAGGAGGTCCGCGTAGCCGTTGGGCACTGGAGAAACTGCAAAGACAAGTGGTTAACTAGAACTGGGGTATCAGGCAGGGCAAGTCCGTTATTCAGGCAGAGGTCAGAACCGGGATATCAAGCAAGAGCAAGTCCGTTAAATCAGGCAGAGGTCAGAACCGGGGTATCAAGCAAGAGCAAAGTCTGTTTAATCAGGCAGGGTTCAGAGGTATCAGGCCAGCAAGAGGAATCCGTTGATCAGGCAGAGGTCAGGGGTATCAGGCAAGCAAGAGTAATCCGTTTAACAGGCAAAGGTCAGGGGTATCAGGCAAGCAAGAGTAATCCGTAAACAGGCAGAGATCTGGGGTATCAGGCAAGCAGGGACAATCCGTTGGTCAGGCAGAGTTCAGCACAGGAAACACTATCAGGAAACACAGGGAGTAGCAGGTACAGGGAACAGGGCACAGCTGACGACAAACCCGACTGGGTGCTGGAGCCGTCAGATGTAGCCCTCCGGCGAGCGCGTCAGCGTGACGCGCTGCCGGGCACCCGCACGGCCACGGCGCGCACACGGGGACCGCCGTGCGCCCGCCGCACCATTGGGCCGCAAACGGGTGTACGGCGTAGCGTGAGTCCTCCGCGCATGCGCCCTGGAGCCCGGCGGATGGAGGCGGCTTGTGCCTCCTGACAAAACAAGCAGCAGGTAGTAGTCTGGAATGCTGGACTGGAACCAGGAACAAGCAGCAGGTAAACAGACTGGATACTGGTATCAGGCAGAGGGATGGTCAAACAAGCCGGAGGTCGGTATCGGTCGAGCAGCAGAGGTACCAGGGATTACACAGAGGGATGGTCAGGCAAGCCAAGAGGGTCTGGTGCAGGCAGATAGCAGGATGGTCTAACAGTAAGCCGGGTCAGATAATAGAGTACACAGGTCAGATCAGGTTTTGGCACACGGAACGCTGTAGAGCAGACAGTGGGGATTGAATGTGACAGGCCGGTTTAAATAGCCCGCCTGACACCAGCGGGAGTGCGCGTGCATGTGCCCGTGCGTGACAGCACCCGTGAATGTGCGCGCATGCGCGGTAGAACCCGTGGCCATATTCCCGTGCGTCTGGATCGCCGATTACTGGCAGGATCTTCATGACATTGCCCCCCCAAGGGGCAGCCTCCAGATGCCCCTTTGGAGGAATTTCTCTGGATGGGACCTTTTAAGATCTGCAACAGATCTTCAGCATGAATATTGTCCTCAGGTTCCCAAGAATTTTCTTGTGGGCCAAATCCCCTCTATTTTATCAGAAATTGATTTTGGTTACCTCTCTTCCTATGGTTCATGATAGCTTCCACCTCGAATTCCTCCTCCCCATCTACTAAAATTGGATCAGGAGGATCCGTACTTCGGCCTGGAAATGGTTTAGAAATAGAGGGTCTGAGCAGAGACACATGAAATACTGGATGCACTTTTAGTGAATCCGGGAGTTCAAGTTCATATGCCACCTCATTAATTCTCCGCTTGACAGGTCCAAGAAACTTGGGACCCAATTTCTTTGAAGGGCAAGCCATCCTGAGATTTACTGTAGATAACCATACCTGGTCCCCGGGTGTAAGTAACAGCTCACCTCGCCTCTTCTTATCGAAGATTGCTTTATTATATTCCTGGGTCCTGGTCATGGTCTCCTGTAAAACTTGGTTGTTGGAAGTAAAGAAATTCAACTTCTCCTGAACTGCGGGTACTGTACACTCTGGAAGAGAATTAGGCAAAAATGAAGGGTGGAAACCATAATTTGCAAAAAATGGAGTTTGTTTGATAGCGGGATGAATAGAATTGTTGTAGGCGAATTCAGCCAATGGGAGAACAGAAATCCAATCATCTTGGGCAAAAGAAGAAAAACAGCGTAAATATTGTTCAAGAGTCTGGTTTGTTCTCTCTGTTTGCCCATTAGTCTGGGGATGATAAGCAGATGAAAATGAAAGCTCAAATGTTCAGTGTTTTGCACAGAGACCTCCAGAATCGGGAGGTAAACTGTACCCACCGATCTGAAACGATATTGACCAGTACCCTATGGAGCCTAACGACTTCTTTAATAAATGCCTGTGCTGTTTCTGTAGCTGAGGGAGTGCCCTTCATTGGGACAAAGTGGGCCATCTTTGACAGCCGATCCACTATAACAAAAATCGAGGCGAAGCCCCCAGCCGGAGGTAATTCCACAATAAAGTCTATAGAAAGCATTTTCCATGGCCTATCTGGAACAGGCAATGGTTTTAGCAATCCCCATGCCTTGGTTCTATGGCCATTGTTCCTGATACAGGTGGTACAAGACTCAACAAATTTCCTACAATCTTCGCATAACTGAGGCCACCAGAAGGTACGCTGTACCAGATCAGTGGTCTTAGCCACGCCAAAATGCCCAGCCAATGCATGGTCATGACAGAGTTCTAGTACTGGAACTCGTAGTGTTTCTGGTATAAAGATCCTATTCTCGTGCCACAGTAACCCATCCTTAACTTGGAGTTCTGACCTAATGGACGATCCCAATTCCGCGGAAGCCTGCTTAATCTGGGAAAGCAGGTTTCCCTGAAGCAAAAAAAAAATTCCCCGGGGACAGAATGGTGTCCGGAGGGGAAACCTCTTGGGACTTGTGAAACATCCTGGATAGGGCATCAGGTTTGGTATTTTTGGAGCCAGGGCGGTAAGTGACATGAAAGGAGAACCTGGAGAAAAAGAGAGCCCACCTGGCTTGACGTGGCTTCAACCTTTTTGCAGATCTCAAATACTCCAGGTTCTTATGATCTGTAAACATTAAGACTGGATGAGCGGCACCTTCCAGCAGATAGCGCCACTCCTCTAACGCTGATTTGATTGCCAACAACTCTCTGTCACCTACATCATAATTTCTCTCTGCCGTGGACAGTTTACGAGAGAACAAGGCCACAGGATATAACAGGGCCTTAGTTCCCTATCTTTGGGACAACACTGTCCCTACTGCAATTTCAGATTTGTCCACCTCTAGTACGAACGGCAGAGAGGAATCTGGATGCTTTAGTACGGAGGCGGAAGTAAAAAGGCCCTTGAGGGTCTCAAAAGCCTTTTGGGCTTCAGCAGACCAGTGGAAGCGTGTACCTTGTTTAGTTAGCTGTGTGATGGGTGTAATGATGGCTGAGAACCCCTTAATAAATTTACGGTAAAAATTAGCGAATCCAACAAATCGCTGCATTCCCTTCTTGTCTGTCGGGACTGGCCAATTCTAAAACTACAGCGACCTTTTGAGGGTCCATCTTAATGCCTTTACTGGAAATGATTAACCCCAAGAATGGAATACTTTCCTGTTCAAATTCACACTTCTCAGCTTTTGCATATAGGCTGTGTTGTCGAAGCCGGCCCAACACACTTCTGACGTGCCTGCGGTGAGATTCAAGGGAACAAGAAAAAAATTAATATGTCGTCTAAATGAACGATAACGAACAAATCTAGTAAGTCTCGTAAAACATCATTGATGAAATACTGAAATGTAGCAGGGGCATTGCACAGACCGAAAGGCATCACTAGGTACTCAAAATGTCTATAACGGGTACGAAAGGTGGTCTTCCATTCGTCTCCGTACCTAATACGAACTAAATTGTAGGCTCCACGGAGGTCAAGCTTGGTGAATATGATGGCCGTCCCAAGTCTTTGGAACAACTCTGGTACCTGAGGAAGAGGGTAACAGTTTTTTACAGTGATTTTATTTAGTTTGCGGTAATCCACACATGGTCTGAGGGTTTTATCTTTCTTCTGTACAAAGAAGATGCCTGCACTTGCTGGAGACGTGGACGGACGAATGAAGCCTTTCTTTAGGTTCTCATCGATATATTCCTTCAAAGCCCCTTGTTCTACTTCAGTCAAAGGGAAGATTCTTCCAAAAGGAATCTCAGCACCGGGAAGTAATTCGATAGGACAGTCATAGGCCCGGTGAGGAGGTAAGACTTCTGCCCCCTGCATGCTGAATACATCTAAAAAATCATGATAGGCAAAAGGGATGGAGAGATGTAAACTAGGATCTGTATCTAGGCAGAGCAAGGTAGGGTTCTGCTGAGCGTTCTGAATTCTGCAAGACTGTTGGCAATATGAAGAAGAAAAGGTAACCTCACCTGTGATCCAATTAATGTCAGGGTTGTGAGCCTGTAACCAGGGCATGCCGAGGATTATGGGAAACAGGGGTGAGGCGATGATATCCAGGCATAGCAGTTCTTGATGAGAATTGGAGATGGAAACGGGTATTGGAACAGTCTCTTGGGTAACAGGTCCAGATTTGATGGCGGTTCCATCAGCTAGATGAATGGAAAGTCCATGGGCCTTAGGCAACAAAGGTATCTGGTGTTGGGTAGCAAAAAGAAAATCCATGAAACAACTGCAAGCTCCAGAGTCAATAATGGCAGTTATTTGCAGAGTCTCTCCTGGAAGCTGTAACAGGATAGAGAGAGCAAGGTGAGTAGTATTATTGGCCAGAGGTGCAACATAGTCAGTGGACAGGGATAGGCACTTACGGAGTTTAAGGAGACAGTTCCTGACATAGTGCCCAGGTTCCCCGCAATACAGGCACAAATTATTCACTCGACAACGTTGTCGTTCCTCCTGGGTAAGAGAAGGCCGCAGGACCCCTAATTGCATTGGCTCAGGTGGGTTAAACATGGAGGTGGGTGGTGTTGGTGATGTATGATGAAAAACTTTAGGGGTAACCCAAGTTGGGCGAGAAGATCCCATAGCTCTCTCAGTCCTACGTTCTCTTAGGCGTTGATCGATCTGAATTGCTAGATCGATCAAGGCATTTAAAGTCTGTGGTGTACCCACCCTGGCCAATTCATTCTTCAGAGAGTCAGAGAGTCCCATTCGAAACTGATAATGGAGAGCCGCATCATTCCAATTTGTGTCCGCACTCCACTTTCTGAATTCAGCCACATAGTCCTCTGCGACCCTGTTGAAGGGTGTGCAGAGCCGCCTCTGCAGTCACAGACAGCTGGGGGTCATCGTATAACTGACCCAATGCATCAAAGAAGGTGGAGAGATTGGTCAGGGATACGTCCTTTTGCTCCAAGAGGCGATGGGCCCAGGTTTGGGGGTCACCAGAAAGCAGAGAAATTACGTAGCCCACATTGGTAGCCTCCAGGGAAAAGGTACGTGACTGAAGAGCAAAGAACAATTCACAGGCATTGCGGAAGGCCCTGAATTTATGGCGATCCCCGGAGAATCGTTCAGGCGTCGGGACTTTGGGTTCTGGAGGGAGCATCACCACCGTTGAGGAAGGCCCGACTGAAGGAGCAGAAGCAGGAGGAACTCCCTGGACCCCAATGGGATTAGACAAGGTTAGCACCCCTCCCTCCAGCCTGGTGTATCCTTGCTGCAGATTCTTGAATGCTTCAGTCAATCCTGCCAGATGTGCACAAAGTTCCTCCATGGGAGAGGTTCCCTGCTCAGGCTCAGACATGGCTGTCTGCTACTGTCACGTACCTGGTAGGTTTTGAGCCTGAAGTGCAGAGAAAGACCTCCCTTACAGCTCCCACTCCCGTTCCTCTGGAATGGAGACAGAGGGCCTAGGAGTGAGGAGTGGTATGGATGCCTGGCAGGATCAACAGTCACCAGAAGTTCAGGAGTGGTGGCACCCTCTGGAACCTGAAGCTGAAGAGGAGACTGGAATGCAGAGTGGACCAGGAACCACAGCAGGTAAGTAGGCAGGAACTGAAGGGCTGGACTGGAACCAGGAACAAGCAGTAGGTAGTAGACTGAAATGCTGGACTGGAACCAGAAACAAGCAGCAGGTAGTAGACTGGACCGCTGGACTGGAACCAGGAACAAGCAGCAGGTAGTAGTCTGGAACGCTGGCTGGAACCAGGAACAAAGCAGCAGGTAGTAGCCTGGAACGCTGGGCTGGAACCAGGAACAAGCAGCAGGTAGTAGTCTGGAACGCTGGCTGGAACCAGGAACAAAGCAGCAGGTAGTAGTCTGGAACACTGGCTGGAACCAGGAACAAGCAGCAGGTAAACAGACTGGATATTGGTATCAGGCAGAGGGATGGTCAAACAAGCCGGAGGTCGGTATCGGTCGAGCAGCAGAGGTACCAGGGATTACACAGAGGGATGGTCAGGCAAGCCAAGAGGGTCTGGTGCAGGCGGATAGCAGGATGGTTTAACAGGAAGCCGGGTCAGATAACAGAGTACACAGGTCAGATCAGGTTTTGGCACACGGAACGCTGTAGAGCAGACAGCGGGGATTGAATGTGACAGGCCGGTTTAAATATCCCGCCTGATAACAGCGAGAGTGCGCGTGCCTGCCCGTGCATGACAACACCCGTGAACGTGCACGCATGTGCGGTAGAACCCGTGGCCATGTTCCCGTGCTTCTGGATTGCTGATTACTGGCTCATGACAGAGCAATTCATTATTTTTCAAGCAGGCTTTTTTGCCCTTTCTAAGTCAGATGTATACAAGCCATTTGTGAAGCCCTGGCAATTAGGACACATGGTGCTGTATCAGCCAATTCTAAGATTGTGTAAATAGTGGCATACTTGTATAGAAGTTGTCCACATCCTTGCAGAACAAAGACAACACCATGTCCCATATTATCTTGCCACTGCTCCCCATATAGTCTGGGCAGTTGGGGGGGGGGGGCTTTACTTCACAGTCCCTTCTCTCCATAAACTCTAAAATTACATTTATCTAAAAAGATGACAAATTTGGCATGCTTGCTGGGGAAAAAATGTTTGAATGCAAGACAGCCAATAAAATGCATGAGGAACTCTGGGTCACCCCGAGTACGATAGAGTGTGTTATCACTAAAATTAATTATGGTCTTATATCTATACCTGGCCAGTTGATTCTTTTTTTGTAATGCCCATGTTAAGAGTTAATATTATGGACAAAGGATAAAGACCAGTTAAGAGAGTAGATGGATGGGCCCTCCGGTCACCTGACGTCTATCCGCACCAGGCATTGAACTTCATTCCTACCTGTGGCGTGCACCACTTGACTTCTCTACCTACACATAACCCAGGTATACCACTAGCTAGCTGCTACACAGCCAGGATCACAGAACCCTATAGGGAAGGCAGCTCCATTTACATAGGCAGTGCCAAGTAAGTCTTGCTCTTTACATATGACTTTTTACAATCATCTTGACCGCTTTATGTCCTCTACTGTTTAGGACACTGCCAGGATGTTATACTATACAGGTCGCTTACCTGTCAATAGTAACATGCCTATACTATGATAAACCCCCCATACATGTATCTGTGTGCATGAACTTGCATGACACTCATATGGCTAGTATATTCACATTGTGTGTTCCTGCCTTTATATGCCATGCATCTAGTTGGTAATTATACCATTTTTTATACATATATCTATTTTTTGTGTCCAGGGTCTTCATTTTTACTGATCCTTGTGGATTCCAATGCCCAGTTGGCAGGTGTGCTTTATGCCCTACCCGTTCCATCCTGAAAAAGGGAAAGTCTACAAGCTGCTCCCTAACATGGAACACCTCCATCCCTATACTATATACAGAAAGACAATCGCTCATGGGACTTTGAGTGAGGTGTCCATGATGGTCAACAAGATGTATAAGGGGGGTAACAAATTTTATTTGTATAAACATCATCCAATATGAAACATAATCATAAATAACAATTTCATAAGAACAGCAACGTAGAATAATAGTCCTCTAAACATAGCCATAATGATATAATATCACAACGTATTCATAGTACAGATATACATGATACATCTCTAACCCGGCGCGTTTTGCGAGCTCTAGTCGCTTCATCAGGGGCTGATGTGTACATCTGGTGTCTGTAAAGAACAAGTGAGATATGTATTGAGGTATAGGTTATGATTAGGACAAAAACATGAGGCCAGAACTGGTGATCCCATACTTACTGATTAGACGATTGGCTTCAGAGTCTGATCCCAAGCGAGGGTGAGCAGGGAACGTCTCCCCCGGGAGCTGAAGGGACGGAGACCACAGCAAAGAGGACCAAGTCCAGACGCGGGGCAGGCATGGCAAGGTGATAAAAGAAGAATGTGAACCAAGGTATCACCCATGAGTCTTGCAAGGCATACTCGCTATAATAGAATATATGGAATGGAATATATGAATATATGGGTATAAATGTGGATATATATCAGAGACAGTAACATATATAAGAGTCCTAAGAGTATAAAGTTGTGTGCTTGAGTATAAAGAACACAAGGGAGGGCATGTAGAGAGTAGAAAAATCTTCAGAGGCATGCTCACTGTAATAGAATGAATATATGTGTCAGATGATAGTTCGTCTATAGTTGTCTTGGAGGTCTGAGATTGTGTACATGAGTACAAAGAATGCAGGAAGTCCTGCAGAGCATGGATTTTAACAAGGACCTATTTTCCATAGTCTAAGCTACCTGCTCTCTACAGGTTTGTATTCTGATTGATTCTATCAGAGAGGCTTGCCCTTTGCTCTCATCTAACACGCTCAGGATCCTGTAGGCCTCTTCACTAGAGTATCTTTGTTGGGAAATTTTGGGCACTAAATTTACAGGTACCTAGTGAGACCCAAGTCAAAAAGAGCACCTGGCTGTCAGGGACTGCTTGAACCATTACAAATAAAATTTACCTGCTAGTGCTAGCAGAGATCAGGCCTGGCTGATTCTGCTAATGCTGCGGTTTTGTGTTCAGTGTATCACAGGTGACAGTGATCTACTGACACTGCACTTTTTTTGTTGGGGCTAAACACAAGAGCTGGCAGTGAACGCAGCTGATCCTGTTAACACTGCACTTTTGGGGACACTATACTAAGTGGGCGCTAGTATAGTTCCATTCACAATTAATATATAGATCAATACAAACACTATACTAATAATGGTGGTGATCAGCTACCTATAGCGTGAGTGTCAAGTGTGCAGGCAATCTAATGCTAACTGACTGTAGCTGAGAGGGCCACTAACTGACCCTGACGCTATCTGATTTCGTTAGTGGCAGCAATACAGTGATCAGTAAAAAATATTGTACACTGATGCTGTACAAATGGCGCTGGCTGGGTGAGGGGGTGATCATGGATTAAATGAGGGGAATCATAGGATTAAATGTGCCTATCTAAAGTGTGTGTGTGGAAAATGTGCTGCTTTTACTCGCTGTGCTGTGTGTCTCTTTTCTCTCCCTGGCCCGAAAAGGGTCCAGGAAGAGAAAAACCAGTTCGTTCCTGTGCTTCTCCATTCATTGCAAGAGGATTCCCGGGATGAAAAAATTGCTAATGAACTGCAAACATTAATGGACTTCTCCTGTAATGACTGGTAGCAGGGGGCGCATGCAATACTTCCAGGGTTGGACGCTCCCAAGTATTGAGCAATGTACAGGTAAGTCACTTTGCCCAGAGCTTCCCCTCGTCTGCAGTACATTATGGGCAGGGTGGTCAACAATTGGTAATGTTCTTTTTTTTTTTTTTTTTAGGCCTTTTTCTCTCTATTTTCATCTAGTGATCATGCCAGTAACACAAATTCCGTTTCTAGGGTGACAACACTTACAGTACTGTATCTATGGAGGAACATAGATACAGTACTGTATCTATGGAGGAACATAGTAGTATACATAGTACAGTACTGTATCTATGGAGGAACAGTGTTGTCACCCTAGGGCAGAACTACAAAACATCACTCTCACTCTCTTTTTTATAAACATATGGGAGGGGGTGCTCTATAGCCTACAGAGAGCTTGGGTCTCTGATAACTGATAAGGTTGCAGCACCAGCAGAGAGCACACAAATGACATTTTGTTTTAATTCATCTGTAATATGTTAATATACTGTAAAATATGTGAGAAAGTCTTTATGTGATAATAGGGAAATGGCCTATGTCCATGTTTACAGCTATATTCTTTCTCTTGTGAGACTTCATTTGTAAATGGGTAGGCTTCTGATGAAAACGGAGGAGCTTGAAATAATAAATTTGAAACTCATCTGTACTTTGTTGTGACATTTTTGCACAAACAGATCATGAATATATTTGATGAAAAACTGCACCCTTTTATGCGTGAGCCCATAAATAAATTGATTTCCATGTATTAAGATCTTTATCACAATTATCCTAAACTTAACTACTTGCTTACTGGGCACCCCCCTCCTGCCTAGACCAATTTTCAGCTTTCAGTGCTCTTACACTTTGAATGACAATTACTCGGTCATGCAACACTGTACCCAAATTATTTTTGTTGTCCTTTTTTTATACAAATAGAGCTTCCATTTGGTGGAATTTGATCACCTCTTGGTTTTTTATTTTTTGTGCTATAAATTAAAAAAGATTGAAAATTTAGGAAAAAAAACACTTTTTTGTTTCTGTGATAAAATTTTGCAAATTAGCAATTTTTCTTCATAAATGTTGTCCACAATTTATACTGCTACATATCTTCAGCAAAAATAACCCAAATTAGTGGATATTATGTGGTCTGTGTGAAATTTATAGAGTCTACAAGCTATGGTGCAAATCATAAAAAAAAAGTGGTATCCTTTGTTGGGTAGGGGTATATGAGGTCCCAAACAACTTTTCCGCTGGATCCCAAGTAGTCCAGGCAATTAGGGGGCTGCAGCTGGGTGTCCTTCCCTTCGTACACTAAGAAGATATATGTGTACCCTGTGGCTCGGTCACATAACTTGTACACCATCACCCCATTGCGGGCCCTTTTGCTGGGGATAAATTGCTTAATTTTAAGCCTGCTGCTAAATTTAACAAGGGACTCATCCACACATATGTGTTGGTCCGGGTTAAACAACCGGGGGAATATTTCTGAAAAATAATTTAGTATTGGCCGAATTTTGTAAAGCCTGTCATAATTTGGGTCATTTCGGGGAGGGCACTGGGTATTGTCACTGAAATGTAGGAACCTCATGATCATCAGATATTTGGTTCTGGCATTACCGTGGAGAAGATCGGCATGTGGTAGATGGGGTGGGTTGACCAATAGGAAAGCAATTCATTTTTAAAAATTTTTTACTAAATGTGAGGCCCAAAAAAACCTTTAACTCCTCCACTGTTAGGTCTCTCCACTCGTAGGGCGGCACAGTGGTGCAGTGGTTAGCACTCTCGCCTAGCAGTAAAAAAGGGTCGCTGGTTCGAATCCCAACCACGACACTACCTGCCTGGAGTTTGCATGTTCTCCCTGTGCCTGCGTGGGTTTCCTCCGGGTACTCCGGTTTCCTCCCACACTCCAAAGACATGCTGGTAGGTTAATTGGCTTCTGTCCAAAATTGGCCCTAGTATATGAATGGGGACCTTGGATTGAGGGTAGGAACTGATGTGAGTGTGCGATGTTCAGGGTTAGGGACAAGGGTCAGGGTTGTAGACCCACACTCACTCAGGTTGAACTGGATGGACTGGTGTCTTTATTCAACCTTACTAACTATGTAACTATGTAACATAATAGGATGTTGGATTTAAAAAAAAAAAATGCTGTGCATACAGGTTGCACTGGGCCACAATTGATGCGAACATGTCCTCCGTAAAAATTAAATGAAAACAAAATGATTGGTCAAAAATTCTCTGTGTCCACCTGGACTCCTGGCTGGGCAGTGAAAGGGGGAACGTTAGCTTCTCCTGAATTAGGAGGAAGCCACAAGGGGTTCTGAAGGGCACAGAGAAGGCTGGCATGGGTCCTAACCCTTTGGGGCTGAGGTGACACCCCACTGGTACTTGGCCTTTCTTGCCGAGGTACTGCAGTGCTGGTGGATGCCACTGCGGTGTTGGTGGATGCCACTGCCTCCTCACCAGAACACCTTTGTTTGGCGGGCAGAATGTCTTCCTCCTCTGAATCTGTCAGTGTTCCACTACTGAGGACTGGATCATAATTTACGTCAGACTCAGAATCCAAATTTGGAAGGAAATACGAAAAAGAGAGCTCCTTGTTGCTCTCGTCAGCTGTGGAAAGTATTCGGTATGCCTCCTCGGTGGAAAAGCATGTTTTGGACATGGTTGCTGGTGGTGATGAGACTACACAGGTGTGTGCTAATCCTGCACTGATTGGCACTGATGAGGCGGTACTGATGAGCACTGATGTGCACTGATGTGCACTGATGGCACAGATGTGCACTGATGAGGCGGCACAGATGTGCACTGATTTTTTATTTTTTTTGCCACTTCAGCAGACGGCAACAAGGGACTTGACTCAGCCTTGCAATTCGTCTTTTCCGTCCCTGTCGTAGTCTCATCATCGTAGCAGTTTAGAAAAAGAAGTAGCAAAATTTACCAACAATTTATTCTCCTTAAACAAAACTGAATACTCTACCCCAACCGCCCCCCTCATCCCACTCCCCTAGCCCCTTCCCCCCTCTGCCAACCTACCGTTCCCTAGGTTGAATCCCCTACCAGTCATCTCCTTACTATAGATCTAGCAGTCTCAGTTCCTGTGCGTAACTCCAAGTCTTTTTAAAAGCTGCCCATTCCTCCCACTTTGCCAAGGTTCTATTAGTCTTTTCATTCATATCGCATCCCCAACATTCCATTATATATATATGTTTCCTCAACCATATCTATCCACTCCCAGATTAATGGGGGTTCTTTCTTTTGCCAGTTCTTGGAAATGAGTCTCTTAGCGGCGTTTAAAAGATGAGGGATCAGGAACCTTTTATACTGCTTTATGTCGCCCACCCCACCATGAAACAATACCACCCAGGGATCTTCCACTACTTCTTTTTATGTAATCTCCTTGATGAATTGCAGAATCTTTCTCCAGTATTCCCTTATTTTAGGGCAGTCCCACCACAAGTGTGTCATGGAGCCTACCTCTTTACAGCCTCTCCAACATTCTGCTGAGGTATCGCCCTTGAATTTACTTATTTCCTCTGGGGTTGAGTACCATCTTACTAGGCACTTATAATTTCTCTGCTGTTCTGCTGTCTACTGCCGAGGCGTGGGCAAGGTTCAAAATTTTCCCTATAAACTTCTTGTCTCGCGTTGTCCCCAATTCCTTCTCCCATTTTCTAACGAATGGCGTTATCTCCACTTCCTCTGCCCTCAATAATATTTTATAAATTTTTGATACCGTATTTCTCGGGTCCTTATCCGCGAACAATCGTTAAAGCATAGAGAGTTCTTCTCCAGATCTAATAGGTTGAGGTAAATTTTTAATAAAATGATTTAACTGGAGAGACCGCCATTCCTCCATTCTCCGTGCGAGATTATTGTGCATCAAGTCCTGTGTAGGAATCATTTTTCCTTTTTTTATTATATTTCCTTTTTTTATAATATTCATTATCTAACAGTGAAATTAGAGGTGAATTGTATTTACCATTAAGCTGTTTATATATCCTATCCCAAATTTTAAAAACATTATGTGTCAATGTGTCAGTGTTTTCGTCTAATCTCCTATGTTGTGGGGGATTCCAAATAATACTACCCAATTGTGCATTACTAAGTGTTTTCTCCATACTAACCCATTTTTTCTCGTTTTCTTCCTTGCCCCATTCTACCATTCTGGACAATACGACAGCTTCATAGTAGCTTGAGGTATCAGGAACCGCTAAGCCTCCCTTCCTTTTTCCCTGTCTCAGCGTTTGAAAGGAGACTCGGTTTTTTATATTTACAAATTAGATTCATTAGCAACATTTTTAATTTTCTCAGGTATTGTTCAGGGAGGGCTATTGGCACCATCTGGAATCTGTACATAATCTTGTGAAGGATCACCATTTTTATACTATTGATACGTCCCAGCCAGGATAGTGATGTTCCGTTAAGTTTTTTACAATCAGACCTGACTTCGTCTAGTAGGGGAATGTAATTAATTTTATACATCTTATCCCGTGTATTTGCTAAATTAATTCCCAGATATTTTAGTTCTTTAGTCCAAGTAAATTTAAACTCGTTTTTTAAAATTCTTTCTTCTGTAAGGCTTAAGTTGATATTTAGTATCTCGGATTTTGCAAGATTTATTTTAAAGTTGGAGATTTCCCCATGTTGTTTCAGGATATTTGTTAAATTGCGCATTGTCTTCCGGGGGTTTGCGACATAAAACAGTATATCGTCTGCAAAAGCCGATTTTTTTTTTGCTCTTCCTTTCCAAGCTTGAAACCAGATATGCTCGAGTCCTTACGTATCGTGGCCAAAAGTGGTTCCAAGGAAAGGACGAATAGCAATGGAGACAGGGGACAACCCTGCCTAGTCCCATTTTTCATCTCAAAAGGGCGAGACATTAGACCGTTTACTTTTATAGATGCGGTTGGGTGATGGTACAGTAATTTAACCCAGCCTATCATTCTTGGGCCAAAGTCCATAGTCTCCAGAGTCTGGATCATAAACCCCCAGTCTACCCTGTCGAAAGCCTTTTCAGCGTTAATCGACAGAAGCAATCCTGGGGGGCCCCTCTCTTTCATCATTTGCAGTAAGAGTACAGTTTTTATCCCATTATCCATCCCTTCCCTCTTTGGGATAAAACCGACCTGGTCCGGGTTTACTAGTTTGTTCATTACTCCTTTTAACCTCCCGGCCATAACTTCAGCAAAGAGTTTTATGTCAGTGTTGAGTAATGAGATTGGTCTGTCGCTAGAGCACACCGACCCCTCCTTTCCTTCTTTTAAAATGACGTAATAGCTGCTGAGAGTGCCTCCTTACTATTATTATTATTATTATACAGGATTTATATAGCGCCAACAGTTTACGTAGCGCTTTACAACTTGAGGGTAGACAGTACAAATACAATACACTTTGATACAGTAGGAATCAGAGGGCCCTGCTCCTTAGAGCTTACAATCTAAGAGGGAAGGTCAAAAGATACAAGAGGTAATCACTGTGGGTGATGTGCTGATTGAGAAGATAAATGTACAGTTGTTAGGTGGAGGCCAGATAGGCTTCTCTAAAGAGATGAGTTTTCAGGGATCGTCTGAAAGTGGATAAAGTAGGAGAAAAACGGACGGATTGGGGTAGAGCATTCCAGAGGATGGGGGAGGCTCTGGAGAAGTCCTGAAGGCGAGCATGGGATGAGGTGACAAGGGAGTTTGAGAGCAGGAGGTCTTGGGAGGAGCGAAGAGAACGATTAGGTTGGTATTTTGTGACTAGGTTAGAGATGTAGCTGGGGCCAGGTTGTGGATGGCTTTGTAAGTTATAGTTAGTATCTTGAATTTAATTCGGTGATTGAGTGGCAGCCAATGGAGGGATTGGCAGAGGGGTGTAGCAGACGCTGAGCAGTTTGTGTGGTGGATGAGCCTGGCAGCAGCGTTCATGATGGACTGAAGTGGAGATAGCCTATTTAGAGGTAAACCAATGAGGAGGGAGTTGCAGTAGTTGAGGCGGGAGATGACCAGGGAGTGGATTAGAAGCTTTGTGGTGACATTGGTTAGGAAGGGGCGTATCTTGGAGATGTTGCGGAGATTGAGGCGGCAAGCTTTGGATAGTGATAGAATGTGGGGTTGAAAGGTTAGTTCAGAGTCCAGGATTACACCTAGGACCCTGGCATGGGGAGATGGGTTGATAGTTGAGCCGTTGATATTGACAGGGAAAGCAGGGGAAGTGGCACCTGAGGGAGGAAATATCATGAGCTCGGTTTTGGATAGGTTGAGTTTGAGGTAGTGATGTGACATCCAGGCTGATATGTCTGCTAGTAAGTTGGTAATGCGTGAGGAGACAGATGGAGAGAGCTGGGGGGTGGAGAGATAGATTTGGGTGTCATCAGCGTAGAGATGATATTGAAAGCCATAGGAGGCAATCAACTGACCCAAGGAGGTGGTGTAGATTGAGAAAAGGAGAGATCCAAGAACAGAACCTTGGGGGACCCCAACGGAAAAAGGAAGAGGAGAGGAGGAAGTAGAGTTGTAAGTGACATTGAAGGAGCGGTGTGATAGGTAGGATGAGAACCAGCGAAGAGTACAGTCACGGAGACCAAAGGAGTGGAGTTTTTTGAGGAGGAGGGGGTGGTCCACTGTGTCAAAGGCAGCAGAGAGATCCAGGAGAAGTAGTACCGAATAGTGTCCATTGGCTTTAGCCATAAGTAGGTCATTTGAGAGTTTAAGGAGAGCAGTTTCCGTGGAGTGTTGAGGGCGAAAACCGGACTGGAGGGGATCTAGAAGTGTATTCATGGTCAGATGGTTGCTTAGTCGGATGTAGACCAGTCTTTCAAGAAGTTTGGAGGAGAAGGAGAGTAAGGAGATTGGACGTAAGTTGTTGAGATTGGTGGGATCCAGTGAGAGCTTTTTTAGAATGGGGATGACTAGCGCATGTTTTAGAGAGTTTGGGAAGATGCCACAGAAGAGGGAGAAGTTGAAAATGTGAGTTAGAGAGTGTATAATCGAGTCAGAGGGTGAGCGTAGCATTTGCGAGGGAACAGGATGCAGGGGGCAAGTGGTTAGATGGGTGCTAGATAAAAGTTTAGCAACCTCAGTAATAGTAACAGGGTTGAATGAGGGAAGTAATGATTGTATCTGTGGACATGGGGTGTTGCATGGGGGAGGTTTTTGCGCATTGGTGATCTCCTCATGAATTGTATCAATCTTAGTTTTGAAGTGATTGGAAATCTCCTGGGCAGTTAGTGTGTTGGTGGGTGGAGGCAGTGGAGGACAGAGTAGAGTATTGAAGGTAGAGAAGAGTTGACGTGGACTGGATGAGAAGGTGTTAATGAGTGTGATAAAGTAGGTCTGTTTGGCAGTGTGAAGGCAGGAGTAGTATTTTAGGAGGGCAGATTTATATTGTGTGAAGTCTTCCTGGGTCTTAGTCTTATGCCACAGGTGCTCAAGAGCACGGCTACGTTTTCTGAGACTTCTGGTGTCATCTGTTTGCCAGGGTTGTAGCAGTCGGGGCCTAATTCTGCGTGTAGTGAGGTGGGCAAGCTTGTCAAGGGAGGAAGACAGTGAGCTGTTGTAGATGAAAGTAGCTTGGTTGGGGCAGGACAGAGGTGAGATTTTGTCATAGAGGTGATCAGTAGCAGAGTAGAGAAGAGAAGGGTTGAGGTGGCGAAGGTTTCTACGGTTAACCGTTAAGCGGTTGGAGGGAGAAGAGGTGGAAGACAAGGAGAGAGCAAAACTAATAAGGTGGTGATCAGAGAGTGGGAGTGGATTGTTGGAAAGGTTGCACGGAGTGCACAGATAGGAGAAGGCAAGGTCAAGGGTGTTGCCGTTGGAGTGGGTAGGAGCCTGTATCCATTGCTTCAGGTCAAGCGATGAAGTGAGACTGAGAAGTTTAGAAGTAATAGTAGTGTTAGTGTTAACAGGGATGTTGAAGTCCCCAAGAATGATTGTGGGGATTTCAGCAGAGAGAAAGTAGGGTAGCCAGGTAGAGAAGTCATCAAGAAAGGCTGATACTGGTCCAGGGGGCCGGTAGATGACAGCAATTCTTAGAGAAATGGGAGAGAATAGATGAATGCAATGTGCCTCAAAAGAGGAGAGTGTCAGCGAGGGAGGTGGGTGAAGTACCTGATAGGTGCTGCATGGGGCTAGAAGGAGTCCCACTCCACCTCATTTCCGTCCACTTGGTCTGGGGGAGTGAGTCCAGAGAAGGCCCCCATGGGAGAGGGAAGCAGGAGAAATAGTGTCCGATTCATGAAGCCAGGTTTCAGTAATGGCAAGTAGGTTAAAGGAATTTGTGATAAAGAGGTCGTGAAGGGCGGTGAGTTTGTTGCAGACAGAACGTGCATTCCACAGGGCACAGGAAAAGGGGGGGCTGGTTTTGGAAAGAGGAATAAAAACCAAGTTCTGTGGGTTACGGCTCCTGCCAGAGGGTGTAGGGGGATGGGAGCGATGGGCAAAGACAGATGATGGTGGCCCAGGGTTTGGGGATATGTCACCAGAGATTAGGAGAAGCAGGAGGGCGAGGGAGGTAATGTGGGATTGTGATTTATGTGAAGGGGCATGTCTCAGAGTACTGGAGGTTTTATCAGTGTATGGATGTAGAATGAGCAAGAGTTGGTAGGAGCAGTAGTAGGGAGAAGACAGAAGGCAGGGTGATATGTATAAGCAGGCGGGTGGAGAGGGGGGGCGAAGGTAAGAGAGTTTGAGGAGAGAGGACAGGAGTGTCAGAAGCAGTGGTAGAGAGTGCATGTTACAGAGTGGAAGGAGAGCTTATTAGAGAGACGGGTCACCTGCAGTCTGTTAGGTGCTTTCCAGTGCAGATTGCTGTATTTGTTTGCTTCGTGCAATCGCTGAAGTGCAGAGATTGAAGTGCATATCACTTGTAGAAAGAATCACTTAGAGAAAGAAGCCCCTGCAATGTGCGGGGTGCTCACCCCTTAAGGATGCTCAAATATATACTGTTATAAGGGTGGGGTTGAAGTTCGTTAATTAATCATGAGTGACTATAAGAATGCCTAACAAAGTGGACTTTTTGCTTCTAAAGTCAGGAAAGCAAAAGGCCAGAGGCCAAGATAAGATCAACACATAAAACTTAGGTAAGACAGTCTGGAGCAACAAATAATGTCATGGTTGTGCACAGGGCAATAGATAGAGAAGGCCACATACCAACACATACACACAGAGACAGCAAGCAGATCCCAATTTCAGTTAACGGTAGAAGATGTGGTTTAGCTGACACATACCAACACGTACACACAGAGACAGCAAGCAGATCCCAATTTCAGTTAACGGTGGAAGATGTGGTTTAGCTGACACATACCAACACATACACACAGAGACAGCAAGCAGATCCCAATTTCAGTTAACGGTGGAAGATGTGGTTTAGCTGACACATACCTGTAAAGAGACAGAGAAGGAATGATCAGATGAGGCAGAACTTAATAATGCAGATATTGAAGTGCATATCACTTGTAGAAAGAATCACTTAGAGAAAGAAGCCCCTGCAATGTGCACCCCGAGCAAAATTATGCTCTATCCCCAGGCCGTTCAAATATCGGCATAGCTTTGGAATCAAGATATTTTTAAATTTTTTTATAATAAGCTATTGTGAATCCATCCAGCCCTGGACTTTTCCCCGGGGCCGATTCTGACAGAGCCTTTCCTATTTCTTCCTCAGAAATCGGAGCCTCCATTGCTTCCCCGGCCTCCTTGGGTATTCTCGGGAGTCCTACATTCCTAAGAAAGTTAGTTATTTTTCTGTTCTTTTCACCGGGTCGGGCTTCCTGCTGCTGTACTGCATATAATTCTTGGTAATAGGTTCTAAATATGTCTGCGATACCTTTTGGCGAATAGACCATGTTACCTTCTTTAGTTTGAATTTTCTCTATAAAATTAATAGCTTTTTTCTTTTGTAATATTTTTGCCAGTTGTTTACTGGGTTTGTTTCCCCACTTGTATCTTTCCCTTGCAGTCCTATTCAGGGCCATGGTCTAATAGAGCCTTTAGCTCCGTTCTTGTATTTATTACCTTTTGATATAAGTCTTGGTGGCAGGCCGGATATTTTTTATGTTCTTGTACAGCTTTACCTAGCTCATCCATAAGAACACGAATTTTCTCAGTTCTCTCCTTTTTTTACATGACCCTAACTTGATCAGGATACCACTGATGTAAGCCTTATGGGCCTCCCACATGGTTGACCCCGTTACTTCACCTGTATCATTTAACTCGAAGTAATTTTCGAGTTCCCTAGCTATTTCTTCCTCGTCTCGAATCAGCTCTTCATTCAAGTGCCATCCGCCCCGATGGTCTAGTTTCCCTGATGATAATATTTTCATCCTCAGCAGAGTGTGGTCCAAAAGTGTAGCGATTTCAATCTTAGACTCCATTACCCTATCTATGTCTCTGTGCTCTAAAAAAATGTAACCTATCCTTGAGTAGGACCCGTGCACGGGAGAGTAAAACGTAAAGTCTTGTGTTTTAGGGTGTTGAATCCTCCAAATGTCAACCAATTGGCTGGCATGAAGTTTTTGTTTAACCTCTTTCAATTGAACGTTAGTGGTCTCCCGTGCCCGGGTCCTACTATCCAGACCGGGTGTCATACAAAAATTCATATGTCCCATCATAATCGTATATCCTCTCCTGAAGTCCCTCAGCTTAGCTAATATACTTTTAAGATACTTCATCTGTCTTTTATTGGGGGCATAGATATTTACCAGTGTATATTCCTTGTCACCTAGTTTCCCCTTTAAGAACAGAAATCTACCCTCAGGGTCGGTTACCCTATCTTCTAGTGCAAAGCGGGTTCCGTTCGCGAACCCAATTGCTACCCCCCTCGCTCTTTTAGTAACTGTATCCCCATAGAACCATACCGGGAAGTTCCTGGATGACAATTTAACATTTGACTCATGGGAGATATGTGTTTCCTGGAGAAAGACCACATCCGCCTCATACCTTTTAAACTCCTTCATGATCATATGTTTCTTACTTGGGGTATTCAGTCCCCTAACGTTGTAGGTCAAAAATTTATTGTTGTCATCCATTTACTCCAAAAATTCCTATCCACTGCTTGTTTAGTTGATCGGCAGCAAGTTATAGCTGTTTTAGCGGACAGTTTAGCAGAGGAACCTCCCCTCCCCCCCACTCCTCCCACCCCCTCCTCACTCCCCATCCCCCCTCCCCCCCCTCAGCCCCAATCGGGCCCTTAGACCCCCGAAGAACACTTTGTCTCATGTTCCTCGAGAGATCTCCGCCTCCAGAGGTGGAACTCTAGGTGTGCCCCATCTTCCTCCCCAACCACTACAAAGTAAGTTTTTTTTTTTGGGGGGGTTGGCCGACCGCCCTCCTGTGGCTCTCTCTCAAGCTTATTTTAACCTTTCTTCCTAATGCCCACCCCTCCCCCCCAACCCCAACAATCGTTTTGTTCACTATCTGTGATTCTAACCAAGTCCCACAGCGCCCCCCACCTCCCACTCATTAAGCCATTCTGGCAGCGGTGGTTCCTGTATTTCTAATTTTTTACAGAAGTCCCCAAGTTCATCAGCAAATCTTAGCCTAGCTAATCTTCCATCTTTTGATCCAATGAGGCAGGCCGGGAAACCCCAGTTATACTTTACTGAATATTCTGTGTCCTCATTTGATCTAAGAGAGGTTTTAGCATACGTCTTCTAGCCAATGTCTCCAGCGCCAAGTCTGCAAAGACCTGGATTTCTGCCCCTTCAAACTGCAGAGGGATTTTTCCTCTTAAATTTGCCCATATCTTGGCTTTATCTTCAAAGAATCTAAATCTAGCTATAATGTCCCGTGTTCTGTTGGGCCTATTAGCTTCGGATCTCCCCACCCGGTGAACCCGTTCGATGTTATGAAAATCTTCCGCCTCTATCCCTAGGATTGGGGAAAATATTTCTCCTATGACCTTCTTCAGATCTTCCCCTCTTCTTTCCGGTACTGAGCGGATTCTCAAGTTCTGTCTTCTATTTCTGTTCTCTTGGTCCTCTAACCTATAGAGGAATTTGGTTTGGTTATGTTGTAGATTTTTAACTTGATCTTTGGACATAAGTATCTCCTGGGCTTGTTTGTCCAATGTGTCTTCTACCGTCTCTAATCTGGTCAGCAAGTGGCCCAAGGCAGACCTCAATATGTTAATCTCAGTTTTAATGGAATTTTTCAATCTTGTGAACATTGCCATAATTTCTCCTTTTGTGGGTAGTTGGGCCTCAGACCTGTGTTCTTCTAGTCTGGTAAATTCTAATTCACTTTCATTTGTTAAGTCCTCCTTAGACTGGTTTTTGGGGCTCATCTTTCCTCTTCTCAGAGCCCTTCTTCTTACCCGCTTTACCTTGCTGAGGGGGTATTGAGTTGCTATTGTTTGGGCTGAGCCCCTGAGCCAAGTACTGTTTAATTGTACTTCCCGAGGTGTTATCTCTCCCCCCCTAGCAGATTTAGACGATGATTTACTCATGGTGGATCAGCAGCCCCGCCTTATAGCATAGATACCCCTTTTTCCTACTTTCCTTGTATAAGTACCAGATTAGTAAACGCTATTTTCTTTTATATCCTTCTGCTTAAGCCCACGTTCCTTTGTACCAGGGTCTTGTTCAAGGCCTGCCCTTGCCTCTTTTATAGTCTGCGAGTCCCTGTTCTACTTTGGGGGTAGTCTACATGTTGCAATGCCCTTGTGGCTTGCAATATGTGGGGCGGACCAAGCGTCCCCTCCAAGTAAGGCTCAATGAGCACATCACCAATATTCTTACAGGCTTTAAGAATCATTCGGTCTCCAAACACCACCGTCTAGCACATGATAGAGATCCCTCCAACACCCTTTTTTTAGGGATTGACCGATACAAACCTCACTGGCGAGGGAGTTCCATGGTGTGAGAGATTTCCAAATTGGAAATGTCTTGGATCCATAGGATCAAAAGCTACACGCCCCATGGACTAAATATAGATGTGGATGTCAATGCTTTCATTGACAATTCCTGAATATTGGTTTATTTTGGAGGTACCAAGATTAGTGTAATAGAACATATCAAATTTTTGTAATACAATTTTTTCCTATGGATATTTGTTCTCTGTGAGGTTATCCTCTTAGTCAAATTTGTGTTATAGGTTCTACCATACAAATTATCTTTTAAGATATTTCTGTTATATTTAATATTCTTTAATCAAGAGGTTATCTTTCTGGGCAAACATGTGGTATGGGAAGGATTTGCCTTCATTGCCTCTCTTATTTTGTACCTGCTTTTTTCTCCTTTCTTGTACGGGTTAAGGCCGGCCCAATAGGGGTATGTGAGCAGTGATCTTGCCCACGGCCTCTAGGGAGCCTAACAGCTCTTGCATTTAAGGAGTGATTCAATTCCCATTTCTATTTCAGTATCATATTTATTTTGTAGAGGTATCTATTGTTTTGATCTGACATTATACCTATTTATAGTGGTAGTTTTTATTTTTATTTTTTAATACCTTACATTGCTCTCCTTATAAGTATGAATTGGTCCGAATTCAATATACAAGCTAATGTTTATGCCCATAATCAATGGTGTGCCTGAACATGTGTGGACTGGCATCTAATGAGGTCCACCTATTACAGTGCTAAACATGTAATGGTAATGTTTTATATATATTTTTTATAATATTTTTTGATATGCTAGTCACTTGATGTTTTTATATTTGTGCCTGGCTTCTTGGATCATAAGGATGGGAGTCTGGTGGCTTTTCTACACTATCTGGCTCTTTTCCTTATCTTTCCTTCAGTCAGTATTGTTAGTGCCCTCATTCAAGATGGCGCTCTGTGATTCCCATAGCGGGACTCAGAGCGAGGCTTGGTGTGCGCATAAATAGTGGTGGCTCGGCACGCTGCCCGTTCCCCATTGAAACCGTCAATGTATGACAAAACGCGTCTGGGAGGACGTGCTGATGTCACCACGTCACCCTGTTGAGGAAGGGAGCTTGTTTTAGTGCCGGCCGGCATCGCTTTTTATCTTTTGTCTATATTGTAAGTGTTATTTTATTTAATAAACCCCAGTATCCATGCTGTTCCTGCTGGGATTTCGGTCTGTGTTTGTGTCAGTCTGCATACTCACATCTGACATCTGACATCTGGTAAGCAGGATTTTCACAAGGCTCGCTGGAACTCCATACTCTGTGTCACTCCTTGTGGTGTTTAGATTTCAGCTGTGTGAATCTGCATACATTAGTTTGACATCTGGTAAGCAGGTTCTACAAGTGGCTTGTTGCACCCAGAGGAATCTTTTTTCATACCGCTCATCTTGGTGATGGTTATATGCTCACTTGCCTTTAAATATCTGGTAAGCAGATTATTTGGAAGGTTTAATATATATCTTTTCATCTAGGGAAATTTCACTATTTTGCATGTTTGCATGGCACTCACTTAACGATCCTTTGCGTGTTTGAGACACTGGATGTTGTTTATGATTACCTATGATTTTGTCCTGTGGAGTGTTGAACTACCTTTTTTTTCTTTTGAATTTGTCTTGTTATCAGTATTATGCTATGTTCCTTGTTATATATTTTTGGATAATCCTTGGCAGATCCGTACACACGGTACGAGTGTGACCTTCCTGATCCATTGGGATCATTCTCCAAAGGCCCAGGCTGGGTTTTAAACCACTCGCCCGTTTTTGGCTTACTTCTGGTAAGCGCTTCACCTTATAGATGTGTTCATCAGAATTTTCACCTTACAAGATTTGAATTATTGAGGAATTTCATGTCACTCATCTATGATTTATGATTGTTGGACTTTTTTCTGTATAGGACTATACACCTTGACATAATATTATAGCGCATTTTTTTTTGTTTTTATTTTCTGTATTGGTGTGCCTCACTTATAACCGCAGCTTTCATTTCTATTTCTTTTTTCCAAGCGCAGTTTTTTATTTTTTAAGATGATTTACTCATGGTGGATCAGCAGCCCCGCCTTATAGCATAGGTACCCCTTTTTCCTACTTTCCTTGTATAAGTACCAGATTAGTAAACGCTATTTTCTTTTATATCCTTCTGCTTAAGCCCACGTTCCTTTGTACCAGGGTCTTGTTCAAGGCCTGCCCTTGCCTCTTTTATAGTCTGCGAGTCCCTTCAACTTCACCCCTCTGAGAGACTAGCTTGATACTACAGTCAAGAGGTTTCCAGAAGTCAGTAGTTCAGACAAAAATACAGAATAATTCCGAGTAATTCAGTAGTGCAGCAAGTCCACCAGTCCAGCTAAAGAAAGCTCAAACAGTCCTCCCCTCTGCCCCTTTCAGATGCATAACAAGCTCCAGAGCACTTTCAATGACACCACATCATCCCAATGCGAGAGCGACTTACAGCTGATACAATTCCTAGGAACATAGTAATATCTTGATCTTCACACTATGGGGTATTCCACTCTTACCTCTCTCTCTCTCCCGGTGTGCTGGACTGTACTTACAAGAAACCATTCGGTGGGGGCTGGGGAGTTTTCTTCCACATCAGTGCAGAGAGTCTGTTCATCTTGTCCTCCACGCCCAGCCTCCGCTATCACAGGTGGAGCCACTGTGCATGAGAATCCAGGGAGTGGGGGGGGAGGGGTGGGCACCGTACCCATGCCGGTTGTCTCGTCACATAGACTGTATGCTGCCAACCCCGAGCAACGCTATGCAGGTGGATGCTTCCAGCGTCTCAAGGGGCACACATGTATCCACTGAAACGAGGTCTCTGCCCCGGTTTCTCATTCCCTCTTCTCATAGCGTCCACACCCTCTGGCCGGCCTGCACACCCAGGCTCCTCCCTCCCCGTAGACGCCATCTTACGTCATCCCCCCATTAGTTCCATCTGAGATGTGCACTGATTGATTGCACAGATGTGCACTGATGAGGCAGCACAGATGAGAACTGATGAGGTGGCACAGATATGCACTGATGGGGTGGCACAGATGGGCACTGATCCGGCGGCACAGATGGGCACTGATGAAGCAGCACAGATATGCACTGATAGATTGCAATGTGCACTAATGAGGCGGCACAGGTGGGTACAGATATGCACTGATGAGGTGGCACAGATGGGCACTGAAGAGGTGGCACAGATGGGCACTGAAGAGGTGGCACAGATAGGCACTGAAGAGGTGGCACAGATGGGCACTTATTATTCAGCACAGATGTGCACTGATTGATTGCACAGATGTGCACTGATTGATTGCACAGATGTGCATTGTTAAGGTGGCACAGATGGGCACTGATGAGGCGGCACAGATGGGCACTGATGAGGTGGCACAGATATGCACTGATGAGGTGGCACAGATGGGCACTGATGAGGTGGCACAGATGGGCACTGATTGCACAGATGTGCAGAGGTGGCACAGATGGGTACTGACAGGCACAGATGGGCACTGATGGCACAGGTGGGCACTGTTGGCACAGGTGGGCACTGATGCGTACAGGTGGGCACTGATGCGTACAGGTGGGCACAGATGGAACTAGCTATAAATGCTAATTGTCACTGTGGTACTGATTGGGCACTGTTTGGGCACTGTGTTTTTTTTATTTTACTGTCAAATGACCAGGAATCACTTACGATTCTTCACAGAAGCTCTCCCTCCTCACACTCGGTTTCTGTGTGAGGAGGGAAAGAGAGATGATCTCATATGTTTGCATTTGAGATCATCTCTCGTTGGCCACGTCAATCGCGCTATAAACCGCCACTGTGATTGGCCATTTACAGCGATCTGTGATTGGCTGCCTCCAAGGGACACGGCCAACACAGATTTTCCCCGATACGTGCTCACGAGTCCGCGTGGGGAGCGAGGAAAGAGGAGGACATCAATAGATGTGCTCCCGGCAAAGTAGATCCGCGCTGTAGCCGTCATTCGGCTATAGCGTGGTTATGAAGTAGTTAAGAAGATAATGTGACGGAAGAACACATTTGTTTTAAATTATAATTCATATTCTGATATAATTTTAATATTACCTCAAGAAACTTACATTTTAGCAGTAATAAATTTAAAAGTCAAACCTCAACCTAATTATGTGCAGCACTCTTCAAAAAACAAAAAAACTTGTTAGACAATAATTAGAAATAGACAATGAATGTCTACTGGATGTATAACACATTTTCTGACCTTGACGCTTATCTTTTTGAAATAACACTTTTCATAACAAGGACCTTTTTTTTCTTGTCTTCCAAAGCTTTACAAGTACCATTTAGTTCTATTTCATGATTATGAACTAACCTTGCATATTTAATAATGGAAGGAATCTTGCAGTAAAGCAAAGGAAATAACTGATGATCTGGTCTGATTGTAAAACACTTGGCAGTACCACAAAGAAATGTATGATATAAAAGGTAATCAGAGAACAAACACTTGCCATTATGTTAATTAAAAAAATCATTTCTGATTACAAAAGGAAGAAACCTTGCAAGAACATCTTAAAGATAATCAGTGAGCAAAATGGATATTCTATCTATCTATCTACCGTATTTATCGGCGTATAACACGCACCGGCGTATAACACGCACCCCAATTTAGGAGGGAATTTTAAGGAAAAAAAACTTACATTTAAATGCCCTTCATTGCAGCCATGTCAGTGCAGCCATGTCAGTGCAGCCTTGTCAGTGCAGCCTTGTCAGTGCAGCCTTGTCAGTGCAGCCTTGTCAGTGCAGCCTTGTCAGTGCAGCCTTCCCCAGTGCAGCCTTCCCCAGTGCAGCCTTCCCCAGTGCAGCCTTCCCCCAGTGCAGCCTTGCCCCAGTGCAGCCTGGGATCCCCTGTCCCTGCTTCCAGGGCTTCAAAATCGCGGTCCGCGATTTGAAAATGGCGCTGCCGGCGCCGAAGTACACAGAGCCGGTCCTCGGCTCTTTCCGGCGGCTCTCGTTTACTTTCGGCTCCACTCGTAGTCCCGAGCGGAGCTATCCAAGTAGGTTCGGATAGCTCCGCTCAGGACTACGAGTGGAGCCGAAAGTAAACGAGAGCCGCCGGAAAGAGCCGAGGACCGGCTCTGTGTACTTCGGCTCCGGCGGCGCCATTTTCAAATCGCGGTCCGCGATTTTGAAATTTGGACAGCTCGGGATCGGCGGGGATCGGCGTATAACACGCACCTGCGACTTTCCCCTGATTTTAAGGGGAAAAAAGTGCGTGTTATACGCCGATAAATACGGTATCTATTGTGACATTGGGGTTCGTTCAGCTCAAGTGGGTAGATGCGTTTTGGTGCAGTGAGTCCACATCAGAGAGGCATTTATAGTTAAGGGCCTGGTAGCCCACGTTTATTAAAGGAAAAAAACAAAACAAAAGTCCATCCAGGAATCCCACGCAGGGGTCCAAGCTTCAATTAAACACACAAAATCCAAATGAAAATGCTAGCCCACCTGGCTACTCTTCAGCAGTATTGCTGCTATAGGGAACAGGCCCCTCAAACAAGCTGCTTGGATGCACACAGTCTTATGCCCCGTACACACGGTCGGATTTTCCGATGGAAAATGTCCGATCGGAGCGTGTTGTCGGAAATTCCCACCGTGTGTGGGCGCCATCGGACATTTTCCATCGGATTTTCCGACACACAAAGTTGGACAGCAGGAGATAAAATTTTCCGACAACAAAATCCGATCGCGTCAATTCCGACCGTGTGTGGCCTGTTCCGACGCACAAAGTGCCACGCATGCTCAGAAGAAATTCCGACACGGGACAGCTCGTTCTGGTAAACTTAGCGTTCGCAATGGATACAGCACTTTCGTTACGCTGCAATGTTAAAAATGGTTTAATACAGCGCACTCTCTTCTTCTTTATAATGTGACAAGAATTAAGTCGTTTTGCTGCTCATATTCACACACACTTCTCACAAAGTTTGATTTGTGTTTTTTTAGTGGGATTCCCTCAATATATTGTTATTAGTTGTCACATCTGACAGTTTTATATATTTTATGGTTTGTTTTTTTTCTTTTTAAGCCTTTTTTTTTCTTTAATGTTTGGATTTTTTCCAAGGCTGATCTTTGTGCAATGTTATTTTTATTTTTACTCCAGAATATTTTTGTGTGTGTTTTGTGTGTCAAGTTACCCCAACACCATTGATATCTTTTATTATTTAATCTCCATGAGATTTGTTGTTGTTGGTGTCCCTTGTTCATTTCACATTGTATATTTGAAATGTACCTGAATCCTCACAAACAAACCATCATTTTTGAAGAAGTAAAACACATAGGAGAGTATAATTCAAAACAAAAATCCTTTATTAAGGGCTCAGAACCAAACAAAGAGGAAGGCAACACTGGATCAACAGGAGAAATTAGTTAAGCCTGGGACCCCCACGGCAGACATCAATTCTTAAACCTCAAAATTGGTGGCCTGAGGAGTCCATATATAAGGGAGGGCAGTCTGGTCCGGGATTCACAGAGACTTGGATAGCAGCAGATGACATCAGTGTCCCCAGGCTGTGGTACCACAAGAGGCTGCATCTTTTGGCCGACCAGACTGGATCCAAGGCAATCACTCTCTGGTCTTCCTTTCACACTTCCTTCCGGGCTGTGGCTGTGCGGTAGGAGATGTGGCAGGAGGAGGAGTAGGACCTGGAGGAGGAGTAGGACCTGCAGGAGGAGGAGGAGGACCATCCCAAAGCTGTGTGTGAGGTGTAAGTTGGCCCCTCACACCTTTCGCCAGAGCCTCTGATATGAGGGCCTCACACATGGCTTTTTGGCCCTCCTCCATCCTCTGCATTTTATAGGCAATGAATGCCGCAAGGTTCTCCTGCCTGGTGTGTGGTGCTCCCAGGACCTCTGTAGCCCTACAAAAAAATCTGATAGCCGCCACCTCTAGGCTACTCCTCCTGCTGCCACTTTCTCTTTCCAGGGGGGGTGGAGGGACCTGCAGATCAGCCACCTCCTGGCTGAGACTTCCCTGTGTATGAAAAAGGGACATGGTTTTAGTTTTTGCATCATCAATCACAATCATAAATTAGTACTCCCAACTAACATCTAGGTAACATCATTGATTGGACAAGCAGAAACATTTAGAGGAATACTATACCTGGCTCAATCTGGGCTCCTCCACATATGGCCTGGAAGGCCCAGGTTGGGCGTCAGAAGCCTCAGCCGGGGGGGAAGGAAGCGTGGAAGGAAGACTGGAGAGGGATGGCCTGGGTTTAGTCTGGCCTGCCAGAAAGTGCAGCCTGTCGTAGTACAACATCCTGGGGACATAGATGTCACCTGCTGCTCCGGATCTCTGCGAATCAAGGACTTTAGTGCGCTCCCTCAGATATGTGCTCCTCAGGCCACCAATGAAAATCTTTAAAAAAGTGATGTCTGCCGTGGGGATCACCTGCTTCACAATTTCACACAATTGCTCCAGTGCTGCCTTCCTCTTTGCTTGGTTCTTGTAATGGGGGTGTTTAATCTCCCACAGACAGGGCAGCTCCCTTAGCATCTCTATGAAGACAGAAATGAAGTCCTGATCTTCCACTACCATATCCATGTTCACTGCAAGACACAACACAAGACAAAGCCTAATGTCAGACAAAACTCTCCTAATCTTGTTACAATATAGTCCTCAATCTATAGAAGCAGTATAGGCCCAAGTTTGTCTCTTACCTTCGTTCTTACGATCGCCGCGTTCAATGCTCCTTCCTCCGCTCACAGATCCAACGTAATACGCACGCGTATTACGCTTTATATACACTGCGCATGCGTGTAACTCCGCCCGCCCCTGACGTTCTTTCTAGTGTATTCCCTGCCCCTTTTCGTTCGGCGCAGTGGTGGAAGAGCATGATGGCGGACATACAGCAGGTGCGGGCTAATTGTAGCAACGAGGAGGAGGAGGAGGAGGAGGAAAGGGCGGATCCAGGCACGTCCCGATCCAGAAGGAGACGTTTTAAGGCCACAAATATGTCGTTTGGGGAGATGTTGGAGATGGTCGACATCATGAGGAAGTCCGACTATGATGGAAAATATGGGCCTTACCCCAACCCGAACATCCGAAAGGCCAAGATCATGGCGAAAGTGGTCAGGAGTCTCGAGCGGAATTTCGGGGTACGAAGATCAAAAGATCAGCTCAGGAAGCGGTGGTCGGACCTGAAGTTGAGAGAGCCGGAGCAGTACCGAAAGATCCGGAGAGTGCTGCAAAAAAGTAAGTAGTTGTGCTGTGTTTCTATTCTTTCTGGCTTTATTCCGTTCGTTCTGCTCCATATGATTTTAGTAATTGTAACGTTTAAAAAGGTCAACTTTAATGTTCATGGGCCCATTATTCGTTCGTATCAAACATTTTTCGTTCGGCCTCTAGAACACCATTGTTTAGGCCATATGCATTTTCCCACTTTTTTTGGGGCCTACTTGGATGCCAAATATTTGTTTAGGTAGATGGGTTTGTTACTAGAATGAAATGCAAACTAGATTGTGTGTAAGGAGAGGACACTGAGCAGCTGTTTTCACATCTGGACACTGGAGCACTAGTGTGGGACCCCAGAACACCATTTTTATTAGGGGGGGCACACAGGTGCTCCAGTGTATACTATAGGGGGGGTTACATCTGTGAAGCTTGTACCAAACAGGTAAAGTATTGCAGCTTGACAAAGGGCAATAAAAAAAAGACATCTTTGAACTCGGCTAAAATAGACAATTGTACCCCACTTCCAAGCAATGTTTCCTATTTATAGTTCTGCCATCAAATATCTGTGTGCTAAGTATACCATTTTTGTTTTACATAGGGGAGAAAAGACTCGGACACTCCTCATCCCAGGAGAACACAGACCCCCCCCTCTGGAAGAAGGGGAACTACCCCAAACACAAGAAGAAGAGCAGGAGGAAGAAGAAGACGTGGTGGAGATTGGCACCACAACAGGTGAGTGTCTGCGACCACAGACTCAGGTAAAAGAGATGGCTGGTGGCAGATTTTTGAGACCTGTTTTTTTTGTTCTTTATCTCTTTTTAGGTGATCGTGATGTGAGGGAGAGAGAACGCTTTACATCAGAAAGTGCCCAGATACTGATAGGGGAGATCATGGGATGTAATCTCCAATTGCAAAACATCCAGCAACAAATCACTGATGTTATTAAAAAAAATAATAACATCATTGATGTTTTGGGGCGAATTTAAACCCCACAAAATCACCTGTTTTATGTAATTTAAATTTTTACAATGTTTCGAAAAGCCAAATTTGGAGGATGCACACAGTGTGCCAACATGTGCTATCTGCCATCACGGGAGATCAATGGACGCCTTTTGGGGGTGCAACCCCTTCCTCAATTATAAAGTAGCGTTGAGGAAGGGCTTGCTCCCCCAAAACACGTCCCTTGATCCCCCCTGATAGCAGATAGCACATGTTGACATTCGTAAATTGGTGTGCATCTTCCAAATTTGGCTTTTCCAGGGGTGAGTTCCCCCCATCTGAACGCTATATCAAACCCAGTTCCTAAATACTGATGTCTGATATAGCCTTCAGGTTTTACCTAATGTGAACTTTGTAAGTTTAAGTTTTTTGGCTTTCTTGTTGGTTTTACACAGGCCTGTTTTATCTGAAATGGATATTTTGATTTTTTATAATGCTACTGCAAACATTGTTATACAACAAACATGTTGGTTTGTTTTAAAAACCTTTGGTAAATGCGCATGTGATTGTGCAGGTATAAAAAAGTGCCTTACTCAAGAATGTGTGGATTATTGTCTCAACACTACAACACTTTTGGGGTGATGTAATTGCTGTTTTATGCAAAAATGGGGGTTATTTCCTAAGGGCAAATACACTTTGCACTACAAGTGCAGGTTCAGTGCAGTTGCAAGTGCACTTGTAGTGAAATGTGTTTTTGCATTTAGGAAGTACCAGCCAACACTATTCTTTATAAGGTTACCCAATCACGACATTTTCTGCACTCAACACATTTCTGTCAGGGTCAGCTAAAACAAACACAAGCAGTAAATGTCCACCAAGAATTGCTTTTGGTTGTTTTTTATTTGAAAAAGGTGTCACATATTGTCTGGCATATTGATAGCCCCCCTACCCGCAAAGAACTCCAGGTATTGTAACCGGACATCACGGGCATTCAGGGAGGGCAAGCCAGGACGGCCGCTTTCAAGTGCCGTCATTGTTGAAGTATTTGGGATTCCGGCCTCAGGCCCAACTGAGCCAGCATAGTTGGCTGAATGTTTTCTTAAAAAATTATGGAGAACACAGCACGCCAGTATAATATGGTTCAGTTTATACTCCGCCATATGGATGGGTGTCAGAAATAATCGGAACCGGCTGGCCAGGATTCCAAATGTGTTCTCCACCACTCTTCGGGCTCTGGCCAGCCGGTAATTAAAAACCCTCTGTTCCGGGGTGAGGGTCCTCATCGGGAATGGCTGCATCAGGTGGTCCCCCAGCGCAAATGCTTCATCAGCAACGAACACAAATGGGAGACCTTCAACATTGTCCTCTGGAGGTGGCAAGTCCAAGCTGCCATTCTGGAGACGCCTGTAGAACTCCGTCTGGGCGATCACTCCACCATCGGACATCTGGCCATTCTTCCCCACGTCCACATACAAGAAGTCGTAATTAGCCGACACCACCGCCAACATCACTATACTATTAAACCCCTTGTAATTATAATAGTACGACCCCGAGTTGGGTGGTGGGACGATGTGGACGTGTTTCCCATCAATTGCCCCTCCGCAGTTAGGAAAGTCCCACCGCTGGGCAAAGTGGGAGGCCACAGTTTGCCATTCCTGTGGCGTGGAAGGAAACTGTTGAGGAAAAAACAATAAACATTACTATTTTTTCACAGAAACCTGGCAAGCAGATTAGACACAAACATTATGGGTCAACCTCCAGATAGCATTTATTAAGGGGAATTTAACAACAACAAAGTATAAAGTACACCTATCATATTCCCCCTCCCCCCCTCTCATGGGCCATTTCTAACATTATAGGGGGGGGGAACTCTTGGACAGGTAACCCTCTTCACTTCATTGAGAGATGAATGCCTAAATACAGGGTATTACTTGGAACAGCCCCTCCTTAGTTACACTATTGGCAGCCCACTGGACAGGTAAGAAGTGTCATAATACAAAGATATAAATACACACTGTACACATTTGAGCACATTTGGACATTCTGCTATTACCTATCAAGATCATAATAGGATACAAGAACTTTAAACAGTACCATTGGAAAGTATACAGGCAGGCCCTTGCACTACATGCTTTGGGGAATTCATCCATAAATCTGAGCACTAAAGAGGTGGGTATAGTGTGTATGGGTTTGGCAAAGTCAGCAGATAGATGATTGAGGATAGAGAATTGGGATCAGCTGACTTAGCAGTTGGGGGAGGGAGGGTTACCAAAAATTTGGGGACACCACAAAAAAAAGCCTCTGGCACTCTGCCTGATTTTAAATCAAAAATAACATTTCCAAACATTTTAGGGGGTGTTTGGGGTAAAGCACTACTATGGAGCTGATAAAATACATTGTTAAGTGACTACATGAGGTGAATATAGGGCAGGAGACACCATGCTGGGGAGGTTATTGAAGGGCAAAAATGTATGAAGGACATAAAATAATAATTACATAAAAATCCAGCATGCATGAGGACAAAGGGGACATTCACAGCATAATACAATCATGGTAATTAGGGAATGAGGAAAGAAATACAATATATTAGCAAACATTCAATACAATAAAATGTGATATAAAAGGAAAAAAATCTTACCTTCATATACTCCTTCTGTAGGACCTGGATGATGGCAGAACAGGTCTCTGGGATAATGATCTCCAGAGCCTGGGGTGAGATGCCTGTCGAGAACTTGAGGTCCTGCAGGCTTCTCCCTGTGGCCAAATATCGCAAGGTAGCGACCAACCTCTGCTCCGCAGTGATGGCTTGCCTCATGCAGGTATCCTGCCTGCTAATATAGGGGGTCAGCGAAGCCAACAAACGGTGAAATACGGGGTCCGTCATCCTGAGAAAGTTCCTGAAATCATCAGGATTATTCTCACGGATCTCACGGAGCAAAGGCATATGACAGAACTGGTCACGCTGAAGCAACCAATTCTTGGTCCATGAACTCCTCCCCACCCTGTTCATGGACTGGACTTGTGTCAAGGTCAGGACCCCAACACCAAGCCCCCGCACAGCACGAACTCTACGAGGAGTACGCATACGAAACATGGCTATAAAACGGTCGGCTGCTCAGAACGAAGTAACAGAACGCACTGAAGAACAGCAAGGCCTGTGAAGAGCGACCTGGAAACCAGTAACAAACGAACAAGAATACAGTGACTAAAGTCACGCGGAACTTGCTTGCACGCACTGAAGAGCAGATACAAACCCACAAGCACAAACTGAACGGCAGAAAACGATCTGAAAGCCACGAATCTGAAAAAGCGCAAATCGTCTCTCACCAAACTTTTACTAACACGAGATTAGCAAAAGGAGCCCAAAGGGTGCTGCGCTTGGTTCTGAACCGGCCTTTTCTACTCTCGTCGTACGTGCTTGACGTCACCGCGTTCTTGGCGATCGGAAATTCCGACAACTTTGTGCGACCGTGTGTAAGCAAAACAAGTTTGAGCCAACATCCGTAGGAAAAAATCCTAGGATTTTGTTGTCGGAATGTCCGATCAATGTCCGACCGTGTGTACGGGGCATTAGGCTCCTTGGTCACACACAGTTTCAAGAGCTTCAACGCACACAGCTTCTGGCTCCCTGGACGCACACAGCTTTGAAGCCCTTCAACGCACACAGCATCTGGCTCCTTGGACGCACACAGCTTTGAAGCCCTTCAACGCACACAGCAATTGGCTCCTTGGACGCACACAGCTTTGAAGCCCTTCAACGCACACAGCATCTATTCTCACACAGAGACACTTACTAGCAGCCACTGCTCCAACTTCACCTTCCTCCACTCTCTGCTCTCACTAGCCCCTCGTTATATGGGCTGTGTGCACCTGGGCACACACCCTGCTGGCTGTCCACAAGACCCGGACACAGGGTTGGAGATCCTGTCCCACGCAAGACTCTGAAGGATCTCCAAATTACAGAGCCACATAAGGAACTAGCAAAACCTGGAGAAAACTGCCAGAGCAGTTTTCTCCATTTCAAATTTACGCTCTGTAGCTCTGCACTCAGCCAATATGCAGACTCTGAGTCCACTTTAACCCCATTTTCATAGGGACAGAGCCTTGCTCTGCCACACTATCTATCTATCTATCTATCTATCTATCTATCTATCTATCTATCTATCTATCTATCTATCTATCTATCTATCTATCTATCTATCTATCTATCTATCTATCTATCTATCTATCGATATGACTGATTTCTGGTTGGGACTCTAAAACAAAGTTAATACTGCAGCTGCAGGAACAGATTCACAGGACTCAATCACTGTGTTTAAAATGTCCGTTCAGTGAAAAATTTATTATTACATATTATTTTATACATAGATAAGAAAGGGGTGGTGTGAGATGTTATTAAAAACTAACAAATAGCAATATGTTATTAAATGCTAACAAATGGAAATATATTATTAAAAACTAGCGAATAGAACAATTGCAAAAGTAAAACCTTGAAAAGGGAGGGGGGAGTAGAGAGCGTTTAGTAGGAGAAGTGTCTGTGTGTTAGGTGAAGTTTACAGAACACATTTCAACAGTGAGAACAAAATGGATTCTCTTGTGCTTAAATGAACAGTACAATGAATGTCCATGTCATTTCCCCCTTTTATTTATTTGGCACCATTCTTCTCCGCGTTACATTCAGCCGATTGCTGTTAACTCCTGTTACATTGGCGCAGAGAGATGGCGTCCTGTTCAGCTCTCTCCTAGCTTTCTCACAATAATGGGTTCATCAGGGCTGGTGGTACATTTGTTGGTACAGCGGGTAGTCACACAGAGGCATAGCCTGATGAGGAAGTAAATAACAAACATGAGAAATAGGAACATCGCAATGTAAGCGCCTAGTTTCTGTAACCATGTTGCTATGCCATATAAAAAATCACCAAAACCTCCTAAACCCTGAAAGGGGTTCCATCCATCTTTAGCAATATCTCTGGCCTTATTCTGTAGTTCTCTTATCTTAGCAAGATGCCCTTTAATAATGTCCTCATCATCAGAAATGTATATACAACAGTCAGTGCGAAATATCTTACACATCCCACCTTGAGCTGCAGTGAGATAATTTAGCGTTAATCTGTGCTCTAATACTACTTTTTTAAGCTGAGCCATTTCTTCATTTAATACACCTATATCAGTGGTAGTAAGGTTAATAATCTCATCTACAATTCTAGTGTAATTATTTAGTCTTTTCATTGCTTCAATTCCCCATCCTGTCCAGGAAGGGAACCATGACCATACCATGTCACCTTCAGTGAACAGCTCTCTTTTGAACACTAAAGGGTATTCTGGACTGTGATCTGGTCGCACTGTATCTTTGCGAACAGCCAAAGCAGGTACTAACTTCCCAATATAACATGTACCTGTAACATTAGTAGGAAGCCAGGCGTAAGCTTTATTTCCACATATATAATATAACCCTCTACGTATGGACGGTATGCCTGCTCCTAAAAAACTGGAAGCAATAACATGGAATCTCAGGAAAACCGATATTTTCACATATTGGAAACTGTGAGCAATTTGTACTATAAAGGGTTCTATTTAGTTCTGGATCTGGGATATAATAATATTGACCATAGTTTCCTCCATAAACTGTAATTTTTGCTCTGCTGCAATCTGAATTGCCCAACCGTGTACATTTAGTGTTAAACGGGCATGTAATGTTTAAACAAATCTGTGGAGTGTTTATCTGTTTCGAAACCATCAAAGTTACTGATCTGTGCTCATTAGCTGTGGAGACGATGTATGAGCCATTTATTCTGGTCCTGTTTAGATCAGTGAAATTGAGAGGCATTGCTATCATGGGTATTGTTCCTGTTTGGGGATGTAAGTGAGAACACACCCAGCAGTTACTAGCATTGCTATGGGTTGCATACAATTTTAACATTTGGATGAAAGGGTTATTTTTCCATGTCTCAGTTCTCACAAACAACAAAAAGAAAAGAAACATTATCATAACTTTTTCAAAGGATATCATCACTTCAGGATTTTCTTGCAGTGACTGGCGTGAATCTAGGTGGGCTTTCCTTCCAACTTGACAGCAGAACCGGTTGTCAAAAGCACCAAATGTGGTCCGTCAAATTTTGGTTCTAGTGGCTTTCTGATGTGTCGCTTGACCACCACCCAGTCACCTGGTTGGATTCTGTGAATACCTGAAACAGAATCTGGGTCGGGGATAGATTTATAAACACCTTCATGTATTTTATTTAATGTTCTTTGCAAAATCTGAACATATTCTAACAGATTAGAGTGAGAAGCCTGCAACTGTTGGGGAAAATATAGCCCTGTTTTGGGTGGCCCTCCAAATAAAATCTCATAGGGGGACAGCCCATGTGGTTGTTTTTTTTCTCTGGGTAAAATATAGGGCTAATGGCAAAGCTTCCACCCATCCTTTTCCTGTATCTGCTTTAATTTTTGCACATCTGTTTTTTCAAAATTCCATTAAGTCTCTCAACTTTACCACTACTTTGTGGATGATAAGGTGTATGGAAAGCTTGCTGTATGTGAAGTGCTTCCATTACCTCTTTCATTTCTTCCCCAGTAAAATGGGTTCCTCTGTCACTCTCAATAGTTTCAGGAACTCCATATCTACAAACTATTTCATTCAAAATTTTCTTTGCTGTTGTTTTTGCATTTGCTTTGGCTACTGGCCAGCTCTCGGGCCAACTTGAAAACATGTCAACACATACTAAAGCAAACTCATAGGTGCCTATTCTGGGCATCTGAATGTAGTCTATTTGAATTCTTTGGAAAGGGAAATCTGGCTTTGGAGAATGCCTTTGGGGAACATGAACAGGCCTCCATGCATTGTACAGAGCACAAGTGAGACATGAAGCACAAAACCTGGCTGCAAATGCACTAAATCCAGGTCCTATCCAATAGCAGTTAGTAAGTGCCACCATCGCGCCCTTAGTAAGATGACTGACGCCATGTG
Organism: Lithobates clamitans; assembly: GCA_037952925.1. Classification (NCBI taxonomy): domain Eukaryota; kingdom Metazoa; phylum Chordata; class Amphibia; order Anura; family Ranidae; genus Lithobates; species Lithobates clamitans. The sequence goes on along the minus strand of JBBGZY010000458.1, from coordinate 1,109,490 downwards.
CCAGTTGTGATAAAACTGGGTCCAACTCCTGGGTAGACACCACCTGTTGTCAGCGCTCCACAGGCCCTGTTGATTTTGGGTAGCATTACATTTGATCTACTTATCCTTCTCTTCATCAGGGGCCTGGTTCTGCAACTGAATTAGAGTTTCTACATCCCACTGCTCTTGATGAGGGGAATCTGTCCCCGCTACCTGGGCAACCCCTACAGTGGGTGTGACTCCAAATGCCATAAGGGCAGCATCCTTTGACGCTTGGTCCACTAAAGCATTTCCTCTGGCTGTCATGTCACTTCCCCTTGCATGCCCTTTTACCTTCAAGATGGCAACTTCTGCTGGTTTCTGAAAGGCCTCAAATAGCCGCTCTATGAGTTTTGCATGTCTCACTGGCTTCCCTGCACTAGTCAGAAAGTTCCGTGCTTTCCAGATAGGCCCAAAATCGTGGGCTATTCCAAAGGCATATCTGCTGTCAGTGTAGATGTTTCCCCTTTGATTCTCTAGGACAGTGTTTCTCAACTCCAGTCCTCAAGGTGCACCAACAGGTCATGTTTTCAGGATTTCCCTCAGATGAAACTGCTGTGGTAATTACTAAGGCAATGAAACTGATCAAATCACCTGTGCAAAATAGTGGAAATCCTGAAAACATGACCGGTTGATGCGCCTTGAGGACTGGAGTTGAGAAACACTGCTCTAGGAGATGACATGCTTTGACTACAGCACACAACTCTGCTTCCTGTGCTGACATCTGGGGTTTCAATGCTTCCTGATGTAAAATGGTGTCTGTAGTGGTTACAGCAAACCCTGTGTGTGGCTGACCATCATCAGTGTAAAATCTGGAACCATCGGGGGGCGCATGCGCGAGGCTCAGCATGGAGGACGCTACCTCTTAGAGCTCCGCATTCCCCGCCGCAGATTCGGGACCGTATAGCGCACTCAGACCCCCTAACCGAATCAAGATACCGGCGATCATCCCCAGCGTCACCCGAGCCACAACCGGGATGGTTCTGACGGGCCACAGAGGCAAGAATAAGACCAAACCGATCAAAGAGGCCCTGGCCCGCGCCTCATCCAAGATGGCGGCGAAAGCCCTCGCCAAACAGCAAGCTGCATCTCCAGCTAGAACGGAGCAGGCAGACAGTGAGGAGGATGATGCCGCAGACTCTGTATACAGCGGTTCTCCCATCCCTGCACAACAAGGTATGTCACAGCCTGATTTCTTGAAACACATGGAGAAGATGTTAAAAAAGGCCCTGAAAGCTACATCTGACCAAATAACTAACAGACTGTCATGGGAGATAAGGGGACTAGGTCAGCGCACAGCAGACTTGGAAACCAGGGTAGATGATATAGAGCTTACTATACAAGAACATACTCAGGAACAGGCAGCCCTCCGTGAGGAAAATGCCACATTACTCTCACGTTTGGAGGACGCTGAGAACCGCTCTCGCAGGTCCAATTTACGCCTCCGGGGTATCCCTGAAGTGGTTGAGGATATACAATCCTTTACAACAGCCCCTTTCAAGGAACTCTGTCCCTCCATACCCATTGAACGCCTGGAATTTGACAGGATTCACAGGGCGCTTACTCGCCGCCAACAAGACGGCCCTCCACGGGACATAATAATTAAACTACACTTTTTCCGTACAAAGGAGCAACTACTCGCAGCAGCCCGGAATAAAGACGCTCTCCAGTTCCAAGACCACAACTACCAACTTTTCTCTGACTTGGCACCCCTTACCATTGCTAAACGGCGAGCCATGAAACCGCAATTACAAATCCTGATACAGCATCAGATAAAATATACCTGGCGTTTCCCCTTCTCTCTTCAGTTTACGTTCCAGGGGCAGCAACACTCCTCCACATCTCCAGAATCACTACAGCGTCTTCTTGAATCACTGAGCCTGTCACCCCCTGCACATCAATCCGAGACTTCGCTACCACGTACTCCAGCATGCTCTGCAGCCTATCCATACACCACCACTCCTAAGCGGAATCAATCTGGCCCTTCCTTGATCCGAAAAGGAACACCGTCTCATCAAGCAAACCTTTTTGATCCTAAAGCACACACATCTCGCTGAAAAACCTAGCCTCTAATGCTCTTATTCAACACCTCAGGAGAACTCCTGGTTACACGGTTTGATATCTCAATGAACTGAGATAGTTGTGATTTTTCCATTTTCTTTTTTTTTCCTTTTATATTTTTTTTGTTTTTTTTATTATCTTACATCACCGAGACACAGAAGTTTGTGTTCTGGTAAGATTTCCCATTGTTGCGGGACTCAGCATATGTGACCCCCTTAATCCCATTATAGGGTGCATATGTCTTGAATACTTTCCTTTTGCTTTGTTCGGTTTAACCTTACTTGTTTAAGCTAAGATTTCAAAAATGCTAATTATACCACTCATAAAAGTATAGTTAAGTTGATACCTTTTATTTTTAGGCTTCCTCATCCCCCTGGTGATTTTGATCTCAGTTGTGCCAATTGATGCCTTCCTCCCACCCCCATCCCTTCCCATTTTTCCTCCCTCTCCCCCCCCTACCCCTCTTCTCTCTCTTTCCCTCCCTACCCCCCTAGAACCTCCTCACCCACGCTAACCTCTCCAGTCCACTCTTCCTCCCTGCCCTTCCCTTACCCCCTATTTATGTCCCCACTTGGCACTAAATTTTTCCCACCAAAGTGGGGTTACTACCGATATCTTACAATTGAATATAGTGATACGGTCTTAGTGCGTACTGTTTATATTGTTTGAGCACTACAGTTTCTTAACTTTTCCCGACCTGCGGTGGGGAAATGTCACTGCTCCTCCCTATAGGATGCACATGCTCCCTCGCCAGCTGGCTGGTTTGGAAGTATGGGCATCTACCTGTTGGGCTAACATGTCCAACGCACCAAGTGTTATTACACTTCCTTATTTTCTCTACAAAAACCATGCTCTATCTTCTCTCTCCTCCTCTTTCTTTTCCTCACACCTCTCTTTTCACCTCCTTCCTCATTTTCCACTAGGTCGGGTGGGCCGCATGATCCTCAAACATCTACCCTATAGTACTTCCCCCAACCCACATAAATGGCCCCTCTGAACATACTCTCCCTCAATGTTAAGGGACTCAACTCCCCAAACAAAAGGGTTAAGGCCTTTCGTACCTTCGCACACCTGAAGGCCAGTATAGTGGCCCTACAGGAAACACACTTTTCAACCCAAGCAACTCCTAAATACTTCAGTTCTAAATATCCCCAAGTGTTCACCGCCTCGGCTGCCACTAAACAACGTGGCGTCCTCATCGCATTTCACCACACCCTTCCATTCACCCTAACAAATGAAATTAAAGACCCTGAAGGTCGTTATATTATTTTAGTTGGACACTTGCAAGACATGATGTCCACTATAGTCTCCTATTATGCCCCCAATAATAATCCCAACCCCTTCTTCAATCACCTCTTACAAGTAATACGATCGCACTGCAAGGGCACCCTTTTATATGCGGCGATTCCAATCAAGTGCTACATCCACACCTCGATAAATCTCCTTATGCCCCTGAACAATACTCCCCTTCTATACTATTTCGCAAACTTTTCCAGCAGGCCTCTTTACTAGACACATGGAGAGAATGTAATCCTGCCAAGAAAAACTTTACTTTTTATTCATACCCAAATCCTTTTCAAGGATCGATCACATCTTTATACCTGTTGCATCCTCACCAACCCTACTCCACTCAAACATTATTCCAATTACCTGGTCAGACCACTGTGCAGTGATCACAACTGTCTCTACCCTGATCCCTCAGTCTAGAGACCGCACATGGTGTATAAATGAGGCATATTTAACTAACCAATCTTACTGTTTTGATATAGAGCTAGCCCTTAAAGAATACATAAAGCATAATTCCACTCCTGACATCTCACCTGTCCTATTATGGAAGGCGCACAAACCCGTAATTAGAGGGACCTGCATATCTGTATCTACTCACCTCAAAAGAGATAAAAAACTTAGAACCCAGCAATTGGAGGCAGATTTTCACCGCCTCTTCCTCCAATTCCAATCCACTCCAACTGAACCTCATAGAATTTTGTTAGAAAAGACGAAAACAGAGTTGGACCTGCTCTTGGCAGAATCAGCAGACAAAGCCATTCGCAGATCCAACCACACAATTTATACTAAAGCCAATAAGCCAGATACCTTCCTTGCATTGAGACTTCGTCGACCGGAAAGGGTACACAATCCCATCAGACTCAAACTAGCCAAGGATAATTTCATGAGTAACCCGGTGAAGGTGCTCTCTGAATTCCACAGAAAGTTAGCTGAATTATATACCCCAACATGTACCTTCTCGGCGACACAAGCTGAGGTATTGTTTTAAAACATCACACTTCCGAAATTATCAGAGGCCAATAGAGAGTCTATGGAATGCCCCGTCATGTCCGAAGAAGCTCTTATTGCTATAAAGTCTCTTAAACCACACAAAAGACCAGGCCCCGATGGTCTTTCTAGTTCATACTTCAAAAAATTTGCTCCCATCCTAGCCCCCCTTCTCACTAACACCTTTAACGCCCTCCTTAAACAACACTCTTTTGGTCGGGACACGTTGACAGCCATCATCTCCATGATACCCAAGCCTAACACAGACAATTCTCTGGGGTCCAATTACAGGCCGATATCCTTACTCAACCTGGATATAAAGATCCTAGCCAAAATTATGGCCTCAACCCAATTATAGGTGGCCTTATACACAAAGACCAAGTAGGCTTCATTCCAAAACGTCAGGCCAGTGATAATATCCGTCGTGTCATTCTGCTCCAACACCTAGCTCGAACACGCCAAATCCCTATGCATCTTCTCTCTCTTGATATTCGTAAGGCGTTTGACACAGTCTCTTGGCCTTACCTCCACTATATACTACAAAGATGGGGATTTGGCCCTAACTTTCTACAATGGGTAGACTCCCTTTACAACCAACCGCAAGCATATGTTAAATATTCAGGATACCGATCGGACTATTTTCAGATACAACGGGGTACAAGACAAGGGTGCCCCCTCTCCCCCCTAGTGTTCGCATTAGCGATTGAACCACTAGCAGGTCTCCTTAGAGCAAATCCAAATATTAAAGGCTTAGATATAGCCTCTACATCACATAAATTATGCCTATTTGCCGACGATGCACTACTATTTGTCACCTATCCACGAACCACACTCCCGAACCTAATTTACCTTCTAGACAAATTTGCTCTAATATCAGGATTGGAAGTCAACCAATCCAAATCTAAGGCCCTCAACGTGTCCCTACCACACTCAGAACTAGAACATTTACGAGAATTCTTCCCCTTCACCTGGTCTACAACCACAATAGCCTACCTTGGTATCAAGCTAACTAGCAACCCGGCCCACCTATTTAGAGCCAACTACCTCCCTATGTTAAAGCACATAACAACCCTATTAGAATCTTGGCGCCCGATATGTATCTCATGGCTAGGCCGGATAGCGGCTGTAAAGATGTCTATGCTGCCAAAACTACTTTATTTATATAGAGTCCTTCCGATCCCTATTCCCTCATACTACCATCGCATTATTCAGACAAGAGTGTCCAAATATATATGGGGCTCCACTAGACCTAGGGTAGCTAAAGCTATATTACTTCGTAGTAAACTCAAGGGGGGGGTTGGGTCTGCCTAACTTTTTGGGATATTATCACGCTGCTCAGCTAGCCCAGATAACTCTATACCATGCAAAAAATGAAACTCCACTTTGGGTTAGTTTGGAAGCCATAGACCTTCACCCCCTCAAAGTGTTTAACATATTATGGTTGCCCCCCTCAACGCGAGGTCCAATCAGTAACCCCATTACAGGACACTCCCTTAAGTTGTGGGACAAACTCCGAGGTCCATTTAAATTACAATCTGCTCACTCCCCGTTACTCTCGTTCCTAGATCACCCGAAATTTTACCCGGCCCAAATCAATCCAAGATCGTTTCAAATCTGGCTTAGGGCGGGACTATACCGTATATGCGATTTTGCTTCTGCATCTACCATTAAGGCGTTTTCTTCGCTACAAAACCATGCTGACATTCCCCCTACAGAAGTTTTTGGATATTTACAGATAGCTCACTTTATCTGTACAACTATAGGCACACACACCTCACTAGATGATCTATCCATTTTTGAAGGGATTTGCAACTCTGATCCTCATGCCCCGGGACTAATTTCCCTCTTATATACTCATCTGACCTCTCCCCCAACCAACCTTCCCTCTTATGCTGTCCAGTGGTCCAAAGACCTCTCATTAGATCTTGATGCAGAGGGCTGGTCTGATATCTGGTCCAATACGAAAATATCATCCCACAATGTAATAGCTCAAGAAGCGAACTACAAAGTACTCATGAGATGGTACTTGGTTCCTGCCAGGATCTCCAAATTTCTCCCAAATTATCCTGCTACTTGTTTCCGTGGCTGTAACGAACGGGGTACCCATATACATATATGGTGGACGTGCTCAATAGTACAGGAATTTTGGGCTGCAATATTCCGTATGGCCTCCACCTTATTTCAACATCCCATTGATCCTGACCCGGCTGTTGAATTGCTGAATCTTACCCCCTCGGATTTCACCAGATCCCAGACCCGCCTTCTCCTTCAGCTCACGACAGCAGCCAAACAGACGATAGCCAGGGCCTGGAAAACCCCAAAACTCGCTCTAGCCGAAGTCAAAAATAGGGTCACTCAAGCTAAGATCCACAGTTAAATAGAAACAACAATCTTTGATAGAATTCCCCAACACCTTAAAATCTGGAATTCTTGGGCTGAACACTTCTTACCCCCGGACTTCGATAAACAACTTCTAAAACCCTAATCTGGTCACAACAACATTAGACAGACTTAATGGTACCTCTTTGGTTTGTGCGACCCCCCGACCATCCCTCTCCTTTCCACTCCTTACCTCTAGTCTCTTTCTATCTTTTCTATTCCTACCACTATCCTCACTCTACCTTTTCTACTTAATGTTTCTCCTCCAGATACATCACTGGTAATGTTTTCTACAATTTACAAAACGATTGCCAGATTCTGACTCTGCACATGCCCGCAGATTTACTTTTCGAGCAAACGAATAAAACTTTAGTTTTTGTTTTTGTTTTAATTTCTCTCTAGTTATAAATCAAAACAGATATATTATGTCCACAAATATCTCTGCGAGGAATATCCTCTGGACATTTTGTTTTTGATATGTTCTTGTTGCCTATTGTAATCCATATGTCGCAGAAAAAAAAACTGTATAATTCTTATTGCTACATGTCGCACAAATATTGCCTGTTGAATTTCATGTCTGCTTTTCAATAAAAATCTTTGAACAAGAAAATCTGGAACCATCTACGAATAAGTGTGTGTCACAATCTGATAAGGGTTCATCTTTTGCTGGTGTGACAGAGGCCCTTTCTACCTCCATAAGAGCCATACAATGGTGAGAAAAACTCTCAGGTTCTACATCAGTACCATTTGTTGCATCTTCCTCATCAATTATAGGAAGAAGAGTAGCCGGATTTAAAGTAACACATTGTTTGATTGTTAAATTCGATGGAGCAAAAAGAGCAGACTGGTACTTGTCAAATCTACTGGCAGACACATGTCTAGTATTTACTTGATTCATGATTTCCTGTACTGCATGTGGCACATACAGGATCAGAGCAGAATCTAGTACAAGCTCCGTTACTTTGTCTAGCAGCAAAATGCAGGCTGCTATGGCTCGCATACAACTGGGGGTGCCTTTGATGACAGGGTCTAATGAGGCTGATACATACATCACAGGCCTCTGTTTGTCTCCATGTAGCTGGGTGAGTACACCTGCAGCAAATCCATTGACTTCATGACAGAACAACGAGAAAGTCTTAGTATAGTCAGGAAGTCCAATGGCGGGAGCTTCAGACAAAATTTTAATAAGCTCCTTCATCTGCAATTCATTGTCCCATGTGAGTTTGAAAGGGTTTCTAGTGGTAGCCTCATATAGAGGAGCCATAAGTTCTGATGCATTTGGAATCCAGTCCCTACAATATCCCACTAACCCCAGGAAGGCACGTAGTTGCCGGACATTTCTTGGCTTTTCAAAGTTTTGTAGAGTTTTAACTCGATCTGGGGTTAGGCGACGGATTCCATGTGAAATGCAGTGACCCAGGAAGATCACTTTCTCTTGGCAGTATTGTAGCTTATCTTTGCTAACTTTGTTGTTACTGTTATAGAGAAACAGGAGAATTCTTACTGTTTCTCTGCTACAAATGTCCTTTGTATCAGAACAAATAAGCAAATCGTCTATGTACTGAAGCAAAACTGTGTTTGGATGTGAGGGGGACCATTGGTCCAATACTTGCTTTAACGCAGTATTATATTCAGAGGGGCTACTCACACAGCCTTGGAGCAATCTTGTCCATGCTAACTTTTGGACATCATGGGTAAATGAAAAAAGGTGCCAGCAATCTGGGTGCAGGGGCACCGAAAAGAAAGCATTTGCAAGATCAATCACTGTAAAGCAGGTGCTGGAGGCAGGTATTCCACTTAGTAAAGTGCGGGGGTTGGGCACGATCGGGGTATCTGCCTCTATTATATTGTTAATGGCTCTCAAATCATGCACCATGCGATATGTCACCTGCCCACCCTTCTTGTCTGGCTTCTTTGCAATTGGGAACAGGGGTGTATTGACCTGGGACTTAATTGGTACAACAACCCCTGCTGCTTTCAGTTGAGTGATTTGATCCTTTATCCCCTCAGTCTGAGCAATACTCAGTGGGTACTGTTTAATCTGTGGGAGATGGGCTCCTGGTTTAATTTTTATCATGACTGGGGTGCAATCCAGCAGACCTACATCATATTTGCTGGTGGCCCAAAATTCAGCGGGAATCACTTTCAATTCTGGTGGAAATGGCAGAATGGAGTCCTGGATTAAAAATACTCCACAGGCAGAATTTAAAACTTCTCCTGACAGACTACTGACCACTTGGACTCCTGTAGGAGTGTAGTCTATGTTTGCTAAAATTTGGTTCAAAATGTCAGCTCCCAAAAGATTGGTAGGAACTGTGTCTGAAACTAATGCCGCGTACACACGGTTGGACTTTTCAGCTACAAAAGTCGGACAGCCTGTCCGACATACTTCCGGCGTACCTTCGGCGGACTTGCGGCAGACTTTCTTACAAACGGACTTGCCTACACACGACCACACAAAAGTACGACAGCTTAGTACGCGGTGACGTACACCAAGTCCGACGAGACTATAAAACGGAAGTTCAATAGCCCGTACGACACCCTTTGGGCTCCTTCTGCTAATCTCGTGTTTATCTCGTGTTAGTAGAAGTTTGGTGAGAGACGATTCGCGCTTGTGAGACTCGTATTTTTCAGTTCGTTTTAACTGTTGTTCAGTCTGTGCTTGTGAGGTTTGTATCTGCTTTTCAGTGCGTTTGGTCAGTTGGCATTGAGAAATCTTTGTTTTATTGGCCGCTCGTTCCTGATTTTCAGGTCGTTCTTCACAGGCCTTGCTGTTCTTCAGTGCGTTCTGTTTAGTGCGTTCTGACCAGCCGACCGTTTTGAAACCATGTTACCTGTACGTACTCGTCGTCGAGCTCGTGCATTGTATGTGTTTGGTGCTGTAGTTTATTCTTCAGCCCAAGACCAGTCCATGAACAGGGCGAGGAGGAGTTCATGGACCAAGAATTGGTTGCTCCAGCGTGACCAGTTCTGTCACATGCCATTGCTCCGTGAGATCCGTGAGAATAATCCTGAGGATTTCAGGAACTTTCTCCGGATGACGGACCCCGTTTTTGACCGTTTGGTGGCTTTGCTGACCCCCTATATCAGCAGGCAGGATACCTGCATGAGGCAAGCCATCACTCCGGAGCAGAGGCTGGTCGCTACCTTGCGGTATTTGGCCACAGGGAGAAGCCTGCAGGACCTTAAAGCGGTTGTATACCCGCTGTCATTTTTTTTTTTTTTTTACACCTGCAAGGGAAAAGGCATAATGAGCTAGTATGCACCGCATACTAGCTCATTATGAGATACTTACCTTAGAACGAGGCGCCGGCATCTCACCTGGTCCACGCCGAGGGAGCCGACATCTCCCCTCGGCGTGTCTTCCGGGTATCGCGGCTCCGGCGCTGTGAGTGGCCGGAGCCGCGATGTCGTCACTCCCGCGCATGCGCGCGGGAGACTTCTGCCCGGCATGCCGGGCTGTCAGCCGAGAGTCCCCTGTGCGCATGCGCCGCTGCAGTTAGCGGCTCATTGCGAGGGGAATATCTCCTAAACCTTACAGGTTTAGGAGATATTTTTTTTACCTACAGGTAAGCCTTATTATAGGCTTACCTGTAGGTAAAAGTTACAAATTAAGGTATACAACCACTTTAAGTTCTCGACAGGCATCTCCCCCCAGGCTCTGGGGATCATTATCCCAGAGACCTGTTCTGCCATCATCCAGGTCCTGCAGAAGGACTATATTAAGGTAAGATATTTTGCTTTTATTAGCATCACATGTTCTTTTATGTAATCTTTGATAATGTAATGTATTTCTTGCTTCAAACACTACTTACCATCATTGCAATATAGTGTGAATGTCCCCTTTTTATCCTCACACATGCTGGATTTTTTTCCTGTTATTTTTTGTCATGCATGTATATTTTCCTTCAATAACCTCCCCAGCATGCAGTGATGGGAACATATCTACCTAGTCTACTCATTTTGAATGTATTTTGTTTGAGTGTATTTAGTGTGCTTATAATTAGCAATTAGCTAGATTTCCCAACCCCCCCCCACCTAAACTCACTCCAAATAGTGTGCTGCTAATTAGCAATTAGCTAGATTTCCCAACCCCCCCCACCTAAACTCACTCCAAATAGTGTGCTGCTAATTAGCAATTAGCTAGATTTTCCAACCCCCCCCCACCTAAACTCACTCCAAATAGTGTGCTGCTAATTAGCAATTAGCTAGATTTCCCAACCCCCCCCCCCCTCGTAAAAAATTGCTTGAATGTTCTGTGGTGTTGATTTGTCTAAAGCAAATATATGTTGCACTTTGCAAAATGCATGTGCACTCTACAAGTGCATTTGTTCCAGTGCTTTAGTAAATGAGCAGAAGCTCTGCTGATTTCCATCATCAAATCATATGCAAGCCTCAAAGTGTTTTCATTAATTGCCCTTGCATGTGATTGTGTACTCCTTGCAACATGAATGCCTTTTTACATTACCTCATTTACTGTAAGCTGGTTAGCAACTGCAACTGCAGAGTGCGACAACTGCAGTCTTGTAGCCTTTTTAGTCCCTAAATTCCTGCGTGTCCTAAAAGTAATCTATTTTACGGATTTCACAACCCCCTAAAATGTAATCAATGTTCCATCAGAGGGGGTGAGCAATCTGATAAGTGTGCCTTTCCATATTAGTTTTTCCTGAAGAATTAAATTATTTAATGTTATACTGATGCTGGGGAATAATGTTTTGAATTGTCTAATTTTATTGCAATGTTAGCTTCCAAATTAATTGATTTTGGTTTTCTTGTTTGATTCCCCAGTTTCCTTCAACGCCACAGGAATGGCAGACTGTGGCATCCCATTTTGCCAGCCGTTGGGACTTTCCCAATTGTGGAGGGGCTATAGATGGGAAACATGTCCACATTGTGCCACCACCCCATTCGGGGTCATACTATTTCAATTATAAAGGGTTCCACAGTATTGTTTTAATGGCAGGGGTGTCTGCACACTATGAATTTTTATATGTGGACGTGGGGAAGAATGGCCGGATGTCGGATGGAGGAGTATTTGCCCAGACGGAGTTCTGCCAGCGTCTCCAGAGTGGTGGCCTGGGATTGCCACCTGATGCGGATAATGTGGAAGGACTCCCCTTTGTCTTCATTGCCGATGAAGCCTTCGCTCTGAGCAAGCACCTCATGAGGCCATTCCCCCAAAGAACCCTCACCCCGGAGAGGAGGGTTTTTAATTTCCGGCTGGCCAGAGCTAGAAGAGTGGTTGAGAATGCGTTTGGAATTCAGGCCAGCCGGTTCCGCCTGTTTCAAACAGCCATTAATTTGGCGGAATACAAACTTAATTTTATCATTTTATCGTGCTGCATTCTGCACAACTTTTTAAACAAACATTCTCAGAATTATATAGGCACAGTTGGGCCTGAGGCCGGACTTATAGATGACAACCTTACGGGCCTGGATAATGTCCGTACTGGCTTGGCCCCCCAAAGTGCCCGTCAAGTTAGACAGCAATATGTTAATTATTTTATGGGTAGGGGGCCATTGCAATGGGCCATGATATTTAATTTTTTTAAATAAAAAAAATATGGATGAAATCTTGAATTATATTTCTTGCTTGCCTTTCTTTTGGGCTTTCTCCTAGGTTATGGTCGAGCAGTTGTAGTGCCAACTGTATTTTCATTTTAAATGTCTAAATAAAAGCTCCATTGCCACTGTAAACAACTTTTTGACAATTATAACCAAACTGATACTGAGCATTGAAATAACAAACCACACATTTATTTAATTCCTATAAGGAGATGTTTTTATTAATGGTTGTTATGCATTCAGTTCTGCATTTAGTATAAAATGTTCATAGACAAAAATATAATGATATCTTAATAATTTCGAAAAATATAATTATATTTAAATATTTATACATAATCCACAAAAAAATATTTTTGGCTTTTTGATTTTCGCAAACAGGCTTTTTTTTGTTTTTGTTTTTTAAATCAAGTTTTTTACTTTTTTGCGTTTTTTAAAATCAAGTTTTTTATTTATTTTTTTTTTTTTTGCAAATAAAGTTTTTTTTTTATTTTGGTTTTAAAATCAATTTTTTTTAATTTTTTTTTTTTAATCCAGTTTATTTTTTTATTTTGTTTTTGAGAAAATCAATTTTTTTATTTTTTTTGGTTTTAAAATCAATTTTTTTTTTTTTTTGGGTTTTAAAATCAATTTTTTTTTTTTTTGGTTTTAAAATCAATTTTTTTTTTTTTGGTTTGAAAATCAATTTTTTTTTTTTTTTTAGTTTTAAAATCAATTTTTTTTTTTTTTGGTTTTAAAATCAATTTTTTTTTTTTTTTGGTTTGAAAATCAATTTTTTTTTTTTTTGGTTTGAAAATCAATTTTTTTTTTTTTTTTAGTTTTAAAATCAATTTTTTTTTTTTTTTTTGGGTTTTAAAATCAATTTTTTTTATTTTTTTTTGGTTTGAAAATCAATTTTTTTTTTTTTTTAGTTTTAAAATAAAATTTTTTTATTTTTTGGTTTTAAAATCAATTTTTTTTTTTTTTCTATTTAAAATCTTTTTTTTTTTTTTGGTTGTTGTTTTTTTGAAAATCAAGTTTTATTTTTTTGTGGATTTTGAATGTATTTTTGAGAAACAGCCCTCCTTTTTAAAATTAGGTTAAACAGCCATTTATGTTCAGCCAAAAAAATAAAGAGAAGGCCCAGAATGGGGTCAGCAAAACAGGAAATGAAGGACATGATCGATGTTTTGGGGTTTCAAAAAGGGCATTTAGATTCGACCCAAAACATCAATCATGTCCTTCATTTCCTGCTGCATACGATCCAGCCGATTCCGCATTTCATCCATGTCCTTATTCCAGGCCATTATTTGACCAATTAGCCGTTGGGCACTTTCAGAAGTGAAATAGTCACTTTGTGTACCTAAAGTGGAATGAAACCAAAAAATGTATTTAGAAATATGCACACATACATAGTTTACCTTACCATAATAAAGCTGTTGTCTCAGACACTGACCTGGTGGGGTGCCCATGTAGCCTAATTCCTCCACATCCTCGGGGGTGGCACTGTTGCTTGAATCAAGCACAACCAGATCCCCTAAAATAGAGTAGAAAAATTACATTAAACAAAAGGCAGCCATGCATAGATTACCGTAAGCTGGTGTGTCAGACACTCACCTGGTGGGGTGCCCATGTCGCCCACCTCTCCTTCCTCCACATCCTCAGTGGGGCTTGGGCTGATTTCCCAATCATGTTTGGCTTGGGGTGGACTGTCTTCTTGTTGGCTGAGTGATTTTTCCCCTATGTGAAACAAAAAATTATTAATCTACTTAGCACACAGATATTTTAGTACATAGTCATTTTCTAACATTTGTAGTGAAGTGGTTTGTGTAGAGTTCCTATTTTACCTCAATATTTAAAATTATAAAGACATATCGGATAGATAGATATCTAGATATCAATATCTCAAAATAAAGTTAATAATCTTTTGATCTCTCTCTCTCTCTCTATATATCTGGAACAAAATCTATAAATATCTAACTAAATGTAAATAAAAAAAGATAACTTAAAATATTCCAAAAGAATGTTTTACATTTCTATATCTATCTATCTATATATCTATATCTATATTTTTTTTTTATATATATATATATAAAATATATATATCTAAAAATATAGATATATATATATATATCTAAAAATATATATATATATATATATATATATCTATATATATATATATATATATATATATATATATATATATATATATATATATATATATAAAAAAAAATATATATATATAAAAAAAAAAAAATATATATATATATATATATATATATATATATATATATATATTTATATATATATATTTTTATATATATATTTTATATATATATATTTTATATATATATATTTAGATAGATCTATCTATAGATATGTAACGAGGTTTTGTAAAAGATCGTTTGAAACGATGAACAAAAAAATCGTATAGGAAGGAAAAGCACATGGAGCAGTATACAAGGTAATAAACACAAGAGAAAAACACGACAAGTACTTACTTTTTTTAAGCACTTTCCGGATCCGTCTATATTGATCCGGCTCCCTGAGTTTCCGGTCAGACCATCTTTTGCGAAGTTGATCTCGGGAGCGCTGTACCCCAAAAGAAGCCTGCAAAGTGTCCACGACCTTCGCCATTATTTTGGCCTTGCGCAAATTTGGCCGTGCGTATGGCCCATACTTCCCATCATAGTCGTCTTTGTGAAGAATGGCCACCATCTCCACCATTTCTTTAAAACTCATATTGGAGGCCTTAAATCTAGGCCTCACAGATTTTGTGGACGTTCCAGCCTCCGGGCTTTTTCCACTACCTGAGGACATGTCAGGTGTCTCCGCCATTATTTACCCCACTACGCGCCGTAACTAAAAATGGGCGGAGAACATGAGTTAAAATCGAACGTCAGGGGCGGGCGACGCAGGCGGAGGTTCACACATGCGTAGTGTATAAAGAGGGGCCTTGCACACGTGTCGTACGTACGTTCTGTGCGTCGAATTAGGGGGCGGAGAACATGAGTTAATTTCGAACGTCAGGGGCGGGCGACGCAGGCGGAGTTTCACACATGCGTAGTGTATAAAGAGGGGCCTTGCGCACGTGTCGTACGTACGTTCTGTGCGTAGGTGATAGAGGACCAGGACGTTACAAAACAAAGGTAATTTTAATTTTTTTTTTCTTTGTTTTTTTGGGGGGGGTTTATGGTCATGACTTTGTAGCAAGCGGCCTATATGGCTTGATAGATTGATGAGGCCTACATAGGGAGAAGATGATGAGGGGTTAGCAGAAACCTATAATAAGTGTTTTTGGTCTTGTGACTTTCTCTTTTCCAGATATAATGAATCCCCTATTTAAGGATCCAGAGTTCCTTACAGCTTTTATTTCGAAATATCGAGAGATGAGGAATTTGTGGGAGGTGAAACACCCTCAGTATTATGCCAAGCATGTGAGGAAGTCAACGCTGGAGAGACTTCTGTCCTTTGTCCAGGCGACCATCTCGGGAGCAACAATGGAGACAGTGCTCAAGAAAATTGGGGTCTTGAGGAACATGTATAAGAGGGAGCATAGGAAGATCCAGGAATCAAGGAGATCAGGAGCATCAGCAGATGATGTTTATGTACCCAGGCTGTGGTACTACAATCAACTCCGTTTTCTTGATGACCAGAATGAAGCCAGGGCATCACTTTCAACCCTTCCCTCCACCCTTCCCTCCACCCTTCCCTCCACCCCAGCAGAGGCTGATGAGGAGCAAGCTGGGTCTTCCATCCTGGATGAACCGGATATGACCATCTGGAGTCAGGTAAATTATTTTAACAAATATTTACTGTACTAATATAAATGATGTTAACTGGATGTTATAATTGTCTAAAATAATTTTGCACTCAAAATTGTGTATACATATCAAATGACAGTAGTGGCTAAATATGTTTGGCACCTGCTTGAAATAATTAGGGTGTCTGATTAGACTCTTTTATTAAAGAGATGTATTCACATTGAATTTGCTAGTCATGAGAAGCAAACTGTGTGTCATTGATGAACCCAAAAAAAGAAACTAAAACTATTGTCCTTTTTTTATACACAGGATGAGTCCATCTAGGAGGAATGTGGGGAAAGTGGCAGGCAGGAGGAGACCTGGCCCATGGACAGCCTGGAGGAGGCCGGATTCACCATCATCCTGGAGGAGGCTGGGCCCAGTGTCAGGCAGGAGGTGGCTGCTCCCAGTGAGGTGGCTGGGCCAAGTGAGGTGGCTGGGCCAAGTGAGGTGGCTGGGCCCAGTAGGAGCCTGACCCAATCCCAAGTGCCTCCCCTCCACCTTCCCAAAAAAAGGGCCAGGAAGGGGATGGTCACACAGGACGCATCCCTGCGCCTCATGCAAGAGGCCACCCGTTTTTTAACGAGCCCCCCCGAAGCGGAAGAATCCTATGGCTGCTACTTAGCCAGCAGGCTTCTTCAGATGGATTGGGAGCAGCGCCTCATTTGTGAGCGACTATTTGGGGAAACAATCCATAAGGGGCTGCAGGGCACGCTAACACAAAACACCCAACTACATGAGGCAGCCCCCCCTCCTCCTCCTCCTCCTCCTCCTCCTCCTCCTGCCACAACTGAAACACCAGAGCCACAGCCTCAAAAGAAGGCTACATGGAAGGCTGCAGGGAAGGCTGCAGGGCAGCGTGGAGGAAAGGCTGCAGGGAAGAGAAGAAAGTGATGACCTGGGTTCAGTCTGGTCTGACAGAAGATGCAGGCTGTTGTAGGACCACAGTCTGGGGACATCTAGATCATCTGCTGGTGCTGTTGATCTCTGGGATTCTTGGACCAGATTGTGCTCCCTCTTATATGGACTCCGCAAGATCCCAATTTTCTTGTACAACGACTTTTTCCAGCGTTGACTTCCTCTTTATTTTATTTTGACCATGAATAAATGGATCTTTTTTGAGTTTAGCAAAAGACTTTATGTGTTTTCTTTTAAATCATTGATTTTACACACAATGTTAAATTAACAAGGGACAACAATCTCATTGAGTTTGAAAAAAACACACCAAAAATACATTACTAATGTTAATAATGTTCAAGTGGTAAGTCTTGAAACTAAAAAAATCTACATAACCAAAAACGGTGCTTTGGGTTCACTTTATAAAAAAACTAAAAAATAATCACTAGAAAAAAAAAATAGAATAATGGGTTCTTTGTGGTAACTTTACAAACCTAAAAAAAAAATATAAAGGGAAAAAGTATTATTAGTATGGAAACATTGTTTTTAAAAAGCATACTATATCATTCATGAGATCAAAGAGAAAAAGAATCCAGAAATCAGTTTGGGAGAACTCTGATTATGAACAGCAAAACACCTTCGTTCTTTAGAACATTCGTAAAGAAGAAATAAAATGCGCTGCATTCAACGATCACAGATTTCACAGCGTGATGAACGTGCTACCTACAATACGAACACTAGTTTTACTAGACCGAGTGCTTCCGTTTAGTTTTTGCTTATGAGCATGCGTCGTTTTTTTGTCCGTAGGACTAGCATACAGACGAGCGGACTTCGGGGTCCGTCGTAGTTACGACGTAAAGATTTGAAGCATGTTTCAAATCTAAAGTACGTCGGATTTGAGGCTAAAAAAGTACGTTGAAAGTCCGGAGAAGCCCACACACGATCGGATTACCAGCCAGCTTTAGTCCGTCAGCGTCCGTTGGACTTTTGTAGCTGAAAAGTCCGACCGTGTGTACGCGGCATAACACTTTAGTGACAATTTCTGTTTGCTGTCCTAGCCTGAGTTTAGGTGGCTTGGACTCAACCAAATCAGTAGAGGTCCCGGTTAGGCCAACACCAGAGATAACATTTGTAGATAATAATCCTGGAGGTAAGTCCTCTATATTAAAAACGCTTTGGCTTGCACCAGTATCGATTAAACAGGTTAATTCTGTTTCTCCTCCAGGATAGGGGAGTTCTTGTAAAAATACTTTTACTCTGGCCTCGGGACCATTGTCTCCCCTATTTAACATGATTGATACTGGCATGCCATTTTCCTATGCCTGATCCACTGCTTTTGGCAGAGAACTGGGATCAGCATGAGGGGCCTCTAAGCTCTTTTCTAGTCTACGGTCAGGAAGATGGCAGAATTTGGCTATGTGTCCTTCCCCATCACAATTGTAGCATATAATTGGTCCCCGATTGCCATGATTTCTGAAATTGCCTTTGCCTCTTCCTTTTCCTCTCTGCTTCCCCATGTACATTACCTTGGGTTTGCTGTCTTTTTGGTTAATCCTGTTTTCTATGGATAACAGGATAGGCAGGACGTCTCGAATAGACATATTGCCTGCCTCAGGCCTTGCTGTGAACAACTTTTCTTTCTACTGGGGTATTAAACCATCAAGAAACCTTTGTTTCACCAGTTGTGTAGATGGACTTACAGTTTCTCCCGCCTTCTCTTCCTCTATTTTAATGCCTGCTTCCTCAGCCATATCACTTAACCGCCTCCAATAAGCCCCTGCTGCTTCCTCTTTCCCTTGCTTAGCATTCATAAATTCAGCATGTCTGGTTTGTCCATATATTTGGGGCAATTTTTCCTTCAATTTCTCACAAACCTCCCGTCTACTAACCATCTTACCTAGATTTTTGATGTCTACACCACATTCTTTAAGTATATAGCCAGACATGTTGCTTCCCACTGCTTTAATAAGAAGCTGATGAATGTCAGTAGCAGAAGCCTCATATGCTTCCTGTGCAGCACTAAGTTTGTTTGCAAACCCAATTGGATTCTTTCTAGGATCTCCCAATCCCTCTAACATGGCTCTCATATCTTGTGGACTAAAAGGTACATGCCATTTAATTTGAGACTTACTGTCAACAGCATCACCTTCAAAAACTAATTGGGTTCTGACAGGATAAACTGCAACAGATTTCTCTATGCCAGGGGCAGAAGGGCTGGCATCTCCCTTCCTTCTCTCTTCATCTTGCTGCCACAATTTGGAAATTATGGTTTGCTCTGGAAGTTCAGACTCTATCTCTCTTTCTCTGGCCAAAGCCTTAAGTTCAGAGAGATCTAGGTTTGCATATGTGCCTTTTGATTTATGCCAATCATCTGTTTGTAGGATATGAGCCAAATCCCTCTTTGTAGGTTGATATGGGGCTGTTAAACCTCTGCTCTCTACTATATTGCCCAGCTCATCTTTTGTATGTTCCATGTAATCTAATTATTTTGCTTTTGTGCGTGGACCCCTTAAAGCCAAACTGGCAGCCACATAAGGTGGGGGGTCCTCCTCTACAGAGTCTTCTGGCCAAACGTAGTAAATTTGGGCAGTACTTTTATTAAATATCTCCGTCAAGCCAGTTTGATTTGCTACTTTAGCTTCTGTCTCCCATGTGCAAGCTATTCTCCACATTCCTTCACTGCACAGTAGTGGGCCATAATCGTGCAGAAAAGTTTGCCATACTTTTAAATCAAAAGTCCCTTCAGATTTTAAAGGTTTAGCTGTTCCCTTTGTCCATTCTACCCATTTATCTAGGGGCTCAGTATAGGCAGAACCTACCTTCGGTTCATATATTCTCCGAGAGTGGTCTGGTTTCCTTGAGAACCGACAGATAGGATACATAGGAAAAGGCAGAAATATAGCAAGCTTAAGGGCAGCTTACCTAGCCGGCATTTGAGGTCTGCGTTTCCCGATGATCCCGATCGAAGCGCGGTTCCTTCTGGAGACTCTGCCAAACTCCTGTTATGGCTCGCCAAGACTGGTATGACTGATTTCTGATTGGGACTCTAAAACAAAGTTAATACTGCAGCTGCAGGAACAGATTCACAGGACTCAATCACTGTGTTTAAAATGTCCGTTCAGTGAAAAATTTATTATTACATGTTATTTTATACATAGATAAGAAAGGGGTGGTGTGAGATGTTATTAAAAACTAACAAATAGGGGGGGCGTGGCTTGGCGCCGGACTTTAATGGACGCCTAATCCCTGAGCTCCGGTCCTCAGAGGGTTTTACAGCAGCCTCAAAGAGCCATCCGTTAGCCAAAACATGGGGAAATCTAAGGGGAACCCGTCCCCATCCCGTTCCCGATCCCCGCGGAGACCCGACTCACAGGCAGGCCGCAGCATTCCGGAGATCTTCCGGACGCAGGCACGCGAGGCCCCGGCTTCATCTCAGGCCTACTCGGCCACAGCGCGCTCCTCCAGCCTCAGCCCCTCTGGCAGGCACAGGACTCAATCGCCCGCTCGGCATGGGGACACAGCACACCCCCTGAACATGGGGGACCTGAGAATAGTGGCGGAGGATATCAAAGCCACCTTCGCATCGGTCATCTCAGACCTGAGGAGAGACATCCACTCCATGACGGTCCGCATGGACACTGTAGAAGCAACAACAGCTCAAAATGAAAACTCCATCCACAGGCTCCAGACATCATCCCAGGCACATTCCGACCAGCTCAGAGACCTGCACAGGTACATGGAAGACCTGGACAATCGCGGCAGACGACACAACTTACGGGTAAGAGGTATGCCAGAATCGATCGATCATACACAACTTACCCAGGCAACCGTAGCTGTCTTCAACGATCTCCTAGGCAGACCCCCCGAGACCCCTATTGATTGTGAACGCTTACACAGGGCTCTCAGGCCACGGGGTAGAGACACTGACCCTCCCAGAGATGTAGTATGCTGCCTAGTTAACTTTAAGCTGAAAGAAGAAATCCTTCGCAGGGCCAGAGACCGTCGCAATCTTTCATGCCAAGGCTCAGAAATAAAAATCTTTCAAGATTTATCACCTATCACCCTACAAAAGAGAAGAGACTTACGCCCTCTCCTTGATATACTACGCACAAACGGAATTCAATACCGCTGGAAGTTCCCTTTCTGCCTTTCAGCGTCAACACAAGGGCGAACGGCTAACCTGAGAGTGCCTGAAGATCTCACCTCATTCTGTGAGACTCTGAACATACCTTGCGTTGAACTGCCCGACTGGTACCGCTCTCTCAGACCTCCACAACTCAGAAGGTCCAGCTCCATGGATGCCATCCCTGTGCGTGACGAGTTCCACATAAGAAGACGCAGAGCCAACTCTCCCAGGGCCAACACTTCCACAGGACCCAGGAACCCAACAGACAGCAGCCCCACAGCTTCTCCTGCCCACAGAAGACCTCGCCACGGCGATGCCGACTAATGGGGTGACTCACCCCTATCTTCGATTGATCGCCTGAACTCATTTCACCCCCTACAATACGAAGGCCTTCGCAAGACAGACGTCACTCCACAGTATAACCATCCGATTTCCCACAATTGATCCCCCTACAACCCAGAAGCAAGACGACTGGACTCAAAGAACCACCACAATCCCTCACCTCCCCCGCATCTAGCCCAAAATGGACGCTTTTTGTTCAGCCCCACAGACTGGCCCTACCTGTGAAAACATCCCCCACCCCTCTACCCCCCTCCTTAGTACCAGTATGCTCACCTAGCTGATTTAACACAGTCTTCAAGCAATGGAACATTGGACACGCAAGTATAACAGGAACCTGCACGAAGTTAACTTTTGTTTGTGAAAGTTATATAACCCCCCAAATTACAATAGCTCCTTTCCTTATTCCATCTCCACCTCGCCAATATGTCACCCCCATAACCCATCCCCCAAATGGGTCGCTCTGAACCTCCCCAGGCGAGTACCATTCCCTAAGGTGACAGCCATATGTCACACTCCCAGGCTAGAATCCCCCCCCCCCCCCTATCTTAACTGACACCCTTGATGAAAAATGAACCGAGGCTGACACGTGCTTGATGATGATGTTGTCTGTCAGTAATGTTGATTCCTCCTTAGAGGGGCGGTTCCACACAGAACCTCATCAACACCAGTAATTCCGCCCAAGCTCCACATACCCTACCCTTACTTTTATACCCCCAACATTAAGAGCTGACTCTCATATGCTTGGGTACCCCCCCCCCCCCTCACCTAACCAAGAGATCACCCAAATGATCAACGGGTATCTAAACCTAGGCATCCCCTAAGATGAAGGTTAAGACATAACCGGCATTCCCCAATGCCCATAATAACAACACTACTCTGTGTGGAACCGCTCATCCGGTTGATATATGGCCGGAAAGAGTTATTAAGTTATCTCCAGCTAAGTTGAAACCCATAGGAAGCTAATGTTCCAGCTAGGAGATACTAGTTTCATTACTGTTATTGTCTTTATCTGAATGTTCGTAACACAATGTCCTAAGGTTTATGGTGAATCTTGACAGACACCTCACCAAATGTATGGCTGACCCAGCATAGGACAAGCCTAAGACCAAGGCACGTAACTTGTTATGATTTCTCATTCTACTTTTTTACCTGTTTTAATACTCTTGTTTCGTTATTAATAGTTCAACGCAACATGACATGTTTGTCTTTTGGCAACCAAGCAAAAGAACCCGAGGGGGACCTCCGGCATGTGTGAAAGACCCCACACTCCGCCTGGTCATGGGTCTCGATACTCCCGCATCCTGATGTATAGACACATGAGTAAACCGGGCCAGACCACCTTTATGGTGAAATCTCAGACTATCCGTTCTTATACAGTGTGGGACTCGATCGCACAGGCTGGAGGCCTACCCGGAGAGTAAGGCAAGCATAAACAACGCTAGAATTGTTTACTAAATATACAGTCTGGTTAATGTTTTAAGATTGATGGTACAGATGACCCCTTACTTGTCTCTCGAATTATCTAAACGACTCACAACTAGACATCCGCTCTAATTTCCCCACAATAGCTAGGGCCGACTTCCCCTACTCAGGCGGACTCACTCACCTGCCCTAAAAGAACTCTCACGATACTCCATCTTAAGCAATGACGCTAATTTAAATCTAAGACCCCCCCTCATCTCATTTGATCCATAATCCCCAAGACTAATACTGTAACCTACAGGCTCACTCCTCCAGCTTAAACTCCCACACCCCTCTGAGGACCAGAGGACTACACTCTATCTCTAACCCGTCACCACCGGCTCCCTCCACCTCCCCACACAACGGGAACCTATCTTCCCCGTTGACTTACACCGGATAACACATTATCCCATAAGAAGGGTCTTTGAACCCTTCTTTACCTCCGGTACACCCAGATCCCACATATCCTTCTTGATCTTTTTCTAACCTTTCTCCTTCCTCTCCCTCCCCCCTTATATTTTTTTTTTTTTTTTTTTTTTTTTTTTTTCTCTCTCTCTCGGCCCCATCTCTTCCCTTCTTCTCCCGTTCCCCCTCTCCCCTCCCTTCCTCTACCCTTACAGCCCCCTTTCCCCCTCAAATTTTCTAAGCCCACTTTCATTTCCCGCACACCCCTTGACTACCCCCCCGGTCTCCGTCTCCTCCACTTCGCCTCCGCAACTCCTCCTGATCCATCTATACTCCCACGATCCACCCCTAACATACCCGAAGAGGTAGACTGACTAAACCGACATTAGAACACATCCTTGTAAAGCATGTCGCACACACCACCTACCACCAAACACGACACACTAAAAGTGACATCCCTAAATGTAAAAGGGCTCAACATACCAGAAAAACGCAGCCAAGTTCTGTCTATGATGCACAAACTAAAATCCGACATAGTTTTCCTCCAGGAAACCCATTTTCGTGCAGACAAGGTTCCTAAGCTTACAAACCACTGGTTCCCTCACTCCTACCATTCTACCAACCCACAAGCAAAGACTAAGGGAGTTTCAATCCTGATCTCCAAAAACTTAACATGGGAACTCAATGACTCACTTATTGACAAGGAAGGCAGATATATCGTTTTAAAAGGCAAGATACAGGGCCGTCCTGTAACTCTAGCTAATATTTACAGCCCCAACTCTGCACAATCCACCTTCTTTAGACAGATCTCCCAACTTTTATCAGGCTTCTCTACCGGTCTAACGATACTCGGAGGAGACTTTAATGTAGCCCTATACCCAATTCTAGATACCTCTTCAGGATCCACATCACTGCCTTACCGAACTCTGCGCCAAATCAAACTGCAACTGAACGACCTGCTCTTACATGACACCTGGCGCACTCTCCACCCCAATGTCAAGGACTATACATTCTTCTCCGCCCCTCACGACAGATATTCCAGAATTGACTATCTTTTCCTCTCCCAACCAGACCTTCCATTCCTTTCCCATGCGACAATTGAACCAATGGTCCTTTCTGATCACCACCCCATCACGATGACACTGACCTTCCCTGAACATCAGAATGTTTCAAAAATTTGGCGCTTAGACTCTACACTCTTGACCTCAGAAGGAGATATCACAGACATTAGACAAACCATACACAACTTCTTTATCGAAAATGACAACGAAGACACGTCTCCACTAACACAGTGGGAGGCCCATAAATGCGTCTTAAGGGGCAAGCTTATTGCCCTCAAAACGTCGCGGAAAAAAGCCCACCAAGCCAGTATCCTAAACCTGATCCAGAAGATTAAAACCCTAGAACTAGCTCACAAACAGACTCAGGCCCAACAAACATATCGAGAACTTACACAAACGAGAGAACTTCTACTCACAGAACTGTCACAAAAAACAAAACGTAAATTCATCCTACAACAGAAATTGTTCTATGAATTTGGAAATAAAAGCGGAAAGTATCTGGCCCGAGCCATTCAGAAAAACAAAGCACGTTCCAATATCCACACGATCAACGACACCCAAGGTAGAGCGAAAGTCACAGCCCCAGACATAGCCTCCCAATTCGAAGCGTACTACTCCACATTGTACAATCTCGGCACAACTACCGACGGTGCATCCAATAACAAAGATAGACGATCCCTCATTAAAAGCTTTCTAAAGGAACATTGCCCTAAACCGATTGACAGAGAAGATGCTCGCCAATTAGAACTCCCCATTTCAGAAGCTGAACTCAAAAATGCAATCAAACAGCTAAAAGCCGGAAAGAGTCCGGGCCCAGACGGCTTCACAGCCGTATACTTTAAGACCTTCATAGAGACACTCACAGGCCCCTTTCTCAAAGCCTTCAATTCCCTGTCCTCCTCCACGCTCCCCTTCCATAGACTCCTTGAAGCCCACATTACAGTTATACCGAAGGAGGGAAAAGACACGACCCTAGTAAGTAATTATAGGCCGATCTCCCTACTAAATGTCGACATAAAATTGTATGCAAAAATCCTAGCCAACCGCCTGCTTCCCCTGTTACCATCACTGATAGATGGAGACCAAGTCGGTTTTATTCCGGGTCGAGAGGCAAGGGATAACACCATTAAAGCCATAAATCTCCATCACTGGATGACAACTAATAAACATAAAGGTTTCTTTCTATCATTGGATGCGGAGAAGGCGTTTGACAGACTGGCGTGGGACTACATGGGGGCAGTGCTACGACACTTAGGCCTCCATAATCGCATGTTTAACTCAATCATGTCGCTATACACGACACCCACGGCCAGAGTTAGGATTAACGGACATCTGTCAAACGCCTTCTCCATAACCAACGGAACGAGGCAAGGATGCCCACTTTCCCCTATCCTCTTTGTGTTGACCCTTGAACCTCTCCTGAACTGCCTCAGGAGAAATGAGGATATTAAAGGCATACCCGTAGCAGGCCACACTTACAAGTTAGCAGCCTTTGCCGACGATATCCTGCTTTCCCTTAGCGAACCCCACATTTCTATTCCAAACTTATTAAAAGATTTCCACCTCTTCCAACGCATCTCTAATTTTAAAATAAACTTCACCAAATCACACGCCCTAAATGTCACTATCCCAAAAGAAACAGTTGCGCAGTGTGAATCCAACTTCCCTTTCCAATGGCGACAAAACGCAATTAAATACCTTGGCATCTACCTTACAACGAACCTATCAGACCTTTTTGCACAAAACTATCTTCCCATCCTCAGAACGATCACTGCTGATCTCAAAAATTGGAACAAACCCCAATTTTCCTGGTTCGGGCGGGCAGCGATTATTAAAATGAATATTCTCCCCCGCATTCTATATATCCTGCAAGCTATCCCCATCAAACTCCCCCCGTCATTTTTCTTATCCTATAGAAGGCTTTGTACTGAATTTCTATGGAAACAAAAATCTCCGAGAATTGCACATGATCTTCTGACAAAACCCAAGACAAAGGGGGGCATTGGGCTTCCAGATCTGAAAAAATATTACTGGGCCTGCCACCTTACCCGTATTGTGGACTGGTCATTACACACCCAACTCAAAGACTGGGTCAGACTGGAGGGATCACTGTCCCCCTTTCCACTAAAATCCGCACCCTGGCTGGCATCGACACATATCCCCTCCATTCTCAAAGAACACCCTCTCATTGGACCGACCCTGGACTGTTTCAGGGAAACATGCCGTAAGCTACACATCTCATCCTCCCCGGGCCCTTTGACTCCTATAAGACAGAACCCTGCCTTTCCTCCGGGCATGTCCATACAATTCCTAGCGAATCACTGGCAATCCCCCGACATACTGGCACACCAGTTCTTCCGAGACGGATCTTTTCTAGATCGCCTCACACTGACACCCGCCACCACCAGGGACCCTTTACCGCTCTGGACTTACTTTCAAATTCGACATTTTCTAAAGGAAGCCAACCGCGACTCTTCTATATCCAGAACACTTACTCCTTTTGAGCACTTATGCTCTCAATCCAATCCCCAACAACATTTAATCTCCAATATATACGCCATACTATTTACTGAAACCTCCTCCAAAGAAGGGAAAGCCTGCAAATCCTGGGAAAGAGAATTACAAACAGAACTAGAAGAAGACCAATGGGAACACATATTCACGATTGCCCATAAAGGCTCCCTAAACGTGTCCATTCAGGAAAATAACTATAAGACCCTGACACGATGGTACCGAACCCCAGCTATCTTGAATAAAATTAACCCCTCATTCCCCAACAAATGCTGGAGATGTGGGGATGAACCAGGCACACTGTTACACATCCTGTGGTCATGCCCAGCTATTCAATCATTCTGGACGCAAGTCCGAGAACTCACGGAATCAATTTCAACCTATAACTTAGACCACACGCCAACACAATGCCTGTTTCATCACTCAAATTTATCCGCGTCATACTACCGTAAAACATTGATCTTACCCCTTCTAAATGCAGCGAAAATGTGCATACCTAGACATTGGGGTACACCTCATTCTCCGACCATCCAAGAATGGCTCACACAAGTTGATAAAATAGCAGAAATGGAAGAACTTATTTCCATCTCACGAGACTCCCCAGATAGATTCTCTAAGACGTGGGCATGCTGGACCCACTTTCGGTCAACCGACAGATACCTAACACTGATGACATAATTATTGACCTGGACCCACCCATTCAAACTCACCACCCACCACCCTCAATATGCATGGCACAGCCCTCTCAACCTCACCACTCCTATACCTATTCTTCTCACCCGGCTGACATGGACCCCCCACCCCTAAACAAGGGACGAGTATGGGGGGCCACACGTCAAAATTAGCCCAATTTCACTATCCAAGAGTGAAGATCGAACAAACCTGACCTGCCCCACCTTAAAACAACACCAAACCGAACCTATACCACAAGTGGCGGAGACCGGGGAGACAGGCACTCCTCTAACCCCCTTATCCTCCCCCTCCTCCCCCTTCCCCCCCCCCTCCTCCCCCTTCCCCCCCCCCCTTCGCTCCCTTCCCCCCCCTCGAGTCTCTTAGTCACCCCTTCCCCCCCCCCCCTTCTCTCCTCTTTACTCCCACCCCCCCATCTTCTTTTTGTTCTTTCTTCCTTTCCTCCCTTTTCTTTTCTTCTTTTATATATTTATCATTGTCCACCTACAACCCCTTTTGGCCCCTTACACGGTTTGGATCTCCTAGCAGAGCTCCCAAACAACACCTCTACCTTAGACGTGGATTGAATTGTCATACAATTCCCTATGCCATCACCCAATGATTGGGAATCCTCCTCTGAGAAACATGACAGCGACTTGAAGGAAGGGGGAGGGAAGGAGAGAGGGGAAAAGGAAGAAGAAACATCTTATGCCACAATATTAAACTTCAACCTCTCGATAGTCATTTCAATATGCTACCAGATTTAATATAAAACCCCTCCCGCGCAGACATAGTATATCGTAAATTATCAACAAGAAAATCTCTGTTACCAGTCAATTCACGGTTACTTTTGTCCCAATCGTAAGAATCTATGTATATTCCCCATCTTTTGTACAACTGTATGATGAAAATGTGATACTGTCATATTGTACTATTTTTCGTTTAATAAAATCTTTTTTGGAAAAAAAAAAAAAAAAAAAAAAAAAAAAAAAAAAAAAAAACTAACAAATAGCAATATGTTATTAAATGCTAACAAATAGAAATATATTATTAAAAACTAGCGAATAGAACAATTGCAAAAGTAAAACCTTGAAAAGGGAGGGGGGAGTAGAGAGCGTTTAGTAGGAGAAGTGTCTGTGTGTTAGGTGAAGGCTA
Source organism: Lithobates clamitans (assembly GCA_037952925.1). Lineage (NCBI taxonomy): Eukaryota > Metazoa > Chordata > Amphibia > Anura > Ranidae > Lithobates > Lithobates clamitans. The sequence goes on along the minus strand of JBBGZY010000458.1, from coordinate 1,080,787 downwards.
CAGAACACATTTCAACAGTGAGAACAAAATGGATTCTCTTGTGCTTAAATGAACAGTACAATGAATGTCCATGTCACTATCTATCTATCTATCTATCTATCTATCTATCTATCTATCTATCTATCTATCTATCTATCTATCTATCTATCTATCTATCTATCTATCTATCTATCTATATATCTATCTATCTATCTATCTATCTATCTATCTATCTATCTATCTATCTATCTATCTATCTATCTATCTATCTATCTATCTCTATTTATCGATCTATGTCTCTCTCGACTACTTCATGTCCCATTCAATACAGTATATTGTTGCCCAGGTAAACTTAATTGACTAAGGCACAAAAACGAATGACATTTAAAAGCAGACTAGAGAAAAATAAATTTGACAAAAATTTCAAAAACATTAAAATACATACATAAATACTTTACATGTTTAAAAGTATATTTGACATTCACCAACCATTGATTTTAATATATTGTAATACCGTAACCTGAGTTCATCAGCCTGCTGTATTGGTAAAAGCAAACAGTACTTTTATTTTCAAAAACAGGCACACAGAAAACAGCTTATCTTCAGCAAGGAAAAACAAAAAAAAATACTCCATAAATTTCTGGTACAAAAAAAAGAACATGGATCACCACTGATAACACTTGTCCCTTAACAGGTTTTTTTTAATGTTCCTACATGCTTCAAGGGTCCCAAAGAAGAGGTTTCCACAGTTCAGCAAACATGTCTCAGTCACGAGCTAGTCTACACTGCTCACTCAGCTGTGTTCTGCTCTACCCCACCTCACAAATGCCCGCTGCCCATTTCCTGTTCTTTTTCTGGACTCCCTTGCAGACAGGTTAAGCCTTTCTGGACCAAAGTCCCCGTAATCAGGGTTTGGAGGCTCTTTCCCACCCAAAGTCTCTCTGGACCATCAGAGAACTCCTAAACCCCCTGGATGGGTGAGAACCCCTAAGTACTCCAAAATGTCTTTTATCAGGGACCACAACTCACATAGCATAGAAACCTATCTACTTTCCTGGATCCACTTTCGGCATCCTATAGAATATATATACAGTGGGGACGGAAAGTATTCAGACCACCTTAAATTTTTCACTCTTTGTTATATTGCAGCCATTTGCTAAAATCATTTAAGTTCATTTTTTTCCCTCATTAATGTACACACAGCACCCCATATTGACAGAAAAACAAAGAATTGTTGACATTTTTGCAGATTTATTAAAAAAGAAAAACTGAAATATCACATGGTCCTAAGTATTCAGACCCTTTGCTGTGACACTCTTATGCCCCATACACACGGTCGGATTTTCCGATGGACAATGTCCGATCGGAGCGTGTTGTCGGAAATTCCGACAGTGTGTGGGCGCCATCGGACATTTTCCATCGGATTTTCCGACACACAAAGTTGGAGAGCAGGAGATAAAATTTTCCGACAACAAAATCCGATCGCGTCAATTCCGACCGTGTGTGGCCTGTTCCGACGCACAAACTGCCACGCATCCTCAGAAGAAATTACGAGACGGGACAGCTCGTTCTGGTAAACTTAGCATTCGCAATGGATACAGCACTTTCGTCATGCTGCAATGTTAAAAATGGTTTAATACAGCGCACTCTCTTCTTTATAATGTGACAAGAATTAAGTAGTTTTGCTGCTCATATTCACACACACTTCTCACAAACTTTTATTTGTGTTTTTTTAGTGGGATTCCCTGAATATATTGTTATTAGTTGTCACATCTGACAGTTTTATAATTTTTTAAATTTTTTTTTAGGATTTTAAGCCTTTTTTTTTTTTAATGTTTGGATTTTTTCCAAGGCTGATCTTTGTTCAATGTTATTTTTGTTTTTACTCCAGAATATTTTTGTGTGTGTTTTGTGTGTCAAGTTACCCCAACACCATTGATATCTTTTATTATTTAATCTCCAGGAGATTGTTTGGTGTTGGTGACCCTTGTTCATTTCACATTGTATATTTGAAATGTACCTGAATCCTCACAAACAAACTGTCCTTTTTGAAGTAAAACACATAGGAGAGTATAATTCAAAACAAAAATCCTTTATTAAGGGATCAGAACCAAACGAAGAGGAAGGCAACACTGGATCAACAGGAGAAATTAGCGAAGCCTGGGACCCCCACGGCAGACATCAATTCTTCAACATCAAGATTGGTGGCCTGAGGAGTCCATATGTAAGGGAGGGCAGTCTGGATCTAGAATTCGCAGAGATCCGGATAGCAGCAGATGACATCTGTGTCCCCAGGCTGTGGTACCACAAGAGGCTGCATTTTTTGGCCGACCAGACTGAACCCAGGGCAATAACTGTCTGGTCTTCCTTCCACGCTTCCTTCTGGGCTGTGGCTGTGCAGTTGGAGATGTGGCAGGAGGAGGAGTAGGACCTGGAGGAGGAGGAGGACAGGGGGGACCTGGAGGAGGACTGGGAAGACCTGGAGGAGGACTGGGAGGACCTGGAGGAGAGGGAGGAGAAGGAGGAGGACCTGCAGGAGGAGGAGGAGGACCATCCCAAAGATGTGTCTGAGGTGTAATTTGGCCCCTCATACCTTTCTCCAGAGCCTCCGACATGAGGGCCTCACACAAGACTTTTTGGCCCTCCTCCATCCTCTGCATTTTATATGCTATGAAGGCAGCAATGTTCTCCTCCATGGTGTGGGGTGCTCCCAGGACCTCTGTAGCCCTCCAAAAGAATGCTATAGCAGCCTCCTCTAGGGTACTCCTCCTACTGCCACTTTCTCTTTTCAGGGGGGGGGGGACCTGCAGATCAGCCAGCCGGCTCGGCCCGGCCACCTACTGGCTGAGACTTCCCTGTGTATGATAAAGGGACATGGTTGTAATGTTTTGCATCATCAATCACAATCCTAAATTAGTACTCCCAACTAACATCTAGTTAACATCATTGATTGGACAAGCAGAAATATTTAGAGAAATGCTATACCTGGCTCAAGCTGGGCTCCCCCACATATCGCCTGGAAGGCCCAGGTTGGGCGTCAGAGGCCTCAGCCGGGGGGGGGAGGAAGCATGGAAGGAAGACTGGAGAGGGATGGCCTGGGTTCAGTCTGGCCTGCCAGAAAGTGCAGCCTGTCGTAGTACAACATCCTGGGGACATACATGTCATCTGCTGCTCCGGATCTCTGTGAATCCAGGACTTTCTTGCGCTCCCTCAGATATGTGCTCCTCAGGCCACCAATGAAGATCTTTAAATAGGTGATGTCTGCCGTGGGGATCACCTGCTTCACAATTTCACACAATTGCTCCAGTGCTGCCTTCCTCTTTGCTTGGTTCTTGAAATGGGGGTGGGTAATCTCCCACAGACAGGGAAGCTCACTTAGCATCTCTACGAATACTGACATGAAGTCATTGTCTTTCATTAAGATATCCATTTTCACTGCAAGACACAACACAAGACAAAGCCTAATGTCAGACAAAACTCTCCTAATCTTGTTACAATATAGGCCTCAATCTAGAAGCAGTATAGGCACAAGTTTGTCTCTTACCTTCGTTCTTACAATCGGCGCGTCCAATGCTCCTTCCTACGCTCACAGATCGTACGTAATACGCACGCGTGTTACGCTTTATACACACTGCGCATGCGTGTAACTCTGCCCGCCCCTGACGTTCTTTCTAGTCTATTCCCCGCCCCTTTTCGTTCGGCGCAGTGGGTGAAGAGCATGATGGCGGAGTTACAGCAGGTGCATACTAATTCTAGCAACGAGGAGGAGGAGGAGGAAAGCCCGGATCCAGGCACGTCCCGATCCAGATGGAGACGTTTTAAGGCCACAAATATGTAGTTTGGGGAGATGTTGGAGATGGTCGACATCATGAGGAAGTCCGACTATGACGGAAAATATGGGCCTTACCCCCACCCCAACATCCGAAAGGCAAAAATCATTGCTAAAGTGATCAAAAGCCTTCACAGGAATTTCGGGGTACGAAGATCTAAAGATCAGCTCAGGAAGCGGTGGTCGGACCTGAAGTTGAGAGAGCCAGAGCAGTACCGAAAGATCCAGAGAGTGCTGCAAAAAAGTAAGTGTTTGTGCTGTGTTCCTATTCTTTCTGTCTTTATTCCGTTCGTTCTGCTCCATATGCTTTTATTAATTGTAACGTTTAAAAGGGCAACTTTAGGGGGCGTGGCCAGCAGCCGAGGTGAATGGCCGCAGTGTGAGAGAGCTCTGACATCCACGGGCGGACCGGAGCTCATAGAGCGACTCCTGAGCCTCAAAAAGCGGCGATTTTTACCCACATCAGGTCGGGCACACCTTGGGAACATGTCCAGGAAGAGAAAAGAAACTGGGAAGATCAGCAGAATGACGGACTTCTACACGCTTCCCCGCAGCACACAGGCCCAAGATGGCGCCGGTAAGCACAACGGCGGAGAGCGTGGCAGGCTCTCTAGCTACAATAATAACACACAACGCTCCATACCTCATCCTCACAAGCGGCATAAGGGAAATTATACTAATTCCCAGTCATCTTCAGCATCATCTAGCCCAGTTAAGGCTAAACAGCAACATATGCAGGGAAAGAATGTGGATGAGGAGGAAACAGACACATCCCTTAATGACACCAGGGAGCTCCAGGACTCCATCTTGGAATTTCCTACTAAAAACCAGCCGGTTATTGACACAACATTGAAGGACATGCTAGTGTCCCTCCGTAGCACCCTGCATGCGGACATATTATCCCTTACCAGTCATTTTAAAACAGAATTCAAGGCTGTCAACAGCAGGGTTACCCATATTGAACACAAGATGGGAGAGTTTGCGGGTGCCATCAATGAAGTGATTGATGCTCATAATGAGAAAGATGACGAAATACACCAATTAAAGTCCAAGATGGCTGACCTCGAAGACCGTTCGAGAAGAAACAACATTAAAATCAGGGGAATTCCCGAGTCTGTTAAACCACCAGATTTGAATGCTTACTTCCAAAACATCCTGCAAGAAATGCTTCCTGATGCTTCGATGACAGATCTCTCTATCGACAGGATCCACAGACTGCCGAAACCCAAGCACATTCCTGACCATCTGCCCAGAGATACAATTGCAAGGATTCACTTCTATCAAACTAAAGAGAAATTTCTTCAATGCATGCGGAATCCTGACAACGCATTACCTTGCATTCAAGGCCTTTCCTTCTTTACTGATTTGTCTGCATATACAATGCAAAGACGGAAGAATCTGGCTACCATAACCAAACCTCTAAGAAACCACCATATTACCTATAGATGGGCCTACCCTGCAAAATTGCTCATTACCAAGGATGGGAAAACGTTCCCTATCCAATCAGTGGAAGACGGTATATGGTTACTAAAAGAATGGGATATATTAGACAAGATAGAAGATCCACCTTCAAGTGCATCATCGCCTCGCCCATGTTCTCCCACCTGGCCACAAGATGCAATTGATTGAGGCTTAGGATATTCATAACCACTATTACACTAAGTTGTGCTCCGGTGCACCCGTGGAACCTTATTGGTTTCTCTTTTCGCTCCTCCGAAGTTACGGGATACTATCCCAACAGATTCAGTTGAATCGAATAATTTTGTTTTTATTATCTTCCTTTTTCTATATTTTTTCTTAGAGATTTTTCGTTTCTGCTATACTAATCTCTAAGACAGCTTACCAACATCTGGACTCTGGTTCACTATTAAAATACTTCTTCAATAAAGGAACTGTACTTCATTCCTCAGTTTAACCAGATTACTAATCCTAGGAACTTTATTTCACTCACCCTTCAAGATCAACAACATGGGGTTCAAAATCTCCTCGTTTAATGTCCGCGGACTGAATAGCCCACAAAAAAGGTCAATGCTTTGGAAAGAAGCCCGACTACTCCAAAGTGACATTCTTTGTCTTCAAGAGACTCACTTCTCTATATCCAAGCCTCCGAAATTCTCCCATCAGAACTTTCCAACAATTTTTTGTTCCAATGCTCCAAAGAAGAAGAGGGGAGTAGCTATTCTCATCAAAGACACCATTTCTTTTCGTCAAATCCACAAAGATGTAGATGACATGGGTAGATTTATTATACTGGTTGGTGAGGTAAACAACACAATGTACACTATAGTAAATGTATATTTACCTAATGTGAAACAAATCTCTTTTTTGAACAAAATTTGGAAACGAGTACGTGCAGTGCAAAAGCTGTACACCATAATCTGTGGAGATTTCAAAGCTATACCAAACAAAACTCTAGATGTCTCGGCCGAGACCCCGAAAAGTCGGGAAAGAGTGACCCTTTCACGCTTCATGGCCTCAGAAAATCTACATGATGTGTGGCGATGTCAACACTCGACAGAGCGGGATTATTCCTACTTCTCGAGTGTGCATCGCACATATTCAAGAATTGATCTCTTCTTGGTAGACAGGTTTTTGTTACAGAACGTTAGTGTGTCCACCGTACACAATATTACGTGGTCAGACCATGCTCCGGTCTCTATTATGGTGGAGGGATCTCGCACCGAAACAAGAGCAAACAGATGGAAAAACAATACCTTTCTTTACACACATCCAGACCATAAGCATAAAATTACTAAAGAGTTGCACGAATTCTTTAATACTAATGCCGGCTCGGTGCCAGATCCCTTCACAATTTGGAATTGTCATAAAGCTTACATACGGGGGATCCTCATGAAAATGAGCAGCGTAGCCAAAAAACAAAGAAACAAACAACTGTCTAATCTACTCCAGCAGATAAAAAACTTAGAATTGGTAAATAAAAAAGCTCCAGACCCCGCCACTAGCTCTCAACTAGATAAACTCAGACATGACCTTAGATTGCTACTTATATCTCAACACAAACACACGGTTCAAAAATGGAAAGCAAACTATTATAGCCATGGTAATAAAGCAGGCAAATTACTAGCAAATCAAGTGAAGGAAAATACCATCAAACAAAAAATTCCATTTATTTCCCACCGAACACAGGCATTAGACTATCTAATCCCAAAGATATTGCTAATGCTTTTAGGGACTACTATAATAATCTCTATAATCTTAAAGACGACAATACAACCCACCAACCATCACCGGAATTAATTCAACCATTCTTAGACTCTATCTCACTGCCCAAACTAAATGTAGACCAACTGCAATCTATCAACGCCCCAATCTCTTTGTCTGAACTAAACAAAACAATACTATCTCTCCCGAATAACAAATCCCCAGGCCCAGACGGTTTTTCGTCTGAATACTATCGGACATTTCAATCCATATTAGGCCCACACTTATTAAATGTATTCGCATCAGCCATATCAACATTTTCATTCCCTTCAGAAATGTTAACAGCCACAATTGTGACTTTACCCAAACCCGGGAAATCCCCTGACACCCCACAAAACTTCAGGCCTATATCATTACTAAATGTAGACCTGAAGATTTACGCAAAGATTCTAGCCAACAGACTGGCACAATTTCTACCAACTTTGATTAAACAAGATCAAGTTGGGTTTATCTCAGGCCGTCAAGCACCAGATGCAACACGAAGAATTATCAATTTAATTCATGCAGCGGAATCCTCGGGCAATCCTTCTCTGCTTCTATCATTAGACGCGGAGAAGGCCTTTGATAGGATCCACTGGGGATATCTGAAACTTGTTTTGAACAAATTTGGCATCTTGGGAAATATAAACTCAGCCATTCTATCACTATATACTAACCCCTCTGCAATGGTATACACAGAGGGAATGTTCTCAGACAGCTTCAATATTACTAACGGGACAAGGCAGGGCTGCCCCCTATCCCCGCTCATTTTCGCTTTGTTAATGGAACCCCTGGCCGAAAAAATTAGATCACACCCAGAAATTTCTGGTATCATAATCTCCAAACAAGCACACACTATCTCCCTTTTCGCAGATGATGTGATTCTATCGCTTTCCAATCCCAACACCTCCCTGCAAACGGTACACAATATCTTGATCCATTTTAACCAAATTTCATACTACAAAATTAATGCATCAAAATCCAATATACTTGCTATAAACATAGAAGAAAATCTCCGTAAATCCCTACACTCATGCTTTCCGTACCCATGGGCTGACAAACCTATCCAATACTTAGGGATAAAATTAACGACACCCAGCAGCAATTTATTTAAAGTGAACTTAGTTCCATTTATTTCCTCTATCCAATCAGAACTCACTAGACTAAAATCCTTCTGTTTGTCTTGGATGGGAAGGCTGGCGGCATACAAAATGCTTATATTACCAAAAATACTGTACTACTTTAGAGCTCTTCCGATCTCTATTCCAGCAAAATTTTTTACAACAGCGCAATCGCAGCTACATAAATTTGTGTGGGCAGATAAAAAACCGAGATGCCCTCGGTCTTCCCTTTCGAGACATAGGAAAGCAGGGGGAATGGGACTTCCAATTTTAAAAGACTACTTTGCTGCCTGCATATTGGATCAAACAAAATACTGGTTCCAAAAACATTCCTCTAAACACTGGGCCACTATAGAGCAAGCCTGGTCGAATCCCATCTCCCTGAAATCCATACTACTAGCAAATTCTTTCTCAAATACTCATTTCAAATCTAAGCACCCCATCATACAACTAGTACTAGATACATGGAAGAAATTCTGTTCAGATATAAGACACAACTCGGACCTTAAGGATATTCCCACTCCAATTAATACAATTTGCACACATATTAAAGATCTACAAACTACTCAATGGGAAAATAAAGGAATAACCCTAACCTCGGATTTGTTTGACCGAGGGAAAATCATTCCCTTCAACATACTAGCCCAGAAATATTCTCTTCCTACCTCTTATTAGTATATGTACATAAGAATCTCATCATTCTTACATTCTCACCAGCTGCAACCTACTAGAATTCCACAAAAGGCATGGACTTACTGGAATGACAACTCTTCCTCAAAGAAAGGGATTTCCTTATTTGACACCTTAATACAACAAAAAGATTCATACATTAAATTGCCAGCACACCAAAAATGGGAGCTAGAACTCTCCACGTCCTTTTCAGATAAACAATGGCAGGAAGCTATTAAATCTAATCACTGCTATACCAGATCTACAGCTCATTGGGAAACAGCCCAAAAACTACTACTTCGATGGTACTATACCCCCTACCTAACTGCAAAATTTTCCAGCAGCAGCTCCAATGAATGCTGGCGAGGCTGCGGTAAAGTAGGCACTCCATATGATATGGGATTGCCCTAATCTCTGGAGTTTCTGGAGAGCAATATTCAAACTAATTTCAAACATTACAGGTTTCATTAGAAAAGGTGAAGCAGAACTAGCCATTTTAAGCATAAATATAGACCAATACCCTCCTACTCTTAGACCAATAGTGATACAAATTCTAATGGCAGCCAGATTGACAATAACTGGAAAGTGGAAATCTAGCAGCTCACCAAATATCAGCGATGTCATCAGAAAAGTTGACGAGGCTTTTAAATATGAACAGATGATGGCAAATATACATGGTAACACACATCGTTTATATAAACAATGGGATCCTTGGATTAGTTTCAGAAAAATTGCATAAAAATTTATACTTGTATACTTTTCTCTGTCTTTTTTCCTTTCTTGGATATGCTATAGGGAGCCAGAGTCCCTCATTCCTTTATCAATAAAGTTTTCTTTTCTTTTCTTTTTTTTCTTATTCTTTAAGTTTAAGATATATACTCTCCATTTCATTATTCTGATTGACAACATAGATGCTTAAGTACAATCAATCCAAGATGGCTTAAACAGAAGCTGCGTTTTAAATGTAAAAAGTGAATGGGGATGTATCAATGACTTTGTAAAACTGTTATACTATTTTTGGAAATACTTTGTATGGTATAATTTTGTGAAATACTTTTCTTTTTTTGGAAAACCTTTAATAAAAAGCTATTTGATAAAAAAAAAAAGGGCAACTTTAATGTTCATGGGCCCATTATTCGTTCGTATCAAGCATTTTTCTTTCGGCCTCTAGAACACCATTGTTTAGGCCATATGCATTTTCACACATTTTTTTGGGCCTACTTGGATGCCAAATATTTGTTTGTGTAGATGGGTTTGTTACTAGAATGAAATGCCAACTAGATTGTGTGTAAGGAGAGGACACTGAGCAGCTGTTTTCACATCTGGACACTGGAGCACTAGTGTGGGACCCCAGAACACCATTTTTATTAGGGGGGCCACACAGGTGCTCCAGTGTATACTATAGGGGGGGCTACATCTGTGAAGTTTGTACCAAACAGGTAAAGTATTGCAGCTTGACAAAGGCCAATAAAAAATATACATCTTGGAACTCGGCTAAAATAGACAATTGTACCCCACTTCAAAGCAATGTTTCCTATTTCTAGTTCTGCCTTCAAATATCTGTGTGCTAATTCTACCATTTTTGTTTTACATAAGGGAGAAAAGACTCGGAGGACACCCCTCATCCCAGGAGAACACAGACCCCCCACCTATGGAAGAAGGGGAAATACCCCCAGCCCAAGAAGAAGAGCAGGAGGAAGAAGAAGATGTGGTGGAGATTGGCACCACAACAGGTGAGTGTCTACGACCACAGGCTCAGGTAAAAGAGATGGATGTTGGCAGATTTTTGAGACTTTTTTTTGTTCTTTATCTCTTTTTAGGTGATCGTGATGTGAGGGATAGAGAACGTTTCACATCTGAAAGTGCCCAGATACTGATCGGGGAGATCATGGGGTGTAATCTCGAATTGCACAACATACAGCAACAAATCAGTGATGTTATTAAAAAAAATAATAACATCATTGATGTTTTGGGGCGAATTTAAACCCCACAAAATCACCTGTTTTATTGTGGTCCAATCTTCTAAAAAATTTTTCAATGTTTAGAAAAGCCAAATTTGGAGGATGCACACAGTGTGCCAACATGTGCTATCTGCCATCACGGGAGATCAATGGACGCGTTTTGGGGGTGCAACCCCTTCCTCAATTATAAAGTCGCGTTGAGGAAGGGCTTGCTCCCCCAAAACACGTCCCTTGATCCCCCCTGATGGCAGATAGCACATGTTGACATTCGTAAATTGGTGTGCATCTTCCAAATTTGGCTTTTCCAGGGGTGATTTCCACCCATCTGAACGCTATATCAAACCCAGTTCCTAAATACTGATGTCTGATATAGCCTTCAGGTTTTACCATATGTGAACTTTGTAAGTTCAAGTTTTTTGGCTTTCTTGTTGGTTTTACACAGGCCTGTTTTATCTGAAATGGATATTTCGATTTTTGATAATGCTACTGCAAAAATTGTTATACAACAAACATGTTGGTTTGTTTTAAAAACCTTTCGTAAATGCACATGTGATTGTGCAGCTATAAAAAAGTGGCTTTTTTACAACACTTTTGGGGTGATGTAATTGCTGTTTTATGCAAAAATGGGGATTATTTCCTAATGGCAAATACAGTTTGCACTACAAGTGCAGGTTCAGTGCAGTTGCAAGTGCACTTGTAGTGAAATGTGTTTTTGCATTTAGGAAGTACTAGCCAACACTGTTTTTTATAAGGTTACCCAATCACAACATTTTCTGCACTCAACACATTTCTGTCAGGGTCAGCTAAAACAAACACAAGCAGTAAATGTCCATAAAGAATTTTGGTTGTTTTTTATTTGAAAAAGGTTTCACAGATTGTCTGGCATATTGATAGCCCCCCTACCCGCAAAGAACTCCAGGTATCGTAACCGGACATCACGGGCACTCAGGGAGGGCAAGCCAGGACGGCCACTTTCAAGCGCCGTCAGTGTTGATGGATTTGGGATTCTGGCCTCAGGCCCAACTGAGCCAGCATAGTTGGCTGAATGTTTTCTTAAAAAATTATGGAGAACACAGCAGGCAAGTATTATATGGTTCAGTTTATACTCCGCCATATGGATGGGTGTCAGAAATAATCGGAACCGGCTGGCCAGGATTCCAAATGTGTTCTCCACCACTCTTCGGGCTCTGGCCAGCCGGTAATTAAAAACCCTCTGTTCCAGGGTGAGGGTCCTCATCGGGAATGGCCACATCAGGTGGTCCCCCAGAGCAAATGCTTCATCAGCAACGAACACAAATGGGAGACCTTCAACATTGTCCTCTGGAGGTGGCAAGTCCAAGCTGCCATTCTGGAGACGCCTGTAGAACTCCATCTGGACGATGACTCCACCATCGGACATCCGGCCATTCTTCCCCACGTCCACATACAGGAACTCGTAATTAGCCGACACCACCGCCAACATCACTATACTATTAAACCCCTTGTAATTATAATAGTATGACCCCGAGTTGGGTGGTGGGACGATGTGGACGTGTTTCCCATAAATTGCCCCTCCGCAGTTAGGAAAGTCCCACCGCTGGGCAAAGTGGGAGGCCACAGTCTGCCATTCCTGTGGCATTGAAGGAAACTGTTGAGGAAAAAACAATAAACATTAATATTTTTTCACAGAAACATGGCAAGCAGATTAGACACAAACATTATGGGGCAACCTCCAGACAGCATTTATTAAGGGGAATTTAACAACAACAAAGTATAAGGTACACCTATCATATTCCCCCTCCCCCCCTCATGGGCCATTTCTAACATTATGGGGGGGGGGCTCTTGGACAGGTAACCCTCTTCACTTCATTGAGAGATGAATGCCTAAATACAGGGTATTACTTGGAACAGCCCCTCCTTAGTTACATTATTGGCAGACCACTGGACAGGTAAGAAGTGTCATAACACAAAGATATAAATACACACTGTACACATTTGAGCAAATTTGGACATTCTGTTATTACCTATCAAGATAATAATAGGATACAAAAACTTTAAACAGTACCATTGTAAAGTATACAGGCAGGCCCTTGCTTTGGGGAATTCATCCATAAATCTGAGCACTAAAGAGATGGGTATAGTGTGTATGGGTTTTGCAACGTCAGCAGATAGATGATTGAGGATAGAGAATTGGGATCAGCTGACTTAGCAGTTGGGGGGAGGGAGGGTTACAAAAAATTTGGGGACACCACAAAAAAAAGCCTCTGGCACTCTGCCTGAACCTAAATAAAAAATAACATTTCCAAACATTTTAGGGGGTGATTGGGGTAAAGCACTACTACTACTACTACTACTTTACTATGATAAAATACATTGTTAAGTGACTACATGAGGTGAATATAGGGGCAGGAGACACCATACTGGAGAGGTTATTGAAGGGCAAATATGTATGAAGGACATAAAATAATAATTACATAAAAATCCAGCATGCATGAGAACAAAGGGGACATTCACAGCATATTACAATCTTGGTAATTAGGGAATGAGGAAAGAAATACAATATATTAGCAAACATTAAATACAATAAAATGTGATATAAAAGGAAAAAAATCTTACCTTCATATACTCCTTCTGCAGGACCTGTATGATGGCAGAACAGGTCTCTGGGATAATGATACCCAGAGCCTGGGGGGAGATGCCTGTCGAGAACTTGAGGTCCTGCAGGCTTCTCCCTGTGGCCAAATACCGCAAGGTAGCGACCAACCTCTGCTCCGCAGTGATGGCTTGCCTCATGCAGGTATCCTGCCTGCTAATATAGGGGGTCAGTGAAGCCAACAAACGGTGAAACACGGGGTCCGTCATCCTGAGAAAGTTCCTGAAATCATCAGGATTATTCTCACGGATCTCACGGAGCAAAGGCATGTGACAGAACTGGTCACGCTGAAGCAACCAATTCTTGGTCCATGAACTCCTCCCCACCCTGTTCATGGACTGGACTTGTGTCAAGGTCAGGACCCCAACACCAAGCCCCCGCACAGCACGAACTCTACGAGGAGTACGCATACGAAACATGGCTAGAAAACGGTTGGCTGCTCAGAACGAAGTAACAGAACGCACTGAAGAACAGCAAGGCCTGTGAAGAGTGACCTGAAAAACAGCAACGAGCAGGCAAGATCACACAGAAAACTCCGATACGAACTGACTGCACGCACTGAAGAGCAGATACAAACCCACAAGCACAAACTGAACGGCAGAAAACGATCTGAAAGCCACGAGTCTGAAAAAGCGTGAATCGTCTCTCACCAAACTTTTACTAACACGAGATTAGCAAAAGGAGCCCAAAGGAGTGGCTTCACAACAACTCTGTGACTGTTCTTGAACGGCCCAACCAGAGCCTTGACTTAAACCCAATTGAGCATCTCTGGAGAGACCTAAAAATGGCTGTGCAGCAATATTTACCATCCAACCTGACAGAACTGGAGAGGATCTGCAAGGAGGAATGGCAGAGGATCTCCAAATCCAAGTGTGAAAATTTGTTGCATCTTTCCCAAAAAGACTCATGGCTGTATTAGATCAAAAGGGTGCTTCTACTAAATACTGAGCAAAGGGTCTGAATACTTAGGACCATGTGATATTTCAGTTTTTCTTTTTTAATAAATCTGTAAAAATGTCAACAAGTCTGTGTTTTTTTGTCAATATGGGGTGCTGTGTGTACATTAACCAGCCCCAGAAGGTTTTACCCCCTTCCTGACCAGAGCACTTTTTCAATTTGGCACTGTGTCAATTTAACTGCTAATTGCACGGTCATGCAATGTTGTACCCAAACTAAATTTGCGTCCTTTTCTTCCCACAAATAGAGCTTTCTTTTGATGGTATTTGATCACCTCTGCGGTTTTTATTTTTTGTGCTATAAATGGAAAAAGTCAGAAAATTTTGAAAAAAAAAATATATTTTCACATTTTTGTTATAAAAAATCTGACACCTCAAGCTATTTGCTGAGAGGCATGTTGAGTCCATGGAATATTTTATATTTTGCCACAAGTTGCGGGAAAATTACAAACTTTTTTTTTGCACAAAGTTGTCCCAAAATATGTACTGCTCACACAGGCCATGGGCATATGTGGAATTGCACCCCAAAAAACATTCTGCTGCTTTTCCTGAGTATGGGGATGCCACATGTGTTGAACTTTTTGGGAGAATAGCCGCGTACGGGGCCCCAAAAACCAAGCACCACCTTCAGGGCGTACATTTTTTATTTCACTCCTCACTACCTATCACAGTTTTGAAGGCCATAAAATGCTAAGATGGCACAACCCCCCCCAAATGACCCCATTTTGGAAAGTAGACACCCCAAGCTATTTGCTGAGAGGCATGGTGAGTATTTTGCAGCTCTCATTTGTTTTTGAAAATGAAGAAAGAAAAGAAAAATGTATTTTTTTTTCTTTTTTCAATTTTCAAAACCTAAAAACCGAGGTCTGCAAAATACTCAGCATACCTCTCAGCAAATAGGTTGGTGTGTCTACTTTCCAAAATGGGGTCATTTGGGGGGGGTTAGCGCCATCTGGGCATTCCATGGCCTCCGAAACTGTGATAGGCAGTGAGGAGTGAAATCAAAAATTTACACCCTTAGAAACCCTGAAGGTGGTGTTTGGTTTTCGGGGTCCCGTACGTGGCTAGGCTCCCAAAAAGTCTCACACATGTGGTATCTCTGTACTCAGGATAAGCAACAGAATGTATTTTGGGTTGTAATTTTACATATGCCCATGGCATGTTTGAGCAATATATGATTTAGTGACAACTTTATGTAAAAAAAAAAAAAATTTTCTTTTTCCCGCAACTTGTGTCACAATATAGAATATTCCATGGACTCGACATGCCTCTCAGAAAATAGCTTGGGGTGTCTACTTTACAAAATGGGGTCTATTGGGGGGGGGTTTGAACTGTTCTGGCATTTTATGCACAACATTTAGAAGCTTATGTCACACATCACCCACTCTTCTAACCACTTGAAGACAAAGCCCTTTCTGACACTTTTTGTTTACATGAAAAAATATTTTTTTTTGCAAGAAAATTACTTTGAACCCCCAAACATTATATATTTTTTTAAAGCAAAGGCCCTACAGATTAAAATGGTAGGTGTTTCATTTTTTTCACACAGTATTTGCGCAGCGATTTTTCAAACACATTTTTTTGGGAAAAGACACACTTTTTTTAATTTTAATGCACTAAAACACACTATATTGCCCAAATGTTTGATGAAATAAAAAAGATGTTCTTAGGCCGAGTACATGGATACCAAACACGACATGCTTTAAAATTGCGCACAAACGTGCAGTGGCGACAAACTGCATACATTTTTAAAAGCCTTTAAAAGCCTTTACAGGTTACCACTTTAGATTTACAGCGGAGGTCTACTGCTAAAATTACTTCCCTCTATCTGACCTTCGTGGTGATACCTCATATGCATGGTGCAATTGCTGTTTACCTTTGATGCCAGACCGACGCTTGCGTTCACCTTTGCGCGAGAGCAGGGGGGACAGGGGTGCTTTTTTTTTTTTTCTTTTGTATCTTATTTTTAAAATGTTCCTTTCATTTTTGTATCACTTTTATTGTTATCTCAGGGAATGTGAATATCCCCTATGATAGCAATAGGTAGTGACAGGTACTCTTTTTTGAAAAAATTGGGGTCTATTAGACGCTAGATCTCTCCTCTGCCTTCAAAGCATCTGACCACACCAAGATCGGTGTGATGAAATGCTTTCCCAATTTCCCAATGGCGCTGTTTACATCTGGCAAAATCTAAGTCATGAAATGCTCGTAGCTTTCGGTTTCTTAGGCCATAGAGATAATTGGAGCCATTCTGGTCTCTGATCAGCTCTATGGTCAGCTGGCCGAATCACCGGCTGCATTCTCGGGTTCCCTGTTGGGACAGGAGAGCCAGAGAAAACCATGGAAGATGGTGGGGGGGACATTCCCTCCCACTGCTTGTAAAAGCAGTCTAGAGGCTAATTAGCTGCTAGGATTGCTTTTACATGAAAGCCGACCGCTGGCTGAAAAGAATGATACCAAGATGATACCTAAACCTGCAGGCATCATTCTGGTATAACCACTCAAAGTTCAGCAACATACCAGTATGTTGCTGGTCCTTGTTGGGCATATATTGTAATCTTTTTTTTCATGCAGCCTGTGGGCTGAACAAAAAAAAGAGATTGATCGGTGGATATGCCCACCAATAGAATACCTCCCTTCATCCACCCACTTCTAATGATGGGCATACATGCACCATTTATATATGCCGAAGCATGGGGGCATCCGCCCCAAAAGTTAGGAGCAAATCGCTCCTCCGCCCCTGCTTCCCCCATGCTTCGGCATATATGCTCTTTTTTTCAACTGTGGTGGTGAAATCAACTCCGACAGCGCTGGAGTCATGGCTTTATGTATCGTGGGAGCAAATGCTGTTGCTGCCAAGATAAATAAATCCGCGCTGCAACTGAATGGCGTACCTGCTAAGCAATTGATGGTTAACAATAAAACAAATTTTATAGTGTTTTGTATAAATAAAAAAAAAATTTCTTCTTTGCTTTTTAAAGATGCCACAATGATGTGAATTTGAGAAGGGACATAGTTTGAACGTCAATTTGAAATAAGTCTCTCAAAAGTGATCACTGAAGTGGAAAAAAAAGAGAGAAAAAAAACAATAAAACAAAGTAACATTACAGTATAACAGTAAGACATACCATACCTGCAAAGCAAATACAAAAAAATAGTAAAAAATAAAACATTTTTTAATGCAACCTGTGCCTAAAATATATATATGCCGAAGCATGGGGGCATCCACCCGCAAAAGGCAAAAGGTAAGAGCAAATAGCTCCTCCGCCTCTGCTGCCCCCATGCTTCGGCATATACAGTATGCTTTTTTTAACTGTGGTGGTGAAATCACCTCTGATAGCACTGGAGTCACGGCTTTATGTATCGTGAGAGCAAACGCTGTTGCTGTCAAGATAAATAAATCCGCGCTGCAGCTGAATTGCATACCTGAAAACAAAAAAATGGTAAACAGTAAAGTATAAAAAAATTACATACCTGAAAAGCAAACATGATAAAACATAATAACAATAAAACATTGCAGAATAGAATACAGTAAAAAAGAGTTCTGACGATCTCTTCCTGGAATTTTAGGAAGGATCCAGTCCATCCTGAAGCTCTGTATAGCACATGAGCGTTCAGCAAAGCCAATTGAAATAAGTATACAGACACTTTTTTATACCAGCGTCTGGCCTAACGGGCAGCTAGGTACGGCACCAAGAACTGGTCGTTGAGGTCCACCCATCCCATATTTTGGTTATATTCATGGACACAGAGGGGTTTCTCCACAACACCAGTCGCTGTAGTAATTGGGCAGTCGTGTCTGCATGAAGGGAGGTAAGAACGAAAACAATCTTATTATCTCTTCACTTGATAGCGAGCAAATTATTACACTGCAAGCAGGCTCTCTCCCCCAGCCTAAGACAGGAATCTACAAGCCACTTGGGAAAGTCCCGGCAATTAGGTTGCACGGTGCCACATGCTCCAATCTGATTATCAAAAGGGTGACTAAAAAGTGGCAATAATTGTCCACATATAAGTGGTACCTCTTTCCGAATAAGGGTGACACCAAGTCCCACGCAATCTTGCCAGCATCTCCTATGTAGTCAGGGCAGTTTGTTGGCTCTATGTGTCTCTTCCCTCGTAAACCATAAAACTACATGTATAGCCTGTGGCCCTGTCACAGAGCTTATACATTTATTTTTTTTGATTTCCTGTTTCTTTTTAATTCAATTCTTTTTATTAATAACCATGAAAAGAGAAGTATACAAAAACAGTTTGTGATACAGGCATGAAAAAGAAATCCTTATGACAACATTTCACTGCCTCATTCACTATTATATATATATATATATATATATATATATATATATATATATATATATATATATATATATATATATATATATATATATATATATATATGTTAACAATCAGGTTACATTTCCCCTTTTTTCTTTCCCACACCCTTCCCTCCTATTTCTATCCCTTACTTACCCCCCCCACTTCTCTACTAATAATTACTCCCCCCCTCCCTCCCCCCACCATTAAGGGGTCAAATATAAGTTATTTACACTGGATCTTATTATATTTTAATTCCAACCAATATCCCAGCTGAGTTTACTCATTCTCTCCAAGTCCGACCATCATACGTTTTGTTCCCTATACCACTAACAGCACTTTCTCATATCTACAGTGGTTTCAGAAAGAGATGTCGGGTGCTCAGCCCTTGCAACCAGGGCCTCCATATCTTAATAAACTTATTATAACTACCCTTTCTAGTGTATATGGTCTTTTCTGTCCAAACCAAGGAATCCATTGTCCTGAGTCATTTCTCCGGAGTTGGGGGTGCTGCTGAAAGTCAAGATTGCGCCTGATATAGGCACCTTACTATGGCAATAGTTGTATTAGTATTCCCTATATTTTCCCCTTCTAAACCCAGAATACACGCCTTAGCCTCTAGGTCCAGTTTAACTTTAAACCTGGATTTTATAACTTTTACAACCTCGGGCCAGTATCTTACTAATTTTGGGCATCTCCACCTCATATGCATAAGATCTCCTGTCTCTAGGCATCTAGGGCATTTGTCGTCTGATCTTCGACCAAACCTATACAACCTCTTAGGGGTATAGTACGCTCTATACAGCAGGAAGAGATGCGAGGCCCGTTGTGACGGAGAAATGGACACCAGCGGACCATATTTCAAAATTCTTTTCCACTGGTCATCCGTCAACTCCCCCACATCCACCTCCCATCTCTCCCTGGAGCCCGGGGTCACTTGTAAAGTTATCAGTTTATCCATTAATTGCATATACGTGTTTGTAATTAGTCCTTTAGTGGTTTTTGTTTTAACTATTTTATTAAGGAGTGGTGCCTTGCACCATTCCATAGGGCAAGTCCTAAATTGAATGCCTAATGCGTGCCTGATCTGTAGATAGCTGTAGAATGTATTATTCGGAACTCCATATTCTGATCTCAACTCTGTAAAGGACTTCAGACTGTTATCATTAAACAGCTGAGCTAGCCTATATATACCATGGCGCTCCCATATGGTATTCTTTTCTACAGTTAATAATTCCCGAAGGAATTTATTATGCCATATAGGTGAGAACTCGGTGAAGCCCTTATACCCCATGGTCCTCTTGACTGTCTGCCAGACCTTGGTAACCAGCTTGTGTGTTGGGAGCTTTTGCTGAAGTGATCCTGCCTCTAGTGCTTCCGCTAGAGATTTATGCGGGTTACCCTCTAGCATGATTTTATTACTGGCACGCATTTTGCCCGGGGACTCGCATCCCCCGATATGCTGTATTTGAGCGGCCAAATAATAACCGTAAGGGTGGGGGACTGCCATTCCCCCCTTACTAGTAGGTCGCTGCAGAGTTTGTAGACTGATCCTGGCCTGCCCTTTTTTCCAAATTAGTTCCCTGAATAAAGAATTTATTTTTAAGAACCACTTTCTCCCAATCCATACTGGGGAGTTATGGAGAATATACAGTAGTTGTGGCAGCCATATCATTCTAATCAAATTTGTTTGACCTGCCATAGACAGGGGAAGTCGACACCAAATATCGCATTTCCTTTTGAATTTTACAAGCAAGGGGACCAGGTTATCTCGGATGTAATGATTGGGATCTTTAGACATTACTATTCCCAGGTATCTCATCTTGTCTGTTATATTTAACCCGGGCATACCATCAGGGAGAGTACTAATAATTGGGTCAATCTGTAAAAGCATTGATTTCTCCCAGTTGATTACTAGGCCCAAAATCCTCCCAAACCCCTCCACCAACTGCATCGTTTTTTCTAAGGATGGCCCCGTGCCCCCCCAAAAAAACAAGACATCATCGGCATATAACGCAATCCTTTCCTCCCCATTTTTCCTCCTGAGTCCCTGTAATCCAGTTGACCTTCTCACAACCTAAGCAAGAAGCTCCATTACCAGGGCAAATAACAGGGGTAATAACAGACACCCCTGCCTTGTACCCCTCTCAAGTGGTAGACTTTCTGAATACTCATTATTAATCTTTAATCTGGCACTTGGGCGACTATATAGAATTTTTACCCAGTTGATAAATAGGGGGCCAAAAGCGAATCTCTCCATTACTCCCCAAAGCTATCCCCATTCCAGGCTGTTGAACGCCTTGGCAATATCCAAGGACATGACAGCTCTGGAACCCTTATTCTCCACCGGGGACTGGAGGTGCAGATATGCTCTTCTAATATTTATGCTGGTAGGTCTGTTGGGGATAAACCCTGCCTGGTCAGGATGTACCAGCTTTGCAATGCATTTACTTAACCTGGTTGCCATTACCTTTGCCAGGATTTTAATATCCGAGCAAAGCAATGAAATCGGTCTGTATGAGGATACGTCAAGTTGGTCCTTCCCCTCTTTTTGTATGAGTATAATATTGGTTTCTGACATAGAGACAGGCAATCTACCCTCTGCAACCGCCCCATTCAGTGTCTTCAAAAGGGTAGGGAGCAGCACCTCCCCTTAATACTTATAGATCTCGACGGGCAATCCTTCTGGGCCTGGGGATTTATGGTTAGGCATATCTGTCACTGCACTTTTTAACTCCTCTAAGGTTATTGGGGATTCTAGGCTGGTCTAATCCATTGCAGAAAGGGTCGGCAATTCAACACTCTCTAAAAATCTGTCCAACGCTCCCCTTTCTATATCCCATTTTGATTTATATAGTACTCTATAAAAATAAAAAAATGTCTCCTTAATCATCACAGGGTCAGATGAGATTTCCCCAGTTGGGGTCCTAATCATGGAGATTGTTGAGGAGGGGGAATTAGTACTAGCTAGTAAGGCTAGCATTCAGCCCACTCTTTCCCCTTCTTCAAAACACCTCTTTCTCTGGAAGAGTCTCCTATTCTCAGCATTTCTAGTTATTACCGCTTTGTACTCCTCTGCCCTTGATTTCCTCTTTACCCTTGATATATGTTGGATTAAGAGCCCCCTAAGGAAGGCTTTTAAGGAGTCCCAGACCACCCCCGCTGGTGCTGATCCTGAGTTATAAACTATAAACTCTTTTAGTCTAGTAGATATTTCTTCCGTTTCCCCTATTACCTCTAACTATACTGGGTTTCTGTCCACGGTCTCTGCGTTTGTCTATCATGAGTGTCCACTACTAGTTTCAAGGGTGAATGGTCTAATATCCCTCTTGGCCAATATTCTATCTTATTCACTAGAGGTTGTGCTTCTCTATTACCTATGGCTAAATCTATACGAGATAGTGTACAGTGTGTCCCAGAGTAGCAAGAGTATTGCCGATTATTTGGGATGCAAATTCTCCAGAGGTCACACCATCCGATCTCCTCCAGAAACTGAGCAAGCCTTCCCTCCATCACCCTTTCTGCCCAGGCTGCAGGTGGGAACCTATCTTGGTGGCTATCGAGGACCACATTAAAATCCCCCAACACTATCATCGGAGTGTCGATTTTATTCTCCATATATTCTAACAGGCAGTACAGAATCTCCAACTTAAATGGGGGAGGGATATATAAATTTGCTATGACAAATGCTCTGCCTTCTATCAAGCAATGCAGAAAACTATAACAGCCCAATGTATCGATCCTGACATCTCTGCAGGAAAATCCCACTCCTTTTTTAACTAATATACTCACTCCCCTTGAATAAGAGGAGTATACTGAATGGAATTTTGTTTGAAATTTTTTATCCCTAATTAATGATTTAGACTTAGTCAAGTACGTTTCCTGCAGGCATATCAGCCCAGTACCATGGGACTCCAATTCTAAAAATACAGTGGCTCTTTTGACAGGATCGCCCATACCCCTAATATTCCATGAACTTATTCTGACTGTTTTAGACATCAACAAATATAAAAAAAAAAAGAAAAAAAGCAGAACCCAAAAGAGGTTAGGTCTGGAAGAAAGGGTGGCTCCAAGACATCTATCTTAAATAATGCAAAATACAAACCACCCCTTTGCCCAGTCCACCCTATCAAACGTATCGAACTTTCTACTATGCAACATGTCCTTTGTTTTAACTCATCAGTGACTTCAAAAACAACAATCAGTGCCATTACTATGAACAGAGATGAGAGGGGTGAGGAAGGGGAACCCCTGTTTCCCCTCTCCCATCCCCCCCACCTTCCAAAGTTACTTTTCTTTTCTTGTGTGTGAGTGAATAGCTCAAAAAATTATATATCTTTTTTCCCCTTCCCCTCCCCTGTTCCAGTGTAACATAACAATTTATCACCACATAGGATATGATTAACCCTTCACCCTTAAGTGATCCCACCCTCCTCCCCCCCTGCCTAATTCGGCCAGCCCTAGGGGCAGATCTTGTGACCCTTGTGATCCCTTCACCCCATTCTGTCCAATACTTCCACACCCACCCTATCAATAAATCTACTCCCTCAGATTTCTCTACTTGCCCTCCTCTCCCTCCCCCCCACCCCCCTTAAACCAAATCCCTTAAAGCAAACTATCGTCAAAACATCAACACAAAACAAAAAATCAGCCCACAACCATATACTATCTCTCATTAAGATCGTTCAACCACCAACCCCTCTCCCTCCAGCCCATGCTGCAATAAAAAAAAAAACAGCCCCATTTAACATTCAATAATTCAAACTTTTTGTACTCCAGCTTTACAAGTTCCTTTTGTTATCCTCGAACTACTTTGTGGCCCTGTCGACAGAGTCAAAAAAGTGAGTTGTCCCTAGAGCCTCTATACGCAGACGCGCTGGGTATAGCAACGCATATGGAATCTTGTGAGTCCGTAGGGTACGCTTAATGTCCGCGTATCCTGCCCTTCTATTTTGCAGATCTGGGGAGTAATCAGGGTATAATGAAATCCTGGTACCATTATCGAAAATGTCCCCCTTTTCTCTGGATTTTTGCATCAGTGCCAACTAAACAACTTCATAATCAGTCTAGGGCGACCGCCCGACATAGTGGACCTAATGGGGATTCGATGCGCTCTCTCAATGGCAAAAAGGTGTGAAAATGTTTCAGTCACAAAGATCTCCCTGAGCCAGTTTTCCATGAATGCCTCAGGACAGGAACCCTCACTTCTCTCTGGGAGGCCTATCACCCTCACATTGCATCTGCGCAACCTGTTTTACATTCCATCCATTTTAAATTTATGCACATCAAGCTGGGTTTGCATAATCTTAAACTCTTGTCGCATTGGATGTAACATATCTTCAACTTGACTCAACCTTTCCTCCAAAATAGAGGTCCTCTCTACAGCTTTTTGGAGTTCTTGACTCGTGGAACGTAGTTCTTCCTTGAGGCCCCTTAATTGATTACACAGATCGTTCAAAGATCCTTTACAGGAGTTTACCGCAAACAGTACCTCTTTTAATGTAGGCTCGGGTTCACTAATTATACTTAAATCAGGAGAGGCTCCACTAGTAGCTTCAGTAATTTTTTCCAGGAGGTCCCTCTCAGGGCTTTTTTTATTCAATATTTTAGTGTTAGCTGGTAGTGCAACTGAGGTTGCTGACATTCTGCCTAGGCTCTTTCTCTCCCCAGTGGATCCTGCCTGTGTCTTCTCATGAGGTGGCTGATTGCCTTTTGCAGGGGAGTGCAAGGGAGTATGTGCATATTTTTCTAATTTTGCTGCCGCTGCAGTTGCCGTTGCTGCTTGGTTCCCCTTTTCCTTGGAGGAGCGGGTGGACTGTGCTGCTAAGCTCTCCTGGGGCTGCTGCTGATGCTGCTCACCTTTCTTCCTAGTCATAATGTAGGTGTAAAGTAGTGTATAAAAAAGTTTCCAGAAAGTTCCTTTACAGGATAAGATATTGCTGGTTATTAAAACTTTTACCCCTTTTGCCCCACTTTAATAAGTATTCCTACGGCTGATACCTCTTGCCTCTTGTCTTTTTTCATGAACAATCACCACACAGACCAACAGCCAGTAATTTGCACACAGTCCACAATTATTACCTCTTGTCTCTTGTCCTCTTTAATGAGTATTTACCGTACTGCACATTGATCAGTAACTTAATACAGTCCTGCAGTTGTTACCTCTTGCCTCTATTTTCCTGAACTGGAGCCGAGGGTCCACATATCTGTCCTGGGACGCACGGAGACAGCGTATCCCCCTCTACACCCTCAGCGTCTGCCGCTTGATGTAACTGCCGAGGCCGGCTTCAGTCGAGCCGCTGAGTCTCGTGGTGTCCTCCCGGCTCTCGCGAGAGCCCCGGTCATTGCCGGGCAATGGAGCGAGGCAGAGGCAGGCAGTTACGAGCGGCTCGGGTATGGTCCGGCTGCTTGGTAATCAAACAACATGGCCGACTCCCTTACCCCGCAGAGACCTTGGCCGTCCACAGCTCCACACCGTGTCTCCCGCACGAGAGGTAAAGGGCTGACAGGGCAGACTCCAGCTGAACGAGGTACTCGAAACTGGGTTGGACTGCTAGCTGAGTTAGGCTACTGGGGCTGGCAGCATGAAGGCTGGAACAAGGAGAGAGCTCACACAGGACCGCTCACACTGGCATCCGGTCACGCCCCCTTCCGAGCTTATACATCTTGACCTGGTATCTGGAACGCTTGCTGGGAAGGTACTGTTTGAATGCCAAGCAGCCAGAAAACTTAATCAGGGACTCATCAACGCAGAAAACTTGATGGGGAGTAAACAAGTCTGCAAAATGTTGGTTGAAGTGGTTTACGAGGGGCCGAATTTTGTAGAGCCGATTGTATCCAGGGTCTCCACGAGGACGACAGAGTTCAATGTTGTTGAAGTGCATGAACCGCAAAATCTGCTCGTATCGTGCCCTGTCCATGGAAGCAGAGAACACGGGCGTGTGGTGAATTGGGTCAGTGGACCAATATGACCGCAACTCACTCTTTTTGGTTATGCCCATGAGGAGGGAAAGGCCCAGAAAGATCTTAAATTCGGAAACCATAATTGGTTTCCCATCTCTGGCAAGGGAGGACTGGGAAATAGTGGCGATGTGTTGACCAGCGTACAAATTGCTTTGGTCCACAATAGATCTATAGAGTTCTTCGGTGAAAAACAGCGAATAAAAATCAAGTGACGTAAAATCAACTGTTTCCACATGAATGCCGGGTTGGCCAGTGAATGGGGGAAGTACGGGTGCTGCAGAAGTGGTGGGTTCCCAATTAGGATTGGCGAATGCAGCAGGAAGGGCACTATGGGCATGACGGGCCTGTGTTCGTCTTCTTGGTGGCAGTGGGACACTACTTGTGCTTGCCACCTCGCCAGCTTAAACTGCACTTATTGGACTCGCCATGTCACCAAGTGTTACTGCAGTGCTGGATGTACGACCAGGGTGTTCTAGGCCGCTGGTGCTTGCCAGTTCACCAGAAGGAATAGCGGCGCTAGTACTTCTCTGCTCCATACAAGGGACCTGCGGTTCTTGCACCTCAACAGCAGAAGAAGAAGATTGGGTATGGTACGCCTGACCTTGGCAGGGACCACAACTCCATCGTCAGAGCTATCTGTCATGGAGCCGCTGCTGTCTACAGGTTTGTATTCTGAGCCTGAATCTGACAGATGAGTGACTTCCTCTTCACTATCTGTCATACTCAGTAATGTGTAGGCCTCTTCACTAGTGTACCTTCGATTTGCCATTTTGGGCTCTAAATTTAATGGTACACTAGTGAGTAGGGATGAGCCCAACACCCCCCTGTTCAGTTTGCACCAGAACATGCGAACAGGCAAAAAATTTGTTTGAACACCGTTAAAGTCTATGGGACACGAACATAAATAATCAAAAGTGCTAATTTTAAAGGCTTATATGCAAGTTATTGTCATAAAAAAGTGCTTGGGACTTGGGTCCTGCCCCAGGGGACACGGATCAATGCAAAAAAAGTTTTAAAAAAGGACGTTTTTTCGGGAGCAGTGATTTTAATAATGCTTAAAGTGAAACAATAAAAGTGTAATATCCCTTTAAATTTTGTACCTGGGGGGTGTCTATAGTATGCCTGTAAAGGGGCACATGTTTCCTGTGTTTAGAACAGTCTGACAGCAAAATGACATTTCAAAGGAAAAAAAGTCATTTAAAACTACTCGCGGCTATTAATGAATTGCCGGTCTGACAATACACATAGAAGTTCATTGATAAAAATGGCATGGGAATTTCCCACAGGGGAACACCGAACCAAAATTTAAAAAAAAATGACGTGGGGGTCCCCCTAAATTCCATACCAGGCCCTTCAGGTCTGGTATGGATATTAAGGGGAACCCCGGCCAATTTTTTTTTTTTTAAATGGCGTAGGGTCCCCCTCAAAATCTATACCAGACCCTTCAGGTCTGGTGTGTATTTTAAGGGGAACCCCGCGCCAAAATAATAAAAAAAACGGCATGGGGTCCCTCTAGAAATCCATACCAGACCCTTATCCGAGCACCAACCTGGCAGGTCGCAGGAAAAGAGGGGGGACAAGAGAGCAGCCCCCCCTCCTGAACCGTACCAGGCCACATGCCCTCAACATTGGGAGGGTGCTTTGGGGTAGCCCCCCAAAACACCTTGTCCCCATGTTGATGAGGACAAGGGCCTCATCCCCACAACCCCGGCCGGTGGTTGTGGGGGTCTGCAGGCGGGGGGGCTTATCGGAATCTGGAAGCCCCCTTTATCAAGGGGACCCCCAGATCCCAGCCCTCCCCCTGTGTGAAATGGTAAGGGAGTACAAAAGTACCCCTACCATTTCACTAAAAAACTGTCAAAAATGTTAAAAATGACAAGAGACAGTTTTTGACAATCCCTTTATTTAAATGCTTCTTCTTTCTTCTTTCTTCTATCTTCTGTCTTCCTTCATCTTCTTCTTCTTCTGGTTACTCTGGTTCTTCTATTTCTTCCTCCGGTGTTCTCGTCCAGCATCTTCCTCCGTGGCGTCTTCTTCCCTTCTTCTCCTCGGGCCGCTCCACATCCATGATGACATGGAGGGAGGCTCCTGCTCTTCTCTTCATCTTCTTCTCTTCATCTTCTTGTCTTCATCTTCTTTTCAGACCGTTCCGCATCCATGATGGCATGGAGGGAGGCTCCCGCTGTGTGACGCTTCTCCTCTTCTGACGGTTCTTAAATAACGGGGGCGGGGCCACCTGGTGACCCCGCTCCCCTCTGAGGCACGGTGGCTTGACGGGACTTACCTGTGGCATCACGGGGAATGCCACAGGGAAGTCCCGTCATGTCCCTGTGCGTCAGAGGGGGGCGGGGTCACCGGGTGCCCCCCGTTATTTAAGAAACGTCAGAAGAGGAGAAGCGTCACACAGCGGAAGCCTCCCTCCATGCCATCATGGGTGCGGAGAGGCCCGAAAAGAAGATAAAGGCAAGAAGATGAAGAGAAGAAGATGAAGAGAAGAAGATAAAGAGAGAAGAGTGGGAGCCTCCCTCCATGCCATCATGGATGCGGAGCAGCCCGAGGAGAAGAAGGGAAGAAAACGCCGACGCCGCGGAGGAAGATGCTGGATTAGAGCACCAGAGGAAGATCCAGAAGAACCAGAAGAAACCGAAGGAAGATAGAATATAGAAGATAGAAGAAAGAAGATAGAAGAAAGAAGAAAGAAGAAGCATTTAAATAAAGGAATTGTCAAAAACTGTCTCTTGTCTATTTTAACATTTTTGACAGTTTTTTAGAGGAATGGTAGGGATACTTTTGTACCACCTTACCATTTCACACGGGGGGAGGGCCGGGATCTGGGGGTCCCCTTGTTAAAGGGGCTTCCAGATTCCGATAAGCCCCCGGCCCGCAGACCCCCACAACCATCGGCCAGGGTTGTGGGGATGAGGCCCTTGTCCTCATCAACATGGGGACAAGGTGTTTTGGGGGGCTACCCCAAAGCACCCTCCCAATGTTGAGGGCATGTGGCGTGGTACGGTTCAGGAGGGGGGGCGCTCTCTTGTCCCCCCCTCTTTTCCTGCGGCCTGCCAGGTTGCATGCTCGGATAAGGGTCTGGTATGGATTTTCGGGGGGACCCCACGCCGATTATTTTTTAAATTTTGGCCGGGGTTCCCCTTAATATCCATACCAGACCTGAAGGACCTGGTATGGAATTTAGGGGGACCCCACATCATTTTTGTTTTTTAATTTTGGCTGGGGTTCCCCTTAATATCCATACTAGACCTGAAGGTCCTGGAATGGAATTTAGGGGGACCCCCCACGTCATTTAAATTTTTAAATTTTGGTTCGGGGTTCCCCTGTGGGGAATTCCCATGCCGCTTTTATCAATGAACTTTTATGTGTATTGTCGGACCGGCAATTCATTAATAGCCGCGAGCAGTTTAAATGACTTTTTTCCTTTGAAATGTCATTTTGCTGTCAGACTGTTCTAAACACGGGAAACATGTGCCTTTTTATGACAATACCAATGAATATAAGCCTTTAAAATTAGCACTTTTTATTTCTCCCATAGACTTTTAAAGGGTGTTCCGCGGCATTCGAATTTGCTGCGAACACCCTAAATTGTTCGCTGTTCTGCAAACTTGCGAACAGCCCATGTTCGAGTCGAACATGAGTTTGACTCGAACTCGAAGCTCATCCCTACTAGTGAGCCTCACATGCAAAAAAGCTCCTGACTGTTAGTGACTGGATCAAAATGTTAACAAAAAACTGTTAGCGATTGCAGGGATCAGGCCTGACTCTGCGAACACTGCAGTTATGTGTTTAGTGTTTTGTAAGTGACAGTGATCGATCAATACTGCATTTGGGTGGGCTGGGCGGAGGGGCAAAATGCAGGTGCCAGCAGGTATCTGGGCTTATCCCTCTAACACTGTGTTTTTGGGAACCCTAAACTGCTGGGGACACAAATATAGATCTGATCAGATCAGATATTGATCTGTTCAGATACTATACCACTAAGGGAGGTTATGTTGCGTTTTTAGTCAGTCTAACCGACAACTCTATAATCTAGGCGATTCTGATTCCTATGTAACATCACCTTCATTGATGTATAAGCATAACCTCAATGTGGTGAATCTTTCTTCCTATACCCTAAACGAGGCTGAGCTCTCTGTCTTGGCTCGTGGTCCAAGCTTTTGCTCTGACCAAGATCTAGACAAGTTCGAAGTGACAAAGGACATTCAACTATTCGCACGCAAGCTTATCCTAAAACAATTATATTCCAAAGAGACACCTAAACAACCCAACTTTAAATCACAAGAACTACATCACTACTGGATGAAAACGAACCCCCAGATTTGATTGACCAGATTTGATCAGTCTGATCTTCCTCAACCCCATGCAAAATCGGACAAATTTCCCACACTACAAACGAACTCCAATGTGCTGGCCTTTGTCCGATTGACATGCAGTGAAATCCGTAAAATTACCATCACTTCGAAGCAACAACATAATCTCACTCCAAAAAAACACAAAGCTCTAAAAACGCTGGCCTCCAATCCCTCCATTACTATAAAACCCTCAGACAATGGGGGAAACAATGTTATATTGGACAATGATCAGTACGTTGCGATCTGCAACAAAATATTGTCCAATTAACAATGGTATTGTAGGATTTCATCAAATAAGATTGATAAGTTCAATAAGGAATTTAACAGACTCCTGAATGAATCATATTCTGCCAATTTGCTCACCAAATCAGAACATGACTTTGTTAGAACCACTTTGCCTCGCACCCCAACTTTTTATGCTTTACCAAAACTGCATAAAGATATACTTAAACCATCAGGCCGGCCAATAATTTCGGGCAATGGTTCCCTTATCGAGAAATTGAGCCAATACATAGATGGACACCTGCGACCATATGTGTTAAGTATACCCAGTTATGTAAAAGACACGATGCACCTTCTGCAGATCATAGACAACATCCATGTTCCACCAAAATCATTTTTGGTGGCCTTGGATGTTGAAGCACTGTACCCCACGATAAAGGACTGGCCTGCATTCGGCATGTGTTGTCACGTGATGCCCGTCTGGGTGACAACAAAAGACACTTTCTGATTGATGCTCTAGATTTCATTTTAAACCAAAACTATTTCAAGTTCAACAGTGACTTTTTCCTCCAGGTTCAGGGAGTCGCTATGGGGACGTCCTGTGCCCCATCATACGCGAACCTGTACCTGGGGGAATGGGAAAGCTGGTTGGAACAGTCCATATGTACACGTCCCCACATGGAAAATGTGGTGATGTGGCGTTGGTACATAGACGACATTTTGTTAGTCTGGGACAGTGCCCTGGACAATCTCCAAACCTTTGTGCAAAAACTAAATAGCAATCCATTTAATCTCACTTTCACTATGACATTCCATGAACAGGAGATTACTTTTTTGGATGTGATAATCCACAAGCAACATGATGGCTCACTAACCAGCTCCCTATACCGTAAGCCAACATCTGGGAATTCCATCTTACACGCCACCAGCTTTCACCCCCAACCTCTGATCCATTCGACCACCTACAGTCAGTACCTACGCGTCAGGAGGAACTGTACTGATGATACTGTATTTAAAAGAGAGGCTGACAGGTTAAAAGAGAGACTCCTGACACGTGGGTACTCCAAAAGGTGTCTAAAGAGGGCCTTCAGACAGGCATGTTTGAAACCTAGACATGCACTAATTTTCAACGTAGAATCCAAAAGCAATAAAACCAACCCAATTTGGATTATAACAAGGTTTTCCAATCAACACAAGACCATCAAGAACATCGTTGAAAGATACTGGCATGTCCTTAAATTAGATCCCACCATTGGCCCCTTTGTGCGGGACAAACCATCCTTCACTTTTAAGTGGGCCAGATCCATCAGAAACAATTTAGTATCCAGTGAATTTTCGGGGGGGGGGGGGTGTTGGCAAACGTGATCCTTGCAAACGCCCGGGCATCTTTCGGTGTGGCGGATGCCCGTATTGCCGGTACATGAATATCAAGCTCAACATCAAACTACCCAATGGTCACAAGTACGCTCCCAAGCACTTTGCAAATTGCAAAAACAATAGGTGTGGTATACCTGTTGATTTGCGATTGTGCATGCTACTATGTTGTCAAAACCAGCCAGGAGTTCTGGCAGCGGGCATACATATAGCTTCTATGAAATCCTGCAACCCCAGCTTACCGCTTGGAACACATGACTGTCTTTCTTGTTTCTGGATCATGTTCATCCAGGGCTACGTGGCGGTGATTGGAACAAAATCGTGCTTCAGAAAGAACAGAAGTGGATTCATCGCGTGCAGGCTACCAAGCCTCCTCGCCTGCATAATGCTATTTCTTTTTGACCCTTCCTAGAGGGCTTTACCTCCGGGGGCCCCGAATGGGATCCCCCTGAGGTAAACATACCTCAGTTTCTGTTAAAAAATTTCTATAAACCATGTTCCTAATAATATCCGTATGTTTTTATTGGAAGGTCACAAGCCACAAATCTTTCATTCTAATTTTAGTGCAAGTGGCAGGCTAGTCATCACCAGACCTCATACCAATGTGAGCCAATAAGGTCAGGTATACATCTGGTTTTTCAATTAAATTATACATACATGTTCTAATTATAGTATATGCCTGGGATATATATCTGCATTGACCTACAACTCTGGCAACTCCTTTGTCCTTTTGTCTTTCTGTCTCATGGTTTATCAGTTAGTGTACATACAATCCATTCATACATATGATTATTGGCATTATTATGTCCATCTACTGTTTTCTCCACTCTTTCCTGTGTCTCTTTTGGTTTACCAAGCTGCCTTTTTGGATTTCCTATTTACATCCCTTCTTCCTAGAGTCCTTGGCACAGGTGCTGTGCACTGCTTTGGATCTGGCACCTGGACCAATGCTGCGCTGGGGGAACGGTCAGTATGCACTCTAGCAGTCCACTCGGTGCACAGGGGCCAATGTGCCACTCTTTCTTTGGCGCTTTTGGCCTCCCGTCTCTTATGATCGCACTGGGCCATGACAACATTGTTTGTTCTGTTATCAACGCGCCGCGGGTCCCCGACGCGGACGCTGGTTCCCTCCCAGCACGGATCAGCTGGTGTCAGAGTTGGATGTTCCCTCCCTCTGCACTCTGATTCGTGTGTGGGACTAAGGGGGTGGGCCTGCGCGCCGGGGATTCGGAGGGCGATCCCTCTCACTGCCCATGACACTTATCTGCACACCAGCTGTTACTGATATTTGTATTAATGAGCCGCACTAGATAAGCTACCTGCTTTGGACGGCCAGTCTCATGCCTACACAGGCGTCGGACCGGTCGTTCAGCCGCACTACTCTCCAAGGTAATTACCTCACCCCTATCCTTGCAATTGCATGCTATCTTTACACATGCAGGCTAAGACATGCCAGCAAATGCAAATCCACTTACACAGTGTAATGTGGATTGCATCTGTTGGGACACTGCTTGCAGCAGTGTTTTTGTATGATGTTTCTCATGTGATTTGAGTTATTCACACAACACTCCCTGTTTTTTCTTTTCAGCGATTGCATGCTGATGTGTCCCACCACCTTGCTCTCCCTCTTTTGATGTGAGACCTGGTCACACGGAGGGACATAGCATCCCTCCCTACCCTTGCTAGACCCTCACATGATCTCCTCCTATTTATGCTAGGAGTGCTTTCTACCTCATATGAGTCTATAGGTAAGCATAGGACAGTTGGCTGTCCATACCACATCAATATTAACACACAGCAGATATAAGCCCCACTTCTTTATGAGATATATTCCCTTTTTTTGAACTTGATTAATTTCCTTTTTTACACCCATGGATTGTATTCTACCAGATTGTCCTTTTCTATGTTTTAGGTGATATATATACCATTCACAACAGCTGTCATCATTGGTGTCAATTTGCAGATGGTAGGACGCCCTTTGTGTCCTGTTTTGGGCTACATGTCTGTGCCATGTCCTTGGTGCTAGCATTGGCTCACGGGTCCGTTCCTTGCCAGTGGGTCACTGTGCTCATTCTTGTTTTTAAAGTTGGATGCTTTCTAATTGTGGGTTCAGAAGTAAAATGGTGAGCATATCATTCAAATACATTTAAACATTCTTTGACTCCTGTTTTATGACTATATGCTGTTACCATACCATGAATTTTTCCTAAGATGTTTTGCTTTTTCTGTAAATGTATAGATAATCACTCATCTCATCACCAGCCCCTGATGAAGGGGTCTCAATCAATTTTAAACCTCAAAACACGTCGAACCTTTGTGTGTGTAGACTTCCGTCACCACAGTTGATGTGGTTCTTTGTGTTTATCATTGTACCCTTACAAACATATTGCCATTGTCTTCACTATCTGAATTGATAGCATCCTCTCTTCTTATTTAAGTATTTTATGTTTTTTGTAATGATCTTAACTTTTTGACAATAAAATTATACTTATATTTTTTTGATATTTTGTTTGAAGACTCTTGCCTTACAAAGTCTGATTAGAGGAAAACAATGTTCTATTATATGTTGCGTGCGTGGGTGTTAGCGGTACTGGCACTAACCTTGACACTGCCTGGAGCGACGCAGACCTTATCTGACCCTAAATCTTAACTTACGGTATATCACCGCCGGGCGATTAGGGGGTTAAACCTTTATTAGGTAATAAACGACGGGTGCCCTGACACCATAAAAAATAAACTAACTAACCAGTGTCACCCATAACAGTTATATGGTGGTCACTGGTGAAAGGGTTAACTAGGGGGCAATTAGGGGGTTAAAACCTTTACTAAGTAGTATATGGGGGTCCCTGATGCTATAAAACGCTGACAGCAAACCTATATACTTACCTCCCTAACTAGCGTCACCTGTGACACTAATACAGCGATCAGAAAAATGATTGCTTAGTGACACTGGCGATGGGGGGTGATCTCGGGGTTAAAACTTTATTAGGGGTGGTTAGGGGGGTACCCTAGACCTAAAGGAGCCTAACACTAACTGCCCTACCACTTATAACTGTCACAAATGACACCAATGCAATAATCAGAAAAAAAACTGCTATTTGTGTCAGTGTGACAGGGGGTACAAGGGGGTGATCGGGGAGTGGTCAGTGGGTGATGGGGGGTGAAATGTGTGCCTAGAGTGTTCTACTGTAAGTGTTGTGTTTGGTGCACTTACTTGGATGTCATCTCTCCTTGGCGCTGGAACGAAAAGACCGACACGAGGAGAGATGACATCACTTCCTCTGCCGCTGTTTACATTACAGAGACGGAGGAACCCTGTCATTCACCAGGAGCGATCATGAGGGAGTGGCCATGAATCAATGGCCTCCCCCTCACCTCGGATCGCTCCTAACAAGAATCCGACCGCCGAAGGCACGGGGGGGTCCTATCGCCTTCCCCCCGCCCGCGGGCAGGCAGGGACGTACAGGTAAGCCCTTATACCTGCCTGTGCCATTGTGCCGACGTACATCGGCGTGCAGCGGTCAGCAACTGGTTAATGAGGAAAAAAATGAACTTAAATGATTTTAGCAAATGGCTGCAATATAACAAAGAGTGAAACATTTAAGGGGGTCTGAATACTTTCTGTCCCCACTGTATATATATATATATATATATATATATATATATATATATATATATAATTGCATGTGTGAATGTGTGAGTACACCCCTCACATTTTTGTAAATATTTTATTAGATCTTTTCATGTGGCAACACTGAAGCAATTACACTTTGCTACAATGTAAAGTAGTATGTGTACAGCTTGTATAACAGTGTAAATGTGTTGCCCCCTCAAAATAACTCAACACACAGCCATTAATGTCTAAACTGCTGGAAACAAAATTGAGTACACCCCTAAGCGAAAATGTCCACATTGGGCCCAAAGTGTCAACATTTTGTGTGTCCACGATTATTTTCCAGCACTGTCTTAACCCTCTTGGGAATGGAGTTCACCAGAGCTTCACAGGTTACCACTGGAGTCCTTTTTCACTCCTCCATGGCGACATAGTTACATAGTTAGTCAGGTTGAAAAAAGACACAAGTACATCTAGTTCAACCATAAAAATAAATTAATAAATATATAATAATTTTATAAAATCCCATATGCACAAATTTATACCCACAGTTGATCTTGAGGGAGGCAAAAAACCCCAGCAAAGAATGATCCAATTTGCTACAGCAGGGGAAAAAAATTCCTTCCTGATCCCCCCGAAAGGCAATCAGATTTTCCCTGGATCAACTTTACCTATAAATGTCAGTACCCAATTATATTATGTACATTTAGGAAAGAATCCAGGCCTTTCTTAAAGCAGTCTACTGAGCTGGCCAGAACCAACTCTGGGTGGAGTCTATTCCAGATTTTTACAGCTCTTACTGTGAAGAAACCTTTTCTGTATTTGGAGATGAAATTAATGAGTGTCAAAAAATTTGGTACAATGGCTTTGAAATGACAGAGCCTCACACTAAATCGCTTTACAGGTGCTACAGTGCTAAAAATAGTACCTGTATAGTGCCTGTACAGCGCCTCTCCTGTCTATCCAGTGTGAAAGCCGGTGCGCTGGCAGGACGCTAAAAAAGGGCCTGCAAGAAGCATCTTTGGAGCAGTGAAGGAGCAGCTCCTGCCCATTGAACTGAATGGGCACCGCTACCAAACCGGCAAAGCGCCGCTGCAGCAGCGGTTAAAATAGCCCTGCTAGCAGCCGGGAACCCCCACAAAAACAAGAAATAGCGGCACTTTACCGCCGAGGGCGTCAACGCCCCAGTGTAAAAGGGGCCTTAGGATCCGTGGGAGGATGCCATCTCCTCCAGGTGCTTTATCCACCTTTATTCTGTCTAAATATTTCTGGACCATATCAAATTTGAGCCATTGTGGATCATTTGGGGCTGTGTCAATACCATCCCCATTATGGAATTGAGCTCCCCCATGCTCCTTTGTATACACAGAACTGAAGAAAGTATTTAATAAATTTGCCTTCTCTTTGTCCCAAGTCACCCACTCTAGATTATTTTGTAAAGGGCCTACATGCTCAGACCTGACTATTCATATATTTGAAGAGTTTTTTGGGATTTGTCCTACTTTCTTTTTGCAATCTTTTGTTTGTTTTGAATTTTTTAATCCTTGATTTCCTTTTTTACATATTCTTTTATAGTCTTTGTAACATTTAAACGATGATAGTGTTCCTTTATTTCTATATTTTTTAAAAGCTCTTTTCTTGTTATTTATAGCTTTTTTAACTTTGGCCGTGAGGCACATAGGTTTTATGTTTAGCCTTTTAAACTTATTGCCCATGGGAATATACTTTGCATTAAGTTTGCATACAGTCATTTTTAAGAATTCCCATTTCTGTGCTGTAATTTTTTTGCTTATGGCCAACATCAAATGAAATCATGTTATGGTCACTGCTACCCAGATGTTCCTTTTATATGAACATTAGTAATAAGCTTTGCATGGTTTGAGATTACCAGGTCCAACAGAGCATCATTCCTAGTTGGGGCCTCAATAAACTGGACCATAAAATTGTCCTGTAATAGGTTTCTAAATTTTAGCCCTTTAACCCTTTCTCTGCCAAGTTCGTACACCTTACAGACCTACAGAAGTGCCTGCAGGTGGCCAAGTCCGTATAGCGTATGGACCTCATTTCTTCCTCTCCTATAAGCTTATGGTCACTTCAATGACCATAAGCTTATATCAGAATTGTTTAGCAGACTCTGCTGTACAATTATATAACTCTGATCAGCGAATTACAACCCTAAATGTGACCCCCCCATGCTGCCACATCCCTGTCCCCAGCCACTCAACCTCCACCTCCACTCGCTTTCATCTTAAACTGCCACCCACTCTCCTATCCCCTTCATCTCCCTTCTTTCCCCCAGCACTGCCCCCCCACACCCGATCTGACCCCCCCAAACTGGATCCCCGCAGCCACCATTACTAGCCAGCATCTCTCCTCTGCCACTCCTGACAGCTTTAGGTGTGGCATGGGGCTTGGGGGGATCCAGATGTGTCCCCCCCGCCAGCCAGATCACTCTCCAACTGCCCCCACACCCCTGATCCATGGCTGCTCCGAGCGGCATTTCTTTTTCCCCTCCCACCGCCTGCAGCTTCTCCCTACACTGATCCCAATGATCTATCAGGCTGGGGAGCACGTCAGGGGAAAGGGGGAGTGATGTGGGTGGAGGTGAAGTTGGGGCTTAATGGGGCTTGATAAACATGTGTTTACCAAGCTCCCCCCTGTAGTAGAGAGGGCTCAGGCAGTGATCACTACAGATCGCTCCTAGACCTCCCACTCACACTAACAGCTGATATATAGTAACCAGGGTAACCGGGGTTGTATGGGGTAAGAATTTTAGGGGGACCCCACGCAATTTTTTTAAAAATTTTGGTTCGAGGTTCCCCTTAATATTCATACCAGACCCAAAAGGCCTGGTAATGGACTGGGGGGGGGGACCCATGCCCTTTTTTCAATGCATTTTATCTATATTGTTGAGACCTGATAAATCATTACAGCCGCAATCAGTTTTAAGTGACAATTTTTCCTTTAGAAATGTCATTTTGCTGCGGTACTGTTCTAAACACAGGAAAAATGTGCCACTTTACAGGCATACTATAGACACCCCCCCAGGCATAATATTTAAAGGAATATTTCATTTTTATTGTTTCACTTTAAGCATTGCTGTCTGTCTGTTTTTAAAAAAAAATTTGCATTGATACATATCCCCAGGTCCCCAAACACTTTTTATGGCAATAACTTGCATATAAGCCTTTTAAATGAGCACTTTTGATTTTTCATGTTAGTGTCACATAGACTTTAAAGGTGTTCCGGAGGCTTTCGAATTTTCGAACACCGCATATTGTTTGCTATTCAGCGAACAGGCGAACAGGCGAACACCTGACTTACGTTCAACTCGAACATTAGGCTCATCCCTAGTCATGAGCGTGAGAGTAGAAGGTAAACTCTCTGTTTGTTAGATGCCGTAAACTCCATGTGTCAATTAGCTGTAAGGCAGTAGTCATCTGCGGTAATTGAGTATCTTGGCTTTGGGTAGTATATGTTTCTCTAATGCGTTTTAGGGACCCATCCACACTATAGCACATGGTCATATTAAAATCCCCTCCTACGAGGTGTGGACACTGGGGTGAACTTAAGAACTGTTCTGAAAATTTGCTGAAGTATCTTTTATCTGGTGAGTTTGGGGAGTAGACATTAGTAATCACCAAATACCTGGATGGGAATTTGAGGTGAGCCGAAATCAAATGGCCCTCGACATCCTTATGTACTGATACCAAGTCATAGGATAGATTTTTATGGAAGGATCAATACTGCCGCTTTCCGTCCCTTGGCGGCTGATCCTATGACTTTACCTACCCAAAGTTTTTGCATATGGGTGAAGTCATCTTCGAATAGATGGGTCTCCTGTAGCAATGCTACATCAGTTTTAAGCCTTTTCAAGTGCCTAAGAATTTTCATTCTCTTGGCTTGGGATCGTAATCCCTCAACATTCCATGAAATTGCTCTCATGTCTTGTGTAGCGGGTTATAGAGATAAGACCTTTTAGTGAATTTTCTGGCTACTTGGAAGGGGGTTGGATGTTTCACTCTTTGGTTATAGAGGTAAATCTGTGGCATTAAGACTGGGGGTTGCTTCCCATATAAAGAGAGATGATAGGAGAGTAGGATAGGAAAGTAGGGGTGTGGCTAATATAGAATCCAATCTCGTACCCCCTAGAGGAATTATCCAGTAGTGAAATTTATTCAAAGACTTGCACAGTACTTATTTTATAACATCATAGATTGACAAAAGCCTTCAGTCTTTTATCAACAGGTGTTAACTAAGTAGATGTAAGCATTAGCTCTTGGTCTCCTGGGGTAAGAGGATGAGCATATTACCATAAACTGTAGGTGTGTCTGGAGTAGCGGATCTCTCAGTGGTGATGATGGGCTGGGGCAGGTGTAGAGGTTCGTTTTAGCAGTTTTGGAGGATCCTTTCTGGAGCTTCTTTGTTCCCTGGGTCCCTGTTTGACTCTATCCGAGAAGGTATTAGCTGCTGCTGGTCTGGGTGTTAGGGAGTGTAGGAAGGATTCTGCTTTTTCTGGAGTATGGAATGTAAGTTGTTTCCCATCTGGGGCTTGCAGTCGGAGGATGGCTGGATACACCAATGTAAAGCGGATGTTATTCTCATAGAGCTCTGAGCAGACCGTTTGGAATTCCTTGCGTTTGCGGGAGACGTCTGCTGAATAGTCTGCAAATATTAGGAGCTTGTGCCCTTCAATTGCCACGGAACGGGCTTTCCAAAAATTTTGCAGGATGGCAAGGCAGTCTGCATAAATGAGACATTTGACTATTACTGTTCTGAGGTTCTTGCGATTGTTCGCTGGAGCACCAATACCGTGTGCTCTTTCTTCATTTATAGCATAGACCTAGAGCTTCTACCCTGTTTCCCCGAAAATAAGACCTAGCGTGATTGTCGGTGATGGCTGCAATATAAGCCCCACCCCCCCAAATAAGCCCTAGTTAAAGTCCTTGTAGGTCTTATTTTCAGGGTAGAGCTTATTTTCGCGGAAACAAGGTAGGGCTTATTTGGGGGTAAGGCTTATATTGCAGCCATCGCCGACAATCAAGCTAGGTCTTATTTTCGGGGAAACAGGGTAGGAGGAGGTTGACACAGATGTATAGTAATGTTTCAGGCTTGTTTGATTCTGGGAGGCCAATTATTCTTAGTAGGCTTGTGCAAACCGTTTTGTAACAAATCGAAATTCGACCGAATTTTGCATCTTTCGGACATTCGGATGCATCCGAATGTCCGAATAAAAAAATAACGAATTTCAACGAATACAAAAGAAATTATAGCGGATATAACAAATGAATTTGATATGATTCGGTAATTCGTTAAAGATCTAATGAAACAAAAGGTCAACTCAAAGTAAATCTTACAGTCCAATCAGCTGATTAATTTTGTGCTGGAGGTTGGATTACTGACAAAGTGCATTCCTGAGAACTGAGTGAGAAGGGTGTTGTATTGTATTTGAGCAGAGGAGAAGAGATATTGATAGTTTGGAAACGATTTTCCAAACTACGAATCATTATCACAAATATATATACATACATTAATATTGAATTTCAATGAATAGGAGCAAAATTATAGAGCATAAAACGAATGAATTCGACATGATTTGAGATTCAGTATAACGAATATCGATACTCTACAGAAGTAACGAATTATCCGAAAATGTATTAAAGTAACATAACGAATATAACAGAATGAAATTATGTATTTTACGAATGACAATGATCAGAAACTTAACGAAATGTTTCCGTTATGCACAAGTCTAATTCTTAGATTGTTCCTCCTGTTCTCTAATGCCCCGTACACACGGTCGGATTTTCCAATGGAAAATGTCCGATCGGAGCGTGTTGTCGGAAATTCCGACCGTGTGTGGGCTCCATCGGACATTTTCCATCGGATTTTCCGACACACAAAGTTTGAGAGCAGGAGATAAAATTTTCCGACAACTAAATCCGTTGTCGGAAATTCCGATTGTGTGTACACAAATCCAACGGACAAAGTGCCACGCATGCTCAGAATAAATAAAGAGATGAAAACTATTGGCCACTGCCCCGTTTATAGCCTCGATGTACGTTTAGAATGATCGGATTTTCCGACAACTTTGTGCGACCGTGTGTAGACAAAACAAGTTTGAGCCAACATCCATCGGAAAAAATCCTAGGATTTTGTTGTCGGAATGTCCGAACAAAGTCCGACCGTGTGTATGCCCTATAAGTCTTCAATTTTGTCATGAAGGAGTTGTTGTGCCTGTGTGTACTGCTCCATTGCTGCATTGGTTTGGTACTGGTCATCTTTCAGGTACATATGCTGTTCAGCTGCTGTGAGCCTATGAGAGTGATCCCCCAGCTCCTTCCTAAACTGTAAAATGCCTATCACAAGTGCTCTGTCCACAGCTGCTGTGATAGTAGGGGACAGAAGAGCTGCCACCACTTCGGCTATTTTCCCATGAGAGTCCTGGGGTTCCTGGATCCCCATCTCACATTCCTCCATGTTGTCAATCACCTCCCTCTGATCCACCATATTTCCTGTCATGGAGCACTGTGAATTCTGTTAGGGAGATGCTGCAGTGGCCATTTTAGGATCTGAGACAGCCTGTGTGGGGAACGTGTGCCGTAATCGAGATCCCGAGTGGGACCGGGGTTGAAAGAGGTACGGCTCCATGCTGCTAGCTGTGGGGGACTTGCAGAGCAGATCCGGCGGTATAGGGGCTGCCCTGGTAGTTTGAATGGAGGTTTTCCTTGCGGGCTGGAGAGGAGCCACTGGCTTTCGCGTCCACTACATACGGTGCCAGAACTGGAGGTCTTAAGCTTTTTTAAGATACAACAAGAACTCTGCTCCACTCTGAAAAGATGACAAGCAAACCAACATTTGCTATTTAATTTCTTTGAAGTCAGATTCCACTCTCTATCCACTAACATGCTCCTTCTACTCTTCCTTCTCACATTGGTGCTCTCTATCCTCAAATTATCCTTACTGTACCCCTTCTTTCTACCCCACAGCCTACACATATCATCCTCACTCTTACCCTCTCCCTACTATTGCACCCATCACCTCCTGCAAATACTGAACCCACATGCTGACCTAAACACCAGGAGATATGTGCGCTCATACACATCCCACTCCCATCTTACTTCCCCACCCTCAGCTTCCCCCTCCCCCTTCTCCTTATCTCTGGAGACATTTCTCCAAATCCTGGCCCTCCATTTCCATTTTCTAACTGCAATCCACATA
Organism: Lithobates clamitans; assembly: GCA_037952925.1. Classification (NCBI taxonomy): domain Eukaryota; kingdom Metazoa; phylum Chordata; class Amphibia; order Anura; family Ranidae; genus Lithobates; species Lithobates clamitans. The sequence goes on along the minus strand of JBBGZY010000458.1, from coordinate 1,038,365 downwards.
TATGGTTCCCCTCCTCCTCTGGCAACAGCCGCAATCCATTCAGTTTAATTTTTATCCCTCTGTTCCAAAAACCAGCCCCCCCAATCTCATCTTTTGAATGACCGCTCCATCTGTAACAAGCTCACATCTGTGCATGACCCTTGTATCTCTCATTGCTTTAACATACTCACCATAACTGAAAGCTGGCTTCAAGATTTTGACTTGGCTTCTCTTGATGTCCTCTCCCATGGTGGCCTAAACTGGACTTACTCCCCCAGACCCAATGGATGGAAAGGAGGGGGAGTTGGATGCCTTCTATGTCCGTAGAGCACCTTCCAAGTCCTTCCTACCCCTCCCCCTCTATCCCTCTCTTCTTTCGAGATGTACTGTATTCGTCAGTTTTCTCCCATTTCTCTGAGAATTGCAGCAATTTATCGGCCTCCTGTACTAGTTTTGCACTTTTTTGATGACTCTGCTTCCTGACTACCCTACTCTCTCTCCTATGAAATACCCATTATCATTCTTGGTGACTTCAACATACCTATTAATGTTAATAGCATAGCTACAGCTCAACTTCTCAATTTAACCTCATCTTTTGACCTAACACAATAGACACACACTTCCACTCACTCCAATAGTAATACCCTCAACCTTGTTTTCTCCCATCTCTGCACTCCTGGCAACCTCACCAACACCCCCTTTCCTCTCTTTGATCACAACCTGATCAGTTTCACATTATCCTTGTCTCCAAACACCTATCCCTCCAAGCAGCAAACAAATACTTGTAGATACCTCCACCACTTTAACCCTTCTCTTCTCTATTCTGCTACTGACCACTTCTATGACAAAATCTTTCCCCTGCCCTGTCCTGACCTGGCCCCCTCTGTCTACAACAGTTCAATCTCATCCACACTGGACACACTTGCTCCTCTAGCTACACGCAGAATCAGGACCCAACAGTTACAACCCTGGCAAACCAACAACACCAGAAATCTCAAGAAACTTTGCCATGCTCTTGAATGACTGTGGCATAAAAACCAAATCTCTGCAGCACTTTACCCTATATAAATCTGCCCTCCTTGAATAAAATTCCTGCCTCCATGCTGCCAAACAAACCTACTTTGTCTCTCTTAATAATACCTTGTCATTCAGTCCCCGTCTGATCTTCTCTACCTTTAACTTTCTGCTTTGTCCCCCACCCTCTCAACCCACAAACTCACTCACTGCTGAAAAGATTGCCAATCACTTACAAGACAAGATTGATGCAATACATGAGGACATCTCTACTGTACATACATCTTCCCCACTCAACATACAGTACCTTGTCTAACAGCACAGTCAACAGTCTACTCTTTTGAACTTGCTACTACTGAAGAGGTTACACAACTTTTCTCAGATGCCCATCTAACTAATTGTCCCCTGGATCCTGTTCCCTTACAAATACTATGGTTATCCTCTTATTCTATCCGATGCTCCCTCACATCTTTATCTTTCCCTCTCTAGTGGTACCTTCCCCTCCCCTCTAAAGCGTGCACAGAAGGGGGACCGTGGCTGGACGTGTGTGAGGGAGGACGTGTGGATGCTGAGCTCCACACAGGCATGATCAATCCGTTGCCATCCCTGCCCTATTCCTCCTCCACAGGACCCCAGCACACCTGCCCTGCTTTCTAGACCCCCCTGCTACATTCCTGGAGGGGTCTTTGTTGGATTTGGCTGCTGCCTACTCTGCATCCGGGCCTGAGGCTCATCCGTATCCACGGACACCGGTCGCCATCTTGGGGCCTACAGACGGCTCGGAGCCATCCGTTTAAGGTCCTGGTGACCCGAGCGACAAACGGACACTCTGCCCTGCTCACCTGGCACCCGTGCAGCTGGAGACCGAGGGCCGGGTGAGCGTGGAAGGATAGTCACCTGCAGATCCCATCTCTCTGCTCCGCATCCCCGCGGCCTGATGCCATCTTGCGGCCTGCCGGCCCGTTCCTCTCTGCCTCCTGGACACTGTGAGTAAAAACTCTCCCCCCCTGTGTGTGCCCAGAGAAGGGACTCCACCGGTCACATTACCGGGATACCGAGGCCTAAGCCCGATCACTTGTTTGCTAATCCGGGAAGGGTGGAGTTTACCCGGCAGGCTGTCCTCATTAGGAAAGTCTGTGGCTTCGGCCTAGGCCTGGAAGTGGTCGGCCATCTTGCTACACCAGCTACACCTACTCCAGCTCCATTCCACCTTAATTATTCATCCGCAAAGTTATTTCCTCTCCAGAATTAACACACAGGAGGATTATTATCCATCTCCCATAGTGGCTTACAGGTTCTTTTTTGCAACTTACTACTATATTCGATTCTTGCAATATGACTGTAATATCTATGTAATCAGATGTTAATGAGGTGAGCCCTGTCCAGTTATCGGCCTTACAGCTCCAGCTATGCCCGCCAAGACACCTAAAACCCGTTCCACATTAGGTAAAAGCTCCGGAAAAGGGTTGAAATCTCACACGGTTACCTCCGGCTCCATCCGGCAATATTTAGCTGGGGAACGCAAAGGTCAAGCCAGAACCTCAAGACCAAGTGTCTCCCCTTCCTCCCATGCTGCCTCTGTGAGGGAAAGCTCTCCTGCCTCCTCTTATTGTTCAGATCTTATGGATGATCCTGGATCCCCCGCTGGCTCTGAAATGACGACTCTGATGAGTGGTTTTAAAAAAGAACTCGCTGGAATGTTTCACAGTCTGGAGAAATCCATTAAGAAAGAAATTACAGCGGTGAGAACTAACATGTCTCACCTCCTGGTCAGAGTTGAGGAAACGGAACAGCGTCAGGACTCCCAAGCAGCAGCTATAAAAGAATTGCAGGAGACTGTCACTCAGCTGGCTTTTGCTCATCTTGTCTCTCTATACAAACTCGAAGATCTCGAGAACCGTAACCGTAGAAATAACTTACGAATCAGAGGGTTACCAGAAGCAACCAGAGACAATGATCTTGAGCCATCAATCCGAGGCATTTTCTATACAATACTGGGAAACCCGGTCACTGACCAAATGCGATTTGATCGTGTACACCGCGCTTTGCGTCCTCGAAACGCGAATTCAGAACAGCCCAGGGACGTCATATGCCGTCTACACTACTTTGAAGACAAAAATGCCATCATGACAAAAATGCGGAACACTCCTAACATTGACTTTGACGGAGCAGTTATCACCATATTCCCTGATCTGTCCAAGGAAACCCTCGATCGCCGCAAAGCGCTGAAACCGCTCCTTGAACATTTGCGCACAGATGGGATTACGTATAGATGGGGTTTTCCAGCCTGCCTGATTGCCACCAAAAATGGCCGTTCCCATACCGTTCGTTTCCCTGAGGAACTTCCTACCTTTCTACAGGATCTACATCTTCCGCCTGTAGAGCTTCCAGGTTGGCAGGACCCCATCCCAAAATTCTCTAACCCCTTGGATCCCCATTGGCAGAAAACACCATCAAAGAGACAGCGCACGTCAATCCCTGGATCCGCACAAAAACATGGCTGAGTGATGTCTTTTTCTACTAATTCCCACTCCCTATATGCTGATACCCCATTTTTTCAATGCCCTATTGGTCTTGGTTAAACACCTGGAACTTTTTTTTTTTTTTTTTTCAGCTTCATTGGCTTAGAGGACTCAGACCTGACACAAATGTTTTCTGTCTATTGGGTATCTCATTTCTCCAGTTCAGTCTCACTGGGCCCAATGGGTTCATCTTCTCATTCTTTTACAGGTTTTGTAATGTTCAAGTTGCTATTGTTATTGTCTTGGTTCTTATAATTTCCCTTCCTCCTTATCTAGCTTATCGCTGGAGCTCACTTTGCATAATTATATTGTGCTTTTTTTTTACAGGCCGAGAGCTGACGGGGCGCGTTGCTCCCCAGCGCCTCTTCCTCGGTACGTCCCCCACCCCCCTCCCTTTTGGGGTTGGTGAGATTGGGCTGCCCACAGGGTTTCTAATCCAGACTCCTATTGGAGTATTGGATGGCCGCCTGCTCTCTCTCTCCCCACAGGGACCACTGCAGATTTCTGCGTGTCTCACCCGTACTTCCCACGATTGTGTTATTGCATGTTCATGCCTTCTTTATGTGCTTAACTCCTCTTCTTATACTTCTCCAAACTATCTCTTCTCTCCCCCCACTCTATCTCTCCCCTCCCTGTTGGCATGGGTGGAAATATAAGCAAAGGATTTCCAATCCACTGTTCCAATGGCTACTTTGACAATCACATCTTATAATGTCCGGGGTCTTAATGTCACCGCTAAACGGCACCAAGTAATATGTGAGCTAAAGCAAACCGCCTGCTCTATTGCCTTTCTTCAGGAAACGCACCTAACTCACACTACACCGGTTAGATTGACCTCACCCCACTTTCCACAGTGGTACTATAGTCTTTCAGATACCAACAAGGCCAAGGGAGTTGCCATTGGGTTCAGTGGTAGAGTACCTTTCCTCTTATCTGATATGCTTGCTGATGACTGTGGTCGTTATCTCTTTTTTAAGGGCTTCTTAGGCAACACCCAGTGTACGTTTGCAAACATTTATTGTCAAAATCATAATCAACCAACTTTTTTTTCACAAACCCTCACTAAATTATCACAATTTGCTAAAGGTATTATTGTCCTTGCAGGTGACATAAACATGCCTCTTGACCCAACAATGGATACATCCCAGGGCCGTTCGAACATATCATTTAAACGCTTAGCTTTTGTTAAGAAAAGACTCCTTGAATATCAATTAATAGATGTCTGGCGCCTCCTCCACCCTAAGGATAAAGACTTCTCATACTTCTCCACAACACACCAGTCCTATTCTAGAATAGATAACATTTTTCTAGATCACTTCCATCTTCCTCTCCTCAAATCTACTCATATAGGTATTGCAGCTATATCTGATCATGCACCTGTGACAATGCGCATGACCATGCCCACCTTAATCCGTAACACCAATAGCTGGAAGCTCAATGACTCTCTTCTCTCTAACCCGACTGAAGTCTCCATGTTAGCCTCCCACTTGACTCAATACTTTAAAGAGAACATTCTCTCTGTGGCATCTCCATCGCTGGTGTGGGAGGCTCATAAGACCACTATGAGAGGCTGTTTAATTGAGCTAGGTGCGAGGAAAAAAAGGGAACATGGTCATCAAATTGCACAGTTATTACAGCAAATAACAGACCTTGACAAACAGCATAAGCTTTCTCTCAATAGCTCTCACCTCAATGCCCTCACACTTAAACGTGAAGAACTAAAAAATCTCCTAGACCTAGACACTAAACGGAAATTTTAACGCATATTGCAGAAATTTTATGAATGGGGCAATAAACCAAGTAAACTACTTGCTAGATCCTTACGGGCTAAACAAACAAAGTCATTTATCCCTAAAATTAAACTCCCAACAGGGGAGCTTGTCCATGCAACCCCACACATTGCCAAAGCTTTTAAAGAATTTTATGCAGATCTTTATAATGTCACAAATGGCCTATCCCCCCTTTCCCCATCAGAGAGGCGTAAGCGTATGCTTTCTTATTTGAAGGCGGCAAATCTCTCTAAACTATCTAGGTCAGCCCTTGTGGAAATGGAAATGGATTTTTCAGTTGAAGAATTTCAGACAGCTCTGAAATCCTCCCCTTTAGGTAAAGCTCCCGGGCCTGATGGATACACTATCCTATACTATAAAACATTCCAAGAGATCCTACTCCCTCGCCTTACAGCCTATGCTAACTCAATCTCCCAATCCTCAGGCCTACGCCCGGAATCCCTCTCAGCCCACATTACTGTTATCCTTAAACCCGGTAAAGACCCTGCCCTTTGTAGCAGTTACAGGCCAATTTCATTGATAAACGTTGACGTTAAATTATTTGCCAAGGTGATGGCTAAGCGTATTCTCCCTCTATTGCCTAGCTGGATCTCTGCAGATCAAACAGGTTTCATGCCACACAGAGAGGCTAAAGATAACTCCTTACGTACAATTTCTTTAATTCAATATGTTCAGAGGTGTTCCCAGCCCACCCTACTTCTTTCTACTGACGCTGAAAAAGCGTTTGATAGGGTGGACTGGGACCATCTTAGGATGACTTTACGTCACTTTGGTTTAGTCCCAAAGATGTATCACTGTATTTCTTCTCTCTACTCCGCTCCCTCTGCACAGATTCGTATAAACGGCTTACTGAGTGACCCCTTCACCCTACACAATGGCACTAGACAGTGCTGTTCCCTATCCCCCCTTCTCTTTACTCTGGAACCCTTCCTAGCCACAATTAGACATTACATTAATATACATGGCATACAAATAGGTGATAGAATTCACAAGTACGCTGCCTATGCTGATGATATACTCTTTTTTATCCAACAACCACGTATTTCTCTTCCCAACTTAATGTCAGCTTTTTCCACCTTCCAAACGATATCTAATTTCAAAATAAATCTATCCAAGTCCGAAATTTTGAACATAAATCTTCCCAGAGCAGAGGCGGCCTCTCTAAAACCCTTCTTTCCCTTTAAATGGGAACAGACCCACATGAAATACCTAGGTATATTCCTCACACCTAAACTGCATTCTCTTTTTAAGTATAATTATATCCCACTATTAAATAGTATTAAAGAGGATTTACGAAAATTGGCCGGTCTGTCACACTCCTGGCTGGGGAAAATAAATATCATCAAAATGAACATACTCCCTCGCATACTATTTCTTTTTCATATGATCCCACTGGGGGTGCCTGTGGGGTTTTTTACTATCCTGCAAGCGATGGTCTCCTGATTTGTCTGGAGGAACAGCCACCCCAGAATATCCAGAGACATTCTTTTCCGTTCTAAGTGCTCTGGGGGACTGGCACTCCCAAATTTTAAGACATATTATCATGCTGTTATACTCTCTAGACTTACTGACTGGAAATATGCTCTTAATTCAAAACTATGGGTGCAAATAGAATACTCTCTGAGTGGTGCAGATCTTTCTGTTGTCCCCTGGATACCTCGAGCGTATAGGAACATTTCCCACACTACATCAGCACTCACCACATCCTCACTAGACATTTGGGACGCCCTACATAGGAAGCTTTCCTGGAGATATGACTCCCCACTAATGCCCCTCTTAAATCACCACTATTTTTTACCAGGCCTACTGGACCCAGGTTTTAAATCCTGGACCTCAGAAGAACCTTTTTTGTTACATCATATCCTCCACGCTAATGTAATTAAACCTCTTCCTGAAGTCCTCTGCTCTAAACCGATTACATTTTTAGATAAATGGAGATTTCACCAACTACAACGCTTTCTAAGATCCTTCTCTCACCCGTTAAGAGGCTTACAAGATCTAAATAGCATAGAAGAAATATTCTACCCAAAAGATCCCCCATTACACGCTATTTCACTATTCTACAAAGCTCTTACTGACTTTCCTTATTCTCCATGCCTACACTTTCTGGCAAAATGGGAAATAGATTTGGACTCCCCCATTACAAACACACAGAAAGACAAAGTCTTGAAACTCGCCCATGTCTCCTCACCCGCTTCAAAAATAGCAGAAGTCAATTACAAATTACTTACCAGATGGCACTATACCCCAGCCAAACTGCACCAAATGTTCCCAGACAGTTCCCCATTGTGTTGGAGGAGCTGTGGGAACAAGGCTACTCATGCTCATATCTGGTGGTACTGCCCATTCATTCGCCCCTTTTGGACGGAGGTTCTCAACCTTATATCTCAGATTTCAGATGTTAATCTCCCAAATGATCCTTGGACCGTCCTCTTTCATGCTACTAAAGAATCCATTGTTTCCTATAAACGTTCGCTCATACCCCATCTGCTGAACACTGTCAAGGCCCTAATCCCCACCTTTTGGGGTCAATCCACAATCCCGTCCATAAAAAGATGGTTACAGAAGGTCGCAGAGGTTCACCATTTGGAAGACATAACTCATAGCATCAGGGGTACTTTTCAGAGACACTCTTTAACATGGGCACCATGGATAAAATTCATATCTTCACCCTTTTATAAAGATATTTTAACACAACCAGACTAAGTCTGCGAATATCTCCTCAGCCACTGGATATGGTCTCTTACTAACTAACTTAATTCTAGGGATTTATCTCCCTCTGAATGTGGATTATTTTTCCTCCTGAATAACTATATAGCAACTGATATTGCTACTCTAACACACAATGACACCCATGCCAACCTCCCCCCCCCTCCCTCCCCCCTTTTCCTTTTTGTGTTTCTTTTCCTATCCTTTCTCCTATCCCTACCTTTTTACTCTCTTTCCTTTTCTCCACCTATCTTCTTCTTATCTCTTCTCTTGAAAGCATTTTCTAACCACCCGCTCTATCTTGTTGCAATATTAATGTCTGAATTGAATTTCTTTTCTTTCTATTTGTTTATATAGAAGTAAGCTTTTGCTTAGTTTTTGGTTATATCTGTTTGTTCAATTCCTTTTTGCATTTACAAGGGCAATTTTTTGAATACTGATATATGCTTGGAATATGTGCACTTTGAATCCCTTGTTTTCTGTTCAAAAGATTGCTTTCCATATGTTATATGTTTACTTTCTTCTTTATATTAATCTTTAATAAACAATTATTAAACAAAAATAAATAAATAAATAAAGTGTGCACAGATCACTCCTATATTTAAAAAGCCCTCATCAAGCCCTCACCCCACCAACATGAACAACTTAAAACCCATCTCATTGCTCCCATTCACCTCTAAATTTATAGAAGGCTTAGTCTACAACCATCTTAGCTCCTATCTCAGTGAAAATAACCTTTTTGACCCCTTACAGTCTGTCTTTTGCTTGCAGCACCCCACAGAAACTGCCTTACTGAACTCAGTAACGATTTACTAACTGCTAAAACCAATAGCCACTACTCCATACTCATACTACTTGACCTCTCTGCAGCCTTTGATACTTTTGACCACCTTCTCCTTCTCAATAACTTATGTTCCCTTGACCTCCAAGATTTTGCTCTATCCTGGCTCTCCTCTTGCCTATCATGGTGCTCCTTCAGTGTTACCTACAACTCTGTCTCCGCCTCTCTATTTCCTCTTTCTATAGGGGTCCCCCAAGGCTCTGTTCTTGGACCCCTTCTTTTCTCTATCAACACATCCTCCCTTGGTCACTTGATAACCTTACCCAGCTTCCAATACCATCTCTACGCCCATGACACCCATATCTATCTGTCTACTCCTCACCTTACTCCTTCAGTCTCCTCTGGCATCCTGCCCATCTTCAAGACTTCTCCAAAGCCTCTCCTATCCTCTGGATCCTCTGTCCAGCTATATCCTACTCTGGCTGCCTTCAGGCGATCCCTGAAAACTCATCTCTTCAGGGAAGCCTATCACGCCTCCAACTAATCTTTGATCACTTCCATCAACTCATTCCCAACAGTTACATCCTTTTGTACCACTTGCCCCACTCTATTAGCTTGTAAGCGCTTTTGAGCAGGGCCCTCTTAACCCTCTTGTATTTTATTGTATTGTAACTGTACTGTCTCCCTTTTATATGGTAAAGTGCTGCATAAACTGTTGTTGCTATATAAATCCTGTATAATATTAATAATAATAATAATAATAATAATAATAATAATAATCTCAGAGTCTAGTTTTCTTCAAGTGAGAGTTAAACAATAATTAGACACAGACCAAGCAGGCAGAGCAATTATGAGATAGATCACATTGCAGTCTTTCATCACATTAGCACCCCCAAATTTGTGATGCAACACAGAGGAAATGGCGAGGCATAGATTTTGACATGATAAAAAATCTGCCTGATCTTTTAGCGAACATGGACACACTAGGTGAATGAATCAATGAACAAAGGAGGATCAATCCGCCATGTCACTACAAACTGCAGCCACAACAAATGAGCCCATCATTACAAGGAAAGTTAGACAAACAACACAGGGAATATAGAGTAATATCTAATTAAAACATCAAAACATTTGAAGGTGCACAATGTCTTTAAACATTTTAAGGGTCTCCATCCATTAGGTAGAAAAAATTACATTTCAAATTTTGCATATCTACCTGACTAAAATACAAGAAACATTAAAAATTCATAAAATGATTACACATGGCATATATTTTAATCTTGAACATAATAAATATGGGTAAAATACTATACATTTCCCTTAAATGTATAGATTTATTTACTGTCAGAGACAGTTTTATGCAGAAGACCTGATATTTTCAATTTTATTCAGATTCAGTTTTTCTGTATTAATCAGACAAGAATGTGTAGTAAGTAAGCATTTTATATAGGACAACCAGTGGAGAATTTCCATTGTTTAGATCATTTGCCTCTGAAAGCATTTTATTTTGCGTTATGAAAAACAAATCCATGCATATTGCTCTTTATTTTCATTTGTTCATGCTTACCAAAATAAATCATATGTGTGCAGATAAGCATCTGTAATCCTATACTATCATCCTGCCTTCCCTTACTGTTTTATACATTCATCATGGAAAAATAAATGTATGTATCTTATGATACAGATCTCATTTAAGTCAATATTGCAGGCCCCCCAGCAAGGAGTAAATATCTTTATATTTCCAGGCTGCCCTTGCTTCTACAAATGCCTGGAATCTAATGTAATGAAAATAAATTTAGACAATATGGGTTCTTACACTCAACAGATAAAGTGACTGATGTTAAATAGATTTATTTTGTTGATGAGTTATATGACATTTGAAAGCAAAATGCTGAAGCTCATAAGATTTTTAAAATGTCACTGAGCCTCACTATTATTTGTATGCTTCAAATAAGTTGAAAATTTCCAGTTTGCATGCCTGTAATAGGAAACCGTATATACAGTGGGGACGGAAAGTATTCAGACTCCCTTAAATTTTTCACTCTTTGTTATATTTCAGCCATTTGCTAAAATCATTTAAGTTCATTTTTTTCCATTTTTTTAATGCACACACAGCACCTCATATTGACAGAAAAACACAGAATTGTTGACATTTTTGCAGATTTATTAAAAAAGAAAAACTGAAATATCACATGGTCCTAAGTATTCAGACTCTTTGCTCAGTATTTAGTAGAAGCACCCCTTTGATGTAATACAGCCATGAGCCTTTTTGGGAAAGATGCAACAAGTTTTTCACACCTGGATTTGGGCATCCTCTGCCATTCCTCCTTGCAGTTCTGTCAGGTTCTGTCAGGTTGGATGGTAAATGTTGGTGGACAGCCATTTTTAGGTCTCTCCAGAGATGCTCAATTGGGTTTAAGTCAGGGCTCTAGCTGGGCCATTCAAGAACAGTCACAGAGTTGTTGTGAAGCCACTCCTTTGTTATTTTTGCTGTGTGCTTAGGGTCATTGTCTTGTTGGTAGGTAAACCTTCGGCCCAGTTTGAGGTCCTGAGCACTCTGGAGAAGGTTTTCCTCCGGGATATCCCTGTACTTGGCCGCATTCATCTTTCTCTTGATTTCAACCAGTCGTCCTGTCCCTGCAGCTGAAAAACACCTCCACAGCATGATGCTGCCACCACCATGCTTCACTGTTGGGACTGTATTGGACAGGTGATGAGCAGTGCCTGGTTTTCTCCACACATACCGCTTAGAATTAAGGCCAAAAAGTTCTATCTTGGACTTATCAGACCAAAGAATCTTATTTCTCACCATCTTGGAGTTCTTCAGGTGTTTTTTTGCAAACTCCTTGAGGGCTTTCATGTGTCTTGCACTGAGGAGAGGCTTCCGTCAGGCCACTCTGCCATAAAGCCCCGACTGGTGGAGGGCTGCAGTGATGGTTGACTTTCTACAACTTTCTCCAATCTCCTGACTGCATCTCTGGAGCTCAGCCACAGTGATCTTTGGGTTCTTCTTTACCTCTCTCACCAAGGCTCTTCTCCCCCGATAGTTCAGTTTGGCCGGACGGCCAGCTCTAGGAAGGGTTCTGGTCATTCCAAACATCTTCCATTTAAGGATTATGGAGGCCACTGTGCTCTTAGGAACCTTAAGTGCAGCAGAAATTTTTTTGTAACCTTGGCCAGGTCTGTGCCTTGTCACAATTCTGTCTCTGAGCTCTTCAGGCAGTTCCTTTGACCTCATGATTCTCATTTGCTCTGACATGCACTGTTATCTGTAAGGTCTTATATAGACAGGTGTGTGGCATTCCTAATCAAGTCTAATCAGTACAATCAAACACAGCTGGACTCAAATGAAGGTGTAGAACCATCTTAAGGATGATCAGAAGAAATGGACAGCACCTGTGTTAAATATATGAGTGCCATTCAGACCCACAAGGGTCTGAATACTTAGGACCATGTGATATTTCAGTTTTCCTTTTTAATAAATCTGCAAAAATGTCAACAGTTCTGTGTTTTTCTGTCAATATGGGGGGGGGGGGGGTTAATGAGGAAAAAAATGAACTTAAATGATTTTAGCAAATGGCTGCAATATAACAAAGAGTGAAAAAATTAAGGGGGTCTGAATACTTTCCGTCCCCACTGTATGATATTACCCAACACATATTAGAACCCAGATGCCTTGTGTGCTGAGGATTTCTGATTATTTTATGAAAAATCCATGCTGTATATAATTTAATCTTGGTATATGCTGATATGTGCTGATTAGGGCCATCTTCCAATGTAAAATGTTTCTAAAGATAGAAATTACCTTGGAAGAAAAAAAGTTACAATCCCTGGGAAAGAGCATCGGACATAGTGCCAGAACGCCATTAAAGTCTATGTGAGCTGAATCTTGTAATATTTTATGGTCTTATTCAAGGCCAATTTGCAAGCTTTTGCTAAAGAAAATGTATTGGTAGCAGTATAGTAGGGGACATTTATGAAAAAAAAGTGTTTTAAAAATGCTGTTTAGTGGGGAGGTGGCCTTTTAATGTGGCTTAAGGGGCAATATTGAAAATAAATAAATCATTTAAATAACACGCTTGGGGGAAGCTTTCTGCCTCCACATGAAGTTTCACATCACTGTGATGTAGGCCTGCAAAAGTGACATTTGCAGAAAGCAATAGATACAGTATATATTAAAAAAAATTGTTTTGGAAGCTTTGAGTGACATTTGTGTTAAATACATATCATGTTACACATGCATTGTTGTTTGTTTTCCCTTTAAATAGTTGTGTTCTTTCCCTACTCTGTAGCTAGAGGATGCTCTGTGTAGTTAGTCCCACCCTTCTTCCACATGCTTTAGTCTCTATTCATCACATGTTTTCTATTCTGCTGGAGCTAGACACACTATGATTTGTTGACCTATCTGACATTCATCTATAAAGATCTGCACACGTTTTTGGTTAAAGCTTTCTGCAGTCTGCAGGATGTCATTTGTATTGAGCCACTGTCTGCCAGGCTACTAGACTGTAAGTTAATTTATCTCACCACAACTGGATCAGTTATAGAACTCATACTTTTAGTATTTAGATTGTTGAAGCAGAGAACTGCACAAGCATCAAATGCTCACATAAGTAAATCCAATATTATTTAAAAATTTTGGGATTGAAACGTGTGAAAAAGTCACTGTTGTGCTAATTAGTGCTCTCATCAACCTGACTTACTGTTATCTTAACCAATTGAACTCTGGATGGTTTTACCCCCCTTATGACCAGAGCATTTTTTACTATTCAGCACAATGCTATTTTAACTGGTAAATGCGTGGCCGTGGAACTCTGTATGTACATGAATCTTTTATCATTTTTTTTCACACAAATAGAGATTTCTTTAGGTGGTATTTGATCACCACTGTGTTTTTTTATTTTTTGCAATATTAATGAAAAACAAATTAAACAAAAATAATATTTTCCCAATAAAATTAGATTTCTTCATAAATTTAGACCAAAATGTTGAGGATATGTGGAAAATGGTTCTCATGCAGCCGGCTCACTGCATCTGGATTTGGGGTTTGGGCCACAACACCTTCTGGATACATAAAGGACGTAATGATCGCTTCTTGAAATTTTAGGAAAGATCCAGTTCTTCCTGCTTTGTAAATTACAAAAGCATTATATATAGCCAATTGGAATGAATAAATAGACACTTTTTTGTACCAATGTCTTGGGCCAGGTTCACATGTGTGCAAATTGGATGTGGGTATCCTCGCATCCAATTTGCATAACACGCGAGTGTGACTAGCTCTCGATGGACCCGGTTCACACAGGACGGCTGCGGTCTACATTCCAAAAGGGTCCTGTGTGTTTCGGTCCAATTCGGGTGCAAATTCAGGCAAAAATTCTGACCTGATTCGCACCTGAACTGGTGAACAAGAACACACCGGACCACATGCTGGGAACCGCGCCACACATATGTGAACCCGGCCTAGCTCTGCAGGTAGCTAAATACAGCTTTATCATTTGGTTGTTAAAATCTATGCCTCACATATAAAAATTATAATCTTGTACACAGAGAGGACTTTTCAGCTACACCAGATGTGCTAATTTGGACCACTGTATTTGTGTGAATGGAAGGCACTCTTCCTAAACAAAGGTGGCAGCATAGTCCCATATTACCCTGCCACTGCCCCCCCCCCCCCATGTAGTCTGGGCATTTGGTGGGGCTCCTTTTCACTGTCTTTTCCCTCATAAGCTCTAAATCTGTATGTATGTATAGGCTTTTGCCTTTTCATAGAGCTTATGCAGTTTGACTCCATATCTGGCATGCTTGCTGGGGAGATGCTGCTTAATTGCAAGGCAGCCAGTGAAATGTATGAGAGACTCTATGCAGATGTTTTTGTGGGGCGTATATCCATCTGCAAATTTACACACAATTTACAGTTACCTAGTGCGACTTATGGGAAAAAGAGCTCCTGGCTGATAAGGACTGCTTGAACCACTAGAAATAAAATTTATCTGCTAGTGCTAGCAGAGATCAGGCTTCATCTTTCTAACATTGTGGTTTTGTGTGCAATGTATCAGAGGTGGCAGTGTTCTAATGAAACTGCACTTGTTGGGAGGGGGGCTAAACACAAGTGCTGGAAGATATTGGAGCTGATCCTGCTAATGCTGTGGTTTTGGTTACACTATACTAAGGGGGACACTAGTATAGTTCTGTTTGTGGTTAATATATTGAGCCATACAGACACTATACTGGCAATGGTGGTAATCAGCGACCTCTAGTGTGAGTCCAATAGTGTGCGGGCAATCTATCGCTAATTGACCCTGGCTGGGAGGGATGCCAATAGACCCTGATGCCATTTGATGTCACAAGTAGTTCGGTTCGCAGCAGAACTCCGGAACAGGGGAAATGTTCTAACCCGAATGGAGAACCTCATTGAAGTCTATGAGAGCTGAATAGGAAAAATTAAAAGTGCCCATTTTGAAGGCTTATATTCAAGTAATGATTTAAAAGAAGAAGTTGGCAGGGGGCGTAGCCTGAGTCTGCATGGCGTAGGACGCATCTTCCCGGAGCTCCGGCAATACTCCTGATAACTCTTTTATCCTGCGACCCTAAAGTAAGATTTACTCACTGTCTGGTGTGGAAAGGTGCCCCTAGTCCCCAGCAACATGTCTCCGCCAAAAGCTAGTAAAACAGCAACCGCTAAACTAGCACAATACCGCCGACAAGAAGGAGAGGAGGGGGAGTAAGATGGCGGCACCAAGAGAGAGGCAGGAGAACGAGCCATGAGAGACACAGACAGACTGCTTGAGGCCATAACACTGTGCCGCACCTCTCTCACAGCACAAATAGAGGAGGTTAAAACTGACATCTCCCTAATAAGGCAAGGTTTCCAAAAACTAAGGGAAAGAGTAAAGGATGTAGAAACCCGTATAAGCACCGCTGAAGATGCCATTCCGCCATTGCAGTCCAAATCAGAAAGCATGCAGTGCCAGATTACACAACTGATTGCCAAACAAGACAAAATGGAAAACCGTATGAGGAGGTGCAATATTTGTTTGATCGGTCTTCCGGAGGGTGCTGAGAGTAAGGACCCATCTACTTATTTGGAACAGTTACTCATCAGTACATATGGCCGCGAGGCATTCTCCCCTATGTTAACGGTGGAGAGAGCACACCGCATGCCGGCCCGACCTCCTCCTATGGGGGCCCCCCCTCGCACCTTTATCGCTAAGCTACTAATTTATAAAGAAAGGGACGCAGCTCTCCGGATGGACAGAGTAAAGGGAAACATCCCCGTGGGAAACATCAAAGTGGCGATCTTCCCAGATTTTTCAGCCGACATTCAGAAAAGGTGCCAAGGATTCATGGAAGCAAAGCGGCTGATTCGCACACAAAACCTGAAATATTCCATGCTTTACCTGGCTCGCCTGCGTGTGGAAAGTGGGGATCGTGTTTTATTTTTTGATGACCCGATGGAAGTTACCTCATGGCTGGAACGCAGGATGGAACCTAACCGAGGAGACTGATAAGAACACTTCGGAGAAATGCGGTGAGACATAGCCACATTCTAAATTTTTTTTTGTTATAAAACCAAATCTTTATTTTTCAGTTCTTTATGCTCCCTCTTCATGTAGCTACAGCATGGACCTGGTTATATAGAACATTGTTAAGGCACACCTGCCTGTATGCAGACTTGATTGATCTATAATCATTTGTAGCTGTACTACACTAACTTTGACTTACTCTGTTGGCCTGAATTAGTGATCACCTCATGGTAATATGCACACAGAACTGGTGGAGCATAATCCAACACCAACCACCACTACTATATAGGAGTCGACTTGTCATGCACAATTACTCACCTTTTGGGGGATTTATTCTACTCCATGCTCCTGTCTTCCAAACCCCTTTTTTTTCAATTTTTATTGTTCAGTTTTTTTTTTCTTTTTTATATAAGCCGAATAGGGGAGTATGTTTGTCCTACAAATAGCCTGTACAGCGCAGCAAATTTTTGCTCCGTTTACCACTGGAACTTAAAACCCCTTGTTCTGTTGACGAGGGGGAGAAAGAATATTGGGACATGTCATTTATGTACAGCAGGTTACGTCAGAGATCAGCGACACAGCTCATTTTGGCACAAGGATATGGGGCGAAAGTATGGTGTCAACACATGAGGCTGGGTTGCATATGTTGCATATGTTTTTTTATGTGTCTATTGTTAACATGTCTGCCAATATTGTTATTTCCAGTTGGTAGTTCACAAAAATTAAGGAAAGATGCCTGCACAAGTTGGGGTGGGTGTAGGGCAGGGAGGGGGGTGGGGAAATTTTTACAGTTATACCTGCTAATCCATGGTGCAATAAGAAAGATATGGCAAGAGGAAATGTATGTGCACAAATATACTAAATGGAAATCACACTAATTTCATTTGTACCCCTGGTGTTGTGCAGGCGCTGGGACTTGGTTGTTTTCTTGCAGAACCATACAACACCAGGCAGTATTGTGATAGATTATTTCCTGTATGTAATGATATGGCGTCAATAAAATTCCTAACCTGGAATGTAAGGGGTCTACGTGACAAGATCAAACGGTCGGCAGCCCTTGCATTCCTGCAGAAACAAAGAGCAGACGTGATTGCATTAGTAGAGACCCATATAGAAGGAAGGCTTCAGATGGCATTATGCAGACCATGGGTGGCGTGGGCTTACCACTCTGCCCACACAACCCATGCTAGAGGAGTCTCGATTCTCATAGCAAAGTCAGTACACTTTGAAATGTGTGAAGTGCTTACAGAGCCACAGGGTCAATATGTATTCATACATGCCAAATTGTATGGAGAACCGTTCCTTATTATGGCCTTTTACATTCCGCCCCCATTTTGTACAACTGTAATTATGGAAGGATTCACCTTCATGTCCAGATTTCCCAATATACAAACAGTGTGGCTGGGAGATTTTAATACCACTCTTTGTACAGCCCTAGACAGACTTCAGGGTACTCGGTCTTTGGGGCTTGAGACGGAAGGGACAAGGTTTGCTAAGATGATATCCGCCTTCCACTTAGTGGATACATGGCGCCATAAGTATCCACAGACTAAGGCCTACTCCTGTTTCTCCAGCACCCATAAATCCATGTCGTGTATCGATTTTGTCCTGGTGTCGAGATCCCTGACGCCGAGAATTATTGATACTGCTTTTTGTCCCAGATTACTTTCTGACTATAGTCCATACTGGACTACCCTGAGTATCCCCATAGATAAACCTAGGAAACCTTGGCGCTTAAACCCATTCTGGCTGACCCTTTTACCGGAAGATAATGACCTCCAAAACATCTGGGAACGATATTTTACGGAAAATGATCGAAAAGCCTCTTTTTCAGCAATTTGGGACTCCTTCAAGATATACGTCCATACGACTATATCTTCCCTGATAAATAAAATTAAGGAAGACTCTGCTGACACTTTTAATAGGGTGGTAACGGAATTAAATACCACTGAGCAAGAATACACTTCCAACCCCAATCTAGACATAGCCAATAGACTTAAAATGCAATCCAGAATAGTAAATCAAATCCAATTCTCTAAGGCCAGACAAAAGCTATTCTTCACCAAACAAAAACTTGAACATGGAGAAAAAGCGGGCAAACTACTGGCGTACTTGGTACACAGTGAGGATAGACCCCCGGTAGTTATTACTCTGCAGAGTCCGGAGGGTCAACCAATTACAGATCCCTGTACAGTGACAACTGGATTCAAGGACTTCTTTAGTGACTTGTGCAATTCAAAAACAATAGGCTCCACAGAGTTGAGAGAGAACTTTTTCCACAGAATAACTCTCCCTCAATTAACGAATGAACAAATAGATCTACTTGAGGCACCCATAACTATAGATGAAATAACTGTTGCTGTAGCAAGTTTTGCTAGATCTAGGTCCCCAGGTTCGAATGGGCTTCCTATAGAATTTTACTCTCAATTCAGTGAAGTACTTATACCCAAGTTGCTTAAGTTATATAACCACCTATTTGAGACTTTTACGTTAGCCCCATCCATGAGAGAGGCCACAATAATTCTCCTTCCTAAACCAGGAAAAGATCCAGGCTATCCAGAATCCTACTGACCCATTTCTCTACTACAAGTAGATAGAAAAATTCTTGCTAAGGTACTGTCGATACGACTTACCCAGGTAATACTGTCACTAATACATGCTGACCAGGTGGGTTTTATGCCAGGCCGTAACACATCCTTTAACCTTCGTAAATTATATATTAACCTACAAGCCGAACATGCAGAGGTTGACCTTAGATACGGCTAAGGCGTTTGACTCGGTGGAGTGGGAGTATTTGTGGACATGCCTAGAGGGATATGGCTTTGGCCCGAAATTCATTAAATGGGTGCAACTACTGTACCAGTCACCCATGGCCAAGGTTGTAGCTAATGGATGGACCTCCGCACAGTTCAATCTCAGTAGAGGAACGAGACAGGGCTGTCCCCTGTCCCCACTTCTCTACGCCTTGGCCGCAGAACCTTTGGCTATATCCATCCGAGCAGATCCAGAAATACGAGGATTGGAATCAGACAATCTCACAGAGAAAATCAGTACGTATGCGGATGATACGCTATTATACTTGGCAGATTCAGGTCCTTCCTTACGGAAGGCATTACAAACCATTGAACAGTTTGGCACATTCTCCAGGTTGAAAATTAATTGGGAAAAATCACAAATCTTGTCTATAGATAGTTTCCCACCATCTGAGATACAGGCCAACTTGCCACTCCAGCGGGTTAGCGTCATAAAATATTTAGGAATTCATGTTTCTTTTTTTTTTTTTTTTTTTCTTTTTTTCTTCGCCACTTCAGCCAACTTAATCCAGAGACAGCTTTCAGGTTAGTACTCATATTTGTCTCTAACTCAGTTACATCATTGTGGCCTTTCAAATTCCTTTTCTCTTTCCCTTTTTTTTTTTCCCTTTTTCCTTCTTGGTATTCCAAGCTTAAATAGTCATAGTATTACCAAAATATAACACATAGAACACATATCTGATACATCTAGCCCAGCTGGCCACAATCCTCTTGTTACTATTGTACGTGGCTATAAGATATTTCTTTTCTATCTAATATACCCTTTCCCCCTGCCCCCCAATAACCCGCCATTATTAAGCTCACCTAATTCCAGGGCACACCCAAGATCTAGCTGCAGTTCTGTGCATTGTTCTCTCATGGCTTTAAGACTCTAAGCTACACCCGATTCAACGTCTCTCTTTTGTTAGGGAGACAAGTGCTCTCAGCTCTAAAGCAGGATATGACATTGCTTGGACCCACGGGTTCCATAATCTCTCAAACCTGTTATAGTTACCTAATCTAGTATAGAATGTCCTTTCATTCCACACTGTAGAGTTGACAGTTCCAACCCAAGCTTCTGGGGTCGGAGGTGTTCTTGATTGCCAGGATTGTGCTATTAGTTTTCTAGCTTGAAACAGACATCTTGCTACCGCTACAGCTGTGCTCCAGTCGCTCGGCCCAGTATTAACATGTCCCAGCACGCAAGTCTTAGGGTCAAACTCTAGGTTGGTGCTAAATGTGGTATTTATTTTCTTTAAAATCTCGGACCAGTACCTAACTAGTTTTGGGCACCTCCAGACCATGTGGATTAAATCGCCAGATCCTCTACATCTAGGGCACTCATCGTTGGTTCTACGACCAAACATAAACAGCTTTTTTGGTGTATAGTAAGTTCTGTGCAGCAACATCAGGTGGGAAGCTTTTTGTGCTGGAGAGACCGACACTTCTGATCCTAACTCCAAAATCCTTTTCCACTGCTCGTCCGTTATCTCCCCCACATCAGCCGCCCATCTGTCCCTGCCCCCAAGGAGGCCTACCTGTGTATTTCTTCTCTTTGTTAGTTGGTTGTATGCCTCTGTGATTAAGCCCTTGGTGGACTCTGATTTAATTATTGTTTGTAATAGTGGCATCCTACACCAACTGGGGGGTTGTCTGTTAAACTGCTTGCTCAGGGCATGCCTAATCTGTAGATAACTATAGAAGACTTGACTTGGTAACCCGTACTCCTGCCTCAAATCCTCAAATGATTTCAGGGTATCCCCCTCATATAATTGTACCAGACGGTTTATCCCACAGTTTTCCCACATCCTATTTCTTTCAACAGATAGCAATTCATGCAAGTACTTATTATTCCAAATTGGCGAATATTCTGAAGTTCCTTTGTAACCCATTATCCTCTTGACTGTTTGCCAAACCCTAGTGATCAATTTAAACGTCAGAATCTCTCCTTGCAGTGAATCTGCCTCCAGCGCTTCCGCTAATGAACTGTGTAGGCTCCCCTGTAGAGTAATTTTGGCACACTTACTTCCCCCTCCCTCGGTAGCGCATCCCCTTAGTTGTTGTAACTGGGCTGCAAGGAAATAACTAAACGGATGTGGGACCCCCAGTCCCCCCCTCCGTGGCAGGGCGCTGCAGCTTTTGTAATCCAATCCTGGCCTGCCCTTTTTTCCATATTAGCTCCCTAAAGAGGGATTGGATTTTTTGAAACCACTTCTCCCCAATCCAGACTGGGGAGTTGTGGAGCAGATATAACAGCTGCGGCATCCATACCATTTTGATCAGATTGGCTCGACCCGCCACAGACAGAGGGAGTCTGCTCCAGATATCGCATTTTTTCTTGAATTTTAATAAGAGAAGGACCAAGTTGTCCTCAATAAACGCACCAGGGTCCTTGGACATCACAACACTGAGATACATCATCTTCCCCGTTACTTTCAACTGGGGCAAGCACGTCGAGACAGGGTTGGCCAGTGAGTCAATCGGTATGAGTGACAATTTCTCCCAGTTAATATCAAGTCCCGAGAACTTACCGAAGTTCTCTACCAGATGCATCACTTTCTCCAGTGAGGAGGTCGTGTCCCCCAAGAAAAATAGAACGTCGTCCGCGAAGAGCGCTATTTTCTCTTCCACCCCCTTTCTATGGAATCCCTGCAATTCGGGTGATGATCTCACTGCACCCGCCAATGGCTCCATGGCCAGAACAAACAGTAGGGGGGACAAGGGACAGCCCTGTCTTGTTCCTCTTTCGAGGGGGAAACTTTCCGAGTATTCGTTATTTATCCTGAGCCTTGCCCTTGGGTGATTATATAGAATTTTAATCCAGCTAATAAATACGGGCCCAAATCCAAACCTCTCTAGCACCCTCCATAAATATTCCCACTCCAGGGTGTCGAAGGCCTTAGCAGTATCCAAGGACAGTATGGCTCTAGAGCCTGAATTTTTTGTTGGTACCTGGAGGTTCAGATATGCCCTTCTGATATTGGTGCTGGTAGACCGACTGGGGATAAACCCAGATTGGTCCAGATGCACAAGTTTTGCGATACACTTATTCAGTCTGGATGCCAACACCCTTGCTACAATCTTGGCATCTGAGCACAGCAGTGATATCGGTCTATACGAAGAGACTTCCAGTTGGTCTTTCCCCTCCTTTGGTATCACTACTATATCGGCCTCCGACATTGATGGAGGCAGCCTTCCATCCTTAGTCATCTGTTCCAGCACTTTTAGAAGCTCCGGGAGCAGGACCTCCCCATACTTCCTGTAGATCTCCAATGGCAACCCATCGGGGCCCGGAGATTTCTGGCCTGACAACTCCGCAACTGCCTTTTGTAATTCCTCCAAGGTCAAGGGGGACTCCATCTCACTCCTATCCCTCTCCGTGAGTACAGGCAGGTCTATCCTTTCTAAGAACCCGTCCATATCGCGCCGGTCCCAACCCCGCCGCGACCTGTACAGGTCTCTATAGAATGTAGAAAAAGTCTCTAAAACCTCAGCGGGATTACATGTGATCTTTCCAGCTGGTGTCTTAATTGAGGAGATGGCCGGTGAGGATAGATTTGACTTGGTTAAGAGTGCAAGCATCCGGCCTACTTTCTCCCCTTCGCCAAAGTAGTTTTGTTTCTGGAAGAGTCTCTTGTTCTCTGCTCTTCTATTGATTACTTCTTTATATTCTTGTTGTTTCTTAAGCCAAATTTCCTGCTTTTCAGGGGTTGGATCTGCCACGTATTGTGCTTCTGATTCCATGGCTTCCCTACTAGCCCTCGCCTCCCATTCCCTTGACGATTTCTTTATTATAACAACCTGCTGATGTAGTAATCCCCTGAGGTATGCTTTTAGGGTATCCCACACTACCCCTGCTGGTGCTGTACCTGAGTTAATTGTTACAAACTCTTTTAGTTTGGAGGTTATATCTGCTGGGCTGCTTATCAAATCCAACCATAGCGGCTTTATTGTCCACATTTTCTGACTAGATCTAATATTTAAGTTTAGGGTCAAAGTCAAAGGTGAGTGGTCTGAAATTCCCCTTGGCCTATACTCTATATTTCTGATTAGTCGCAGGGCTTCAATGTTACCCACTGCCATATCTATACACAAAAGCATAGAATACGACCCTGAGTAACAGGAGTACTGTCGAGCGTTTGGATTGTGTGATCTCCACAGGACGCACCATCCGATCTCCTCAAGAAGTTGGCCTAGACGCCCCTCTGGTACCCTTTCCACCCGGGTCGCGGGCGGAAACCGATCCATGTTATTATCCAGAACTGCGTTAAAGTCCCCCACCACTACTATCGGAGTATCTACCTCATTATCCACAAACTCTAACAGATCCAACATGATCTCTGTTTTAAACGGAGGGGGAATGTAAACATTTGCTATAACCAAAGGCCTATTTTCCACAACGCAGCTCAGGAAGACATAGCGTCCCAACATGTCTGTCCTAGTTCTCCTGCAGGAAAATAAAATACCTCTCCTCACTAATATGCTTACCCCTCTTGAATAAGAGTTATGAACTGTATGATACTGTTCTTGGAATTTATAACTCCGAACATGTAATTTAGTTTCATTAGTAAGATGAGTTTCCTGCAGGCAAACCAGTTCAACCTCATAGGCCTCCATTATCGAGAACACCGCTGCCTTTTTAATAGGATCGCCCATGCCCCTAATATTCCAAGAACCTATTTTTAGAGTTTTAAAGGGCATCTAAGGAAGATAAAAAGAAAAACAAAAATAAGAAATGAAAAATAATAAAAAGAACAATGCCCTAAAAAGAAAGGGTGATTCGTTTGTGTCTTTGTGTATGCAAAGCTTACAATCATCTCTATAATTGTGTCAAACAAAAAAGTGAAAGGGGGGGAGGGCGAGGGACCCCCGCGTCCAGGGACCACCCCCCCTCTCCCCTTATATTATTTAACTGCAAATACAAACCACATGTGCAGCTATATTTTGTTTTTGTAAACCCCCTCCTCCTAGATACACGTGCCTTATGTTCACCCCGTTGCCTGACCTTATATCTCGCTATAAACCCCCCTCCCCCCCAACTTCTACCTGACCCATCCCCCTTTTTCCCACCCCTTTTTGTGTCCCCCCCTCCTGCCTAACTAGGCAAGCCCTAGGGGCTGTGCTTGTGACCTTTTTCCTCCCTCCCAACCATTCAAGAAAAAACTCCCCACTCATATACTGACCAAGTGCTTTGTGACGCACTTTCAAACTCCTCCTCCCCTCCCCCCTTCCCGCGGCCCAGTTCCAAAACACCAAAATGATACTTAAAACATTTATACCTAGTGCAACCACATCCTTCATCCGTGCTTCCATCCAACACACCCCCCTTACTCCCCTCCCCCGTGCCATCCACTATATGCTGTATACAGGAGAAACAAACCAAAAAAAAAAAAAAAGAAATCAAAATAATTCAACCAGCCTTATATAGCCCCTAACTCTGCAGGTTCATTTTGTTGTCTTCGAGCCATTTTGTTGCCCCTGATGTTGTATCAAAATAATGAATAGCCCCTAGGGCAGTAATACGTAAACGTGCCAGATACAGCAGGGCGTATTCAATTTTGTAATTCCGTAAATTGCGTTTGATGTCCCTAAATTCGGCCCTTCGTTTCTGCAGGTCTGGAGAGTAGTCGGGGAAAAATAAAATTTTAGCCCCGTTGTGAAAAATATC
Source organism: Lithobates clamitans (assembly GCA_037952925.1). NCBI lineage: Eukaryota > Metazoa > Chordata > Amphibia > Anura > Ranidae > Lithobates > Lithobates clamitans. The sequence goes on along the minus strand of JBBGZY010000458.1, from coordinate 1,013,587 downwards.
CCCCTTCTCTCTGGCCCTGCGCATCAATGTTACCTTGTCTCTATAATTAAAAAGTTTCATAATTATTGGCCTGGGATACCCCCCTGGTGGCGGGGCCCTAGTTGGCACTCTGTGGGCTCTTTCGATAGCAAAGAGGTGAGAAAAAGTTTCCATCCCGAATATTCCCCTAAGCCAGTTCTCCAAGAACTCCTCGGGGTGGGAACCCTCGGTCCGCTCCGGTAGGCCCACCACCCTCACGTTGTTCCTGCGAGACCTATTTTCCATTTCCTCCATTTTGGCTTTGTGCAAGCCAATCTGCGTTTTCATTGCTTTGAGCTCTTGCTTCAATGGGGTCAAATCATCCTCAGCCTGACTCAACCTCTCCTCTAATAAGGTTGTTCTAGCAACAGTCCTTTGCAGTTCTTGGCTTACTGTAATTAGTTCTTTCTTTAACCCCTTCAGCTGGTCGCACAGATCACTTAGGGAGGCTTTGCAGGAATTGACAGCACATAAATCATCTTTCAGTGTAGGCTCCGCTATTAGTGATGTATTTTGCTCAGCAGTATTGCTAGTTGCCATTCCTGAGGGCTCACCTGCAGAGCTTTTACTGCTCGCAGTTTTTGTAGTGTGTATAGCCGTCGGCCCTTTTCCTAGGCTCTTCCTATCCCCAGAGCCCCCCACATAAGATTTCTCCTGCTGTTGTTGGGTGCTTTTAGATGGTGATGAGGTAGAGGAGTGCGCAAATTTTTCCAGTTTGGCCGCTGCTGCTGCTAGGTTCCCCTTTTCTTTTGATGAGCGAGTCATTTGAGAACTAGTATTCTCCTGCTGCTGCAGCTCCACTCCCTTTTTTTTAGTCATAGCTTATTGTATAATCCGGGGCGAACAGTTATAGTAATTTAACAGCTCGACAGGTTGACCTTTCCCTTCCTTTTTTTCAAATCAAATGTTAACACAGTCCCACTAATGACTTTCTAACATTCAACTGCCACTAGGACTAGCTCCCAGCCTAATATGACAAGTAGCTCAGTGTTATTAGGTTATTTGTAAAATCAGCGTCTGTTTTAATTACACATCTCATCACCAGCCAACAGGATGCCTCTCTCCCTCGCAGGACAAGCCTCTATGCAGTCATAAGACAGGCTGCCTAAGCCTCAGGCCTTGCACTTCAGAGGCAGCAATTCAGCCCTTAGAGGGAGAGAAAAAAAAAAAAAACAGTCCGCTTCTTAAAAGGCCAAAATAATTTGTACCTTGGTACTGCCAGACTACCTGGGCAGTGCAGAGACGTTCCCAGTGATCGCTTCCTCTGCAAACAGCAAACGCCGTCCCCGCCGCCTCCTCCCGCTAGCATCGGAACCGTTGCCCCGGCAACCCTCTCAAGCACAGCCGATGTCCCACGCTCCTCTTCGCCGCTCCAAGGAGGGGGCCGCTAACGTCGCTGTACAGGCAGTAGCGTTGATGTTCTGGCGGCACACACCAGTGCAGGCAGGGTTAGGGGGAGCCAGGCGGCCGAACGAGCACCAAATTCTGCAGGGAGAGAGAGCGCATCTAGCTGGGCTTAATCAGGCAGGCTAGTATGGATGGTCACGGAGGCATCGGGCCAGGGAGAGATCTCTAACACCACCTCTCACTCCAACATCCGGTCACACCCCCGGTCACGCAGGAATTCATGTTTCTAGAACACCAGCTGACTATATTCTACTAAATATAGAACCTCTAATTACACATATAAAATCCAAACTCAAAGTATGGGCTCATCTTCCATTAGGGGTTTGGGGCCGTATAAATTTAATCAAAATGATTGTTCTACCCAAAATTTTATATGTAATATGGCATACTCCGATTTATATACTCCTAAAATACTTCAAAATCATGGAGGCCCTTCTTAAACCGTTTGTTTGGGGACCCAGTAGGCATAAGTTGGCTTGGCAGGTGCCTAAAAACCCTACAGACCTTGAAGGCACTGCACTACCAGACTTTAACCTGTATTATGTAGCGTCCCAGATGTCCCAACTATATCATATTGACAAGACAGATAGAGACAGGTTTCTTCTATTACTGTGCCCCAAACGAGTCAAGAAAACTAAGGACCCAATTTACGCGATAGTAGTAGAATCCAGTAGTATAGAACCACATAGTCACAATAAATCCTTACTGTACCATTATAGCAAAATACGGGATATAGCATTGAAGAAATTGGGAACTCCTCAATAGGATGATTATACCCTGTTATGGCTGAACAAGAACCTGCCGGAACTCATGCAGCTACCAGATGTGGAATTATGGATCACTCATGGGATCCTATACCTATATCACCTAGTTACAAATGGAACTATTAAGTCCTTTGAGAACCTTGTAGAGGAATTCTCACTACCTTCCCACATGCTGTATAGATACCTGCAAGTTAAACATGCAGTGCAAAAGCAATTCCCGACCTCCTTACCCCAGTCCACCCCTAATGCCCTTATGGCAATAGTAAAGGATACTGACCCCAGAAAATTAATTTCGGCATTCTATAATATTCTACTTACCCCAGCAGCCTCTAAACTTGCATATGGTCTCAAGCCCCGTTGGGAAAGAGCGATAGGACCGCTGGAGGATGAGGAATGGGAGGAGGGTATGGAATCTCCCAAGGCTGCCTCACCCAAACTATCGGATAGACTGGTACAGATCTTTGTGCTTCATCAGGCCTATATAACCCCATTAAGGATTGCTAGATATAGGGAGTCCCAATCTGTTCTGTGCCCAATGTGTGAGAAAGAGATGGGCACATTTATTCACCTAATATGGTCATGCCCCCCAGATACAGGGTCTTTGGACAAAGGTCGTGAAGTTCCTACATGATAATATGGGATCACCGGTAACACTAGACCCCAAGCTGTGCCTACTTGGGATACTACCCGAATCCATAAATACACTAGAACCTTTTTACAGGAAACTCTGTTTTCAGCGAGAAAAGTAATAGCCAGGAAGTGGATGAGAAGAATGCCCCTGGGTTTTGCTGAGTGGAGGGCGGAAATAAATAATACTTTACCGTACAAAAAATTCATATACACCAATAGAGGATGTCCTATGAAATATAATAAAATTTGGGACAGATGGCTACAAGACTCAGACACCTGCTCATGATTTAACATATGCATTACATGACAGATAACATGATGATACTACATGGATGATACTACAGGACATGAACATGAAAGTACAAGGTTATACAACTGTATAAGTATTTATTTGAAATTTGCAAAATGTACGCTCCAGCAAATGTATGTTAGAAACTCATTTGTTATTAGTATCTATTCAGTTGTATACTATATCTGGAACAATACTTTGTAATGTGTACGCACCATGAATAAATCAATAAACACCTTTTGTTAAAAAAAAAAAAAGAAGAATTTGGGACGTTAAATGAAGCACCTGGGGGAAAACTGCCTCCATCTCTGTCAATTGCAATAAAGAGGGGGTTTTTTGGGACTTTGAATGCGGCACTTGAAGGAACTGGATATGGAATCAAATATATTTATTAAACCAATACATATGGCATGGCACTTCCAATTTTATGAATGCTTCAATGTGAATAGTTTGCTAGTATAATGCCGCGTACACACGGTCGGACTTTTCAGCTACAAAAGTCCGACAGCCTGTCCGACATACTTCCGGCGTACCTTCGGCGGACTTGCGGCAGACTTTCTAACGAACGGACTTGCCTACACACGACCACACAAAAGTACGACAGCCTAGTACGCGGTGACATACACCAAGTCCGACGAGACTATAAAACGGAAGTTCAATAGCCCGTACGACACCCTTTGGGCTCCTTCTGCTAATCTCGTGTTTATCTCGTGTTAGTAGAAGTTTGGTGAGAGACGATTCGCGCTTGTGAGACTCGTATTTTTCAGTTTGTTTTAACTGTTGTTCAGTCTGTGCTTGTGAGGTTTGTATCTGCTTTTCAGTGCGTTTGGTCAGTTGGCATTGAGAAACCTTTGTTTTATTGGCCGCTCGTTCCTGATTTTCAGGTCGCTCTTCACAGGCCTTGCTGTTCTTCAGTGCGTTCTGTTTAGTGCGTTCTGACCAGCCGACCGTTTTGAAACCATGTTACCTGTACGTACTCGTCGTCGAGCTCGTGCATTGTATGTGTTTGGTGCTGTAGTTTATTCTTCAGACCAAGACCAGTCCATGAACAGGGCGAGGAGGAGTTCATGGACCAAGAATTGGTTGCTCCAGCGTGACCAGTTCTGTCACATGCCATTGCTCCGTGAGATCCGTGAGAATAATCCTGAGGATTTCAGGAACTTTCTCCGGATGACGGACCCCGTTTTTGACCGTTTGTTGGCTTTGCTGACCCCCTATATCAGCAGGCAGGATACCTGCATGAGGCAAGCCATCACTCCGGAGCAGAGGCTGGTCGCTACCTTGCGGTATTTGGCCACAGGGAGAAGCCTGCAGGACCTTAAGTTCTCGACAGGCATCTCCCCCCAGGCTCTGGGGATCATTATCCCAGAGACCTGTTCTGCCATCATCCAGGTCCTGCAGAAGGACTATATTAAGGTAAGATATTTTTCTTTTATTAGCATCACATGTTCTTTTATGTAATCTTTGATAATGTAATGTATTTCTTGCTTCAAACACTACTTACCATCATTGCAATATAGTGTGAATGTCCCCTTTTTATCCTCACACATGCTGGATTTTTTTCCTGGTTTTTTTTGTCATGCATGTATATTTTCTTTCAATAACCTCCCCAGCATGCAATGATGGGAACATATCCACCTAGTCTACTCATTTTGAATGTATTTTGTTTGAGTGTATTTAGTGTGCTTATAATTAGCAATTAGCTAGATTTCCAACCCCCCCCACCTAAACTCACTCCAAATAGTGTGCTGATAATTAGCAATTAGCTAGATTTCCCAACCCCCCCCACCCTCGTAAAAATTTGCTTGAATGTTCTGTGGTGTTGATTTGTCTAAAGCAAATCTATGTTGCACTTTGCAAAATGCATGTGCACTCTACAAGTGCATTTGTTCCAGTGCTTTAGTAAATGAGCAGAAGCTCTGCTGATTTCCATCATCAAATCATATGCAAGCCTCAAAGTGTTTTCATTAATTGCCCTTGCATGTGATTGTGTACTCCTTGCAACATGAATGCCTTTTTACATTACCTCATTTACTGTAAGCTGGTTAGCAACTGCACCTGCAGAGTGCGACAACTGCAGTCTTGTAGCCTTTTTAGTCCCTAAATTCCTGCGTGTCCTAAAAGTAATCTTTTTTAGGGATTTCACAACCCCCTAAAATGTAATCAATGTTCCATCAGAGGGGGTGAGCAATCTGATAAGTGTGCCTTTCCATATTAGTTATTCCAGAAGAATTAAATTATTTAATGTTATACTGATGCTGGGGAATAATGTTTTTAATTGTATAATTTTCTTGCAATGTTAGCTTCCAAATTAATTGATTTTGGTTTTCTTGTTTGATTCCCCAGTTTCCTTCAACGCCACAGGAATGGCAGACTGTGGCATCCCATTTTGCCAGCCGTTGGGACTTTCCCAATTGTGGAGGGGCTATAGATGGGAAACATGTCCACATTGTGCCACCACCCCATTCGGGGTCATACTATTTTAATTATAAAGGGTTCCACAGTATTGTTTTAATGGCGGTGGTGTCGGCACACTATGAATTTTTATATGTGGACGTGGGGAAGAATGGCCGGATGTCGGATGGAGGAGTATTTGCCCTGACGGAGTTCTGCCAGCGTCTCCAGAGTGGTGGCCTGGGATTGCCACCTGATGCGGATAATGTGGAAGGACTCCCCTTTGTCTTCATTGCCGATGAAGCCTTCGCTCTGAGCAAGCACCTCATGAGGCCATTCCCCCAAAGAACCCTCACCCCGGAGAGGAGGGTTTTTAATTTCCGGCTGGCCAGAGCTAGAAGAGTGGTTGAGAATGCGTTTGGAATTCTGGCCAGCCGGTTCCGCCTGTTTCAAACAGCCATTAATTTGACGGAATACAAACTTAATTTTATCATTTTATCGTGCTGCATTCTGCACAACTTTTTAAACAAACATTCTCTGAATTATATAGGAACAGTTGGGCCTGAGGCCGGACTTATAGATGACAACCTTACGGGCCTGGATACTGTCCGTACTGGCTTGGCCCCCCAAAGTGCCCGTCAAGTTAGACAGCAATATGTTAATTATTTTATGGGTAGGGGGGCCATTGCAATGGGCCAGGATATTTAATTTTTTACAATAAAAAAAATATTGATGAAATCTTGAATTATATTTATTGCTTGCCTTTCTTTTGGGCTTTCTCCTAGGTTATGGTCGAGCAGTTGTAGTGCCAACTGTATTTTCATTTTAAATGTCTAAATAAGCTCCATTGCCACTGTAAACAACTTTTTGATAATTATAACCAAACTGATACTGAGCATTGAAATAACAAACCACACATTTATTTAATTCCTATAAGGAGATGTTTTTATTAATCGTTGTTATGCATTCAGTTATGCATTTAGTATAAAATGTTCATAGACAAAAATATAATGATATCTTAATAATTTTGAAAAATATAATTATATTTAAATATTTATACATAATCCACAAAAAAATATTTTTGGCTTTTTGGATTTTCGCAAACAGGCTTTTTGTTTTGTTTTTTTTGGTTTTTTTTTTAAATCAAGTTTTATATTTTTTTTGTTTTTTTTAAAATCAGGTTTTATTTTTTTTTTTCGTTTTTTGGAAAATCAATTTTTTTTTTTTGTTTTTTTTTTAAATCAAGTTTTTTATTTTTTTTGTTTTTTTTTTTTAAATCAAGTGTTATTTATTTTTTCGTTTTTGGGAAAATCAATTTTTTTTTTTTTTTTTTTTTAAATCAATTTTTTTAATTTTTTTTTGTTTTTTTTTAAATCAAGTTTTATTTTTTTTTTCGTTTTTTGGAAAATCAATTTTTTTTTTTTGTTTTTTTTTTTAAATCAAGTTTTTTATTTTTTTTGTTTTTTTTTTTAAATCAAGGGTTATTTATTTTTTGGTTTTTGGGAAAATCAATTTTTTTTTTTTAAATCAATTTTTTTTATTTTTTTTGTTTTTTTTTTAATCAAGTTTTATTTTTTTTTTGGTTTTTTTTGGAAAAGCAAGTTTTATTTTTTTGTGGATTGTTTATGTATTTTATAGAAACAGCCCTCCTTTTTTATATTATGTTAAACAGCCAAAAAAATAAAGAGAAGGCCCAGAATGGGGTCAGCAAAACAGGAAATGAAGGACATGATCGATGTTTTGGGGTTTCAAAAAGGGCATTTAGATTCGACCCAAAACATCAATCATGTCCTTCATTTCCTGCTGCATACGATCCAGCCAATTACGCATTTCATCGATGTCCCTATTCCAGGCCATTATTTGACCTATTAGCCGTTGGGCACTTTCTGAGGTGAAATAGTCACTTCTTGTACCTAAAGTGGAATGAAACCAAAAAATATATTTAGAAATATGCACACATACATAGTTTACCTTACCATAATAAAGCTGTTGTCTCAGACACTGACCTGGTGGGGTGCCCATGTAGCATAATTCCTCCACATCCTCGGGGGTGGCACTGTTGCTTGAATCAAGCACAACCAGATCCCCTAAAATAGAGTAGAAAAATTACATTAAACAAAAGGCAGCCATGCATAGATTACCGTAAGCTGGTGTGTCAGACACTCACCTGGTGGGGTGCCCATGTTGCCCACCTCTCCTTCCTCCACATCCTCAGTGGGGCTTGGGCTGATTTCCCAATCATGTTTGGCTTGGGGTGGACTGTCTTCTTGTTGGCTGAGTGATTTTTCCCCTATGTGAAACAAAAAGTTATTTTAATCTACTTAGCACACAGATATTTTAGGACATAGTAATTTGCCAACATTTGTAGTGAAGTGGTTTGTGTAGAGTTCCTATTTTACCTCATTATTTAAAATTATAAAGACATATCAGATAGATAGATATCTAGATATCAATATCTCAAAATATAGTTAATAATCTTTTGATCTCTCTCTCTCTCTATATCTGGAACAAAATCTAAATATCTAACTAAATGTAAAGAAAAAAAAAGATAACTTAAAATATTCCAAAAGAATGTTCTCTCTCTCTCTCTCTCTCTCTCTCTCTCTCTCTCTCTCTCTAGATATAGATATAGATAGATAGATATATATATATATATATATATACATATCTATATCTATCTATCTATCTATATATATATATATATATATACATATATATATATATATATATATATATACATATCTATATATATATATATAGATATACATATATATATATACATATCTATATATATATATACATATATATATATATATATATATATATATATATATATATATATATATATACATATCTATATATATATATATATATATATATATTTAGATAGATAGATAGAGCTATCTATAGATATGTAACGAGGTTTATTAAAAGATCGTTTGAAACAATGAGAAAAAAAATCGTATAGGAAGGAAAAGCACATGGAGCAGTATACAAGGTAATAAGAGAAAAAGAGAGAAAAGCACGACAAGTACTTACTTTTTTTCAGCACTTTCCGGATCCGCCTGTATTGATCCGGCTCCCTGAGTTTCAGGTCAGACCATCTTTTTCTAAGTTGATCCCTGGAGCGCTGTACCCCAAAAGAAGCCTGCAAAGTGTCCACCACGTTCGCCATTATTTTGGCCTTGCGCAAATTTGGCCGTGCGTACGGCCCATACTTCCCATCATAGTCGTTTTTTTGAAGAATGGCCACCATCTCCACCATCTCTTTAAAACTCATATTGGAGGCCTTAAATCTAGGCCTCACAGATCTGGTTGACGTTCCAGCCTCCGGGCTTTTTTCGCTACCTGAGGTAGTCAACATGTCAGGTGTCTCCGCCATTATTTACCCCACTACGCGCCGTAACTAAAAATGGGCGGAGAACATGAGTTAAAATCGAACATCAGGGGCGGGCGACGCAGGCGGAGTTTCACACATGCGTAGTGTATAAAGAGGGGCCTTGCGCACGTGTCGTACGTACGTTCTGTGCGTCGAATTAGGGGGCGGAGAACATGAGTTAATTTCGAACGTCAGGGGCGGGCGACGCAGGCGGAGTTTCACACATGCGTAGTGTATAAAGAGGGGCCTTGCGCACGTGTCGTACGTACGTTCTGTGTGTAGGTGATAGTGGACCAGGACGTTACAAAACGAAGGTAATTTTAAATAATTTTTTTTTTTGGTTTTATGGTCATGACTTTGTAGCAAGCGGCCTATATGGCTTGATAGATTGATGAGACCTACATAGGGAGAAGATGATGAGGGGTTAGCAGGAACCTATAAAAAAGTGTTTTTTGTCTTGTGACTTTATCTTTTCCAGATATAATGAATCCCCTATTTAAGGATCCAGAGTTCCTTACAGCTTTTATTTCGAAATATCGAGAGATGAGGAATTTGTGGGAGGTGAAACACCCTCAGTATTATGCAAAGCATGTGAGGAAGTCAACGCTGGAGAGACTTCTGTCCTTTGTCCAGGCGACCATCCCGGAAGCAACAATGGAGACATTGCTCAAGAAAATTGGGGTCTTGAGGAACATGTATAAGAGGGAGCATAAGAAGATCCAGGAATCAAGGAGATCAGGTGCATCAGCAGATGATGTTTATGTACCCAGGCTGTGGTACTACAATCAACTCCGTTTTCTTGATGACCAGAATGAAGCCAGGGCATCACTTTCAACCCTTCCCTCCACCCTTCCCTCCACCCTTCCCTCCACCCCAGCAGAGGCTGATGAGGAGCAAGCTGGGTCTTCCATCCTGGATGAACCGGATATGACCATCTGGAGTCAGGTAAATTATATTAACAAATATTGACTGTACTAATATTAATGATGTTAACTGGATGTTATAATTGTCTAAAATAATTTTGCCCTCAAAATTGTGTATACATATCAATTGACAGGAGTGGCTAAATATGTTTGGCACCTGCTATAAAAAATTAGGGTGTCTGATTAGACTCTTTTATTAAAGAGATGTATTCACATTGAATTTGCTAGTCATGAGAAGCAAATTGTGTGTCATTGATGAACCCCAAATAAATAAATAAAACTATGTCCTTTTTTTATACACAGGATGAGTCCATCCAGGAGGAATGTGTGGAAAGTAGCAGGCAGGAGGAGACCGGGCCCATGGACAGCCTGGAGGAGGCCGGATTCTCCATCATCCTGGAGGAGGCTGGGCCCAGTGTCAGGCAGGAGGTGGCTGGTCCCAGTGAGGTGGCTGGTCCCAGTGAGGTGGCTGGGCCAAGTGAGGTGGCTGGGCCAAGTGAGGTGGCTGGGCCCAGTAGGAGCATGACCCAATCACAAGTGCTTCCATTCCACCTTCCCAAAAAAAGGGCCAGGAAGGGGACAGTCACACAGGAGGCATCCCTGCGCCTCATGCAAGAGGCCACCCGTTTTTTGAGAAGCCCCCCCGAAGCAGAAGAGTCCTATGGCTGCTACTTAGCCAGCAGGCTTCTTCAAATGGATTGGGAGCAGCGTCTCATTTACGAGCGCCTATTTGGGGAAACTATCCAGAAGGGGCTGCAGGGCACGCTAACCCGAAACACACAATTACATGAGGCAGCCCCCCCTCCTCCTCCTCCTCCTCCTCCTCCTGCCACAACTGAAACACCACAGCCACAGCCTCCAAAGAAGGCTACAGGGAAGGCTGCAGGGAAGGCTGCAGGGCAGCGTGGAGGAAAGGCTGCAGGGAAGAGAAGAAAGTGATGACCTGGGTTCAGTCTGGTCTGACAGAAGACGCAGGCTGTTGTAGGACCACAGTCTGGGGACATCTAGATCATCTGCTGGTGCTGTTGATCTCTGGGATTCTTGGACCAGATTGTGCTCCCTCTTATATGGACTCCTCAAGATCCCAATTTTCTTGTACACCGACTTTTTCCAGCGTTGACTTCCTCTTTATTTTATTTTGACCATGAATAAATGGATCTTTTTTGAGTTTAGCAAAAGACTTTATGTGTTTTCTTTTAAATCATTGATTTTACACACAATGTTAAATTAACAAGGGACAACAATCTCATTGAGTTTGAAAAAACACACCAAAAATACATTACTAATGTTAATAATGTTCAAGTGGTAAGTCTTGAAAATAAAAAAATCTACATAACCAAAAACGGTGCTTTGGGTTAACTTTATCTAAAAACTAAAAAATAATCACTAGAAAAACAAAACTAGAATAATGGGTTTCTTTGTGGTAACTTTACAAACCTAAAAAAAAAAAAAAAAAAATAAAGTAAAAAGTATTATTAGTATGGAAACATTGTTTTTAAAAAGCATACTATATCATTCATGAGATCAAAGAGAAAAAGAATCCAGAAATCAGTTTGGGAGAACTCTGATTATGAACAGCAAAACACCTTCGTTCTTTAGAGCATTCTTAAAGAAGAAATAAAATGCGCTGCATTCAACGATCACAGATTTTGCAGCGTGATGAATGTGCTACCTACAATACGAACACTAGTTTTACTAGACCGAGTGCTTCCGTTTAGTTTTTGCTTATGAGCATGCGTCGTTTTTTTGTCCGTAGGACTAGCATACAGACGAGCGGACTTCGGGGTCCGTCGTAGTTACGACGTAAAGATTTGAAGCATGTTTCAAATCTAAAGTACGTCGGATTTGAGGCTAAAAAAGTACGTTGAAAGTCCGGAGAAGCCCACACACGATCGGATTACCAGCCAGCTTTAGTCCGTCAGCGTCCGTTGGACTTTTGTAGCTGAAAAGTCCGACTGTGTGTACGCGGCATTACACCCATGGCCCAATACAATACATCCATATACATCTATATATCTATATATATAGATATACACCACTTTTGTACCAGATTTCCCTCTTTGGGAAACACACAGGTATTCCATTGGGAGCTTGCTTTTGTCACAGTGTTTTTTACAGCCACACCATTCTTTTCCTTTTTTTATATCATTCATTTATTTCCTATCTTTGTGTTACCGCATGGTAGTTTCCATGTAAACATTTCACTTGATCACTCACTTTGCACTCTGCTCTCTACCTAGCAGCTTTGGTGTATCCATGGTCTTTCATATACACTTACTCACATGTGCCTAGTCACCATTTATGACGGGTCTACTAAATTAAGGTATTTACCATTTATTACACTATAGCTATACACACTTACTATTTTATAGACACCTTAGAACCATTGCTGTGCACTACCAGTGACGTCAACATGGACATCCTCATTCCTCTGGAGACAGACACTTGAGATGATTCCCATCCACCCAGTACCATGGGTGATACTCTGGACCTACATGTAAGCCTGGACATGGCAAAGTAAAGACACGTTTTCCAGGAACTCCGGGCCATCCGTGCTTACCCCGACATAGAAGCCGACATCACCTGCATATAACTACGGAATGAACTCTAGGAGAAGGTACAGGACCCGATCCGCATCCCGCAAAGCCTGACCCAGCAACGCACAGGGTAATATCCAGCAGTACTTCCAGCTTCCCTACCAAACCTCCCTAAAAGCCATAATGGCAGCGACACATGTCACGGGACACACCGCTCAAACCATTCCGGACCCTGCTGTGTCTCCTGCCTCCTCCTCTAGATCTGAGTCCCTGACGGAGACTCCGGAAATCTTTCACCCTGAACCAACATACACTGAGGCCACATCGCAGGGAGAGGAGGCAGACAGGTTCAATGAGGACATCTGGACACTGTTGAAAGCCTTGCCCACACCTCAAGACATAGAGGCTCTGATCCTCCGTGTGGAGGAGACACACTGCCGGAACACCCAGGAGGTAAGAGCGGAGGTTAACAAACTCACAGAAAGAGTGAATGCAAGAGAAGTGGCCGTGTCCTCCATGGAACACCAAGTAACAGCACAAGTCCCACACTGATACAGCGGTGGACCTCCAGTTTCATCTGGAGGACCTTGAGGAACAGAAGCCGTCTAAACAACCTGCGGCCCTGGGGCCTTCCAGAGACGATGGGTACAGAGGACCTATAGGCAACGGTGAGTGCCATCTTTCAGGCGGTACTAAATTCCCCTCAGCTGTCAGTGGAGACAGACATGGTGCATAGAGCTCTAGGCCTCAGATCAAATGACCCAGAGAGACCACGGGATGTAGTATGCTGCCTTCACCATTACCCACTGAAAGAGCAGATACTTAGGGTGGCCTGGGAAGTGGGAGAGGCAGACTTTGATGGGTGCCCCTATCAAGTTCCTGCCAGGTCTGTCCCGAGCAACGCTCCAGCACAGGGCTTGTCTACGTCCAGTATTGGGCCTAGCTAGAGAACGGGGCTGCACGTACAGGTGGGAATACCCACTTGCAGTGAAATTTTGGAGAGCATCATCCTCATTCATCCTTCGCACCCCCTGTGACCACCCAGGACTGTTTGCCTTCCTTGATGTGGAACCCATCCAACTACCAAACTGACTCATGATCATCCCACGCATGGGAGGATGTCCTGGCCCCCCGGGCCCTCCGGGTCCCTGGAATCATCCTCAAGCACGTCAGCAGAGACACCGGCACAGATCCCATATTACCCGCACCTACCTACCAGGAAAGTACATCCTAATGGGTCCCATTGGCAAACGTTCATATTAGTCTCCGCCACTCTCCTATGACTAGGGGGAGAACCACCTCTTGCTAACGTTTTGCATGAAGAAGGATCTCCTACCCAGTTTAAGTTTTCGGAAATATACCTTTATACCCGGCCTCCTAAGTGAGACAACCGCACAGAACTAATGGCGAGGCCTTGGAACCTTGGTTTTTTCTTTTCTTTTTTTGCAAATACAATGCCTCAATTTTTCCTTTTCTCTCTTTTTTTTTTTTTGATTGGTTTGACCTTAGCCCTCTGTTACACGGCTCAGTCTAGAGCATGTCAGCACTTGTTTTCCCCCTCATCAGATGGATCAGCAAGGTCCCGAGCCTTGTTATGCTTTTCTATTCTCTTTCTTGGTTATTTGGACCCAGGCTTCTGTGCTCCAAGATATTTGTCCAATATATAAAATCGATTAGGACTGGTCAGGGACCCTATTAGAGGAAGAACAAATGGATCACCAGTTTTACCCCCTCAAGTACATTCAATACTGGGACACTGCCCTAAATATCCTCATTACAAGAGTCACACCAGATAGCAGACTGTCATGATACCCTTTATATGTAGCAATGTGATCTCGCCTGCACAATATGTTTGCAATGCTATGTTTCACAACTTAATGTATGTGTACAGATGTTTAACCTTGACCACATTCTTTGAATAAATAAAATATTTGTAAAAAAAAACCAAAAAACAATAATTTAACTGGTATCACCAGGAAAATCTTTGTTTATAGGTTGGGAGCCCCCAAGTGGTTACAGTACACAACAATCCTATAAACAACCGGTTGTCGGGTGGCTGACTGAGGGATAGTGATATCCAGCTTAACAACTTCTTTATTGCTCAACCAGTTTTGCGTGTCATACACTTCAGGAGCTTTTGGACATTAAAATTGAGTCATATCTACAAGGAATTACACCCATATACTACCTCATTCCTGTTACATCCCCACATAGCAGTTTATGGGATTGGGTCAGGGGCAATAGTAATATCAATAAGATAGAGCACACTCTCTATCTATCAAGTCATAGCCCACCACAATTTCCGTCAAGACATTCATTTTATATTTATTAGAGTGTAATATTCCAGGAAGACACTGCATTTGCACAAGGATCGTTATTGGTTTATAGAAAGGGTTTGTAAGAGCAAACTTAATTTAGGCCTGGCGGATGAGTGGCATTTAGTCTCTCAATCCAGAGGGTTTCCTTTTGGAGAATTTTCTTGTCCCAATTTCCTCCCCTAGGGAAGTTTGGGACTTTAAATGGGGCACATATACACAATGTGCCTCCATCCCTATTGCAAAGATAAAAAACGGGAGAATTGGGACTTTAAATGAGGTCAAGGACATCGTGGGAGTAGGTTGGTGAGAACAAAAAGCATATTTATTGAAAATAAAAAGTGCATAAATCATATCAATTACACAACCACTTGAGGAGAGACATTGTAGTGAATATCAATCCATAATAGTTCACACACACATAATATGTGTGTATGCAACATAGGCATCAAGAGTACAATAACCACTTGCCTACAGGGCACTTTCACCCCCTTCCTGCCCAGACCAATTTTCAGCTTTCAGCGCTGTGAAGATATATAAAATAGAGGAACCCATATCTTCATGTATATTCAGAGTTCTCCTTTTTTATTAAAATATATTCCTGTATTTTATTTTTAAGAATCTGTGTTCCAGTAAACGTTTCTGAATTCTCTCGGTATTGCAACACATGTGGCTGGGTTGACCAAAACATCTAAATGTTCTGCCAACGATTCTCGGAATATGAAAGTCCCTGTCCAAATGTCAACTTGACCTCTTTTCCAGTAGTTATTCCTACAATTATTTCTCCCTTTCTGTCAAAACAACTTATCAGTTTGAAATATTTGGGGTTATGATGACCCCTAAAAGTTAATCTTTCTGGCCAAACCGTTAGCCAAGCCTGTGTTGAAATATTTAATGAAATACGTATTTGTGATGTGTAACTTTGGGCTTGTGCCCGCCATAAGATTACTGTATAACCCTTCTCTATAAATATCTGAAATCATTTGTAATCGGGACCACTTCTGACTCAGAAGGATGGTCCGCTGTACAGTGTATATTCTTGAGTAAACCATGTGTGAGACGTATGCAGCTGGCGTTGATGTCCTTTATTTCAAGGTTCAACTTTACATTGGTGACCCTCGATTCGTGTCTTCTTGTTTGCATCTCCACCACCGGCTCTCCGCCCTCTCCAGGACAGACAGCAGCAATGAGGCCTCAGGTGAGAAACTTTTATTTTCTCATGATAAATACTGTCTTTTCTGTATGGTGTTGAGGGACCAGTTGGGGGAGTGCAGCCACAGAAGGTAACACGTTTCCTATTTTGATTTTGCCTGCATACTTGTCTCTGTATGGATGCTAAAGAATGTTAAAGGTACCTATTATAATTTAAAGCATGCTAAAGAAATGATCATTTTAGGCGCTTGTCTTTTTCTCCTTGTCTCCAGAAATGACAATATATATATATTTTATGAAGGGATGTATAAGTGCAGGTACCACAATTTCTGAATAGTGAGTAGAAGTTGGTGGTGTGTTGAATTTTTTTTTGTATAAACGTTTGTGGTCCTAAGGCAGATTGGTATTGCCTTCAGTGGATATCCACAAATGGGTGAATGGTGTTTTTTGCGCATTTGTGGTCCTAAGGCAGATTGGTATTGCCTTCAGCGGATATCCACAAGTGAGGTGAATGACCTGCTGTGTGTTCTCTGGGATAGGGAGTCTAGATAGGGACTAGCCTATTACCACTCAGAAAGGAGACGTCCTTCTGAGAGTAGAACGAGCGAGATATCTCAACTTATGTACTGGGCTGCTGGTACACAGCCATAATGTTAAATGGTGGAGCTCTCAGTCCCGGAGTTCCAAATTGTTGTCATTTCTAAAGAGACTAATGAGAAATTGTGATAAATATGGGAAAAAAAATGTTTTGCCTGTCATGAATACATTTGGGTTAACTAAAAAGAAAAAAATTTATTGAACATAGCAAAAGCAACAGGGCTAAGTATTGTTAAATTGCAACCAAGTGCTCATATCATCAAAATGATGGTGAGTGGAGACCCAGATGCCCTGAAACATTATGTAAAATGGTAAAATGATGTAAACTAACAAGAAAGGAGTATGGAGAGGACCCATCTGAATGGCCGCCAGAGGGGTCCCTTGATACACCTGAAATTGATGTATTGTTTAAACTGCTTTTTTAAAAGGTCTGATTGTGGGGAGATTGAATGTTTAGCAGCCTGGAAAGAAGTATCCAGTAAAGATATAACCCCCCCCCTATAAATGTGTTCAGAGATAGCTGCTTTACATGTAGAAAATAAGGATAAAATACCCAATGCTTGGGTTTCCCCTTATGACTCAATAAGAAGGGAATTATTAGGAGCATCTGCACCTATGGTATAGCAAGTGGAGAGTACAGGAGGGGAGTCAGCTAATGGGGATGTAGGAGAGGCGTCTGGTTATCAGCAGACCACTCCAAGTATTATGACAGAAACTCCACAGTATAAACACATAGGTAAACTTGTTAATAAACAGTATTCCCTACATTACCGTAGAGAGGAATCATTCTATGATGTAGATGGTACAATGACATTTGAAAAAGATGGGGAACTGTGGCAGTACACTCCAGCAAGAGCAGATGCCTTAGCAAGATTTAATAAATTAAGTGAATTGGGTACTAATACTCCTCCAGTAGGGAGTTCTAGAGATCATGCCTCACCTGTATTAACTAGGCAACAGGTGAAACAGATGGGATTACTACCCCAGCACACCCAAGAAGATAGACTAAGGACAAAAGAGTATTTTAAATCCAAATTAGAACCATTTGGACAAATCCCCTTGAGAGAGGTAGTTTTACCGGGGGAGGAAGATGACCAGGGTAATTACACCGCAAGACTAGGAAAAGTTTATGTCCCCTGGAAACCTAATGAGATTAGGGCAATTATTGTTGATCTACCCAACTTAGAGAAATGTCAAAAGAAGTGGTATAAAAAGTTGATGTGGATAGAGAAAACGCAACAAGCTACATATATGATATGTGAATCTTGATTGATTGAGCAGTGTCAGAAAAGTATGTGTATGTATGGAATGTATTTGCAAGATATGCGAGCATTAATGGATGTTGTGCAAAAGAAAGGTGAGGATGTGTTAGATTACTGGAATAGGTTTAAAGATGCTATTCAAAAGCATACTGATTGGGTTCCAGATGATGAGAGTGATATGAAGCGAGCAGAGTTGGTGAATGTATTGATGGATGAACTGTTGTCTGAAATTAGGGAAGAAATAGAGCTTCGTACAATGGGATGGAGAAAGAAATCTGCCCCTGAATTAGTTGAAATAGCTTACGAAGTGTTACAAAAAAAAAGAAAACAAAAATAATGAATATACAACTACCAGTGGTTAAGGAAAAAGTCCCTGAATCTAAGGGAGTGCCAGTATCTACAGTACAGGTAACACCCCAGGGTGTGCCAGTAGCGGCCCCCCCTTACCCACCTTCGGGAGTTGTATATATTTCCAATTATGGGGCGCCACGGCAAAAGTGTGGCAATTGGAGACAAAATGAGGGATAACGCATTAACCCTAGAATTCAGTCCCGATACCAACAAATCATCCTAAATAGAGTAAGGCTCCCAACTCTGCAGCCTCGTGCCCTCCCCACTTGCTACAAGTGTGGATTGAGTGGGCATATAGCCAAGGACTGTAGGGAGTGCTAGGATAAGCTGGGATGTGGTGACAATATAGATGACATATTTTATCAAGCTTTAGCTATAATTGAAGTTGATTCCGTTGATGAGCCAATGGTTGAAATAAATGTAAACGGTATTGATTTATGTGGACTCATAGACACAGGGGCTTCACGGTCTCTTTTAAATGTCTTTGATCCTAACTTACCACTTTCCAATGAAAGAGTTTCTTTGGTTGGGGTAAATAATAATATAATTTCAGTAAGGGTTACGCAGTCTCTACCGGAGACATTGGGAGAGCATTCAACAGAACATTTGTAGTCGTCTCCACTTTCCCCCTTTAATTTATTAGGAAGAGATCTACTTTCTAAAATGGGAGTAACAATTGCATTATCTCCGGATAAAACTGTTATTGACATACCGCATAGGTTAAAAGATGAAGCAACTGATTTGTTGTTCATGCCTTTATTAGTAGCTGATATGGAGGGAGGAATTCCAGAAGAGGCCAAACAAAAAATTAACCCTTCTATATGGGTAACAGGAGTAAACACTCCTGGCCTCATGAAAGTTGCTCCGGTTAAATAGAGACCCTACATTGCCAGTACCTAGACTACCTCAATACCCCTTATCTCCTGAATCAGTTGAAGGTATTAAGCCAGTAATAGGGAAGTTACTACAGGAGGGTGTTCTTACACCTTGTAGGAGTTCAGCTAATACTACTATTTATCCAGTTCCCAAACCTATAAAAACAGGAGAGGATAGCCGTTGATGGAGATTGGTGCATGATTTGCGCGCAGTCAACAAGGTAATTATACCATCAGTATCTGTGGTACCCAACCCCTCTATTATGCTGGCAACAATACCTCCTTCAGTAACTCACTTTACTGTAATTAATCTTGTCTCAGCTTTCTTTAATGTTCCTGTTCATCTAGATGATCAATGGTTGCTAGCCTTCACGTTTGAGAAAAAGCAACTTAACTGAACTAGATTGCCAATGGGGTATCATGATTCCCCCAGTTGCTTTTCTCAGGCGCTCAAGGATAAATTAGATGAGTGGCAGCCACTCATGGGATCGGTATTAGTACAATATGTGGATGATCTTTTGCTAGCATTCCCTGATGAACAGGCTTGTACTGAGGATTCTATTTCTTTAATGAATTTTCTAGCCAGTATAGGACAAAAAGTAGATGTTGCAAAAGTACAATGGGTTAAATTAAAAGTACAATACCTGGGCCACTATGTCTCCCAAGGTATCAAACATTTGACAGATAAAAGGAAAAAGGTAATTGCAAAGCAACGAATGCCCAGTTAAGAGCATTCCTTGAAATAATGTGATATTGTAGACAGTTTTTACCTCAATATTGTACAATTATAGGTCTTAGCTGTTCAAATTAGAAGGTAAAGATGAGCTAAGTCTAGTAGAACGAATATGTATGTTACAAATGTCCCAATAGTGGGGGTTTAAATTCAGCACATAGTGGAGTATGGTGATTTGATTAATGAAAATTTCATTCCTTCCCTGAACTTGCTGTCTTGAATTTGGGACAAAATACAGAACCAGTGATTGATGTGTCAGTTAATGGTTTGTCTATTCTGTGTTTAATAGATAAAGGCGATTCAAAGAGTTTGTTAAATATATGTGATGCCAATGTTACCACTTCGAATCAGCAGGTAATTTTGGTCGGGGTAAGTAATGATGTAGTTATTTTCAAAGTTACTGAACCTCTATAAGTAAGAATGAGAGGTCAGTGTCATAAATGTTCTTTTATTTTATCTCCATACTCCCCTGACAGTCTACTAGACAGAGGTATAGTAATAAATATAGGACTAACTATAGTTTTAACTACTTGAAGTAAAGGGAAACTTTAGATTTGCTCCTTATGCCAGCAATTTATTAACCCCAAGCACAAGGGGCTATTGTAAATATTTATAGTGACTCAACCTATGCTGTAGGCATAATGCATAAGTTTTGCACAATTCTGGCAAGAGATGGGTTGACAGCAGCAGGAACCCCTATACAGCATAAATAATTAATTGCTAAATTATTGGCAGCGGTCCAGCTGCTTCTTAAAGTTGCAGTAGTTAAATAAAAAGCACATAACAGAGCAGATGATATATATCACTTGGAAATGCTTTGGCTGATAGGTATGCTAAAGATGTAATACATTCTTATGAGCCAACTATAGCGCTTCCAACATTCCTGCTCACAGATCTTCAAGTGGATCTGGATATTGTATCAGCTCTACAGGCAAGCTCGCCTCATACATCCTTTTGGACCACAAAAGGAGCTGTTTGTGGAGCAGATGGTATATGGAAACTAAAAAAACAGGCTGGTTGCTCCTCCGACATTGTTTCCTTCTTTGTTTGCTTTGAGCCATGGGCCTTGCCATGTCTCAACAGGAGGGATGTGTCGGGTGGTAGCCAGAGATTAATGGGCTCCAGGTTTTTCTGCATATGCTGCTAAAAAAGTTACTGAATGTTCTATATGTCAAATGCATAACATAGAAAAGTCAGTGCCCACTCCCATGAAGCATATTCCGCATACTGAGGAGCCATTTCAAATTGTGCAAATTGACTTCTCAGATATGCCCCCTTGTGGTCAATTTAAGTATTTTGTTTTGGTTTGCATTGATCAGTTTTTGAACTGGCCAAGAGGCTTGGCCCACGTCCAAAAATGATGCCAGAACTGTGGTAAAATGTTTGACGAGGGGATTGATCCAAAGGTTTGGTATAGGGTCAATAATTTCTTCAGATAGAGGTACACATTTTGATAATAAACTTATGGCAGAAGTAGTGAATATTTTGAGTATGAAACAGCAATTGCATACTCCCTGCAGACCTCAAGCTAGTGGGATGGTGGAACGCAGCAATCAAGCCCTGAAGAGGTATTTAGCCAAAATAACTGCTAATGGTCAAAGCACATGGGTAGAAGCATTACCTATAGCCTTGGCAACCATTAGGACTACCCCTAAAGAGAAGCATGGACTGTCACCTTTTGATATATTATTTGGGCGACCGCCCAGGAGACTACATTCATCTCTTGTGCAGCCAGAGACAGTGACTTTAATGAATGGACATTGTAAATTGGCAAATGTGTTTTCTGATACTTTTTCCAGAGCTAAAGCAGGACAACCTGTGGATACGAGTGAAGAGACTCATGGACTTAAAGTCAGGAGATTGGGTGTATATCAAAAATCACACACCCCGGACTACTTTGTCTCCTAAGTGGAAAGGACCATTTCAGGTCATTTTTGTGTCTCCTACTGCAGTGAAGCTGAAAGACTATAAGTATTGGGTGCATGGTTCACACTGTAAGAAGTCTGTGGTTCCAAAAGAGAATATAAGCCGGCCTGCTGCTGGCAAGATATGTTCTGTACCTTTACCTTCCAGGTCTCCTCCACTGACTCGTGCGCAAGCAAGAAGACTGCAGAATGAATCTCCTAGGGCCTAAGATGAATGTGAAGCTCTGGAGTGTTATCCCCTGCGGTGGAGTGATGGTATTGATTACAGTCATGGCATATGAATGGCCATACAAGAAAGAAAAGGGTAAGATACAAGACACTTTTCTTTTTAATGCTACTGTAATGGAAGAAATGTCACAACTTGAACCGGTTTCAGATGCAAGCTGCCAAGAAGCTGAATATCACTAATTGCTGGATATGCACACATGCACCTATTTCTTATAAGACTTTCTCCTCTTTGTTAGGAATACCTAGCACTTTAGCTAAAATGGAGGACAGTGTACACTTTGGTGAAGTCAGTAGAACAATGATTGACAGAGCTATTTCACTTCTACTATTCACAAATGCTCCATTAAGAAAACCAGCTGTCTGCATTAATTTTTACTTTGGTAGAGTCATACCTGCTACTTGGTATATGAAGGATAATGACTTTCAAGAAACACAGCTCCACAAAATACCTATACACTTTCTTAAAAAAGACTTAGTGCACCTTATTAAAAGGGATCTCACTGACTAATCAGCTCCAGGAGAAGATGAAATCCCAAGAGGACAAGAGGAAGAAGACTCCGAAATTAATGTGAAAAATGACAATTCTCCTGATAGGCCTACATTTTATCCTAAGTCAGATGATAATTTTACAAATGTTGAATCACATGACAGAGAGATTAAACCATTGTTTTCTATTCCTTGGGTAAATAGATGTTGTATTAAAAAGGCTTTCAGTTTCATCATTGATTTGGCAGACCTGGTGGATAACATTACTGCCCTGTATGATAGAAACTTTATAGCCCTTGCTATAGAATTAAAGATGATCAAAAAAGAGGTTTTGCAGCCCTGGCTGGTGCTGGATTATCTCACGGCCAGTCAAGGAGGAATATGCGCCATAGTGGGAACTACTTGTTGTAACTACATCGGAAATGATACTAAGACTGAAGATGCCATCATTTCGCATGTAGAAAAGGTAGAACAAATGAAGGTTAAATTTCACAAAGAATATACCGAAACTACTTGGGTTGAAGGTAACTGGGAAAGCTGGCTTTCCTGGCTCAATCCTCCCAATTGGTTTTCTGGTGTTGCAGGATGGTTTTCTGGAATTTTACATGGTATTTTATACATTGTAGAAATTAGGTATAAATGTTATATAAATGTTGTTTGAAAATAATCACACGTGCTGGTACTAATATTGGTTCTTCTGAGCCCTTAAGGTCTCGAGTTATAACTGCTCATGAGATGGTGATCCGAATACCTGAAGATCAACCTAAAGACACAGAAGAAGCTTAAAAGGGATACCGAAAGAATTATAAACACAGGAGGGACTGTGAAGATATATAAAATATAGGAACCCATATCTTCATGTATATTCAGAGTTCTCCTTTTTTATTAAAATATATTCCTGTATTTTATTTTTAAGAATCTGTGTTCCAGTAAACGTTTCTGAATTCTCTCGGTATTGCAACACATGTGGCTGGGTTGACCAAAACATCTAAATGTTCTGCCAACGATTCTCGGAATATGAAAGTCCCTGTCCAAATGTCAACTTGACCTCTTTTCCAGTAATTATTCCTACAATTATTTCTCCCTTTCTGTCAAAACAACTTATCAGTTTGAAATATTTTGGGTTATGATGACCCCTAAAAGTTAATCTTTCTGGCCAAACCGTTAGCCAAGCCTGTGTTGAAATATTTAATGAAATACGTATTTGTGATGTGTAACTTTGGGCTTGTGCCCGCCATAAGATTACTGTATAACCCTTCTCTATAAATATCTAAAATCATTTGTAATCGGGACCACTCCTGACTCAGAAGGATGGTCCGCTGTACAAAGTTGTCTATTTTTAAGATATTTCCAACACATAGCATGTACATAGCAAAAATGGCACCCCAAAATACATTCTGCTACTCCTCCTGAGTATGGCGATACCACATGTGTGAGACTTTTACACAGCCTGGCCACATATAGAGGCCCGCCAGGCAAGCAGCACCTTCAGGCGTTCTACAAGCATAAATTACACATCTCATTTCTCAACCACCTATTACAGTTTTGAAGGCCCTGGAGCCCCAGGACGATGGAAACAACCACAAAATGACCCCATTTTGGAAAGCAGACACCCCAATGTATAATCTATGACTTTAAATGAGGCACATATACACAATGGGCCTCCATCCCTATTGCAAAGATAAAAAACAGGAGAATTGGGACTTTAAATGAGGACATCGTGGGAGTAGGTTGGTGAGAACAAAAAGCATATTTATTGAAAATAAAAAGTGCATAAAACATATCAATTACACAACCACTTGAGGAGAGACATTGTAGTGAATATCAATCCATAATAGTTCACACACATAATATGTGTGTATGCAACATAGGCATCAAGAGTACATTAACCACTTGCCTACAGGGCACTTTCACCCCCTTCCTGCCCAGACCAATTTTCAGCTTTCAGCGCTCTCACACTTTGAATGACAATTACTCAGTCATGCAACACTGTATCCAAATGAAATTTGCGTCCTTTTTTCACACAAATAGAGCTTTCTTTTGGTGGTATTTAATCACTAGTGGGTTTTTTATTTTTTGTGCTATAAATAAAAAAAGACTGAAAATTTAGTGAAAAAATGCCTTTTTCTTTGTTTCTGTCATAAAATTTTGCAAATTAGTAATATTTCTTCATAAATTTTGGCCAAAATTTACACGACTACATATCTTTGGTAAAAATAACCCTAATTAGTGTATATTCTTTGGTTTTTGTGAAAGTTATAGAGTCTACAAGCTATGGTGCAAATCATTGAAAATTGATCACACCTGATCACACCTGATCACACCTGATGTACTGAAGACTTATCTAATTTCATGAGACACTAACAAGCCAGGAAAGTACAAATACCCACAAAATGACCCCATTTTGGAAAGCAGACACCCCAACGTATAATCTATGAGGCATAATGAGTGTTTTGAAAGGTTCATTTTTTTCCAGAAGTTTTTGGAAAATGTGGAAAAAAAATGAAAAAGCATTTTTTTTCCACAAAGTTGTCCATTTTTAAGATATTTCCAACACATTGCATGTACATAGCACAAATAACACTCCAAAATACATTCTGCTACTCCTCCTGAGTACAGCGATACCACATGTGTGAGACTTTTACACAGCCTGGCCACATACAGAGGCCCGCCAGAGAAGTAGCACCTTCAGGCATTCTAGGAGCATAAATTACACATCTCATTTCTCAACCACCTATTACAGTTTTGAAGGCCCTGGAGCCCAAGGACAATGGAAACACCCACAAAATGACCCCATTTTGGAAAGCTAACACCCCAACGTATAATCTATGAGGCATAATGAGTCTTTTGAACTGTTCATTTTTTTCCAGAAGTTTTTGGAAAATGTGGAAAAAAAATGAAAACGCATTTTTTTCCCACAAAGTTGTCTATTTTTAAGATATTTCCAACACATAGCATGTACATAGCAAAAATGACACCCCAAAATACATTCTGCTACTCCTCCTGAGTATGGTGATACCACATGAGTGAGACTTTTACACAGCCTGGCCACATATAGAGGCCCGCCAGGCATGTAGCACCTTCAGGCGTTCTACAAGCATAAATTACACATCTCATTTCTCAACCACCTATTACAGTTTTGAAGGCCCTGGAGTAGGGATGAGCCGAACACCCCTCGGTTCGGTTCGCACCAGAGCCTGCGAACGGACCGAAAGTTCGCACGAACGTTAGAACCCCATTGACCTCTATGGGACTCAAACTTTCTAAAGCAAAAGTGCTCATTTTAAAGGCTAATTTGCATGGTATTGTCCTAAAAAGGGTTTGGGGACCCGGGTCCTACCCCAGGGGACATGTATCAATGCAAAAAAAACTTTTAAAAACGGCCGTTTTTTCGGGAGCAGTGATTTTAATGATGCTTAAAGTAAAAAAAAAAAAGTGAAATATTCCTTTAAATATCATACCTGGGGGGTGTCTATAGTATGCCTGTAAAGTGACGCGTGTTTCCCGTGTTTAGAACAGTCCCTGCACCAAATGTCATTTTTAAAGGAAAAAATCTCATTTTTTCTCATAATCTCATAAAACTGCTTGCGGGTTTAATGTAATGTCGGGTCATGGCAATATGGATGAAAATCAGTGAGACAAACGGCATGGGTACCCCCCAGTCCATTACCAGGCCCTTTGGGTCTTGTATGGATATTAAGGGGAACCCCGCACCCAAATTAAAATAAGGAAAGGTGTGGGGCCACCAGGCCCTATATACTCTGAACAGCAGTATACAGGCGGTACAAACAAGACAGGGACTGTAGGACTGTAGGTTTGTTGTTAAGTAGAATCTGTTTGTAATTTTGAACAGGTACATTTTTAACGCAATTAGCTCCAGCCAAAAAATCTTTTTTAAGCTTTTTGGAAAACATAGGGAAGGGTTATCACCCCTGTGACATTTGTTTTGCTGTCTTTCCTCCTCTTCAGAAGATTTCACCTCACTTTTTGTCCCAATGAAAAATGTTTTTTGAAAATTTGGGTTTTTTTGTGGAACAAGGATTGGAAAGCATCAGTGGAAAGGAGAATTTTTTTTCCCATATTAACTCTTACAGGAGAGAATTTCCCTTCCTAGGGGTATATTTCATCTCACTTCCTGTTGTCTCCTTCCGTTTGCAAGTAGGAGTCGTTTGTAAGTTAGATGTTTGAAAGTAGGGTCCTGCCCTATATACTCAGCAGAAATTTGGGCCTTCGGCGTTGCTGTGGCCACAACACTGTAAGCCCTCACAGAGCCCTGCTGTGAAATATTAGATCAAGAATTGTAATTACATGCCCCTGTTGAACAGGAGCTGAAAAATTAGGCCTTAGGCACTGGTGCTGGTGCCACAACACTGCAACCCCTTACAGACACTCTAGTTGGAACGCAGGAACGAGCCCTGCTGCAAAGTATTGCATCAAAAATTGTAATTACACGCCCCTGTTAGACAGGAGCAGAAAAATTGGGCCTTAGGCACTGGTGCTGGTGCCACAACACTGCAACCCCTCACAGACACTCTAGTTGGAATGCAGGAACGAGCCCTGCTGCAAAGTATTGCATCAAAAATTGTAATTACACGCCCCTGTTAGACAGGAGCAGAAAAATTGGGCCTTGGGCACTGGTGCTGGTGCCACAACACTGCAACCCCTCACAGACACTCTAGTTGGAATGCAGGAACAAGCCCTGCTGCAAAGTATTACATCAAAAATTGTAATTACACGCCCCTGTTAAAAAGGGGCTGAAAAATTGGGCCTTAGGCACTGGTGGTGGCGCCCAGAACCAAAAATGTTCTTACAAGCTATCAGCGTGATGATTGAGGAGGAAGAGGATAATTACTCAGGGATAGTCATTCAGCATCAGCATAGGCAGTCTTTGAAGGGATCTGAGATTTCAAAAAAAATTATTCGGTTACATCAGCATCAGGTGCTTGGTAGCTGGTGGTGATCCAAGACTGATTCATTTTTATGAAGGTCAGTCGATCGACCGAGTCGGTGAACAGACGCACCCTGTGATCTGTTACCACGCCTCCAGCAGCACTGAATGTGCGTTCCGAAAGAACGCTGGATGCAGGACAGGCCAGTAGCTCAATTGCATACTGTGCAAGCTCTGGCCAGTGATCCATCCTCAAGACCCAGTAACCCAGAGGATTTTCGGTGGGAAAGGTGTCCAAGTCTGATCTTGCCCCTAGGTATTCCTGCACCATGTAAAACAGATGCTGGCGATGGTTGCTGGAACCGATCATACCTTGGGGCTGCGGACCAAAACATTTTCTGAACGCATCGGTCAGAAGGCCACCTTCTCCACCGCTCCTTCTTTGACTGACCGAAGCCTCAGCAACACGTTGTCCAGAAACAGGAGTTTGTAACCTCCCAGTCTCTGGGAACACGTTGCACAAACCTTTCTGCAAGGCCTCCCGAAGATGTTTCATCCTCTGCTCCCTCTGCGATGGCAAGATAAGGTCCGCAACCTTACCCTTGTAACGTGGATCAAGGAGGGTTGCCAGCCAGTATTGGTCCTTCTCCTTGATACCACAAATACGAGGATCCTTACGCAGGCTTTGCAGGATCAGGGAGGCCATGCAGCGTAGGTTTGCTGAGGCATTCGGTCCGGAGTCCTCTGGGTCACTAAGGACGACATGGTTCGCAGCCACCTCCTCCCAGCCACGTACAAGTCCATGTGTTTCTTGGGACTGATCCCTTAAAGACTGCTGCTGATGCTGAGTGCCAGGCTCCACCTCCATACTGACACAATCTTCCTCCTCCTCCTCGTCCTCTTCCTGTGTGATCGGCGGGCACGCAGGAACACTGTCTGGATAAAGGGGGCCTTGAGAGCTAAGGAAGTCCTCCTCTTCCTGCCTCTGTTCTGCCTCAAGTGCCCTGTCCATTATTCCACGCAGCGTGTGCTCCAACAGGTGGACAAGGGGGACAGTGTCACTGATGCATGCACTGTCACTGCCCACCATCCTCGTGGCCTCCTCAAATGGTGACAGGACAGTGCATGCATCCCTGATCATGGCCCACTGGCGTGGGGAAAAAAAACAAAGCTCCCCTGACCCTGTCCTGGTGCCATAGTCGCACAGGTACTCATTGATGGCCCTCTGCTGCGTGTGCAGCCGCTGCAGCATGGCCAACGTCGAGTTCCACCTGGTGGGCATGTCACAGATTATGCGGTTCTTGGGCAGGTTAAACTCCTTTTGGAGGTCCGTCAGCCGAGCACTGGCATTATATGACCGGCAGAAATGCACACAGACTTTCCTGGCCTGCCTCAGGACATCCTGTAAGCCCGGGTACCTGCCCAAGAACCGCTGCACCACCGAGTTAAGGACGTGAGCCAAACAGGGCACATGGGTCATTTGTCCCTGTCGGAGGGCAGAGAGGAGGTTGGTGCCATTGTCGCAAACCACCATTCCTGCTTTAAGTTGGCGTGGCATCAACCACCTCTGAACCTGCCCCTGCAGAGCTGACAGAACCTCTGCCCCAGTGTGGCTCCTGTCCCCCAAGCACACCAGCTCAAGCACCACATGGCATCTTTTGGCCTGCGTACTTGCGTAGCCCCTTGAACGACTACGGAGCACCGCTGGTTCCGAGGAAGAGGCCATGGAGGAAGAAGAAGAGGAGGGGGTGGAGGAGAGAGGTGTGTCACAATCATTAGCATTTTGGAGGCGTGGTGGCGGAACAACCTCCAACACTACTGCACCTTGTCTTGCATCCTTCCCAGCTGCCAGCAGAGTCACCCAATGCGCCGTGAAACTTAGGTAACGTCCCTGTCCATGCCTGCTGGACCATGAGTCAGTGGTAATATGCACCTTACCGCTGACCGCCCTGTCCAGCGAGGCATGGACATTGCCTTCCACATGCCGGTAGAGAGCCGGAATCGCCTTCCGTGAGAAAAAGTGGCGTTTAGGTACCTGCCACTGAGGAACCGCACATTCCACAAACTCACGGAAGGGGGCAGAGTCTACCAACTGAAAAGACAGCAGTTGAAGTGCCAGCAATTTTGCCAAGCTGGCATTCAACCGCTGGGCATGTGGATGGCTGGGAGCAAACTTCTTTCGGCGGTGCAGCAGCTGGGGCAGGGAAATTTGCCTGGTACAATCTGACGTCGGTGTACCAAAAGCAGATTGCCCACAAGTACTTGGCTGTGACAAACCTAATTCTACACCTTCATTCCTCTCAGTGCAGGTCTCAGAGAGGACTGAAGGTCTAGTGGGGTTGGAAATCTCAGCTGATGAGGAGCAAGGAGAGATCGTCTTTGTTCTTTGGTGTGGGTCTTTTAGATGCGCTTGCCAACGAACTGCATGGTAGGTCAACATATGTCTGGTCAAGCATGTGGTACCCAAGCGGGAGATGTTTTGGCCACGTGAGATACGCTTAAGACATATGTTGCAAATAGCAGCGGTGCGATCTGATGCACTCGTCTCAAAAAAGGCCCACACCAAAGAACTTTTTGAATAACGCGCAGAGACTGCAGCGCCCTGCACATGTGATGCAGTCAATGTGCTGCCCTTAGGCTGGCCCCTGGAGGGCATCCTGCCTCGTTGGTGATGTGCCGCCTCCTCCTCCTCCTCTCTCCTATCAGGCACCCACGTTGAGTCAGTGACCTCATCATCCCCTCCCTCCTCATCACTGGAGCAAACCTGGCAGTATGCTGCAGCAGGGGAAGCATGACTGCCAGATTGCTGTCCTTCTTGGGCACCCCCTCTGTCCGTGCTCATGTTACTGCCTTCATCGAGCTCAGTATCATCATCAGAGCCTTCCAAACGCTGGGCATCCTCCTGGAGCATGTACCCAACACTGTGGTCAAACAGTTCGAGGGACTCCTCAGGAGGACATGGTGGAGCTAGGGAAGGAGTCACTGATGACATTGAGCCGAGGGAAGAGGCCGCTGCTTTGCCAGACAAAGCACCCTGGGCATGGGTGAGAGAGGATGAGGAGGATGAGGACGGCTTGGTCATCCACTCGACCAAGTCTTCTGCATGTTGCGGCTCAACGCGGCCAGCTGTCGAAAAAAAGGCCAAGCGTGTCCCATGGCCACGCGCTGATGAGGATGCACCGTCTCCACGACCAGCACTAGACACAGAGCCTGCTTGCCCTCTCTTATTGGCTTGTGACTGTCTGCCTCTCCTTCTTGGCCTTCCAGAAACTAATGGCCTGTAGCTGCACTAAGCTGGGATATATATATATATATATATATATATATATATATATATACTGCAGCTAGCAAAATCAACTGCCTGCCTGTAGTATGAGAACACCACCAACCTTCTACAGGTAGCTTCTAACTGTAAATAGTCTAGCTGCCTGACCGTGGTACTAATAGGATCAAAAGAACACCAGTAATTTTCTTTAGGTAGCTGTAAATACTTTAACAAGACAAGCCTGCCTGTCAGTAGGAAGATAACAGGAACGGATCTAGCTGAACACTGTGAGCAGGACGCACTGCACTAAATGTAAATAGTCTAGCTGCCTGACCGTGGTACTAATAGGATCAAAAGAACACCAGTAATTTTCTTCAGGTAGCTTTATATACTGTAACAAGACAAGCCTGCCTGTCAGTAGGAAGATAACAGGAACGGATCTAGCTGAACACTGTGAGCAGGACGCACTGCACTAAATGTAAATAGTCTAGCTGCCTGACCGTGGTACTAATAGGATCAAAAGAACACCAGTAATTTTCTTCAGGTAGCTTTATATACTGTAACAAGACAAGCCTGCCTGTCAGTAGGAAGAAAACAGGAACGGATCGAGCTGAACACTGTGAGCAGGACGCACTGTACTAAATGTAAATAGTCTAGCTGCCTGACCGTGGTACTAATAGGATCAAAAGAACACCAGTAATTTTCTTCAGGTAGCTTTATATACTGTAACAAGACAAGCCTGCCTGTCAGTAGGAAGATAAGAGGAACAGATCTAGCTGAACACTGTGAGCAGGACGCACTGTACTAAATGTAAATAGTCTAGCTGCCTGACCGTGGTACTAATAGGATCAAAAGAACACCAGTAATTTTCTTTAGGTAGCTGTAAATACTGTAACAAGACAAGCCTGCCTGTCAGTAGGAAGATAACAGGAACGGATCTAGCTGAACACTGTGAGCAGGACGCACTGCACTAAATGTAAATAGTCTAGCTGTCTGACCGTGGTACTAATAGGATCAAAAGAACACCAGTAATTTTCTTCAGGTAGCTTTATATACTGTAACAAGACAAGCCTGCCTGTCAGTAAATGTAAATAGTCTAGAAGATAACAGGAACGGATCTAGCTGAACACTGTGAGCAGGACGCACTGCACTAAATGCAAATAGTCTAGAATTTAACAGGAACGGATCTAGCTGAACACTGTGAGCAGGACGCACTGCACTAAATGTAAATAGTCTAGAAGATATCAGGAACGGATCTAGCTGAACACTGTGAGCAGGACGCACTGCACTAAATGTAAATAGTCTAGAAGATAACAGGAACGGATCTAGCTAAACTGAATACAGTGTATATATATATATATGCAAAACATTGGATGCATATATATACACAATACACTGTAAGTGCAGCTAACTGACTGACTGTTCTGCCTAATCTATCTAACTCAAATCAAATGACACTGTCTCTCTGTCTATCTCTTTCAAAGCCGGAACACTCACTACACAGGGCCGCCGTGCAGGCGGCCTTATATAGTGTGGGGCGTGTACTAAATCCCCTGAGCCATAATTGGCCAAAGCCTCCTTGGCTTTGGCCAATTACGGCTCTCTGTTCAGGCGGCGCTGTGATTGGCCAAGCATGCGGGTCATAGTGCATGCTTGGCCAATCATCAGCAAGCAATGCACTGCGATGCCGCAGTGAATTATGGGCCGTGACGCGCCACACGAATTTGGCGCGAACGGCCCATATCGTTCGCAATTCGGCGAACGACCGATCAGCCGATGTTCGAGTCAAACATGGGTTCGACTCGAACACGAAGCTCATCCCTAGTGTAGACTACTCATCAATGGCTGATGCTGTGAAGTATCTAAAAAGTGTAGTAGGATATAATTAATCTAATGATAACTGATAGACAGGGAGAGGCAATTAAGACCATCCTGTGTACTTACATGGATTAGGAGCTGGGAAGTGTGAAAAGCAAGGAGCCAGGGCCGGAACATGTCAATGAACATGTCATGGGGCAACTTGATGATGCAGACTCCTGCTCAAATTACACCTTCTACCAATGAACATGTCATACTTTTTTCAATCATGGTCTCAGTGTGTTTTTTCATACAATTGTCATTTCTTTCGCTTAGGCTGCTGTAATGTGTATATATATGAATTTATTGAATGTATTTTACAATCAGTTGTGACCACTATGTGGTGCCAAGTCGATATATATTTAATGTACCCTTGATGCCTATGTTGCATACACACATATTATGTGTGTGTGAACTATTATGGATTGATATTCACTACAATGTCTCTCCTCAAGTGGTTGTGTAATTGATATGTTTTATGCACTTTTTATTTTCAATAAATATGCTTTTTGTTCTCACCAACCTACTCCCACGATGTCCTTGACCTCATTTAAAGTCCCAATTCTCCCGTTTTTTATTTTTACATAAAAAATAGGTAATAAAGCCACGGTAAAGGTCAAGATGCCTACTGACAGGGGTAATCATCTTACCACTGGACGCATAGTATATGTGATCATGTAGTCTTTTTATAAATGTTCTGATAGTCTTGCCGACGTAGAAAGACCCACATCGGCAAGATATCAGAGCATCCCCTGTGTGTCACAATTCGCATAAAAGTCGGGTTTTATATGTTCACCATTAGGTAGCCTAAACTGCGTCCCTTGGTTGACCCATGGACACAAGTCACATTTACCACATCTATAAATCCCTTGGGGTGTTGTATTGTGGCTGTTATTAGATGAGTAGTGGCTAGAAGTGAATTTATCCCTAATTGAGGGGGACGCGTGAAATACCATTTCTGGATAGTCTTTGATATGTTTAGAAATATAGGTGTCCTGTACAAGGATGTGCCAGTGTCTATTGAAAATTCTCCGCAATTCCTGATGAAGTTAACACAATTTTGTTATAAACCTAACTGTGAGGGCAGTCTTATGTGTTTGGGGTTTATATAGTAGAATGTTTCTGTCTTGATCTAATGCTCGGTTGTTAGATCATACTGGCCTTATATATTTTTTCTACAGATACGCCGTATGCATCCGCTCCTCATGACATGGAACAATCCCCGAAATGCATCAAGCTCTTCAAGATGCATACATACTGTATATGTGTTTAACATACAATGCACTTTAGGTTATGTATTTTTGCCCCTTTTAATTATATTTTATATGGAGCAATAATGGCTCTGTAACGTACCTTGGATGTGAGCCTGACGTGCGGAGGGAGACCTCCCATACCACCCTGGCTCAGAGACCACTGGAGTGGGAACAGTGGCGGTAAGAGGACAGTGAGGTAAAGGTGCCTGCTGAGTCCTTACTGCTTGGAGTTGTGTCGTCAAGTGGAAGCTGGAGTAGCGGTTGCAGGTCAGCAGATGCAGGTTGCAGAGCAGGGGATGCAGGCCAGCAGTTGCAGGTTTGCAGAGCAGCGGATGCAGGTCAGCAGATGCAGGTTTGCAGAGAAGCGGATGCAGGTCAGCAGTTGCAGGTTTGCAGAGCAGCAGATGCAGGTCAGCAGATGCAGGTTTGCAGAGAAGCGGATGCAGGTCAGAAGTTGCAGGTTTGCAGAGCAGCAGGTGCAGATCAGCAGGCAGGAGCGGAGTCAGACTAGCAGGGTCATACACACCAGAGAACACAGCATAAACGGCAGGCAGAGAACAGTCAGAGTCCAGGCTGGGTCTTGGCAATCAGGCAGGTAACAGAGCAGGGTCAAACAAGCCGAGGTCAGGATTGGAGACAGAAGCAAGGTCAGGAAGCTGGGTCAAACACAGGAGCAGAATACTGGCACAGAATCAGGAACACAGGGAACAGAAGCAGATCATACTGCAAGGGGCAGCATTACTGAGCGTCTTTTATGGGCCGTTGGGCGCCAAAGTGCATCTAACGCGCGCACATGCGTGCACAAAGTCCGTGACATGCGCGTGCGCATAGCCGCACGCCTTCTGGAACGGGCAGTACATCCCTGACAGGCTCATGCTATCACATATTGTTTAGTGTCATGTTTATATCCTGATATATAGATGTATTGTATTGGGCCATGGGTGTTATACTAGCAAACTATTCACATTGAAGCATTCATAAATGTGCGATGCCATATTTGTTTAATTAATTTGTTTAATAAATATCTTTGATTCCAAATTCGGTTCCCTCATGTGCCTCATTCAAAGTGAAAACCCCCCTTCTTTATCATATACAAGTAATTGGCCATAAAAGGGGTATGGGGGTATGGGTACTGCCCTGGGGGACATGTATCAATAACAATTTTTTTTTAACTATCCTTTTTTTTAGGAGCAGTGATTTTAATGATGCATAAAGGGCTACAATAAAAATTAAAACATTTTTTAAAATATAGTGCCTGGGGGTCCCCTTAATGGGCGTGTAAAATGGAGCATCTGTAACATCCATAAAACATGCTACCTCAAAAATGAAATTTCTAGAGAAAAAAAAAATGAGCCACATCCTATTTAAAATGAATCGTGGTTACAATTGCAGGCAATTGAAAAAATAAAGAAAAAATGGCATGCCCCCCCCCAGTCTATACCAGACCCTTAGGGTCTGGTATGGATTTTAAGGGAAACACCACGCCAAAATTAAAAAAAGAAAAATGGGGTGGGGTCCCCCAAAAATCCATACCAGACCCTTATCTGAGCATGCAGCCTGGCAGGTCAAGAAAGGGGGTGGGGACGAGCGAGCGCCCCCCCTCTCTTGAACCATACCAGGCCACATGCCCTTAATGGTTTTTGAATTTTGGCATGGCGTTCCCCTCCAAATCCATACCAGACCCAAAAGGCCTGGTATGGACTGGGGGGACCCCACCCCTTTTTTTTACCAGCACTTTTTTTTATTCAGCTGTCAGCAGGGAAACCCATTGAAAGCTGATGACTCATCAGTTGTTGAGGACTCAGTGGCTGGCTTCCTGGCCCTGCTCCTTAACAACCAGCTTACACTGTGCACTGATTGGGCAAAGCTTTGCACAACCAGGGCGCAGAATGCACTGTGTAATGCTCAGTGCATTACAGGGTGTTTGTTAGGATGGACACTCAGTGAACACCTTGCAAATTTGGATGTTCGTCTGACTCATGCTCGGGCCGAAGCGTTCATTGATCCCTAATCACAAGTGAGACTAGTACAGTGATCATTGAAAAACACTCTACACTGACACTGTACTAATGGCACTGGCTAGATGACAGGGGTGATCAAAGGGTTAAATGTACCTGTACTGTGTTAGTGTAAATGTGCTGCTTTTACTCACTGTGAAGTGTCCTGAAAAGGGTCCAGGAAGAGAAGAGCTAGCTAGATTAAGTGCCTGTATTTAAAAATACAGGCACAAGGCTGCTCTATCATTGGCCGCAGCCAATCAGTAAGGTCCTAGGCAAAATCATTGGCTGGGACCCCCTGACAAACTTGGCCTACAGCAAATGACAGTGCGAGTTAGGGAGGTTGCATGCACGTGCACACCCAGAAGCATGGACCAGTGTACAGATTTGTCACTGTGCCTTTAGGAGCCACCCATCTGCAGTACAAATTGGGCAGGCGGTCCCAAAGTGGTTAATGTTTCACTATGCATTTAAAAAAACTTTTTTTTTTATATTGGGTTGGGTGTTGCATTATAACATCAAAAGGAGAATAAAGCTCTCCTAATGTAAGACATTTTTTTTTCACTTCAAGCTTTGGCCAGAGCCCCGTGGATGCCAGTTCTGATTGCCTTGCTAAAGAAATTACATCCACATAATAATGAATAGAAGCAAGGCTATTTGCTGATTTCCAGTGGTCCATTAGACACTTGGTCTTATTCCAGGACCTTCTATCCTTCCTAACAGTCACTGTTCTGCCATCTCTGTGCTTTCATTTGGTGTACAAACCACCATTATAATGCATAGATCTTCCATTCCTGAATAGACCTAATCCAGTTTTGGACAGTTTTAAGAGCTATAACCACCTCCCTGAAGAAGCTGCACATTCAGTGAAACATGTTGAGAAAGTAACAATTATCAACAATTAGCGTAGAAAATGTCATTATAACTGCTTTCTGGCAGCAAAGACCAGATTGTATTGTGTATTTAAATGGATTTGGAATAAATTTTTTTCATGATTTTATGGAATATGTGAATGTATCCTTGGTAATTAAGTACCCTCAAAGTCCAGGATGTGGTGCAAGGTTTAACTCATTTCCATCCCATATGAGGTAATGTCTAATTCTGAGCTTTGAGCTTTAACATTCCACTATTATGTTTCATAAGTCATTTTAATGGAGTAATATTTTAATTAGCAGACTATGTTAGTCATATTTTGTGGTAAATCTTAGGGGAGTGCCACATATATAAATGTTGAGTTAGAAAAAAATTGAGAAATTTTTTTCTTTCTGTTATAATTCTCAAGGGACATTAAAAAAATATGTATCCAAATGTGCTACTAAATTAAAGCCTTGTCTGTCCTAAAAAAATGTTAGGGTAGATTACACACCCTGGAATGTATAATGTGTAGAAACAGGATATCGCAAAAAAGGCAAAAAAAAAAAAATGTCCTGGAACTCGAAGTGATATAGAACAAGAAAAAGATAGGGGCTTTAAGTGGTTAAAAAAGTGGCTTGGTACTAATTTTCCTTCCCTAATAACAAATGTGAGGAAAGACTTGACTCAGTGGGCTAAGACAGCCTTCACTTGGACTGGAAGACTTAATATTATTAAAATGAATGTCCTACCCCGTGTACTGTTTTACATGCAGATGATACCTGTGGCCTTACCTAAGAGTTTTTTTTACTCAATTATCCAGTATCATATCCACCTTTGTGTGGAACAATAAGAGACCGAGAATCGCCATTAGATTACTGGGGCGCCACAGGGATGCAGGGGGCCTGAGCCTTCCAGACGCACAAAAATATTATCGAGCTATGGTCCTACAAAGGATACTAAATTGGCGCTTCCACACACACTCCAAAATATGGGTCTCATTAGAAAAATATATAGCGGGAAGAAATCTGGAATATGCCCCGTGGTTGGCCCGGGAGCACAGGGGATTGTCAATTTTTGCGTCTCCATTGACGACCCAGCTTTTGAAAGCCAGGGACCGGCTCAATACTAATTTAGACCTGGCACCCCTTTGTCACCTCTGGCCCTGCTGGGAGGATATCAGTGGTTTCTGCCTGGGGAACAGACAGGATTTTTCGGTTCCTGGGTGGATGACAGTAATGCCTTCTGTGGTAAATTGATGGAAAGTAGTAAATTAGTCTCACTAGAAGCCCTCAGAGCACGGTCAGGGAGTTTCCCTATGGACTTTTGGCGATATAGGCAACTTCACCACCTTTTTAAACAACACGGAAGCTCTATAAGAGATAATTCCTTCCTTACACCGCTTGAACGCCTATTCGTAGACGAAGAGCCGATTCCACATATGATCTCTGAAGTGTATCAGTTGCTCAGCTTTGCTACTCCAATAGTGAAACCACCATACATTAGGATGTGGGAGCGAGACCTGGGAGTAGTTTTTACCCCTGCTCAACTATCTGCCCTTTATCAACTCACTCGATCCAGTTCCATTGACTCTAAGACGCAAGAAATGAATTACAAAATAATAATGCGCTGGTACCGAGTACCGGCAGAGTTAGCGAAAATATATCCAGCAACATCGGAACTATGCTGGAGAGGTTGTGGTCACAAAGGCACTCTCCTCCACATTTGGTGGGATTGTCCTGCGATTAAATTTTACTGGGAGGATATCAAATCACAAATTAAAGATATCATGGGCATTGATATTCCTCTCTCTCCGGAACATTTCCTGCTACACATTCCTCCCATGCCAATACGCCAGTATAAGAAAAGTATACTGCCCCACCTGCTTAACGCAGCAAAGCGGCTTCTCCCTATATACTGGAAACGGTCGCAAGTCCCATCCAGAGAGGAATGGTATCGCAAGGTGGGAGATATCCGTGAGGCAGAGGACTGGATTCCCACATTTAAAGGAGTTAGAGACCGCTTCACAGCGATGTGGCAACCCTGGACAATATATACCTCAGACTTAAGTCACATCCCTTCTAGCCTAGACATAGCCCTTCTTGAGCTAGCTGATCCATCTTTGAAAGGACGCCTTATTGACCCACAAGGGGGAGCAGAGAACCAAGACCTGAGATAAAATAAGATGAAAAACACTTAGGGGACATGCATCTCCTTCTGTTCTAATTTTAAGTAGATATGATGCTGTCGGGAGGGCCTCGACGGGGCAGAGCTGGACGCAGGTTCCCAGGTATGTTCCAGACTATCTTTTCTTTTCTTCTTTTCTTCTTCCTAAATACTATATTGAGCCTTAACTAGTTATGATTGTCTGTTTAAAGACAAGATAATATGTTTGATGCCAGGTGACGAATAAGCAATGACTAAGCAAAGAAGCCGGACGGTCCTTGGAGATTTATGGCCATGAGACGCCCCGGTCTGGGGGTGTACTAGCATTATTGTGCTGGTATGTCTTTTACAGGTGATTTTGGAGGGGGCTGGGGGGATGGGGGCGTGGAGAGAGGTTAGTTGGAGGCATAGGTTGCCCCCCTCTCTCCGCGCGCCCCCGCTTGGCCCACCTTGTAAACTGTTTGCACAACTGAACTTAGCTTAAAATTTAAAAAAGACTTGTCAAGTTTTGATAGTCCCGGGACTAAGACAAGCGTACTTTTAAATTTTGTTACCTGGCGGATTGTTGGTTTATCTTTTCCCTTTTTCTTTTTATCAACACTAGCTACACCAGTTAAAAAGTGACTGTCTAGTACATTACTGATAGTATTGATGTTTTTGTTTTTCTTTCTATATTATTCATTCTTTTTGTTAAATAACAAGAAAAAATGACTGGTATATCACCTAAAAACCGTTTAGATTGATATAATTCTATATTCACAGTTTTATAATTTTGCAATGTGATACCCTGTCTTTTATAAATAAAGATTTATAAAAAAAAAAAGTGGCTTGGTGTCCCCCACAAAATCCATACCATACCCTTATCAAGGAATGCATCCTGCCTTTCCAGGAGTGTGCTCACTTTCCCCTTTTCCTGGCCACTCAGACTGCATGCCTGAATAGGTGCCTATGGATTTTGTGGGTGACCCCAGACAACTTTTTTCTTAACTACTTGAGTCCCCAGTCCTTTTTTCCCCTTAATATCCTTGAGTCCCAGAACTTTTATATTTTATGTATTTATTATCATGTCTTGGTTACATATTTCATGCACAAAATAAAATGATGTGGGGTGGGGTCTCCCTTAAAATCCATACCCTAGACCCTTATCTTCAATAAGGGTCTGGTATGGATTTTGAGGGAGATCACAGGCAAAAAAAATTGTGTGGGGTTCTCCATGATGTCCCCTTCAAAATACATATCAGATCCATTCAAGCTTGTAGTGGCTATAAATTTTACTTTGAGCACTTGTCCAGTTCTGGGACGCGGTCATATGACGGCTTACCTTGATCATGCCCAACCTGTGCCCACTGCAGGGAGAGAACTGCTGACCATAGATTGAGGTAAAGAGGCTCTTTACTACAGGATCAGCTGTGTCCAATCACAGCTGATCATGGATGTAAACAGAAGCCATTTATCCATTTTCTCACTATGGAATTAGTTATACATCCCACACTATTTTATCTGCCTTCTTCCATTGTAGCAGGGGTGTCATTCTCGATGTTAGAATGACTGTAATATACAGTATAACAAATCAAAAACCGAATGGAGAGGGAGAAACCAACATAGTAGTGACAAGTGGGTGAAGCTGGAAAATTCAAGATTTTATACAAAAGTCTCTCCTTTTAAAGTCTTAACAGATATCAGAATCACATATCTTATTTAACCAAGCAAAATGTACCAACTAGAAATAAAACTGTTGCGTTCACTGATCCTCAGTCATATACTATATAATGGCTTGTAGTTAATACCACATGGTTTAGAAATCTTAAACTTGAAGGTTCTTGCTTTATTCTCCAGGCAAGTGAGCCTCTGAGGCCACAAGCTGGGTTGATTCATGGAATGTAACAATTTATGCTGCTCAGCCAAATGCATTCCTAACCAAGAAATTTGGTATTACGTGTAACCACACTTTCACTAATAAAACCTTATAATAACAATAAAATAATAAAACACAAACTCAAATTAGTAGGTAATATTAACTGTAAACCTTTTAAAGTGGTTTTAATAATTTTAACATAAACACTTATTAAACTAACAGCAGTATATTTTAAAAATGTTAAAACTCAATTCTAACGATAAACCTGCTCAAGTAACTAGTCCATTAAACGTTTTCAGCACTGAATACATGCTTAATATACTTTGTTCATTTTGACACCAAATATTTAGCTTTGGGTTGTTCTAATTATGTAGAAGTGTAAAAGACCGTAAGTATTACATTACAAAAATATTATATGCAATAAAATTTAGCAGTCATTCTTTCCTATATGTCCTGTTAACAAAGTTTAGGTATGAACTTGTGCTAGTTTTGGAATATTTTATCAGTACCTGTAGTTTAGTTTTATCTGGACATTAAAAAAGGAAAATTTATTATCAAATACTTACCGTAATTTTCCTTTCCTGATGGACTCCACGGCAACCTACGTGTGGGTTAACCCTGCC
Organism: Lithobates clamitans; assembly: GCA_037952925.1. NCBI lineage: Eukaryota > Metazoa > Chordata > Amphibia > Anura > Ranidae > Lithobates > Lithobates clamitans. The sequence goes on along the minus strand of JBBGZY010000458.1, from coordinate 972,566 downwards.
TCCTCTCCAATGCTATAGGACCCCATTCCCATAAATGAGTACTCACCACTAGCTACTGCGTTCCGTAACTAGCCTACTCTTTGACCAATGGGTGGGAACTCCGTCTGCCATGGAGTCCATCAGGAAAGGAAAATTACGGTAAGTATTTGATAATAAATTTTCCTTTTTCCTGACAGACTCCATGGCAGCCTACGTGTGGGAAATAACTAGCCGACCACACGGGTGGGTATGCTGAATCAAACAAAATTTTAATTTGTCCTATCAACCAATAGGATTCTCAAAGCAAAGTTTACAGAGGACAATGAAGCAGGCTCAATACAGTAGTGAGACATGAAAGTGTTGATAGAGGCCCACGAGGCCGCTTTGCAAATGGTGTCTGGGGCCACGTGTCGAGCTGCCGCCCATGAAGCCGCCATTCCCCTGGTGGAGTGAGCTGTCACCGCCTGTGGAGGAGACAAGCCCTTCGCCTTGTATGCTTGTTGAATAGTTTGGAACAATCCAAGTAGCGAGTGTCCTAATCGAGGCTTTCTTTCCTTTTTTACTTCCCGAGTGTAAAATAAATAGATGGTCAGAACGTCTGAAGGGAGAAGTCACTCTCAGATATTCTTTAATTGCTTCTCCTACATCCAGAGGATGAATCTCAGAGGACCTTGGAGACCTAAACGTAGGAAGGACTATCTCTTGATTATCATGGAACACCGAGGACACTTTTGGGTTAGAACCCAGCATAGGGATAAGAACTACTCGATCCGGGAAGAACGTTAAGAAGGGTTCTTCACAACCTAGAGAGCCAATCTCAGAGACTCTTTTTGCCGATGTGACGGCTACTAGAAAGACTACTTTAGCTGAGAAGTCCTTGATAGAGAGCGGGGAAGGCCCGGTAGTACTGAGTCCTGAGATTGAGTCTAGAACAAGTGGTAGGTCCCATTTGGGGAACCTGGATTTCCTTTGGGGCTTGAGCCTTGAAGCACCATGAAAAAATTGCCGGATTAAGGGATTAGTTGCCCAAGAGGACCCAGAGAAGGCAGACAGTGCAGACACCTGGACTCTAAGCGAGCTGATGGATAATGGTAGATCTAAGCCCGTTTGAAGGAAGCTGAGGACGTCTTGCACCCCCGGGTGTCTAAAAGACCTGCCGCTAGAAGAGCAAAAATCCACAAACTTGGACTAGATCCTACTGTAGACTCTATTTGTGCTAGATCTTCTTGAGCTCATGAGAGTTGAGATCACTGTAGGAGCGCAACCAAGGGAGATTAGCCTCTCCCTCTCAAGAACCAGACCATCAGTCTCAGCACTGCCGGACATGGGTGCAGGACTGACCCCTGAGAAAAAAGGTCCGGCCTGTGAGGGAGAGGCACCGGGTCCCTGAAGCTGAGTTGGACAAGGAGAGGGAACCAAGGCCTGTTCGGCCAGTATGGAGCTATTGTCAACACTTCGGCTGTTTCAGAACGGAGCCTCTGCAGGAATCTCAGGATGACTGGAAGCGGCGGGAAGGCATATGCCTTGTTGAACCTCCAAAGATCCGTCAGTGCGTCCGACCCGAAAGCCTGGCTGCAATGACCTCTGGCGTAAAATTTCTCCAGCTTGCAGTTGTGGCGGGAGGCGAATAGATCCACCTCGGGGTTGATCCCTAGTGACGAGACCTATCTGAATGTCTCCATATGCAGGGACCACTCGTTGTTGTCCAGCTCGGTGGGTGAAAGGAAGTCTGCTCAGGTATTCTGGACTCCTGGGACAAACACCGCCGAGATATTGCACAGGTTCTTCTGTGCCCAAGAAAGGATGGGCTTGACTTCCCGAAGGAGATTGGGACTCCGGGTACCCCCTTGCCTCTTCACGTAGGCGACTGCCGTCGTGTTGTCCATTCTTAACAGCACTGAGTTCCCTTTCAATAGGTGAGAGAAGGATTGCAGTGCACACCAGGCCGCTCTGAGTTCCAGGACGTTTGAACCTGGGACTGGGAGGCAGGGATCCCATTTGCCCTGGGAGAGGTTCGAACCGCAGAGGGCTCCCCAACCTGTCCCGCTGGCATCGGTCGTAACCGTGATCCAGGAGATGGGGGCAATGGAGTGACATGCCAGGAGGTTCTTGCGCTGAAGCCACCAAAAGAGGCTGTTCCTCATTGATGATGTCACACGGATGACTTCATTCTTGCCCCCTGTTCTCCACTGCTGCAGGAACCCTGACTGGAAGGGACGTAATCTCCACAAGGCCCACTTGACCATGGGAGTCGTAGAGACCATCGTACCGACAATTTCTAAACACTGAGAGGCTTTTAGGTGTGTGGTATGTAGAGCCCAAGAAATTCTGTCCCGAACAACCGGAATTTTCTGTAGTGGACGGGAAATAGTGCTTCTCAAAGTGTCAAACTCCCAGATATATTAGGCGCTGAGTCGGAATTAGGTGGCTTTTTGCTAAATTCAGAAGCCACCCAAAGCTGGATAGGGTGGAGATCACCTGTTCCCGGTGGGCCAGCAGCTGTTCCCTGCTTTGCGATAGAACCAGGAGGTCGTCGAGGTAGTGGTAGAGATGCACCCCCTTTAACCTTATGAGAGCTACCGTGGCTAAGAGGATTTTTTAAAAGACCCGGGGGGAAGTTGTCAACACGAAGGGGAGGCAAATAAACTGCAGATGATCCTGCCCTACTTGGAAACGTAGGTATTTGTGAAGCCCCTTTTCTACTGGGACGTGGAAGTAAGCGTCCTTCAAATCAATGGAAATCATCCAATCGCCTGGCTGAATAGCTTGCTGAATGGTCAACAGAGTTTCCATCTTGAATTTCCCTTGCTCTATAAACTCATTCAGGTAGGTCAGGTCTAGGACCGGGCTCCAAGAGCCACTCCTTTTTTGAACTAAGAAAAGAGGGGAGTATACCCCCTGAAACCATTCGTCCCTGGGGATGTGTACCACTGCTCCTTGAGACTTCAAAAGGTCCATGTAGGACAGTAGGGCTTGTTTTTTGTTCTTCTGACCGGGGTAGAAGAGTGGAGACAAATCTGGGAGAAGGAATATTGGAGAAGGTCCATCTGTGACCCGTCGAGACTGTTCTTATTACCCAAAAGTCGGAGATCGAGGTCACCCAGACGTGCCGGAAGAGGCGCAGTCGTGCCCCTACCCGACCCGCCTGGGCGGGCACAATCTCAAAAAGACTTTGCCTGCTCACAGCCACTGGATGTTTTACCTTTGGTGGACTTGCGAAAGGATGTCTGACCTCTGCTCCAGTTCTTCCTAAAGTCCCTGCCGGGCTTGTAAGAGCGAGCTTCCCTGGAGCGCTCTGGAGAACGTCTTCTAAACTGAGGTTTCTTCCGACTAAGAAGGCGTCTACCTTGGGGAAGGAAGCCCGACTTGCCACCCGTGGCACGCAATATGGCATTGTCGAGTTTATTGCCAAACAGTGAAGACCCCTCAAAGGGAATCTTACACCAGGCCTGTTTGGAAATTGGGTCAGCAAGCCAAGGACATAACCATAAGGCCCGCTTGGCCGTGACTGACGACAGCATAATCCGCGCCAATAGGCGTATCAAATTAATGGATGCCTCCCCCAAGAAGACTGCCGCTAGCTTTAATCCTGCAGCTCCTTAACTTCCTGCTAGCTCCTCCGAAATTCCCTTAAGTAAGGAATCCACATTCTCCGTCCAAGCCTCCATGGCTTTTGACATGGCCGCCAGGGCCAAAGCCGGTTTACAGGCCGTGCCAGCCAGCCCATAGATCCTCTTCAAATCCTGGTCAATCCTTCTCTCAAGACCATCCTTGAAGGATACCGCATCCTCTAGGGGAAGTGTGACATGTTTAGCTAGACGCATTAGGGCAGCGTCTACAAAGGGGAGCATTCTCTAGGTACTTCACCTTTTCCGACTTGAAGGGATATGATCTGGAGGCTTTATTTGCCATAGAGGACTTCCTGTCCGTCTTACTCCATTCCTCATCTATAATATCTTTCAGCTCCGAAAGGAGCGGGAAACTTGAGCGTTCTTTTCCAAGGTGTTTGAAGAATTTCTTCTGTTTAGCTGGAGGAGTAGCGGGATCCTCCCACTTAAGGGCCTCTTTGATTGCTTTAATTAAAGGTGACACCATGTTGAAGTCAAAGCCTCCGATTTCCTCTTCTTCCTGAGGATCGTCATTTGAGGAATCAAGAGAGGCCGCATAAGGCTGGGAAGTGCCCGGGTCTTCACGGGCCTCATCAGCCAGGGGGCCAGACAGTGAAGTAGACTGACTCAGCGTGTGGGGAGAATCCAGCTCTTTCAGGGATTGCTGTACCACACGTTTAACGAGAGATTCCAAGTGTTGGTTCTCCGTCTCCTTTTCCCTGACCGCCCGGGCATAGCACCGATCACATAGTGATTTGCCCTCCGGAACTCGCGTTCCACATCCCCAGCAGGCTCTTCTATCAGAGCGGCTGTCATGGCGGTGGGAGCGGTGTCTGGAGGAGGAATGAGAGCGTCTCCCCTGGTGGTGGTTTCCAGATGCAGAGTCTCGTCTGGATCTTGAAGGAGACTGGCGTTGCGGCCTGGCAAAGTTTTTATCATTCTGGACCAAGATCTGAGGGTCCGATCTAAAAGGGCTGGAAGAAAAATACAGTAGGAAAGGGGAAATGGTGGGACCAACATCAGATAACGCATATTACCATGCGGCAGACTTTCCACCCCTCCCCTCTCAAGCACATACCTTGTGCGAGAGGGCTGGCCACTTAAAGGCAGTGAATTATCCGTGATTTGCAGAAGAAGGGCGACACAATGCAGCTGGTCTGCAGAAAGAAAAAATGGCCTGAATGGGCCGAAAAACCAGTAAGGAAGAGTCCTCTGCCCCAAAGCAAACAAACAAGTATTTGCAACATAGGCCAAAAAAGAAAGGCCACATCATCATAGAAACAAGGAAGAAAATTTCTCTCCGCCCTTTTCTTTTTTTTTTTTTTATATATATTTATTTCCAAAATGAATTGCACTTAATCATTTTTTTTTTTCAAAGATTTTCAAAAACACACAGTGTATACCTACACTGCAGGCACTCACCTAGTGATGACCAGAGCTGGGTATGGGGAAGACCGCTCCACTCCTCTTCACTGTGAGGGAAATCCCACTGTGAGGGAGTCTAAGAGCAGTATTTAAAGCTCCCCGCCCATGACGTCACCGCCCACCACGCACCTGTGCCGTAGGTCGGTGATCGTACTGCGCATGTGCGGTTTTGCCGAGTATTCCGCTGCACCACGCATGCGCGAGCCAAGCCTCGGTCTCGAGGAGGCTACTGCGCATGCGCAAACAGCACGAACGGCCGTACCCGGAAGCGCTGAGGCGAGCTGGAACGCACCAGCGCTCAAGCCGCCATGAGGGGCAGAAAAGGACCCAAAAACGACCAGCATGATCGTTACAGGAGCCGGGGAGACCTAGGGGAAGACAGAATACACAGAGAAACACTGCCATGGAGACACAAACAATGCTTCTGACCTTGCCAGCCGTTGATGTGTCCAGAAGTTTCGGCATACAGAGGCGACCATCCCTCCACCACAAGGGGTAAACTTCAGCCTCAAACGCTACTCGCCCGCCCATGGCTGGGCCCTGAGCTGCACCGCAAGAGGTATGCCATGATCCTGGATCTGTCCAACGGGACGCGAACATCTTGAGTAGGTCCATTGGAGGAGGACAAAAAAGGAACGCAGTAGCTAGTGGTGAGTACTCATTTATGGTAAACAAGTAAAAGAAGGCGCAATACCATATACCTTATATACCGTTGCCTATGCGCACAAGGGCAGGGTCCATACAAGCATATATAAACTATAAATATGGGTATAGTAAAAGTCATTCAAGGCAGCCACCGAAAGGAACCAAAGCCAGATCCAATGTGCTAAGATAAAAACAAGGAAAAGGGGCGCCACTGAATATGTATCAAATAAAATTTATTATTAAAAATAACATCCACTCACATGTGAGACTGAAGAGTAGATCTCAGATACATCTTGTGACACACAATAGAGCGAAGGACTACAAGTGGCAGCAAGTCCAATTGCACTGGCGTCACCTCTCATGGGCTGAAGATGAGCTGCGCTGAGCCAATAGTAGTCTGTGGGCACACCACGAACAGGAGAGCAGAAAAGCCGTCTGGGGTGGTGTGGGTTCCAAGAATAAAGGATGTGAGGGTGTCTAGCCTGGTGCTGTAGTGTGAGGCGGAATGTCCCAGCAAGTCGTCCGGCGTCCGTGATGGAGATAGAGGCACGGCCGTGTGGTCGGAGCCAGAACGAGGCTAGGATCGCAAACACTGTGGTGCCGAGCTGTGACATCACTCCTGTGCGACGCGTTTCCGAGATAGCTCGCTATCGATGGAGGAGATAGCGGCACTCCTTTGTCAAGCATCCGCCTCACACTACAGCACCAGGCTAGACGCCCTCACATCCTTTATTCTTGGAACCCACACCACCCCAGACGGCTTTTCTGCTCTCCTGTTCGTGGTGTGCCCACAGACTACTATTGGCTCAGCGCAGCTCATCTTCAGCCCATGAGAGGTGACGCCAGTGCAATTGGACTTGCTGCCACTTGTAGTCCTTCGCTCTATTGTGTGTCATAAGATGTATCTGAGATCTACTCTTCAGTCTCACATGTGAGTGGATGTTATTTTTAATAATAAATTTTATTTGATACATATTCAGTGGCGCCCCTTTTCCTTGTTTTTAGTACTCATTTATGGGAATGGGGTCCTATAGCATTGGAGAGGAGGCGGGGTTAACCCACACGTAGGCTGCTATGGAGTCTGCCAGGAAATAATTTTTAAGCAAACTGTTGTACCTCCAGAAAACAATAAGGCATAAACTATTTTAATTAAAGTTGTGTTGAGTAAATCAGGAGGAAAAAAATTACAGTATATACATCCATCTCCACTTTCAAATAAATAATAAATGCCTGGACTTATATAAAAGGAAAAAAATGTATAAATATAACATATTAGGATATACTTAAATAGCAACATTTTTACATTGGTTGTATTTTCTGAAAAAAAACATAGTATGTTACTTACATTTTACAAGTTTTATAATGCCTTAGTCTTAGTGAAACAGAGCTTTATGCTCATAGAACTGTCTAATGGCATGGTTTAGGCAAGATCTTTTGGTGCTTACAACCATTTAAAAATAAGATGCTTTCCTAAACATCCCTTACCTTTAGCTTGTATAAAATGTTTAAAGTATACCTAATGCACCAAATTTCTTTTTCAATTTGGATAAAGTAATAAAAAGTCAAAAACCTTGTCAGGTGTTTTTTTCTTTTTTACTTTTTTTGCTTTTTATGTGCCATTGGGGAGATTTCCCCTTCACGTTCATGACTGGAATCTCACCCAAGACAGCTGTCAGTGACAGTGTCCCCCATTGGATACCTTATTTTCCTGTTCTGGCTACATCTCAAAATGTAGATTTGTTCCTAATTTTTTTCCCAATCACAGTGTTAACCAAGACAAACAGAATTTATCTCTGTAACAAGCATATAGAAAGCAATACAAATCTCTCAGGGTATCTAACCCTTCATCTCTTTGTAAAGAATTGGGGGTGGCACAATGCATTGGTACTGTTCACTTATTTCTTTTTTTTTTTTTATTTATTAAAGTGTCACAAAATAACACTTTGTTCATAGCATGCGGTGTTATGTGTTGTGCTGGATAAAGATGCAAACATGCTGCATTTTTATGAAACATGTTGAAGAGCCCTTTATCGCAGCATTATGGTGTGAACAAGGCCCTTACTGAAATTTAAAATGTAACCTGAGTCTTTAACCACTTAACAACTGGCCCATAGCCGAATGATGGCTACAGGGCAGTTGCATAACTCTGGGAGGGCGTACAGTTACGTCCTCCCAGAATCCCGGAACACCCTTTAAAAGTCTATGGGAGAAATCAAAAGTGCTAATTTTAAAGGCTTATATGCATGGTATTGTCATAAAAATTGTTTGGGGACCTGGGTCCTGCCATGGATCAATTAAAAAAAAAAGTTTTAAAAATGGACGTTTTTTCGGGAGCAGTGATTTTAATAATGCTTAAAGTGAAACAATAAAAGTGTAATATCCCTTTAAATTTCGTACCTGGGGGTGTCTATAGTATGCCTGTAAAGGGGCGCATGTTTCCCATGTTTAGAACAGTCTGACAGCAAAATGACATTTCAAAAGAAAAAAAGTAATTTAAAACTACTCGCGGCTATTAATGAATTGCCAGTCCGACAATACACATAAAAGTTCATTGATAAAAACGGCATGGGAATTCCCTACAGGGGAACCACTAACCAAATTTTTTTTTAAAAATGATGTGGGGGTCCCCCTAAATTCCATACCAGGCCCTTACAAGGCCCTTCAGGTCTGGTATGGATATTAAGGGGAACCCCAGCCAAAAAAAAAAATGGCGTGGGGTCCCCCTCAAAATCTATACCAGACCCTTCAGGTCTGGTATGGATTTTAAGGGGAACCCCGTGCCAAAATTTTAAAATTTGGGGTCCCCCAAAAATCCATACCAGACCCTTATCCGAGCATGCAACCTGGCAGGCCACAGGAAAAGAGGGGAGACGAGAGAGCGCCCCCCCTCCTGAACCGTACCAGGCCACATGCCCCCAACATTGGAAGGGTGCTTTGGGGTAGCTCCCCAAAACACCTTGTCCCCATGTTGATGAGGACAAGGGCCTCATCCCCACAACCCTGGCCGGTGGTTGTAGGGGTCTGCGGGTGGGGGGCTTATCGGAATCTGGAAGCCCCCTTTAACAAGGGGATCCCCAGATCCCGGCCCTCCCCCCTGTGTGAAATGGTAAGGGGGTTACCATTTCACTAAAAAAGTGTCAAAAATGTTAAAAATGACAAGAGACAGTTTTTGACAATTCCTTTATTTAAATGCTTCTTCTTTCTTCTATCTTCTTTCGTCTTTCTTCTTTCTTCTATCTTTTATCTTCCTTCGCTTTCTTCCTCCATCTTCTTCTTGTTCTTCCTCTGGTGTTCTCGTCCGGCATCTTCCTATGCGGAATCGGCGTCTTCTTCCCTTCTTCTCCTCGGGCCGCTCCGCATCCATGATGGCATGGAGGGAGGCTCCCGCTGTGTGAGGCTTCTCTCTTCATCTTCTTCTCTTCATCTTCTTCTCTTCATCTTCTTGTCTTCTTCTTCTTTTCGGGCCGCTCCGCATCCATGATGGCATGGAGGGAGGCTCCAGCTGTGTGACACTTCTCCTCTTCTGACGGTTCATTATATTATATTATATATATATATATATATATATATATATATATATATATATATATATATATAATGTTTTGGGGTTCTATGTAATTTTCTAGCAAATAAATGATGATTTTTACATGTAGGAGAGAAATGTCAGAATTGACCTGGGTGCCCCAAAATGCCTGAAGGTGCTCCCCTGCATGTTGGGTCTCTGTATGTGGCCACGCTGTGTAAAAGTCTCACACATGTGGTATCGCCATACTCGGGAGGAATAGCAGAATGTGTTTTGGGGTGTAATTTGTGGTATGCATATGCTGTGTGTGAGAAATAACCTGCTAATATGACAATTTTGTGAAAAAAAAATAAAAAAAAAATCTTGATTTTGCAAAGAATTGTGGGAAAAAATGACAACTTCAAAAAACTCACCATGCACCTTTCTAAATACCTTGGAATGTCTTCTCAAGGGGTCATTTGGGGGTATTTGTACTTTTCTGGCATGTTAGGGTCTCAAGAAATTAGATCAGTCAGTACTTCAGGTGTGATCAATTTTCAGATATTGGCACCATAGCTTGTGGACCCTATAACTTTCACAAAGACTAAATAATATACACCAATTTGTACTTATTTTTACCCAAGATATGTAGCAGTATAAATTTTGGGCAACATTTATGAAGAAAAATTACTAATTTGCTAAATTTTATAACAGAAACAAAGAAAAATCCATTTTTTTTTAATTTTCAGTCTTTTTTCTTTTATAGCGTAAAAAATAAAAAACCCAGCGCTGATTAAATACCGAAAAAAAGGATACAAATTTCATATGGGTACAGTGTTGTATAACTGAGTAATTGTCATTCAAAATGTGAGAGCACCGAAAGCTAAAAATTGGTCTGGTTAGGAAGGGGGTTTAAGTGCCCAGTGGTCAAGTGGTTAAAGCTGAAGATCAATATTAGTACAGAACCAAATACACACTGTTAAAGTTACCTGCAGCCCCTTCTACAAAGAAAAGTTGCATCGGCCACCCACCCCCTTCTGCTCTCCACCATTCACAGAACTCATATTACTACACTTCCACAATTCAATACATTCTAACAAATATCTGTCATTCAACGGCTCCTAGACTTATCCATAGAAGCTGATGCATTGTGGTATTCTAGTAATATGTGTTCTGTGAATGGTGGAGAGAGCAGAAGGGACTGCAAAAGCTGAAGCAACTTTTCCCTGTAGCAGGGGATGCAGTTAACTTTTACTGCTGCGAGGGCAGAGGATGGTATCTTGCAGCTGCAAAGAGGCACTGAGGGGAAGACTTGTAGCAGAAGTTGACCCCAGCCAGTATCCCCCCTCAAAAAATACTAAACTTAAGCTTTAAATGAGCCTTAAACCTAATGATTTCACCAAACTGTAACTCTCATTCTTGCTGCCAAAAAGCATAGATCTGAGGAGATATACAGTATGTGTGTATATATTGTATATTATATATCTAATGTACCTTTCCATGTTGCTATTTTAATCTGAAGCTACTGTGATTTTAAAAAACTTTTTTTTTTTTTACAAAGAAATTTTGCATTAATTTTTTTTAGTACATTTTAGCTAGAAAAGCTTGTAGGTATTTATAGATAGCTCTGTGACACTATGCTTATGATTGGTAATCTTAATAATTTCAAAGTTGGAAGGTTACATATGAACAGGCATTCATCTAGATGACAAATATAAAATCATGTTAAAACCACTTCCAGACCTCCCACCGTCGTTATATGTCCTAACTTTAAAGAGGAATATTCATAGGTGTGCGCAGCCTCTTGCATTAGGGTGTGCACCCCAAAGCTCAAATACATATGCATGTGTATATGTACTAATGGTGTCAGTGGAGCAGTGGACAGTGTCATTAGTTTTATTTTATTTTTAAATAAATTATTTTATTTTGTAACATTTTTTTTTGGGGATGAAATATCAGTGGTCTAAACAGGGGGGAATATGCACCACACACCCTGTGCGCACGCCTATGGGAATATCATTGTTATGGCAGCAGTTAGCTGCCATAACCCTGGTATCCTCTTCTTCAGGGGGCAGTCCGTTTTCCGATAATAGTGGTCTCTGCAGTGGACTTGCTGCGAGATCACTTTTATTGGTGGCGGGAGAGGGCACCCTGCCACGCACTGATTCCCTCCACCCTTACCGGAGCCGTTGGCAGCGGTGGAGGCGATCGGATCCTTTCCCTAGCCTGACATGGAGAGGAGTGAGGGGAAGGTGTCCCTCACCCGTTTCCATATCATTGCAGGGCAGAAGCAACGTCAAAATGTCACTTCCGCCCATAGCTCTTAAACGGCCATTTTTTTTATTAAATGACAAAAAAATTGTTTTTTTTTATTGCATTTTAGTGTAAATATGAGATCTGAAGTCTTTTTGACCCCAGATCTCATATTTAAGAGGTCCTGTCATGCTTTTTTTCTATTACAAGGGATGTTCACATTCCTTGTAATAGAAATAAAAGTGACACATTTTTTTTTTTTAAAGAACAGTGTAAAAAAAAAAAAAAAAAGTAAAATAAATAAAAATAAACACATTTTAAACACGCCCCGTCCCAACGAGCTCGCGTGCAGAAGCGAACGCATACGTGAGTAAGGGCTTACATATGAAAACGGTATTCAAACCATACATGTGAGGTATTGCTGTGATTGATACAGCAAGAGCAATAATTCTAGCCCTAGACCTCCTCTGTAACTCAAAACATGCAACCTGTAGATTTTTTTAAATGTCGCCTTTGGAGATTTTTAAGGGTAAAAGTTTGTCGCCATTCCACGAGTAGGCGCAATTTTGAAGCGTGACATGTTGGGTATCAATTTACTCGCTGTAACTTTATCTTTCACAATATAAAAAAAATGGCATAACTTGTTTTCCAAAAAAAGTGTGCTTGTAAGACCGCTGCACAAATACAGTGTGACAGAAAGTATTGCAACGACCGCCATTTTATTCTCTAGGGTGTTAGAAAAAAATGTATATGTTTGGGAGTTCTAAGTAATTTTCTAGCAAAAAAAAATGTTTTTAACTTGTAAACAACAAATCTCAGAAAGAGCCTCCATCTTTAAGTGGTTAATTTTTCTATGAATTGTTGTCTTCCAGTATAGAAATATTGATATTGAATATGGTATTAAGAACAAGGGTCGAACATTGAATACTGCCTGAAGTCCAAAAAACTGAGCTTAAAAATTAACCCCATTGAAGTTTATGTGGATGAATTTTGATAATCAGTTCAGACCACTTGCAAGGCAAAGGATTGTCAAATAAATGGCATGGGAGCTAAGCACTGCCATGTGGGACGTGTATCAATTCAAAAAAATGTTAAGAAAATACTATGTAATAGGGAAAAGGTCCTTTTATTGTGACTTCAAGTGACAGGGTAAAAAGGGTAAAAAGGGTAAAAAATATCAGTCCTTTCATTTGCATGCTTGAGAGATGCCTTTAAGCTGTATGTTGGGTTACACAAGAGTACTATTCTCAAAGACAGTTTAGGCAGCAATAGAGTAAGAGACTAGACCGGTTTTAAATTATAATAGAGTGCATAGTTTCAGGGACAATAGCCAAACATATTTTACAGTAGCTAGACAGTACATAAGCAGCTTGATTAGGCTACAATATAAAATAATAGGCAAGACAGGTTTTATTCTGAAAAAAAAAACATTAGATTGTATCATCTGAGAAATAATTCCCACACACATTTTTGATTATTGCAGCATAAGATAGGGTGCAAACTTGTAGACCAATATAATAATGGATTGATTTGCTGTTATATGAGGTATATGCCCGCATCCCTAGTAACTAAATAGTATGGACACATGACCCTTTAATGGGATTTTTTAGGGCATACATTTCAAAGTTAAACAATATACTGTATTGACATGTAAACATAAAAAACATGTGTATACCATAAAATACAAATGTGGTTTAAAAAGAATAATGTTGGTGAGTATACAGGAATAACCACATTTAAAATACAGTTAGACATCATATAGGTTTGTTAATGCAAAATGGAAAAACAATGTAAGTATTTATATACTGACCCTGTAAACACAAGCATAGCATATGGAAAACCGCATAATTTAAAAGCACAAAGGTTTTGTTTTCCGCTGCATGCTACCAAAAGTCCAGCTATCGGGGACACTAGGACTCTGCATGCTACCAAAAGTCCAGCTATTGGGGACACTAGGACTTCCCTCCAACCCCACAAGGGGTTGGAGGGAAGCCCACGTAATCACAGCTATGCCTCCATGAAACCAATCTGCCATAAAATGAGTGGGATGGTGAGAAATAGGTTACACAAATAGATTGGTGCCAAATAGAAAGAGTTTACCCTTTTAGCCCTTATGCCTACCTGAGCTTCAAGGTCATAGAGTCAGCCAGAGAAAGGGTGAGCCCAAGAAGGTACAGGAGGATGGAAGGAGGGGATATCACCAGATGGGAGTCCTGGAAGTAAGTGGTTTAGATAGAATATCTAAAAAGGAAATAAATAGGATAACTAGGCTTATACAATGACTGTAGAATATTTGAATATAACCTAGACATTCCATGTTTTATTGCATTTATCTGTTAAGTCATGAGCAACTGCCCTAAGTTCTTCCATGTCATAAAGATCAGCTACACATTGAAGCCATTCTTTAACTGTGTACTTGCTTTTCCAATGCCTCAGAATCAAAGCTTTCACTGCAGTGAGCAGATATCCAGTTAAGGAGCATTTCTACTTTTTAACGCAGCAACTGAAAATGTGCAATAGACAACAAGCAGCTGTCAACTGTATGGAGGTTTCAGTGATAAGTGTAATGGTAGCACAGATCTTTTGCCAGAAAGTTTTCAAGAGAGCACAGTCCCACCAAATATGAATCAGTGTACCATTCGCCTGTTTTCAGTGCCTGCAAAGATCTGGAACCAAGGGGAACCATCTGTGCAATTTGGCTGGTGTTTTATACCAGTGGGTTAAACGTTTGTAAGATGTTTCCTGATATCGGGTACTAATAGAACATTTATGGGCAAACACGGAGGCATGTAACCATTGGTCTTCATTACATGTAGTACTCAGATCTGTTTCCCATCTAGCTTTATATTTGTCTAGTTCCTGAGCACCAGAGGCCTTTAGCCAGGCATATGTGAGTGATATAGTTTTCTCAGTCTTAGTGGCTTGCAAGCATAAAGATTCAAAGGGAGTTAGGGGGTCTTCCAAAATCCCTTACTCTCTTTGGGTTAAGAATGTAACTATGAATCTGGCGATAATTGCAACTTGTCATAATTATGGGGCCCCATTCCGTCAATAAGTTAGCATGCGATTTTAGTTTACCCTTTCTCATACAATGTGAGACCAGTAAAGGCTTGTTATCAATTGAATTCAATCGTAATATGGTACTCATACCTGATATGAAGTCTGGGTTAAAGCTTAAAGCGGGGTCCACCTATCTATCGTTTTTTTTTTTTTTTTGAGTTCATTCACAAACTCTTCTTCTCAGCATTACATACTCACATATTGTGTGTAATATGTCCGTCTGTGTCAGATTTATTCGGAAAGAATAACTTATATTATTCACTGCAGGCGGTTTCCATCTTCATTGTGGGCATTTGAAGCCCACAAGCATTTATTTCCTGGATGTGGTGAATGCTGTGCTCCCAGCATTCACCGCTCGTTCCCGCACATGCTCAGTGGCATCCTGGGAAGCCTGAGACTAGCTCCCAGGAGTCTGGGAGAGGCTAGAAACACGCCTACTCCCATGGGAGGAGAACCAGGAAGTGCAAAGAAGAATAGAAAAATAAAAGGTAATTATGGCTATTTAAATTTTTTTAAACGGCATGTCAGCATCTAGGCAAGGAAGAGAATACATACAGATATTGTTCAAAATTTGGGTGGAACCCCGCTTTAATGGAGTTAACAGACCTGGGGATGTGGTTATATCAGTTCCTTTTACTATTTTCTGGAAAACTTTAAGTGTTGCACCAACCAGCGGGTGCTGTTTCAAAGTATTTGGACAGGCTTTCCAAGGAATCCAGGGGGTGTATGTGACCTGAGTGGGGCTTTTTTCATTTTCCAGTCCCACCCAATCCTTATTGTCAGCATGGCAGTTCCAAAGCCATTGAGGTGAGTAGCGTAATAGTCATTTATGAATTTTGGGAAGCCTATGCCACCGGCATGTTTTTCTTTAGTTAAAAATCGAAGCTTAATGCAAGGTTTTTAGTCACCCATAAAAAAATCTCCTAAGCATGAAGTGTAGAGCTTGGAAAAACCTTAATGGGATCAGGATTGGTAGGGTCTGGAAAAATAAAGTATTCTGGGTAAAATCGTCATTTTTATAATGGCTTCCCTTTCGAACCAAAAGAAGAATTTTATGGTCCAGTTATCTAGAACTTTTTTTACTTTGTAGTAATGGTTTAAAATTTGAAGTATACAGTAAATCTAATCTTGGGGTCAGTGCCACTCCCAGGTATTTGAGCATCTTCTCTTCCCATTTAAATGTACAGTTTTTTCACATCTGGAATAGAGTATGGGAGTAAAGGGATAGGTTTATGGCTTCTGATTCTTTGTAATTTATTTTAAAGTTGGACACATATTCGTAATGCATAAATGCATTACAAAGATTGGGCATAGAGATGTGGGGTTGTGTAATAAAGAACAACAGATCATCTGCATATGCCGCAGTCTTGTAAATTTGTTTCCCCACTTGAAATCCATGTTTGGACAGGGAGGCATTAATTAGTTGAATCAATGATTCTAGGGTGAGAATGAAGAGATGTGGTGAAAGAGGGCACCCCTGACCTGTCCCTTTATGGATAACAACTGAGTCAGAGTACCGTTGACTTTTAAATTTGCTCTAAGGTTTTGGTAAAGGGTAGATATCCATGTGAGCGTAATGTGGTTGTAAGCCTATATGTGAGCAAGTAGTAAGCAGAAAATCCCATGAGACATGATCAAAAGCTTTTTCTGCATCTGTGGAGAGCAGCATACCTTCAAAATCATTAGATTGTGCCTTGTAAATTACATTTAAAGCTTTGGTCACATTATCTCTGGCCTCTCTACCTGGCATAAAGCCTACTTGTTCTGGCCCAATTCGTTTATGTAAGAATGGGTGTAATTTATTTGCCAGAATCTTGAATATATCTTAAATATAAATTAAGTAGGGAAATTGGTCTATAATTAGAACACTCTGATGCGTCTTTATTAATATTTGGGTATTACTGTAACATGTGCCATCAAGAAGTCCTCCGGGTTTCCTGAGGCTCTCTTAAATAATTTAAGGTTTTGAAGGTATGGGACCAAGAGGATAGAGAAGGTTTTATATTAGTGAGTGGTATAGCCGTCTGGACCTGGGCTTTTCCCAGTTTAAGTGTCTTGATGGCTAGCACTAACTCTTCTTCTGTAATTTTTGCCTCTTAATCCCAGGCTTCTTTATCATCCAACCTAGGTAAACCACTGCGTGTAAGATATTCCTGTATGATATGTGGACGTGTCCCATGTAGATCAGCAGGTTTATGTGGCTTTGGTAGGTGATATAGATCAGCATAATATTTATGGAAAACTTGGGCAATTTTGTCAGTTTCATGTTTTAAGTGACCCTCTTGTTTTTTTGGGGTTTTTTTTTAAATGTTTTTATTAAGGTTCATCAGTAGAATAAACAAGTGATAAACATTATCAGCTATAAGATGGCATAGATCAAGTACAATCAAAATTGTGAGTACAATCAAACTTGTAAATACAGTCGAACTGAGAATACAGACTACAGGAGAGAAGAAACAAGTGTACTAGGACACATATGTATAAGAGCCGCTCGTTGAGTACAGGGCGTTTGACACTATTCTGACTTCCCCATACACCCCATTGGGAGCAGACTGTGTCATGGGGAAGGACAGCGCCATTGGCCCCATACCTACACACACCTATAATTGATAAAGCAAGATTATATAGTAAACAATTAAGATATCTAACTGGGTGGACTCAGTGAGTATCGAAGATCTCGTCCGCTTACCCCTAATGGGGGAAGCGTTGAGATCATATTAAGGAGATAGATTAGAGAGAGGCGTTAGCATGAATGAAACAGGAATAGGAAAGCTGACTAAATAGAGAGACACAGAAGAGGTATTCACTTTTGGCTCTGTCCCATCTAGATCGTACTGGGGGCCCGTTCTTATGAGTGAAGTAGTTTAACGAATAGCGGTGTACTAGTCAGGTGAGTTTTATACTTCTAGTGTGTGCTAACCATGGGGACCAGTGTCTATGGAATTTGTCCCCTGTCAGATTAGCTTTGGAATAAAGATATTCCATATGACAGTGCTCATTAAGCGTGTTAATGAGAGAAGTGATAGTTGGTGGGAATGGGTTTTCCCAGGCGTGAGCTAAGACTGCACGTGCTGCTATTAAAACATGTTGAATAATTGGGATTTTGGCTTTAGGCCAAGATTGGGAATCTAAACCAAAGAGAGCCATCTGTGGAGTCAATTGTCGGGAGATGTTAGTTGTGTTAATGATTAATGCAGATACTTGTTTCCAAAATGGTATTATGATTAGGCAATCCCACCATATATGAAACATGTCCCCAATTTCATCACAATTCCTCCAGCATTTTGAAGATTGAGAAGGCAATATGGATGCCAGTCTAGCAGGCGTGTAGTACCATTTATGGTAAATCTTCATGAGGGTTTCCCAGTGGGATACATTTTTAGAAAAGATAGATGGGAGGCGAACAGTTGGGTACCATTCTTCTGTAGGAAAGGAGGACTTTAATTTTGATTCCCAATATAGCACACTCGCTGGTTTGTGTGTGGTTACTGTTCGTGAGAGTAGAGTGTAGATGTAGGAGATGCCCTTGACTTTGTTGGTGGGGTGAACATAGGAGAGCAGGTCCCTGGAGGTAATTTCTGTAGAAGTAGGCAGTTTTGAGAGTATATATCGGATCCTGAGATAGATGTAAAAATCTTTGCTTGAAAGACCAAATTCCCTGGTGAGTTGTTGGTAACTTTTAAGGTTCAATTGGAGGTATAGGCCTCCAATTGTCTTAATTCCGGCTTCATACCAATGTTGAATAGTTAAATTCGGAGATAGGAGCTGCAATGCGAGAATTGGAAGTAGTTTCAAGGTGTCTGTGTGTATTCCTTGATAGGTGTGACATACAGCTTTCCATGTTGCGATAAAGGCATTAACCGTAGGAAGGTATGAGCGCGGAGCATGGAAGTTCATCCAGGTTGCTGATAATACTAGTTGTGGGGTACTTGGTATAGCAGTTGATTCAATTTGATGCCACAGTGTAGTAGGGTACTGGGACCACCACTGCTTTACTTGATCTAAGATGACTGCTTTATAGTACCATTTGATATTGGGTGCACCCATCCCAGCACAGGTAGTAGGAGAGGATATTATTGAAGCTTTCAGTCATGGTTTGCGAGCTGCCCAAATAAAGGAGTTGAGAATTTGTTGTATTTTGGATAGTTCAGGTCTGGTATGGATTTTAAGGGAAACCCCGCGCCAAAATTAAAAAAAAATGGCGTGGGGTCCCCCCAAAAATCCATACCAGACTCTTATCCGAGCACGCAACCTGGCAGACCGCAGGAAAAGAGGGGGGCGAGAGAGCGCCCCCCCTCCTGAACCGTACCAGGCCACATGCTCTCAACATTGGGAGGGTGCTTTAGGGTCCCCCAAAGCACTTTGTCCCCATGTTGATGGGGGCAAAGGCCTCATCCCCACAATGAGGAAATATATGTGCATCAAAGTGTATCATCAAACTTGGTGAAAAAAACTGTGAAAAAAATACTAAAAAACTATTTAAAATGTGTGTATATCATATAAATGGTTAAATGTGCAAATCACCCCAAAAATGTAAAGAAAAATGGCAATTAATATGGGTGTAGCTAAAACAACAATAATCACAAAAAATGATGATCACAGTAAAAAATAGACACCTGAAAGCAACATAAAAGAAAGCATTTAGATGTTGATTGAACAAGTCCAAAAATTGATATAAAAAATATATAAAAAATATATATAATATTTATATACCAAAAAATGAATAAATATAGTGAAAAAATTATTATATGATTATAATCCGTGCAACCAAATACTCCAAATATGTATTATATATGTCCAAAGATTGTCCTATGTGTGAAAAAAATCCCTGTAAACAAATGTTGTGTGCATCCAAACGATCCCAGACAGATCTGCTGTAGCTGGTATTAACCGTCTTGAGTGGAAACCCCCACTTGTGTCCTCACGCACTGGAGTGCCCAACCCCTGCAGGGGTAATGGGCATGTGAATGTAGATCCAGTAGCCGGATTCCCAAACAATCGATGTCCCCCTCACAGACTCCTTGCCACCTGTGTCACCGCTGTGTTTTTAATAGTATCCATCGGGAAGTGTCCATATGTATGGAGAAGAGAGGAGCCTCATAGCGTAAATTAAAAATGTATTGAACCAATAAAGCTTACAATTAAAATGATTAAGAATAAAAATAAGAGCTGAAAGTGCTCTGCCGGCTGCCTACAAGCCAATGGCCGCAACAGTAACGTGGTAGCGGCGTGCGTTCCACGGCCTGTCTACCAGAAACCGGAAGTCTCCAACACAATCAGAAGCTAGAGCGACGTATGCGTACCGCGTGACCACGCTTATGCGTTTCGTCATCAAGACGTCATCTGAGGCGCGGCCATCTTGGTACACCATACGTTTACCAAAAATAAGTTTACGAAAACTTATTTTAAAACCACGGATCAAAAAGGGTATATACCCATCTCCAGCTGCCACCACCCCAAGTGGAAAGAAAACATCCCTAAAGGGCAGCTGCTGAGAATAAGGAGGAATTGTCGGAATATCGAGGATTACCAGAATCAAGCTGATATGCTGATCAATAAGTTTGTGGATAAAGGTTATCGCATCAAAACTTTATTGAAATTGAAAAAGGAGATACAAAATCTGGACCGCGATTCCTTACTAGCAACAAAAAGTAACAATACCAATAAGAATTCTCCAGGGGATGTAGCCTTCATCACTGGTTTTAATAATCAATATAAGAATATAGAGCACATAGTGAGGAAATATTGGCCCATTTTAAAGTCCGATAGAACTCTGGGGAATATTCTTACTAAAAAGCCTCGCTTTATTTATAGGAGGGCACCGACCCTCAGAAACCACTTGGTCCACAATGTGATTGATCCCCCAAGAAATATTAAACTGTTTTCAGGCATGAAAGGCTTTTATAGATGCCACAAATGTTTGGCATGCCGGGTCAGTAAAAAGCAACCGAAGAAGAGATCCTCCTTTTATTCTAGGAGAGGCATAGAGTATGATATCAGAGAATTAATCACCTGCAATACTACCCATGTGACTTATGTCATCGAATGTCCGTGCCGACTGCAATATGTGGGTAGGACTACCAGACCCCTACGTGTGCGCATTAGAGAGCACATCAATAATATCAAAAAGGGGTTTCCTAAGCATAACCTCTCAAGACATTTCGACGAATTCCATCACAGAGATCCATCTGGTTTGGTTTTCTATGTTATTGATACCATTAAGGACAACTGGAGGGGGGTAGTAAGAAAATATTGATATCCCAGAATGAAACCAGATAGATACACCGTTTAGACAGTCTGGTTCCTAGAGGACTCAACGTGGATATTGATTTAAATTGCTTTTTATCCAATTTCTAGTAATTTTTTTTCCAGTTCACACTTAAACACATACTTTCCTTCTTCTATTGGGTACCAGTAGGGTTGTTTGTGAAAACTGTGCGCCTTTCTACAATCAAGCTTAGGCTTGGGATCGTACATTTGTGTCTATTCAGAGCAAAACAGAGAGTTATGGGGCATAGCATTATTGTGGATTTAGTAGTCCTAATACATATGCAATCTTTCTTCTCAGTCACATATAGCTTTCCTAGCCCTTTTGAGCACTAATGTATTAACACATCTGTTGGTTCTCATACTTTTACATACAAAATATTTTATTTATTTTCATAGGATTATATGACATATCCATCTCTTTTTATCACACATGGTTTTGATTCAGTATACTACATGTGGTCTGGATGCATTTCCTCTTTCATCCTTATTATCTGGAGATCTTAGTATAGTGGCTCAGTCTTATCATCCTATGTTAATGCATGGGTGTGGATATACATATTCATTTTTCATAATGTCAGGTTCAGATTTTTGCCCTTTTGTCGAATCTACATTTACCATTGATACTGATGTTATTATTTTTATTTTGGCCTTTTTGGTCTATTTTATATCCATTATTGATACTGATGTTATTATTTTAATTTTAATTTTAACTTTTCTATTAATATATTATATAGAGTTTTTTATTTATTTTTATTTTCTTTCTCCTTTTTTATAAAGGTTTACATGTGCACAGTTTTTGTTTGCTGGGACATTAGCATTATTTTTATAATAATAAATAAAAATATGTGGCGCTATTCCATCAATCAGTAACAAATAAAGATGTGAGATGAAGTAGGCAAAGTAGGCTCCACCTCATTTAATTAATTATTTTTATCCTTCTGCTGTTTCAAGATACACAGAGGTGCTGAGGGGGTGTTAGGCCTCCACTTTTATCTCTATTTTTGCTTTTATTTTTATCTCGACAGTTATATCTATTGATTCCTTGCTGGGTGGGTGTGCATGTTACACCAGTGCTTTTTGATTGGACATTGCGGCGCCTCCCTGTAGTATAATAGGACGTATGGTGTACCAAGATGGCCGCGCCTCAGATGACGTCTTGATGACAAAACGCGTAAGGCATGGTCACGCGGTAGGCATACGTCGCTCTAGCTTCTGATTGTGTTGGAGACTTCCGGTTTTTGGTAGACAGGCCGTGGAACGCACGCCTCTACCACGTTACTGTTGTGGCCATTGGCTTGTAGCCAGCCGGCAGAGCACTTTCATTTTTATTCCTAATCATTTTAATTGTAAGCTGTATTGGTTCAATAAATTTTTGGATTTACGCTATGAGGCTCCTCTCTTCTCCATACATATGGACACTTCCCGATGGATACTATTAAAAACACAGCAGTGACACAGGTGGGAAGGAGACCACGGAGTCAGTGAGGGGGACATCGATCGTTTGGGAATCCGGTTACTGGATTTACATTCACATGCCCATTACCCCTGCAGGGGTTGGGCGCTCCGGTGAGTGAGGGCACAAGTGGAGGTTTCCACTCAAGATGGTTAATACCAGCTACAGCAGATCTGTCTGGGATCGTTTGGATGCACACAACATTTGTTTAAAGGCATTTTTTTCACACATAGGACAATCTTTGGACATATATAATACATATTTGGGGTATTTGGTTGCACGGATTATCATCACATAATAATCTTTTCACTATATTTATTCATTTTTTGGTATATAAATATTATATATATTCTTTATATATTTTTAATATCACTTTTCGGACTGTTTCAATCAACATCTAAATGCTTTCTTTTATGTTGCTTTCTGGTGTCTATTTTTTACTGTGATCATCATTTTTTGTGATTATTGTTGTTTTAGCTACACCCATATTAATTCTTATTTTTCTTTACATTTTTTGGGGTGATTTGCACATTTAACCATTTATATGATATACACACATTTTAAATAGTTTTTTAGTATTTTTTTCACAGTTTTTTTACCAAGTTTGATGATACACTTTGATGCACATATATTTCCTCATGGTGAGATATTTTATCATTATCTGAATAGTGAACAGCGCCAATTCCCCTATTTGAGTTTTCAGTACTTGGACTTCACCTTGGTGTTTTCCTTTTTTTGGGGGGCTGCAGTTTGCATGGGTGTCTGTCCTAAGCGCGGAATATTCATATATATACTCATCCCCACAACCCTTGCGGTTGTGGGGGTCTGCGGGAGGGGGGCTTATTGGAATCTGGAAGCCCCGTTTAACAAAGAGACCCCCAGGTCCCGGCCCTCCCTCCTGTGTGAAATGGTAAGGGGGTACAAAGGTACCCCTACCATTTCACAAAAAAAGTGTCAAAAATGTTAAAAATGACAAGGGACAGTTTTTGACAATTCCTTTATTTAAATGCTTCTTCTTTCTTCTATCCTCTATCTTCTTTCTCCTATCTTCTCTCTTTCTCCTATCTTCTATCTTCCTTCGGTTTCTTCCTCCATCTTCTTCTTCTTCTGGTTCTTCTGGTTCTTCCTCCGGTGTTCTCGTCCGGCATCTTCCTCCGCGGCGTCTTCTTCCCTTCTTCTTCTTGGGCCGCTCCGCATCCACCATTATGGGAGGCTCCCGCTGTGCGACACTTCTCTTCTTCTGACTGGTCTTAAATAACGGAGGGTGGGGTCACCTGGTGACCCTGCCCCCCTCTGACATCACAGGGAATTCCACAAGAAGAACCCTGTCAAGTCCCCGTGCGTCAGAGGGGGGTGGGGTCACCGGGTTGCCCCGCCCTCCGTTATTTAAGAACCGTCAGAAGAGGAGAAGCATCACACAGTGGGAGCCTCCCATCATGGTGGATGTGGAGCGGCCCGAGAAGAAGAAGGGAAGAAGGCGCCGTGGAGGAAGATGCCGGATGATAACACCGGAGGAAGAACCAGAAGAAGATGGAGGAAGAAACCAAAGGAAGATAGAAGATAGAGGATAGAAGATAGTAGAAAGAAGATAGAAGATAGAAGAAAGAAGAAGAATTTAAATAAAGATTTTGTCAAAAACTGTCTCTTGTGTTTTTTAACATTTTTGACACTTTTTTTGTGAAATGGTAGGCGTACTTTTGTACCCCCTTATCATTTCACACATGGGGGACAGCAGGGATCTGGGGGTCCCCTAGTTAAAGGGGGCTTCCAGATTCCGAAAACCCCCGTGCCCGCAGACCCCCACAACCATCGAGGGACCCCAAAGCACCCTCCCAATGTTGAGGGCATGTGGCCTGGTACGGTTCAGGAGGGGGGTCGCTCTCTTGTCCCCCCCTTTTCCTGCAGCTTGCCAGATTGCGTGCTTGGATAAGGGTCTGGTATAGATTTTGAGGGGGACCCCACACTCATTTTTTTTTTAATTTTGGCCGGGGTACCCCTTAATATCCATACCAGACCTGAAGGGCCTGGTATGGAATTTAGGGGGACCCCCACGTCATTTTTTTTCTAAATTTGGGTACGGGGTTCCCCTGTTTTTATCAATTAACTTTTATGTGTATTGTCGGACTGGCAATTCATTAATAGCCGCAAGTAGTTTTAAATGACTTTTTTTCCTTTGAAATGTCATTTTGCTGTCAGACTGTTCTAAATACGGGAAACATGCGCCCCTTTACAGGCATACTATAGTCACCCCCCAGGTACAAAATTTAAAGGAATATTACACTTTTATTGTTTCACTTTAAACATTATTAAAATCACTGCTCCCGAAAAAACGGAAGTTTTTAAAACTTTTTTTTGCATTGATTCATGTCCACTGGGGCAGGAACCAGGTCCCCAAACACTTTTTATGACAATAACTTGCATATAAGCCTTTAAAATTAGCACTTTTGATTATTCATGTTCGTGTCCCATAGACTTTAACGTTGTTCGCGTGTTCGAACAAATTTTTTACCTGTTCGCATGTTCTGGTGCGAACTGAACAGGGGGGGTGTTCGGCTCATCCCTATTCCTGACTAAAAGATACCCCTGGAAGTAATGGCAGTACTTGGTGCCTAATTGTCAATGTTGGCCAGATTTTATTGGGGCCCTTCTGTAGGTGGTACATGCCTGGCTGTTTCTTTAATAGTGTGCAGCAGTTCTCACCTTCCTTACTATGCAGGGAATCTTGGCCCCTGTAGTTCTTGCAGGCTTTCACTTCCATTATACAATGCCTCTACAAGACTGCATTTCTCATGATGATCTGCTGCACAGCAAGTCTCCTTCTCTAATGTTCCCATTGGCTATGACTCCCCTAACCTCTGATTGGTTGTTCACTGCTACCAAGGGTTGGGGGTGGAAAGACAGGTGGGGAATTTTACACAGATCCATCTCCTGACCGCTGGAGTGAAAAAGGGGAGAAAAGTTAGTTGTATTCTTCTCCCCTGTATGCTAACCAGCTCACTACCATTGCTAGCAGAGAATCAGGGTGAACAGGGGATCTGCACACAGCTCGCTAGTCCAGCAGTACAGATAGACAGCTCCTACCATTTACAGAGTGCAGGGGGGGTGCAGGAGATCACACAGCCAGCTATATATATTCATGATACTTGAAGAAGATACTCAGATTACAGATTTCTTCTTAGGATGCCTACGTATATGTCAGGTGTCCCATCTTAATGAAAAAGAACATTATCTACTTTCCAAAGAAGCTTTTTAGCATTTCTGTTTTTTTCCCAATACTTGGTTTTCCATAACAGCGATCAGTTTTTATTAGTACTGTTGCTCTAAACTGCTAGCAATGTGTTTTACAGAACTGAATTTTAAATCAAGCATATAGCAAGTTTAAGCATGCTGAGGATATTAATATGTATGATTGCAGCCAGCGGTTTCATTATATTAATTTATCTTGATTTTACACGTTAGTTTAGTTTTCTTTTTTCTTATTTTCCTTCCCTTGACCATAAATATAGCCATTTCTTTTCCATATTTAAGTGCAAAAGAAGCACACTATTCCCTATGTGTTTCTATAATATTTGTATGCTTAACAATATACAGTATGTGTTTCCTTGCCTCACCTTTGCTACATCTTTTGACATTGCATACATATAAATATATATATTCAGTACATTATATATATATATATATATATAAATATATATATATATATATATATATATATATACACAATGTTTTAACACACCGTTAACTTTATTGAAAGTAATTAAATTCTCTTCATTCTACACCAGCTGGTATTTACTTCATACTCCATCAGGCGTCAACAGAGCATGGGGCTTCAAGACAGAAATATTACTTTGGCAAGCATAAATATTTCATTTTTCACACCACAAATACGTTGATGATTTATTAATTAGCCTGAAGGCCTGCTGCTTCTGCAAACTGAGGAGCAAAATATAGTAATTCCGTACTGATCACTGAAAATATGTATAACTTGCATGCCCACAAAACTAGTTTGGAGTAACTGCACACTTCAAGGCAAAGTAATACAGTATAAATTAACATTTTAAAATGTTTGTTTTGTCCCCCTATCTTCCTCTGTAGCATTTTTGTGTGCCTTGGTGCCAAAAATTTGGGGGGATGGTATCCCTGTGGCTACAATTGTGTGGAAATAAAATATGGTTTTCTATGAATAAATTAGGAAAAAGTACTGGAGTACAATCCACATGTCCAATATTACTCTGATACAGTGGATGTGCAAAGGAGTATCTAAGATTTAGCAATCACTGGGCACTAAAAGTAACCAAACGGTTTGTGGGAAAAAAACACTAAATGTGATCAGCAAAAGAAAGCACAGAGAGCACAAATGGTTGCACAGTATACCAGACTGAGGGATTAAAAGTAGTGCAAGTACATTTACATAAGATTATCTGCCAACTCCTAAGTGGTGCACGGGTTGTCCTTCTATGTGGAGAACAACTGTAGCCCCTGCATTGGGGGTCAAAGTTGTAAGCATTCCAGGATTACAGGGATCAGCACTCTCTTGTGTGCAGTGTTCTGAAGCAGGGAGGCATGTCCTTCACTGACATTGGGTCTATGAAGTCCACTGACAGTCTGTGTGCAGTCTTTCAGAGTGACTTCATTGGATGGCAAAGCCTTTCAGGGACCCCATTGTCAAGCAAGGACTCAGCTGTGGGACATTAAAGTGCTTATGAGCAGGCATAGCTGCTAACATGGAAAGGAAAAGTCAAAAATTACTGATATCTTCAATCTCAAGGAAATCTTATATAAGTAATACAAATAATAACATTTAACAATAAAAATATTTTGTTTTATTGTACCCTTGAAACTGTTTCTAATGCTTTATTGGATTTCTAGAAAAGACTCTATTTTAATTTTGTATATTTATTTAAAATCAATGAAATATCAATAATAATAATAATAAAAAAACTGAATCAAAATTTTCCAAATAAAGATGACAAGTAAGGTAATGAGAGGCATAAAGTGCTGATGTTCATTAAATAAAATTGTTGGGACTTTATATGAGACAATGACTGCTACAGAGTTCGCATGTCTCCATCCCTGAATGATATAGAAAAAAGAGGGGAAAGGGAAATGGGAGAATGGTGGGACTTTATATGCTGATTAGCACCATAAAAAGGTGAATCCAGTCTGATGGACATTATTTTTTTTGCTTGCAGTGGCTATATCTCAAAAGGCACAACTTTTAGGTAAACATGCTGTAAGATGCAACTAGATTTATCTTCTAGAGACTTTGCATATTTATTTTACCCAAAAAATCCAGCTCCTTTCAGTTTTTTTCAGCTGGGCTTCAGTTCCAATTTAAAGGTATGTACCTGTTGACCAGTGTTAACTACTTCAAACATTCTCCGTTTTAGACTTCATAGGTATTAAATTTTTGTAATGCAGAACTTTACCCAAATGGGTAAGTTCCACCCCCCCCGCCATATTTTGATTATTTTTGGTGGGGGGGCGGGGGAGTGGGTACCTAGTTTTGACAGGTGCCTGTTCCCACTTTTGCTTGGATTGCTTAGGCAATCTGAGTGGAAGTTCTCCTCCCACCCGCATGCCCACAACCTTCTGGGACACGTCACTGGTCCCAGAAGGCTGTAGGACCATTAACAGAGTACAGCAGTGCTGGCTGTGAAGCAGCAAGGAGTCACAACTGACTAGAAAAAAGGTTGGGTGTGGGTGTGGCGCTATTCTGGTATTTTGGCAATGTGTTATAACCATGTAATTACATAATGTTGCAGTCTCTAGTGAATAAAAATAATAAATAATAAAAAAAAATAAAAATATGTGGAATAACTAATTTCCTAATACCTTTAGCTTACAACTGACTGCCCACAGTTGACATGCTGTTTACCTGAAGACCGGTGAAGAACTGACCCGGGCAAAGACAGCGCTGGATCCTTAAACAGGTGAGGGTCTGTATATTAAAAGTCAGCAGCTACAGTTTTTGTAGCTGCTGAAATTTAATCTTTCAGAGCTGAATGAAAAACCTCTTTAACCGCTTGCCGCCCACGTAATGTCATATGATGTCATGGATTTTGAGCAGTGATATCTGAATGATGCCT
This sequence comes from Lithobates clamitans, assembly GCA_037952925.1. Classification (NCBI taxonomy): domain Eukaryota; kingdom Metazoa; phylum Chordata; class Amphibia; order Anura; family Ranidae; genus Lithobates; species Lithobates clamitans. Next base: position 944,282 of record JBBGZY010000458.1, on the reverse strand, counting down.
GCAGCTACAGGCATCATTCAGATATCTAATTTTAGAGCCGGTGATTCCCTTCACCATAAGTTTGATTATAGCAGCTGTTCAGCCATTTGATTGTTCTTACAGGCAGCAGAAGGGGACTTCCCCCTCTCTCCACCCTCCCATGCTGCTCCCGGCTCGCCTATGAAATCAGCGAATCAGAAAAGGAACCAACCAGCCCCAGATGCTGACCATAGAACTTTCCAGCATGCCAGATGGTCCCTGGAGTCTCTATGATTGTTCAGAGACTGTGTGCGATGTTATGACATCACGCCCGGCTTCTGCATTTGTAAAAATGCCGACACCTTGGCTGGGAAGCCAGGATCGTTTTTTTTTTTTTTATTTCAAGCTTCTCAGCCTAGAGGTGAGATTTGGGGACTTATTGACCCCAGATCTCACTGTAAAGAGGACCTGTCAAGCACTATTCCTATTACAAAGCATGTTAACATTGTAATATGAATAAAAGTGATTAAAAAATGTAAAGAGAAAGTGTCAAAATAGAAAAACAAAAGTAAAATTAACAATAAAAAAATAAACATTTTTAAAGCGCCCTGTCCCCTTGTGCTCGCTCGCAGCAGCGAATGCATACAAAATTTGCGCCCACATATGTAAACGATGATCAAACCACACATGTAAGGCATCACCTTGAATGTTAGAGCGAGAGCAATAATTCTAGCACTAGACCTCCTCTGTAACTCAAAACATGTAACCTGTAAACATTTTTAAAGTGTTGCCTATGGAAATTTTTAAGTATTGAAGTTTGGCGCCATTCTGCAAGCGTGTGCAATTTTTAAGCGTGACGTGTTAGGTATCTATTTACTCAGCATAACATAATATTTCACAGTATACAAAAATATTGGGCTAACTTTACTGTTTTTTTAATGCATGAAACTGTTTTTTTTTTAAAAATGAGTTTGAAAAATTGCTGCGCAAATACCATGTGAGATAGCGCACCCCTCAACCCTGCTCTCTGTACGTAGTGCACCCCTTAACCCTGCACTCTGTACATAGCTCACCCCTCAACCGTGCACTCTGTATGTAGCTCACTCCTCAAACCTGCACTCTGTATGTAGCTCACCCCTCAACCCTGCACTCTGTATGTAGCTCACTCCTCAACCCTGCACTCTGCACGTAGTTCACCCCTCAACCCTGCACTCTGCACGTAGTTCACCCTCAACCCTGCACTCTGTATGTAGCTCACCCCACAACCGTGCACTCTGTACGTAGCTCATCCCCCAACCCTGCACTCTGTATGTAGTTCAACCCTCAACTCTGCAGTCTGCACATAGCTCACCCCTAAACAGTGCACTCTGTACATAGCTCACCCCTCAACCCTGCACTCTTTATGTAGCGCACCCTCAACCGTGCACTTTGTATGCAGCTCACTCCTCAACCCTGCACTTTGTACGTAGCTCACCCCTCAACCCTGCACTCTTTACATAGCTCACCCCTCAACTGTGCACTCTGTATGTAGCTCATCCCCCAACCCCGCACTCTGTATGTAGTTCAACCCTCAACCCTGCAGTCTGCACGTAGCTCACCCCTAAACCGTGCACTCTTTACATAGCTCATCCCTCAACCCTGCACTCTGTACGTAGCTCACCCCTAAACCCTGCACTCTTTATGTAGCGCACCCCTCAACCATGCACTCTGTATGTAGCTCACTCCTCAACCGTGCACTCTGTACGTAGCTAACCCCTCAACCATGCACTCTGTATGTAGCTCACTCCTCAACCCTGCACTCTGTACGTAGCTCACCCCTCAACCCTGCACTCTGTATGTAGCTCACCCCTCAACCCTGCACTCTGTACGTAGCTCACCCCTCCACCCTGCACTCTGTATGTAGCGCACCCCTCAACTCTGCAGTCTGCATGTAGCTCACCCCTAAACTGTGCACTCTGTACATAGCTCACCTCTCAACCATGCATTCTGTACATAGCTCACCCCTCAACCCTGCACTCTGTATGTAGCACACCCCTCAACCCTGCAGTCTGCACATAGTTCACCCCACAACCGTGCACTCTGTATGTAGCTCAACCCGGCACTCTGTACATAGTTCACTCCTCAACCATGCACTCTGTACATATCACAGTCTTCAACCCTGTAGTCTATGTAGTACACTCCAGAACCCTGAAGTCTGTATATAAGGCACTCTTGAAATCCTGGTTTGTAACAATGCCTCACAGTTAGTGCAGTTTAGCCACACTCACAATTTGATGCACAGGAAATTATGTGCAGTAACCTCTAGCAACCAATCAGTGAACAGTAATGATCTGCTGTAATCTCTAGCAACCAATCAGTGAGCAATAATTATGTGCAGTAACCTCTATCAACCAATCAGTTAGCAGTAATGATATGTAGCAACCTCTAGCAGCCAATCAGTGAGCGGTGATGCTGTGCAGTAACCTCTAGCAATCAATCAGTGAGCAGTAAGGATGTGCAGTAAGCGCTAGCAACCAATAAGCAAGCAGAAATAATGTGATTTAACTTCTAACAACCAGTCAGTGAGCGGCAATGATATGCTGCAACCTCTGGCAACCAATTGCAATCACTGCCTTAACTGCTGCAGTAAACATATTTTGAGTCTAGCTGCTATTTAATGTATGTCTCAGAAATGGGGGGGGGGGCAAGAAAATGTTTGCCTAGGGTCCAATTAATATTGAAGATGGCCCTGCATTTATTGATGAACTTTCAGTGTCTCTTATTTCCACACTTTCCTGGCATATCACAAGCTTCTCTTCCTGTTTTTTTTTTTCACCATCTAACATCTGTCTATGGCCAGCTAATAGCTCAAATCTATCTTTCAGTTGCAGATCACATTTCTATAGCATTTTGTTTTTCTGACAATGTGCAACTTTTTCTTTACAATCTCTTACTTCCTTAACATTAATGTGGATAAAAAATGTTGTAGTTTTTCCACGCTTTCACTCTGTTTATTGTCTTTATTAAGTTAGTTTATTCCGGTGTTAATTTCATCAAAATTAACACTATTTTAGTAGACTAAAATACAACTAAACCTAAAACAATTCAGATGACTAAAATATGACTAAAATGGCATTTTAGTCAAAAGACAAGAACTAAAACTAAAATCGAAATTTGATGTCAAAATTAACACTGCACTACCACATAAGAATAAATAGGGGGCATCTGCTAAGCTTCCAAAAGAAAAAATAATAAAAAGGCTTTTCTTATTTTTTTTCTTAATATTTAAAGGGGTTGTAAAGGTACATGTTTTTTCACCTTAATGCATTCTATGCATTAAGGTGAAAAAACATCCGACGATTAGCGGTCCCCAGCCCCCCCCCGTTTACTTACCTGAGCCCTTGAAAGTCCCAGCTTATTCATTGGATGATTGATAGCAGTGCAGCCATTGGCTCCCACTGCTGTCAATCAAATCAATGATGCGGCGAGCGCCGGGGGGTCTCACTGTATCACGGGAGCGCGCCTGCAAGCTAACCCCCTTGGGAGAGCTCTTCCCAGAACGTGGGTTAGCTGATGTGGGGAGGAGCCGAGACAGCCACCGAGGGACCCCAGAAGATGAGGATCGGGACCACTCTATGCAAAACGAGCTGCACAGTGGAGGTAAGTATGACATGTTTGTTTTTTTTTTTTTAAAGGAACCTTTACAACCCCTTTAATGTTCATAATATATACAGGTAACATGTGCAATGGCATTACAGCCAATAGAGTTTACCGTTTTTTTGTTTTTGTTTTTTTTGTTTTTAAAGTTGCACTTTTGTTTGTCAAAAAGCAATATTTTTGTTTTAATTTATAAAGACGTTATATATCACAATGGCTAAATCTGTATTTGTAATGCATATTCAAACCTTAATACCATAAATAATAATGTGTTATTAGATATTTAATCCAATAGTATATGAGTTTGTCAATTCTAGAGAAATACTTAAGTAATGCATTATAATTTACCTAAAAATGTAATGGAGATTTTAGTTGAATAAAATATGACTAAAAACAATTCAGATTACTAAAATACGACTAAAACTAAAATGGCATTTTAGCCAAAAGACTATGATTAAAACTAAATAGAAATTTGATGTTGAAATTAACACCGGTTTAGCCCCCTCTTTCTTTTAAATGTAACTCCTTTTGCTCAATTTTGAAATGAAAAATGTATCTCAAATCCATCCCCTCCTCATACATGATACCATTAAATGTTATTGCAAAGGTTTATCATAACCTGGCTTTACTATTATAAAGTTTTCCTCTGGCTAACGCCATTCTAATTCATTCTAAACCTTGCTGCTCAACCTATCCACCTCTCTTCTTGCTTCTCAAATTCTTCTGTTATTCACTCCCCTGACTATCAGGTAGGGATGAGCTTCGTGTTCGGTCGTTCGCCGAATTGTGAACGATATGGGCCGTTCGCGCCAAATTCGTGTGGCGTGTCACGGCCCATAATTCACTGCGGCATCGCAGTGCATTGCTTGCTGATGATTGGCCAAGCATGCACTATGACCCACATGCTTGGCCAATCACAGCGCCGCCTGAACAGAGGGCCGTAATTGGCCAAAGCCAAGGAGACTTTGGCCAATTATGGCTCAGGGGATTTAGTACACGCCCCACACTATATAAGGCCGCCTGCACGGCTGCCCTGTGCAGTGTGTTCCGGTGTGCTTAGAGAGAGAGAGAGACAGTGTCATTTTATTTGAGTTAGCTAGATTAGACAGGACAGTCAGTCAGTTAGCTGCACTTAAAGTGTATTGTATATATATCCCAGGTGTTGCATATATATATATATATATACACTGTATTCAGTTTAGCTAGATCCGTTCCTGTTATCTTCTAGACTATTTACATTTAGTGCAGTGCGTCCTGCTCACAGTGTTCAGCTAGATCCATTCCTGTTATCTTCCTACTAACAGGCAGGCTTGTCTTGTTACAGTATATAAAGCTACCTGAAGAAAATTACTGGTGTTCTTTTGATCCTATTAGTACCACGGTCAGGCAGCTAGACTATTTACATTTAGTGCAGTGCGTCCTGCTCACAGTGTTCAGCTAGATCCGTTCCTGTTATCTTCCTACTGACAGGCAGGCTTGTCTTGTTACAGTATATAAAGCTACCTGAAGTAAATTACTGGTGTTCTTTTGATCCTATTAGTACCACGGTCAGGCAGCTAGACTATTTACATTTAGTGCAGTGCGTCCTGCTCACAGTGTTCAGCTAGATCCGTTCCTGTTATCTTCCTACTGACAGGGAGGCTTGTCTTGTTACAGTATATAAAGCTACCTGAAGAAAATTACTGGTGTTCTTTTGATCCTATTAGTACCACGGTCAGGCAGCTAGACTATTTACATTTAGTGCAGTGCGTCCTGCTCACAGTGTTCAGCTAGATCCGTTCCTGTTATCTTCCTACTGACAGGCAGGCTTGTCTTGTTACAGTATATAAAGCTACCTGAAGAAAATTAATGGTGTTCTTTTGATCCTATTAGTACCACGGTCAGGCAGCTAGACTATTTACATTTAGTGCAGTGCGTCCTGCTCACAGTGTTCAGCTAGATCCGTTCCTGTTATCTTCCTACTGACAGGCAGGCTTGTCTTGTTACAGTATTTACAGCTACCTAAAGAAAATTACTGGTGTTCTTTTGATCCTATTAGTACCACGGTCAGGCAGCTAGACTATTTACATTTAGTACAGTGCGTCCTGCTCACAGTGTTCAGCTAGATCCGTGGAAATAAAAGGTGGTATAGGGCGCACAGGACTAGCGTAGTCCAAATGATGTCTCTATTAAGGATCGGCAGTCCAAAAATGAACGGGAGAAATGTAGGTAGGAAGAGATGAAAGGATGGTGATCTTCAGCAAAAAGGGCTGCAACTTTAAAAGACTTGAAGCAGGGTCTAAAATGACATAAAAACAAACAAAGGCGCCTCTAAGTGCAGAAGATAAACAATTTTAATACCCCAACTGGGTTAAAAACACTTACAAAATAGAAGTAAAAAACAGGCACATCGTGGGTAAGGCTGCATTGGAAGGGGTCACGATCAGAGGAAGCCTTCAGGAGGATGGATGTAGTCACTGTCAGCAGCGGTGTAAAACACAGGGAACAGCTGTGAAGCCGGCGTCGTCAGCGTGTGAGGAATGCGAACCCGGAAGTGATGTCATCCGCTGGGTGGCTCTGTGACCAGCCTGAACCGCAAACGAAAGGCCAGAGAGGGGATGTGATGTCATCAGTGAGGGACGCGTTTCAGAACCGTCATTCGTTCCTTTCTCAACCTCGGATTGCACTGATGGCTGGGGAGGATATATACAAGCACACTGGCAGTGGATTGGCCGGGGGGCGGGGACAACTAGATTAAATAAGCACACTGGCAGTGGATTGGCCGGGGGGCGGGGACAACAAGGATAAATAACAATAGGTCTAGTAAATACATGTGAATATAGACACACACCTGCAATAACATGCTAAAAAACAAAAGAACAACAATAGAAGAAAATAAAATCAAGGATGGTGATGTTAAAGATTAAAGACGATCTGTATAACAATCCAAGTGCCCAATGTGTGGGTCTGACAGATCATAGGAAATGTTGCACATAATAAATTGTCCGCAAATGGGTAACAAGAAAAGAGGGAGGGGGGGGAGAAAAGGAAAAAAGGGGACCATGCATAACATTAGTCTGCACTTTCAGCTAGATCCGTTCCTGTTATCTTCCTACTGACAGGCAGGCTTGTCTTGTTACAGTATATAAAGCTACCTGAAGAAAATTACTGGTGTTCTTTTGATCCTATTAGTACCACGGTCAGGCAGCTAGACTATTTACATTTAGTGCAGTGCGTCCTGCTCACAGTGTTCAGCTAGATCCGTTCCTGTTATCTTCCTACTGACAGGCAGGCTTGTCTTGTTAAAGTATTTACAGCTACCTAAAGAAAATTACTGGTGTTCTTTTGATCCTATTAGTACCACGGTCAGGCAGCTAGACTGTTTAAAGTTAGTGCAGTGCGTCCTGCTCACAGTGTTCAGCTAAACCTACAAGTTAGTGGGGTGCGTCCACCTCACAGTGTTCAGCTAAAGCTACCTGTAGAAGCTTGGTGGTGTTCTCATACTACAGGCAGGCAGTTGATTTTGCTAGCTGCAGTATATATATATATATATATATATATCCCAGCTTAGTGCAGCTACAGGCCATTAGTATGTCTGGAAGGCCAAGAAGGAGAGGCAGACAGTCACAAGCCAATAAGAGAGGGCAAGCAGGCTCTGTGTCTAGTGCTGGTCGTGGAGACGGTGCATCCTCATCAGCACGTGGCCATGGGACACGCTTGGCCTTTTTTTCGTCAGTTGGCTGTGTTGAGCCGCAACATGCAGAAGACTTGGTCGAGTGGATGACCAAGCCGTCCTCATCCTCCTCATCCTCTCTCACCCATGCCCAGGGTGCTTTGTCTGGCAAAGCAGCGGCCTCTTCCCTCAGCTCAATGTCATCAGTGACTCCTTCCCTAGCTCCACCATGTCCTCCTGAGGAGTCCCTCGAACTGTTTGACCACAGTGTTGAGTACATGCTCCAGGAGGATGCCCAGCGTTTGGAAGGCTCTGATGATGATACTGAGCTCGATGAAGGCAGTAACATGAGCACGGACAGAGGGGGTGCCCAAGAAGGACAGCAATCTGGCAGTCATGCTCCCCCTGCTGCAGCATACTGCCAGGTTTGCTCCAGTGATGAGGAGGGAGGGGATGATGAGGTCACTGACTCAACGTGGGTGCCTGATAGGAGAGAGAAGGAGGAGGAGGCGGCACATCACCAACGAGGCAGGATGCCCTCCAGGGGCCAGCCTAAGGGCAGCACATTGACTGCATCACATGTGCAGGGCGCTGCAGTCTCTGCGCGTTATTCAAAAAGTTCTTTGGTGTGGGCCTTTTTTGAGACGAGTGCATCAGATCGCACCGCTGCTATTTGCAACATATGTCTCAAGCGTATCTCACGTGGCCAAAACATCTCCCGCTTGGGTACCACATGCTTGACCAGACATATGTTGACCTGCCATGCAGTTCGTTGGCAAGCGCATCTAAAAGACCCACACCAAAGAACAAAGAGGACCTCTCCTTGCTCCTCATCAGCTGAGATTTCCAACCCCACTAGACCTTCAGTCCTCTCTGAGACCTGCACTGAGAGGAATGAAGGTGTAGAATTAGGTGTGTCACAGCCAAGTACTTGTGGGCAATCTGCTTTTGGTACACCGACGTCAGATTGTACCAGGCAAATTTCCCTGCCCCAGCTCCTGCACCGCCGAAAGAAGTTTGCTCCCAGCCATCCACATGCCCAGCGGTTGAATGCTAGCTTGGCAAAATTGCTGGCACTTCAACTGCTGCCTTTTCAGTTGGTAGACTCTGCCCCCTTCCGTGAGTTTGTGGAATGTGCGGTTCCTCAGTGGCAGGTACCCAAACGCCACTTTTTCTCACAGAAGGCGATTCCGGCTCTCTACCGGCATGTGGAAGGCAATGTCCATGCCTCGCTGGACAGGGCGGTCAGTGGTAAGGTGCATATTACCGCTGACTCATGGTCCAGCAGGCATGGACAGGGACGTTACCTAAGTTTCACGGCGCATTGGGTGACTCTGCTGGCAGCTGGGAAGGATGCAGGACAAGGTGCAGTAGTGTTGGAGGTTGTTCCGCCACCACGCCTCCAAAATGCCAATGATTGTGACACACCTTCTGCTCCACCCCCTCCTCTTCTTCTTCCTCCATGGCCTCTTCCTCGGAACCAGCGGTGCTCCGTAGTCGTTCAAGGGGCTACGCAAGTACGCAGGCCAAAAGATGCCATGCAGTGCTTGAGCTGGTGTGCTTGGGGGACAGGAGCCACACTGGGGCAGAGGTTCTGTCAGCTCTGCAGAGGCAGGTTCAGAGGTGGTTGACGCCACGCCAACTTAAGGCAGGAATGGTGGTTTGCGACAATGGCACCAACCTCCTCTCTGCCCTCCGACAGGGACAAATGACCCATGTGCCCTGTTTGGCTCACGTCCTTAACTTGGTGGTGCAGTGGTTCTTGGGCAGGTACCCGGGCTTACAGGATGTCCTGAGGCAGGCCAGGAAAGTCTGTGTGCATTTCCGCCGGTCATATAATGCCAGTGCTCGGCTGACGGACCTCCAAAAGGAGTTTAACCTGCCCAGGAACCGCCTAATCTGTGACATGCCCACCAGGTGGAACTCAACGTTGGCCATGCTGCAGCGGCTGCACACGCAGCAGAGGGCCATCAATGAGTACCTGTGCGACTATGGCACCAGGACAGGGTCAGGGGAGCTTGGTTTTTTCCCCACGCCAGTGGGCCATGATCAGGGATGCATGCACTGTCCTGTCACCATTTGAGGAGGCCACGAGGATGGTGAGCAGTGACAGTGCATGCATCAGTGACACTGTCCCCCTTGTCCACCTGTTGGAGCACACGCTGCGTGGAATAATGGACAGGGCACTTGAGGCAGAACAGAGGCAGGAAGAGGAGGACTTCCTTAGCTCTCAAGGCCCCCTTTATCCAGACAGTGTTCCTGCGTGCCCGCCGATCAGGAGGAGGAGGAGGAGGAGGAAGATTGTGTCAGTATGGAGGTGGAGCCTGGCACTCAGCATCAGCAGCAGTCTTTAAGGGATCAGTCCCAAGAAACACATGGACTTGTACGTGGCTGGGAGGAGGTGGCTGCGGACCATGTCGTCCTTAGTGACCCAGAGGACTCCGGACCGAATGCCTCAGCAAACCTACGCTGCATGGCCTCCCTGATCCTGCAAAGCCTGCGTAAGGATCCTCGTATTTGTGGTATCAAGGAGAAGGACCAATACTGGCTGGCAACCCTCCTTGATCCACGTTACAAGGGTAAGGTTGCGGACCTTATCTTGCCATCGCAGAGGGAGCAGAGGATGAAACATCTTCGGGAGGCCTTGCAGAAAGGTCTGTGCAACACGTTCCCAGAGACTGGGAGGTTACAAACTCCTGTTTCTGGACAACGTGTTGCTGAGGCTTCAGTCAGTCAAAGAAGGAGCGGTGGAGAAGGTGGCCGTCTGACCGATGCGTTCAGACAATTTTTTGGTCCGCAGCCCCAAGGTATGATCGGTTCCAGCAACCGTCGCCAGCGTCTGTTTTACATGGTGCAGGAATACCTAGGGGCAAGATCAGACTTGGACACCTTTCCCACCGAAAATCCTCTGGGTTACTGGGTCTTGAGGATGGATCACTGGCCAAAGCTTGCACAGTATGCAATTGAGCTACTGGCCTGTCCTGCATCCAGCGTTCTTTCGGAACGCACATTCAGTGCTGCTGGAGGCGTGGTAACCGATCACAGGGTGCGTCTGTCCACCGACTCGGTCGATCGACTGACCTTCATAAAAATGAATCAGTCTTGGATCACCACCAGCTACCAAGCACCTGATGCTGATGTAACCAAATAATTTTTTTTGAAATCTCAGATCCCTTCAAAGACTGCCTATGCTGATGCTGAGTGACTATCCCTGAGTAATTATCCTCTTCCTCCTCAATCATCACGCTGATAGCTTGTAAGAACATTTTTGGTTCTGGGCGCCACCACCAGTGCCTAAGGCCCAATTTTTCAGCCCCTGTTTAACAGGGGCGTGTAATTACAATTTTTGATGTAATACTTTGCAGCAGGGCTCGTTCCTGCATTCAAACTAGAGTGTCTGTGAGGGGTTGCAGTGTTGTGGCACCAGCACCAGTGCCCAAGGCCCAATTTTTCTGCTCCTGTCTAACAGGGGCGTGTAATTACAATTTTTGATGCAATACTTTGCAGCAGGGCTCATTCCTGCATTCCAACTAGAGTGTCTGTGAGGGGTTGCAGTGTTGTGGCACCAGCACCAGTGCCCAAGGCCCAATTTTTCTGCTCCTGTCTAACAGGGGCGTGTAATTACAATTTTTGATGCAATACTTTGCAGCAGGGCTCGTTCCTGCGTTCCAACTAGAGTGTCTGTGAGGGGTTGCAGTGTTGTGGCACCAGCACCAGTGCCTAAGGCCCAATTTTTCTGCCCCTGTCTAACAGGGGCGTGTAATTAAAATTTTTGATGCAATACTTTGCAGCAGGGCTCGTTCCTGCGTTCCAACTAGAGTGTCTGTAAGGGGTTGCAGTGTTGTGGCACCAGCACATGTGTCTAAGGCCTAATTTTTCAGCTCCTGTTCAACAGGGGCATGTAATTACAATTCTTGATCTAATATTTCACAGCAGGGCCCTGTGAGGGCTTACAGTGTTGTGGCCACAGCAACACCTAAGGCCCAAATTTCTGCTGAGTATATAGGGCAGGACCCTACTTTCAAACATCTAACTTACAAACGACTCCTACTTGCAAACGGAAGAAGACAACAGGAAGTGAGATGAAATCTACCCCTAGGAAGGGAAATTCTCTCCTGTAAGAGTTAATATGGGAAAAAATATTCTCCTTTCCACTGATGCTTTCCAATCCTTGTTCCACAAAAAACCCAAATTTTCAAAAAACATTTTTCATTGGGACAAAAAGTGAGGTGAAATCTTCTGAAGAGGAGGAAAGACAGCAAAACAAATGTCACAGGGGTGATAACCCTTCCCTATGTTTTCCAAAAAGCTTAAAAAAGATTTTTTGGCTGGAGCTAAACACGTTAAAAATGTACCCGTTCAAAATTACAAACAGATTCTACTTAACAACAAACCTACAGTCCCTGTCTTGTTTGCACCGCCTGTATACTGCTGTTCAGAGTATATAGTGCCTGGTGGCCCCACACCTTTCCTTATTTTAATTTGGGTGCGGGGTTCCCCTTAATATCCATACAAGACCCAAAGGGCCTGGTAATGGACTGGGGGGTACCCATGCCGTTTGTCTCACTGATTTTCATCCATATTGCCATGACCCAACATTACATTAAACCCGCAAGCAGTTTTAAATGAGATTTTTTCCTTTAAAAATGACATTTTGTGCAGGGACTGTTCTAAACACGGGAAACACGCGTCACTTTACAGGCATACTATAGACACCCCCCAGGTACGATATTTAAAGGAATATTTCACTTTTTTTTTTTACTTTAAGCATCATTAAAATCACTGCTCCCGAAAAAACGGCCGTTTTTAAAAGTTTTTTTTGCATTGATACATGTCCCCTGGGATAGGACCCGGGTCCCCAAACCCTTTTTAGGACAATACCATGCAAATTAGCCTTTAAAATGAGCACTTTTGATTTAGAACGTTCGAGTCCCATAGACGTCAATGGGGTTCTAACGTTCGTGCGAACTTTCGGTCCGTTCGCAGGTTCTGGTGCGAACCGAACCGGGGGGTGTTCGGCTCATCCCTACTATCAGCTATTCAGAGTTTTTCCGCTCTTTATAGTCTAGCCTCTCCTTACATTTCTTTATTATATTTAGATCCAGTTCATAATGCATTGCTCATTACTTTTTTATATTTCAATGGCTCTTGCACCCAACACTTTTAGGAGCCTCTTTCTTTCCCTTGAATTGTCTTCCACCTTATTAAACCCTTGAAACCTTAGGGCTTACTTTACACCTGCATGTTCCATTGCAATGTACCATTGAATGTGCATTAACAAATTATATTTTAACCCCTTGCCGACCAGCCACTGTCATTTTACTGTGGCAGGTCGGCACGATCCGGTGAACCATCGTAGCTATACGTCGACTCGAAGGATCAGAATAGCAGGCACGCGCACCACGAGCGATTGCGAACACGAGAGGCAGAACAGGAAAGTGTGTGTATAAACACACACATCCTTGTTCTGTTCTGAGAGGAATGACAGTTTGTGTGTCCCTATTAGCTAGGAACCATGATCTGTCACTTCCTCTAGTCAGTCCGCTTCCCCTTCAGTTAGAAACACGTAGCAGGGAACACAGTTAACCCCTTGATCGCCCCCTAGTGTTAACCCCTTCCCTGCCAGTGAAATTTTTATGGTAATCAGTGCATTTTTATAGCACTGATCGCTGTATAAATGCCAATGGTCCCAAAAATGTGTCAAAAGTGTCCGATGTGTCGGCCATAATGTCGCAGTCCCAATAAAAATCACCATCGCCATTACTAGTAAAAAAAAGATAAATAATAAAAAAGCTATAACTCTATCCCCTATTTTGTAGATGCTATAAATTTGTGCAAACCAATCAATATATGCTTATTGCAATTTTTTTAGCAAAAATATGTAGAAGAATACATATTGGCCTAAACTGAGAAAAAATTTGCTCTTTTAAAAAAAAATGGGGATATTTATTATAGCAAAAAGTACAAAACATTGAGGTTTTTTTTTCAAAATTAACGCTCTTTTTTTTGTTTACAGAGCAAAAGATAAAAACCGCAGAGGTGATTAAATACCACCAAAAGAAAGCTCTATTTGTGGGAAAAAAAGACGTTTTGTTTGGGTCCACGCAATTGTCAGTTAAAGCAACGCAGTGCCGAATCGCAAAAAAATGGCCCGGTCATTCAGCAGCCAAATCTTCTGGGGCTGAAGTGGATAAGCTATAACATGCCTTCTGGTAAGGCAGCCCATTAATTTAGAATAGGTTGGCAATGCATGGCAATGGAACAAAAACTATACCTTTTCTGTGAATTTGTATGTCCATTATGGCACTCTACAGTGCTAGTCCATTGGTCCAAAATGGGCCGAAATTCATTCCTGCTGCATTTTTCTGTATCCCAGTGCACAGTTGCATGCTATCAATCATTGTGGTGCATTTTGGAAATGCATTAAGATGCTTCTCAAATTGGTGGGTGCTATTTATTCAATTAATTTTGAATGACACCATAGCGCTAATGCACACAACGTGTCTTACTGTAGTGCAATAGTGTGAATGGGCCCTTACTCACGCATTATAAGTAAGGCGTTATCCTCTCATTTTACTAAATTTTGTGTTTGGATACATGCTGTGTGTATTGCCTGTGTTGCCCTTCCTTGTTATATCCATCATAGCTTAAAATGCTGTAGGAAATGGCACTATACAAAACAATGATAACAAGGATGAGGATTCTAAAACACAGCTTGGAGAATGCATTCAAAGTAATCTGGGACCCTATAATGAAAATGTATCTAACTTGTATGTCTTGTATTCAATATTGTGGCTTACGAGAAAGAAAGAAAGTAAATAAGCAGTGGTAGACCGTGTGCATACTTATGCAAATGTTTGCCAATCATGCATTTTCAAACAATTAAAAAAATTCTAAGAACTTCAAGAAAAGTGATCCTAGAAAGCCCATAATTTATATGCAAATATTTCAGCACTTACAGCATTTTAAGCACATGCATGAAAACAGTTTACAGCTTACCTGCTAATAAATCAAAACATTTTTCTCTGCAGTCATTTCTAACTGATTTGTATGCAAAGGTTAAAGCCGCATTTAGAAAAATGAACCTGAAAGATGCACATTTGTGTGTCCTGAATGTAGCTTCGAAAACTATTTTCATCTATCAAAAAAATAAATAAATAAAAATGAGAAAAATACTGTTGAGTCAGGAGTGTCTTGTTACAAGATTTCAGTAAGCAGACAGATGTAGATAGAGATTGTTTCACAGATGACAGCTGCAAATATACAGACTGTACAATAGATAAACATTTTATGTAGCAGTTCTGCATCTGATTTCTTCTAAAATGATAGATTCTGTATGTTTGGCAAGTACAAATAAGCTTGTCTGTATGCTTTCTCTGCAGCAACTAATATATATATTTTTTTACAGTATACTGCATTGTCAAAGAGTGTGTTTTTTTTTTAGCTGTTTTTGAAATTGCCTTCACCATCCTGGTATTTTCCATGTGCAGACTCTAAAAAAAAATACTATAGATAAGCAGATCTTTAATGTGCAAGGTTTTTCTTTTACATTAAACATATTTAATCTACATTTCTGGTTGTTTTTAGCATAAAGATCAACAAAAAATACATAAAAAATCAACCATAATACTCTCCTCTAACCACTTGCTTACTGGGCACCTAAACCCCCCTCCTGCCCAGAACAATTTTCAGCTTTTAGCGCTGTCACACTTTGAACGATAATTGCGCGACAACACTGTAAATTAAATTTTTATCATTTTTTTCCCACAAATAGATCTAAACCTTTGGTGGTATTTGATCACCTCTGGGTTTTTTATTTTTTGTTAAAAAAATTTAAAAAGACCGAAATTAAAAAAAAAAAATACAAAACCGTTTTATATTTTGTTAATAAATTTTGCAAACAGGTAATTTTTCTCCTTTATTGATGTACGCTGATAAGGCTGCACTGATGGGCACTGATAGGCTGCACTGATGGGCACCGATAGGCTGCATTGATGGGCACTGATAAGGCAGCACTGATGGGCACTAATAGGCAGCACTGATAGGTGGCATTGGTGGGCACTGAGAGGTGGACTGATGGGTGGCACTGATGGGCAACACTGAAGGGCATTGATAGGTGACACTGAAGGGCACTAATATGTGGCACTGAGAGGGGGCACTGATAGCTTGCACTGATAGGTGGCAGTGATGGGCACTGATGGGTGGCAGTGATGGACACTGATGGGTGGCGGTGATGGGCACTGATCGGCAATGGTAGGTGACACTTGTAGACAGCACTGCTGGATGGCACTGATGAGGCACTGATTGGCACCACTGGTGGGCATTGATAGGTGACTCTCGTGGGCATTGATAGGCAGCACTGATTGCTGACACTTATGCACTGTTGGGCACTGATTCGTGGCACTGTGTGGACACTGGCAGGTGGCACTGGTAGGTGATATTGGTGGGCACAGATGAGACGGCTTCACCTCTTCCTCTTTGGGACTGATGTCCCTTGCACTGAAGCTGGTGATCGGCTTTTTTTTCTCCTCACGCTGTCAGTGCGAGGCATGAAAAAAAGAGCGATTACCGATCTTCTGTTTACATCACGTGATCAGCTGTCATTGACTGACAGCTGATCACGTGGAAGGGGGCCGGGATCTGTGATCACATGAGTCTCGGTGACTTGATGACCACAGTGTGCGCTGCATGCAAAGGGGAGGACGTCTATTGACGCCCTCCCGTCATTCGGCTATAGCGCGGATCTGAAGGAGTTAATTTAGAGCTATCCTCCACAGTAATAGTTTTTCACCATCAGATTTCCTCAGTCTTTTGGGTTGAATAACACCCATCATAATTCATCTTTGAAGAACATACTGTGAGTTAAGGGCACCATGGGGCGTTACCATGTGCCCTTCATTCCATTGCACATTGTAAAGCACTGTGTAATACGCTGGTTGTGATACAATCTTCTAAATAAGACAAAAACTATCTTTACAGTTGACTAATATATTTATTCAAGTAAGTTTTGTTCTCAGATTGGTAACATCTGTAAAATTATCATAACAGATTGGAGCTGCTCTAAACCTGCAGTACCGGTCTCCCATGTTTAGGCTACATTCACACTAACCCACATTGTGCATTCTGGTTGCGTGTGCGGGAATCACATCGACTCCCGCAGAAAAATTGCTCTGCTATTGCTAGTCATGCAGGGCCACCATTCACACTGAATGACACCCCCAAGCATCTCAGCCAGCAGCGTGATTGCATGACCTTTTTTCTGCGTTTCACATAGCACAGCAGCCCATTCAAGTGAATGGGCTGCTGTGTCTGAGCAAACATGGCTGCACAGCCTGCACTAGTGTGAATCAAGCCTTACACTCTCTGTTTAGGTGCTGGCAGAGATAGAGCACATCTCACTCCAAAATACAAAATGGCATGCAGGTACCACCACACACTATTCAACTCCAGTGTAAGGAGACATTATAATAGCACAATATCACATAAACAAATACAATTTTGGACAGCCATTAAGATTTTTTTGTGTTTCTATTTTTCTTTTCAATATTTTTATTGCGTTTAAAGTGAACAAGAATACATGTTGGGGGCGTGGCCTGGCGCGCAATGAAGATGGCAGCACAGTGAAGGAGCTCTGCAGCACACGCGGCCATTCATAGCCAAACACCCGACCCACAGCACTCAGATGCCGAGCAGAAAGCCTCACCCGACTCCGCAGTCTCGCCTGAGCCGCTACTCGGTGTCTCTGGTGACACAGAACATCGCGGATATCTTCAAAACCCAGCTGGCGGCTCATAACAGCGGGACTAAGCCCAAAATGGTGCCGACTTATCATGAGGATGATGGCAGGGAGGACTCGCAGTCAGCCTCAGAGAGCTCGGACAGGGGTAAGTCCAGATCGGATCACCTCCTAACGTTCTCAGACATGTCAGTGTTCGCGGCTGACATTAAAGATACCTTTTCAGCTGCTATAACGGACTTAAAAACGAGCATGCTTGTTCTCAATGAGAAAATGGCGGTGACAGAGGCAGAGGGAAAGCGCAGAGACCGGTCCATTCACAAGCTTGAGAGAACCACAATTACACAGTCACAGCATTTCATAGAGATGAACAGACACATTGAGGACCTCGACAATAGAGGCAGGAGGTGTAATATAAGAGTAAGGGGGATTCCAGAATCAGTGGAAACTGACCAGATTGTTCCAGCAGGAGAGTGTTCAACAGCCTCCTTGAAAGGCAGGAGGACATAGAAATTGAATTTGTAAGTGCACACAGAGCGCTTCGGCCCAAGGGACCTGATACAGCACCGCCAAGAGATGTAATCTGTTGCCTACAAAACTTTGGGCTGAAAGAAGAAATAATGCACAAGGCAAGGAGGAATGATCAAATAATTTTTAATGGAGAGACAATAATGCTTTTCCAAGACCTCTCTCAGATCACGCTGAGAAACAGACGCGCATTACATCCACTGTTGGATAAACTGAGGGAAAGAGACTTGAGATATACCTGGCGCTTCCCATTCGCCCTTACGGTCACATACAATGGACGTCAGTGCATATTGCATACTCCTGCAGACCTCCCAGACTTTTGTGAAGCATTGGACCTGGGCCAGATTAATCTCCCGGAGTGGTATGCCGATTTCCTACAGCCTCTACTGGAAAGGACCCCTCCGTCTTAGCCCTTTACCTCACCAGACAAAAGACAGTCCAAAAAATACAAAGGCAACCGCGGAGGCAGTTTCAAGGTGGGAACTCCACAGAGATTGAATGAGGCTCCCAGGGAACAGGAGGATGAGTGATTTCATCATATCGCAGCTTCCCTTACTCACACACTATTGAAACTTAAACTGCCACAGACATTGTTCTGCAATGTTATGCTTTACCGAGGATTACCGATGATTTTTGGACTTCCTTCCAGCTTACCAAAGATCCCCAGCAACTACAGTAGTTCCTCCTGAACCTTACTTAACTACACTTATCAAACATAGTCAATCCTGACTTTTGGATACTCATGTTCATAGCACTGACTGCCAAACATCTCAATGGGACACAGAACATTTGCCAGTGCCTACAGTTAAGCCATATACGATTACTAGCCTGCCAATACCACTACCAACCTTTTTGTAAGACTCCTGGGTACAACATATAAGTGGTTTACTCAGGGCTGGGTCACTATCCCTAATTTTGAATACTTAATGTCTGATCTGTTGGGTATATGATCGCACCTTAAAGCGGGGGTCCACCTATCTATCGTTTTTTTTTTTTGGAGTTCATTCACAAACTTTTCTTCTCATGATTATCTACTCACATGTTCTGTGTAATAAGTCCGCCTGTGTCCGATTTCGTTGTAAAGAATAACTTATAAAATTCACTGAAGGCGGTTTCCATCTTCATTGTGGGTATTTGAAGCCCACAAGCATGTATTTTCTGGATGCAGTGAATGCTGTGCTCCCAGCATTCACCAAGATGTTGTGATGATGCTGTTGCACAATGCATGCTGGGAAGCCTGAGACTAACTCTTACTATACATCCCCTACTAGGTGCGTAGTAGCATTATAACAGGATTGTTGTTTCAGATTTCCGATATACGTAATAATTCTTGTACCGGAGTTATGTTTTCTCTGCAGATCTGTGACCCGAGCACCTCCTCCTAACCTCCAGCCATGGCCTATTCCTCCTTGGGAAACTGTCCATTGATAATTTTGCATAATGTAAGGGGTCTTAACATACCAGAACGTCGCTCCACCATTCTGAGAGAGCTTAAAAAAGGTAAGCCAAGCTTTGTTTTTTCTCCAAGAAACCCATTTCAAAACTCAACAGACACCAAAACTCACAAACTCATACTTTACAAGGGCGTTTCATGCCACTAACCCTGACTCTAAGTCAAGGGGAGTCTCCATTTTGTTCAGCAAGGAGGCCCCCTTTGAGTTAACGGAACAACTATGCGATTCGGAAGGCAGATTTGTCTTTTTAAAAGGAACCTATGGAGGTGCTCCGATAACACTAGCAAACGTCTATTTCCCTAATAGAAGACATGTACCATTTTGCCAAAACATTGTCAGGAAGCTTGTGGGGTTTGCATCGGGATGCTTGATCCTAGGAGGAGACTTCAACAATGGGAAGACGTGTATCTCCTACAAAATTCTTAAAAAGATCAAGTCCCTTTTGCAGTCCCTGCAGCTGATAGACACATGGCGCTTTTTGAATCCTGACGGGAGAGATTATACATACTTTTCTGTTCCGCACTCAAGGTACGCACGCTTGGACTACCTTTTTGTGTCGAAAAGAGACCTTGCCCAAGTGACGAGGACAAACATAGGTGTGCAAACAATTTCAGACCATACACCCATCTCTCTCGCCATGAATCTACAGGGCCCCACACACCGACAACCGACATGGAGGCTGAACGCGTCGCATTAATCAAAGAGCTGACCACCAACCTGACACAGTTTTTTGAAGAAAATACTACCCCTGACGTAGACCCTCTGATGGTGTGGGAAGCGCACAAGTGCACCATGAGGGGGTTATTGATCAAAATGGGCTCCAAGCGTAAGAGGGAGAGGGAAGCTCAAGTAAAAACACTGAAAACACAGATTAACACTTTGGAAAGACTACACAAGCAGTCCCTCTCTACCGATTCAGCCACAAAACTTTTAGATACTAGGAAAGAATTACAAACAGATTTTAGACACAAAAGCCCAACATATGCTTTTTTTCAAAAGAAAAATTTACTATGAATCGGGAAGCAAGACAAAGCAAATTCCTAGCAAGAGCGTTGAGGAAACATGCTCTGAACAATCACATTGCAGGTATTAAAAATAAGAACAGAAAACTCGATGTGACATCGGAGGCAATCGCGGAACACTTTCATGACTTTTATACTAGACTATACAATCTACCAAAACAACACAAACAACCCCATATGATAGGGAATAGGGCACAAATTATTCAGGACTACCTGACCCAATGTGGCCTACCGACCCTTAGCAACTCTGACTCTTATATATTAGAAGAACCCCTTTCATCCCTAGAACTGAGACAAGCTATCACTCAACTTAAGTCGGGTAAGAGCCCAGGGCCGGATGGCTTCTCCGGAATATACTACAAAACCTTCACTGACATCATTACAGACCCTCTTAGAAATGCCTTGAACTCCCTGTCCTCACCGAGGGGAATAACTCCCGACTTTCTCTCGGCACAGATTGCAATAATACCGAAGGAGGGCAAGGACCCTGGGGAATGTACTAGTTACAGACCCATTTCCTTATTGAACCTTAACATTAAGTTATTCGCAAAAATTCTTGCACTAAGGATAGGTCCCCTCCTACCTGGGCTGATAGGTTTGGAACAGGTTGGATTTGTCCCGGGTAGAGAAGCCAAAGACAATGTCACCAAAGCTTTACTTCTGATCCATGCAGCGAAAACTCGAAATATCGAGGGCCTTCTCCTCTCTACGGATGCGGAGAAGGCCTTCGATAGAGTAGCATGGGACTACATGCTAGCAGTGTGCAGACACGTAGGGTTGGGGACACGCATGATGTCGTGGATATCTGCGCTGTATCACAATCCGTCGGCACACTTGAAAATCAATAGCACGCTGTCAAGGATAGTGCACATTACAAACGGGACTAGACAAGGGTGCCCACTGTCCCCTTTATTGTTCATCCTCTCGCTGGAACCCTTTATTAGAAAAATTAAATCAAACATGGCGGTCCACGGATTCAGGGTAGAGGACAGGGAGTTCAAAGTGGCAGCATATGCCTATGATCTTTTATTTTTTTGACAGATCCATTATTATCCCTCCCTAATATCGAACCTAAAAATCAACTACACAAAATCTGAGGCCCTAAATATATCTCTGCCAGACAAGACCCTCAAACAGACTATAGCCAACTCGACATTTAGGTGGGAATTCTCGGCACTGAAGTATCTGGGAACTTGGTTAACGCCTCAATTGCATTCTATTTTCGAGAGGAATTACACCCCGCTCCTTAGAAAATGTGAGAGGGACCTTGGAGATTGGAATTTAGGCTACTTTTCATGGTTTGGGAGAGCAGCAATAATCAAGATGGTGATATTGCCTAGATTCCAATACCTTCTGCGTACCCTACCAGTGAAAATACCACAGAAATTCTTTGCAAATTTGAATTCCATCATCCTAAGGTTCCTCTGGCAACATAAGAAATCCAGGATAAAATTAACCAAATTAACACAACTCAAAGAATTGGGAGGAATTGGATTACCAAACTTCAAACACTATTATTACGCGTCACACTTAGCTATGGTCATTGACTGGCATTGCCATGAAAATGCAAAAGAATGGGTTTCATTAGAAGCTGACTTAAACCCCATCCCTCTTATCTATACACCTTGGATCCCACGGAACAAATACCCAAGTATCTTAAAAAGTCACCTGTTGACAGGAACCACTCTAGAGATAACAAATATCTTAGCTAAACAAAAAGACGTTACAACACTTCCCAGCCCATTAACACCACTGAAGGACAACCCTGACTTTCCACCGGGTGAGCAAAACACTACTTTACAAAACATAAATGACAGATCTCCCCTGATTGCAAGTGACTGCTTCAGGGAGACAATCTCAAAGATTGGCTATCTATTAAATAAGAGAGTAATCTACCTCTCCTATGTCAATGGACATACTTCCAGATTCGGAGCTACTTAAACAAATTTGGACGTTCTCGAGATTTGATCAGACCCCTGACTGAATTAGAGTCGGTTTGCCACGGCAAATCTCCATTGGACAGGGCCACTTCGGTTGCTTATACATGGCTACAAAATCCAAACGTGTTGGCTGAGGATGAACATAGGAGGAGGTGGTCGGAGGACTTAAAAGTGGAGATATCAAAGAAACAATGGAGGTATGCTTGCATAATGGCACATAAATGCTCTATGAACACAAAACAGCAAGAAATGAGTTACAAATTGTTGATGCACTGGTACAATACACCTGATAGACTTCATAAATGGGATAACCAAAGATCAGAGATGTGCTGGAGGTGTCAACAAGAAATAGGCACACTGACACACATTTGGTGGCAATGCAATCTGATTAAAGGCTATTGGACGGAAGTCCGAAATTTAATCAAATTGATTACAGACACTAAACTGAATTTAAATGCAGCATGTTGCCTACTACATGTGACTAATTTCTCTTTTAAGAGATATAACAATTCCCTGTCCAAACACCTGCTTAACGCAGCTAAATCACTAATTCCCCTGCACTGGAACTCACCCAGGGTCCCCTCTATCTCTGAATGGCTGCTCAGAGTACGTGATATCTGTGAGATGGAGGACACCCTGGCCCAGGAACAGGGCAACGTGGAAAGATTCCATAAGACATGGCAACCATGGTTTAGCTTTAAATACTCTCAAACTTATGGGGAGATCGTAAACAACAAATCTCCATAAGATCAGAAAGGAGATCTGCGGTCGGAGTTCACCTTTCGGTATCTGTAAAGGCAACTAGAAGCAAATTTAAGACTTGCACAGCACCTTCCCATCCCTTTTTATACTGCTTTCCCTTTCCTCTTCTCATTCCTCACCTATACATTCAGCATAAGTATTTCTGCAGATGTTTAAGAATATATAGCATAAGATAACACTACAGATATTCTGTAGTTAGTAGTGATGAATAATGTTAATTTCAAGAAAAGGGGTCAGTTGGATTCTTTATAAATCTGAACTTGAATTTTAATGACCCAATACATGTAATGTAACCATAATATAAGATACACAATCATTACTGTTCATAGCCTATCTATGGTCTAGATTATGATTTTTTCTTCTTTATGCTGTATCGAAAAAACATACGCAGTTGCATCTGCGATTCGAGAAATCTGCATGTTATTACCTTCATTTTCTCTTAATAAATCTTTAAATGAGAAAAAAAAGAATACATGTTATGCAAAACATCAGTTGTAATGGTCTAACTAGAAACATATTCAAGAGCATATTTGAAGCAAATATCTCTTACTTCAGAAATAGCTGCATGAGTGAAACTGAGATGTATTTTAGGCTTTACATACACTGTAATCTACCAAGAGATTGACTGTCCAGATGCTTTTGGTCTTTTTAAACATGAACCGAGGATAAAAAACATTGGTAGATCAGCCCAGAGAATAGGAGATAATGTAGCATGATACCGATAATTGCTGGGTGCCATTCCCACCAACCCTATGGGAACATGCTGTGGACAGTCCAAACCGGCTATTATAAGAGAACAGGCTTCTCAGAACGATGAGTCCGAAACTAGCTATTGGATGGACCAGATTGAGAAGTCTGGATGTTCGAGTAAAGGGCTTTATCAATACTTATGCCGCGTACACACGGTCGGACTTTCCGGCATACTTGGTCCGGCGGACCAGAGTGTGCCGGACAATCCGCCTGTGTGTGGGCGGCGGCGGACTTTTCCGGCGGACTTCTTCCCAAAAGCCCGCCGGACCTAGATTTGAAGAAAGTTTCAAATCTTTCCGTCGGACTCAGTTTCGGGCGGAAAGTCCGCTCGTGTGTGTGCTGGTCCGACGGAAAGCCCGCTCGTGTGTAGGCTGGTCCGACAGACCAAATACGACACGAGGGCAGGGTATTGCATCTCGCGCTCGCTGCAATAGGAAACACAAATCTTCCTATTGCGGCGAGCGCGGGGCATACCAGGCCCTTAGGTCTGGTATGGATTATAAAGGGAACCCCCGCTACGCCGAAAAAACGGCGTGGGGCCCCCCTAAAATCCATACCAGACCCCGATCCGAGCACGCAGCCTGGCCGGTCAGGAAAGGGGGTGGGGACGAGCGAGCGCCCCCCCCCCCCTCCTGAACCGTACCAGGCCGCATGCCCTCAACATGGGGGGTGGGTTTCTTTGGGGGAGGGGGGCGCCCTTAAAAACCTGTGTAGTGTGTTTTATTACTTACACTTTTTTCCTAGGTAAATGGGTAGGGGTACCATGTACCCCATACTCATTTACATAGGGTGGGGGGCCGGGATCTGGGGGCCCCCTTATTAAAGGGGCTCCCAGATTCTGATAAGCCCCCGCCCGCAGACCCCGACAACCAACGGCCAGGGTTGTCGGGAAGAGGCCCTTGTCCTCATCAACACGGGGACAAGGTGCTTTGGGGGGGGGCGCAGGGCGCCCCCCTCCCCCAAAGCACCCACCCCCCATGTTGAGGGCATGCGGCCTGGTACGGTTCAGGAGGGGGGGCGCTCGCTCGTCCCCACCCCCTTTCCTGACCGGCCAGGCTGCGTGCTCGGATCGGGGTCTGGTATGGATTTTAGGGGGGCCCCACGCCGTTTTTTCGGCGTAGGGGTTCCCCTTTATAATCCATACCAGACCTAAGGGCCTGGTATGCCCCGCGACGGGGCTCGCAAGGTGTCAATCTCGCCGATAAAAGCGGCAAGATTGACATCCTTTTCTAGTCCCGTCGCACCTGAGTCACGTTCAAAATGAACGGACTTGTCCGTGTGTGGGCAAGTCCGTTCATTCTGAAAGTCCGCCGGAACTCCGGCGAAAGTCCGTCGGAAAGACGGGCGGACTTAGCCAGCCGGAAAGTCCCGGCGTGTGTGGGCAAGTCCGTCCGTTTTAAAGTCCGGCGCACCTGGCGGACAAAGTCCGTCGGAAAGTGTGCCGGACCAAGTAGGATAGAAAGTCCGACCGTGTGTACGCGGCATTAGTAGTACAGCCTTATAAGCTCTTTTACTTTTTGAGTTAACCAAATTACGTCATACATGGTGAGGGAAATATCGTGCTAACTAAACAAATGGCTTATAAGAGGCTAGTGTGGATCTAGCATTGACACAGACCCACACTCCCATCTTTTCCCAGTTAACGGTTAGATAAGGACTTTATTACTGGTAGATTTAGATAACCAGAGTCATTGTGGCACCAAGATCACCCAAACATCTATTTATTGATTTCCAATGCCCTGCACCTTGACATGAGGAATCCTTATAGATTCTGCCAATCACAAACAACTAAGGTGGAATCGAGTAAGAAAGAGACAGAGTGTCTCTGGGAAAATAGTAGGGGGAGAAGAGGGACTGACTAAAGGAAGGAGAGAGGAGAAGAAGAAAGTCACCTAGAGTTATGATACTTGTTTAGGAATGGCGCCATGGTAAAGAGGTGTGTGGGTGTAATCTGCCCAGGTTTCCCATATTGATTTAAACTTGTGAACTCTGTCTTGTAGTATGCTTACTATTTTCTCCTGGGCCATAACCCAGGAGATCTTACATTTTACTGCGGAGAGTGGGACTAATGGCCTTTTCCAATGTATTGGAATGGTGTTTTTGGCTCCTAGGAGCATGTAAAAGACCAATGCTTGGGTATGTTTAGGTATCTTTTTCATCTTGTGGTTGAGGAGCGCTATTTTGGGGCTCTGAGGAACATACACCTCTGTGACGTTGCGTAAAAAGTGGAAAATTCTGTTCCAAAAACCCTGAATATATGGGCAGGACCACCAAGTGTGGAATAGGGAGCCCAGGTGATTACAGCACCTGAAGCACATGGGGGAGGAGTCCAGGTAGATTTTATGAAGTAGAGTGGGAACCCGGTAACAACGGGTGAAGATTTTGACATTAGCCTCCATTAAGGAAATGTTCAGTATGCACTTGAAGGATCGTTAAAAGCAGTGATACCATTTATCGAGTTCCCACTATTTTTCCGGATCCTTTTCCCAGAGTTGGGCATAGAGAGGTTCATTTGTGGCCCTTGCCAGAGACTAGTAGATAATGGATATAACCCCCCCTGATCCATAATATTGGAGCACCATAATTCATATTCGGTTAGTTTAGGGGGTTCAGGTTTATTAGGCCATATGCAATGAAAAAAGTGTGATATTTGGGTTAATCTATACAGTATCCGACCGAGAGGGGCCCCATTGAATTGAAAAAGTGTCCTATTCTGAATAAACCTTTATTAAACCACCATTTGAAAGCAAGAATGTTTTGACCCGAGGGAAAGTTTGGATTGTGGAACAGGTGTGCATGCGGTCTCAAAACTGAAGTCAATGAGGGATGTTTTTGTAAACGGTCTCAGAGTGCCAGAGACTGGGAGAAGGTAGGGATTAGTATGGCTGATCTCAGGCTAGAAGGAGTCCAGAGTAGGTAGCCTATTGTGTAAATAACTGCCTGTCTTTCCATCAGGAGCCAATCCAGTTTAGGGTCTCTAGAGTAAATAATTGAGACCTGGGCCAATTGTGCTGCTTGATAGTACCACCATCTGTTGGGGAGGGCTAGGTCCCCTTGTGTTTTGAGTCTAAAAAGTTTGCCTTTAGAGCAACGCCTACCTTTGGAACCCCAAATAAACTTCATAATTGAAGACTGAAATTGTAATAATTGTGTTTTCCTAATCGGGATCGGAATTGGTCTAAAGAGATAAAGGAGGCGTGACAGAAGTGTCATTTTGACAGAGTTAATCCATCCAAGCCAGAATAGATCATGTTTGGACCATAAGGATAGGTCCACTAATAATATTTTAAACACGGGAGGGTAATTAGAGGAATATAAAAGGTCAAAGCTAGATGCTAAATTAACCCCTAGATATGGAATAAATGTAGCACTCCAGGAACATGAGAAATGTGCCTGCAAGCACTTCAACAAATTGAGAGGAACTGAGATATTCAAAGCCAAGGATTTAGAAACATTTACTTGGCGACCCGAAGCGACTCCGAACTGGTAAAAGAGATTCAAAATATTTGGGGTTGAGATAAGGGGGATGTAACAAAAAGGAGGAGATCATCCGCAAATAGAGCGCATTTGTGCTCTTAGGGACCACACATAACTCCCTTAATATCAGGGTGGTTTCTGATAGCAGCTGCCAAAGTTTCTAATGGAGATCCCAATTTAAGAGAGCTGAAGAACCGGACCAGGTAAGGTTACAGAGTGGGGCAAACTTCTTGTAGCAACTGTCAGAAACCATGAAATCAGGCCGAGACAGAAGTACAGTTAAATCACACTTGTTTAATAATAAAAGTAAAGAACAAACATAGTCAAAACATAGCCAAAGTTCAGTAACCGAAATGGATAGTCAGCCAAGTCAGAAGTCAGGGATCAATGTAGTGGAACAGCAAGCAGAAACTGGAGCCAGAAGGGATGTCAGCAAAGCAAGTCTTGAACAGGGTCGCAGGAGATAGTTTCTGTGATTTTGACCAAGGCAAAGGCAGAGAACCTCTGGACTGGACGGCTTAAGTAGGCAGGACTGAAGAGCAGGATATCATCAACAGCTGAGTACCTGTGTAGAGATAGGAGCTGGCAATTAGCTGACAGCTGTACGGCCAGCTTAAGAGAAGCAAGGGCTGAGCCCAGCCCTGACTATAACCTACTGAAAACCCATCAGGGCTGGGGGTGGAGCCTTGTTTAAGAGATTAATTGATGCCCATGGCCTCGATATTGGTGATAGGTTTTTCTAGGAGGGCAGAATGATTTGCTGACAGTTTTGGGAGAGGTAAACTATTAAGGAAATCTTCCAGTCATACATGTAAACATGAGTTCTTTCCCTTATAAAAGGTTTGCATAAAACTCATGGAAGCATTAAGGCGCCTATTAAAGCCTCTGTTTGAGTTGCTGGAGGGTTGCAGGGATAATAGTACCATGGAGTGGTTTGAAATAGGGATGTCTCTAAAGACTGATTTGATAGCAAAGGGTATTTGGGGAAAAAAAATATGATCTATCCTTGCATAGGTCTGGTGAGGAGCAAAGTAATGTGTATAGTCTTTAGTGCAGGGATTGATCTCTCTCCAAATTTCAATCATTCCTGATGCATAAAGAAGCTTAGCGATTTTTAGGCTTTGTTAAGGGGGGCGTTCAGTACCAGGGAGGCCCGACCTAGTTTTGTCTAACGATAGGTCAAATGCCAAGTTTGAAGAAAAAAAAAAAAAAGGGGGGAATGTGGGACTTTAAATGAGGCACAGATGCGTGCCTCCATCCCTATATTTGGATGCATAAAAAAGGAAGGTGGGACTTTGAATTGAAGCGGTTGAAATGCGGAGGTGATGGTATATATAATGTTTTATTTGTATAAATTATTAAATTCCATTTGTTACATATATGCACAAGATGTAAACACGGTAATACAAGGGTATAAAACATATAACTAAATAAGATAAAATTCAAGACAATCAAGTAGATAGTGTGCGACAGCAAAACGGCCTAAACAAGCCCAACACAGCATGCCTGGCACCTGTGTAAATGATCACATGATAGAAATCTAAGATAGCTGGGTTCATAAAGGTAACATCATGGGCCATTGTGTCTGTAGCATTATGTAGTTCTACACATTTCGTGGATTTGTTTCCACTCGTCAAGACCGGATGCGACAGATTCCTGTAAATATAGTAAATAAGGTAAACCACACTCTGTTTGAAGGTAAAAAACTATTAATTACATTTAAAAAAAATTTAACCCAGTACACTCACCAACCCCGGTAGTAAGTGCAGCATGGGGCGAGCGAGACATGGCGAATCGGGAGCATAGACCACATCACGGGAGCTGAGACGGCGTGGTAATACACAACTAGCTTGGGGAGATGTAGGGGTGCCTGTGAGGGTTTCCATGTGCAAGGGTGCTGGCATGTGATTCTGCAATTGAGGATGTCTGGAAACAAATGAAGAATTGTACTGTGAGATGAAAAGTGTGGAATTGAGTAATGAAAGTGTGAAAAAAACATTTAGAGTATGTGTGAGGTGAAGTGGTGAATTGGGTGATGTGTGTATGCATCCAATATGTCCACATGTGTTGATGGTGGCAAAGAAGAATGTGATGGGTGAGTGAAAAGAGGTTATGTGTGTATGAGGTGAGCTGACCTGAATGTAAGTATAACTGTGAAAAACTGACTCATTGATGCAAACAAAAACCTAGGAGTAAAGGTAAAAATATGTGTGAACACAAAAGTGAAATAGCATTCAGGGCGAACAAAAGTGGACCTGACTCAAAGGACACTTACCCAAGTGGCATACCATGCAGCACCAAGCGATGGAGTGGCTGGTGTGCAGGAGCTCCAGGCAGAGACCAGCCAAGTGAATAGCCGGCTTCGACTGAAGATGTAGGGTATATACGCCGCCAACGCCACGTGCGTGAACATGGGAGGGGCGAGAGGCGGCGCCCGCACCCGAGCCAGAGCGCTCGGTGATTGGTGCCGAGACGCCCCCACATGCGTCACGCAGTTGGTGCTCTCAGCGGCAGTGTAATGACGTCATGGCCGACGCCACACGCTGGATGTGAGGACCGTGGCGCCGATGCGCGAAGGGGCGTCCGTCCGATTCTCAGGACACAACAGTGCAGGGAGAAAGTGGAGGACCCACGAGGCGCATCGCAACTCCCGTGAATGTGGAAAAGAGCCCCACACACACCACGAACAAGCTCAAAAACCCCAAACCCGCACGCACCACCAGTGCGGCAAGAACACATGGAAATTGAAATAAGAAGTTGTATAAATATAGACAAAGTAGAAAAAGGGTTTAAACCAATTAAGTTTGTGTGGGAATGCCATAATGTTGCTGTCACTAGTAGGCAGGTAAATACGTACACCAATGTACCCAGTACTTCTTGGCTGGCTCAAATGTGCGAGTCCCTATGCGGGGAATACAAACATCTGAGAATACACCTCACGCGTGGATAGCAGGGGAACACTGCTGATCCAACTTATCAACCGCTTCCATCCCTGTCTGTACTCAAGAAAAAAAGGGGGGAATGTGGGACTTTAAATGAGGCACAGATGCGTGCCTCCATCCCTATATTTGGATGCCAAGTTTGAATCACCTCCAAGGATTATCACTCCCTCCAACTGCTGTTTAAGAGATGTCAGCATGGAGGAGAAAAACTTAGCTTGACCATTATTCGGGGTAAAGAATGAAGCAAATTAATACATTGTTCAGTCTATCATGCCTTTTACGAGGATGTATCTGCCTGAGGGGTCCCTGATGACTTCCGACTGGGATAAGTTTAAGTGTTTAGAGAAGCATATGGCCACACCTTTTGTTTTATTCACCGCATTGCATAGGTAAAGCTGGGGGTAGTGCTGATATAAAAATAGGTAAAACTGGGGGTAGTGCTGATATAAAAAAGAGGGGTTGAACGAAGTGGGAAAGTGTGTCTCTTGGAGCATAAGAATGTCTATCTTTTGGGAGTCTTATAGTTTAAACAATTTCCTCCTTTTTACCGGAGAGCTGAGGCCCTGCACATAATATGGGGCTATGCATAATGGAGAAGTTATAAGATTATTTGCGTGCATGGATCAGTGGGTAGGGAAGCTGGCAAGATGAATACCACTGACCTGGATTCTGACACTAGATAGTTTCAAGTTCTGGTGCCCGAAGAAGATACCGCCTTCTAGGTGACCCAATAGGGGGGAGAAAATAGGGAAAGAGAAGGGGGAGAGGAATACTTTCTGAAGAAAAAAAAGACAAACATGTAAGTAACAAACCACAAAGTAGAGTAAACCCCAAATCCCAATATGGTGAGAAGGAGCCTGCCCACTCTCACCATATTTCTTATCCCAGCATACATCCCTATAAATATGGGGATAAGTAGCAGTTCCTGAGTGGGAAAAACTAAGAAATCCCAATCAGCGACAGCTGGAGGTGCAGAACATCTGCACCAGCCGCCTCGTCTAAAATTAGAATAGATATGTAGAGAGGCAGAGCTCCATTAGAGCTAAGGATTTTTGAGTAGAGGACCCTATCCAGATCCTCGGGCTGGCCAGGGGACGCCTCCTAGCATGGGCCAAGGGATGATAGAGAGGCCAACCTGGCAAGTGAAGGCTGGGCATCAGATTGAAAGGAAACTCTCAACGCACTGCCTCAGCTGAATATATACTCATAGCTATGGTATAGTAAACATGTTAAAAGTAAGTGAAGAAATATGTAAACAGAACGTGAAACAATAGAAAACTGATGGACATAATGAAGGAAGAAATAAATCAAGCAGAGAAATTCTGTATGACCTGAGCGAATAAAACAAAGTAACATTTAAACCTCTGCATGCTCCACACTTGGTGGAGAAACATAGTAGACTTTGTCAAGCAGGGCTTGGCTCAAATGGTGTAAATAAATGATAGGTGGATCCTAATGGATCAGGGTATCATGGATGTGGGCCTTGGGAAATCCCAGGAGATGTCCCGGATTAGGATGGCCTAGAGTCTTTGGACCTCTTTTTTATTGGTGTTTCTGCCACACAGGAGTGAGAGGGCTGGGTGGTGGTCATTTGGAAGAGCTGGGGCCTCTGGATGCTGTAGCCGATGATGGTTCCCGTGTGACTAGGCCCAGTTGCAGAAGCAGACGTTCACCATCAGCGAAGGATGAGAATCCATAAGATTTATTCTGAAGGGAGAAGGTCAGACGAAAAGGAAATTACCATCTGTACGTGATGGTTTTCTGGGTTAGCACCTGGAGGAGTAGATCTTCTTCTCTGAATAGTGTAGGGTGATAGGTCTGCAAAGATCTGTATGGGGTGACCATAAATAGAGAGGGTACCCTACTCCCGAGAGTGACGCATAACTTCTTCTTTTACTTCAAAAGTGTGGCTTAACCACAATGTCTCTTGGGAGACCATCTTAGCATGGAGGTTGCAAGGCTTTATGGACCCGATCCATCTCCAGACAGTGATCTGTTATGTTTGGGATAAGATCCTTTATGAACGAACAAACTATTTGATCAACGTCCTTGAGTGATTTAGGGACTAACTAATTCTGAAGTTATATCTCCTTGATCTATTTTCAAGATCATCTATTTTGGATCGTGCAGTGTCAAACTGGTCATGTAGTTCTTGTATCCTGGCAGTGTTCTAATTAGTTCTGTTTATCGTCTGGCCAGATTTAATTTCAAAAGCCTCAATCCTGGCCCATAAATGGTGTAAATCAGCCTGGATGGTGGAGGTGATTTGTGCTGCAGTTTGGACCAGACCTCTAGTGAGCAATTTAGAGAAAGTTGTCATCATGAAGGAAAAATCATTAAGTGTAGTGGGAGGCCTCTATTTAGATCACTGCACTCCTTTGGGCTGGTGGTCATATCCTCCATGGGGGTAAGGAGAAGCTCATCTAGAGTCCTGCCTATCAGCAACTCAGTGGAGGTAGGTGAAAGCACAGTAGGGCATTGATTACTGACTGCGGGGCTTGTGAGCATGTTTGTGCAGGCATCCTGGACCGCTATGGAGTCCTCTGTCACCAGCTCTCCACCACATGGGATAGTAGCAGGCACCATCTTGGAAGAGATCGCAGCTGCAGCTCCGGGATCTAATTGTCTGAAAAGATCCCTTCTCACTTATCCTCCTGCCATCCTGGTGATCCCCTGGGATTCTGCGATCTACGGGCTGATGAGTGGACCAGGGCTCTGCCAATTTGGCGGCTGCAGGGAGGTCAGTTGGCCGGAGGGGTGCGGACCTCCTGGATCAGGCGTCCATCCAACAAGCTGCTGGGCATTTGCCTTGTGTATCTATTTTTAATTCCTATGTTTGTCTTTATGAGACAGCTCTTGGATCACTGTGAAAAAAAAATTAGAGGTGATAACTTTGGTGTAAGTAAGACAAATGGCAATTGCAATTGTGGGCACTGATTACTGAATTACTAAATGGGGAAAGGGTTAACTGAAGAAATAAAAATATTGTTTAAATCCAATCCCTCTTGATGGAATTTGTAAATTGAATTAGACATTTCAGATGCAGACAGAAGTATCTTTTCACTGCCTGACTGATCAATTTTTACTTCTTGTGATGCCTTGCACAGTAGAAAGTATGTATTCCAGTTCCTATGCAAGTGTCAGCCCCAGCAATCCAAAATTACTGTTGTCCTGGGTGCATGCACTAACCTTGATAAGTAAAGCCTAATTTTCTCTATATTAAATATAAACATTGTAACTGGATGATGGTCTTTTAGCATTATTGGGCACTACAAGATGTAAATACTGCTCAACCCTAGATGAGCCAAGAAGTGAGACACTATTCTTGTCTTGTCTGCATTTCAGGTCTGTATTTAATTTCACATATTTTACGTGGAGGCCACAGGGAGAGGATGAGGGATTTTCCATAACTGCAGTTAACTTTTATAAAGTACTGTTTAAACAATTCACTAACTAAAAGTAAAAGTAAGTGAGTCAGCGCTCACTGACATCAGATGGTATCTACTAGTAAAGAGATAAATATAAACAGAACAGCACCTGACAAAAAATAAAAATGCTAAAAGATAAAATCCATATAGTCCATGAAAGGGCCAGTGAAATGAAAGCAGCAGGTAATGATTGGATAGGATATACACAAGCCGGCAGATCATTACAGAGGTAGGGATTCCCTCAGAAACAAAAGTAAAAGGAGAAAGAAGGGTGCCAGGTCAGTGTAGGTTAAAACAACAAAACTTTAATAAATATCCACTTGCATCTGAAACACTTGCAAACAGCATGTAGCGGTGCTGTGGCATCATGTGCTGTTTCACAGGGCGGTAGACAGGGTGGACTGGAGAGCAGCTGTGTTACATCCAGGCCTGCTGGAGATAACAACAGGCACTAACAGCATCTAAAAAATTTGAGATACCACCACCAGAGGCGGTAGATGGACACGCCAAGCAAAGGCAAATGCTGACACAAGTCTGGACAAAGGATCGGCAGCATCACAGGCTCTCACACACCTCTAATGCCCCGTACACACGATCGGACATTGATCAGACATTCCGACAACAAAATCCATGGATTTTTTCTGACGGATGTTGGCTCAAACTTGTTTTGCATACACAAGGTCGCACAAAGTTGTCGGAATTTCCGATCGCCAAGAACGCAGTCACGTACACCACGTACGATGCGACTATAAAAGGGCAGTTCAGAACCAAGCACGGCACCCTTTGGGCTCCTTTTGCTAATCTCGTGTTAGTAAAAGTTTGGTGAGAGACGATTTGCGCTTTTTCAGACTCGTGGCTTTCAGATCGTTTTCTGCTGTTCAGTTTGTGCTTGTGGGTTTGTATCTGGTCTTCAGTGCTTGCAGCGAGTACAATTGACTTGTCATTGTGTTCTTGTTCGGTCATTACTGATTTTCAGGTCGCTCTTCACAGGCCTTGCTGTTCTTCAGTGCATTCTGTTACCTCGTTCTGAGCAGCCGACCGTTTTCTTTGCTCCATGAGATCCGTGAGAATAATCCTGATGATTTCAGGAACTTTCTCAGGATGACGGACCCCGTATTTCACCATTTGTTGGCATTGCTGACCCCCTATATCAGTAGGCAGGATACCTGCATGAGGCAAGCCATCACTCCGGAGCAGAGGCTAGTCACCACCCTGCGGTACTTGGCAACGGGGAGAAGCCTGCAGGACCTTAAGTTCTCGACAGGCATCTCCCCCCAGGCTCTGGGGATCATTATCCCAGAGACCCGTTCTGCCATCATCCAGGTCCTGCAGAAGGAGTATATTAAGGTAAGATTTTTATCCTTTAACATCACATTTTATTGTATTTAATGTTTGATAATATATTGTATTTCTTTTCTCATTCCCTAATTACCATGATTGTAATATGCTGTGAATGTCCCCTTTGTCCTCATGCATGCTGGATGCATGCTGGATTTTTAACAAATTATTTTTTGGTCCTTCATACATATTTGCCTTCACTTACCTCCCCAGCATGCTCTCCTGGCCCTATATCCACCTCATGTAGTCACTATACAGTGTATTTTGTCAGCTCCATAGTAGTGCTTTACCCTAAAAAACCCCTACAATGTAAAAAATTGTGATGTGTGCTTGAAATTCTGGCAGAGTGCCAGAGGCTTTTTTTTTGGGTCCCAAAATCATTTGGAACCCTCCCTCCCCCCAACTGCTAACTCAGCTGATACCAATCCTCTATCTGCTGACTTTGCCAAACCCATACACACTATACCTACCTCTTTTGTGCTCAGATTTATGGATGAATTCCCCAAAGAATGCGCTCTGCGTATCCCCTCCCCCCTCCTCCCCTTCGCCCCGCCCAGGGCGAGGGGGAGTGTGAACATGCCGGGGGGTGGGCGGGTGCCCACAGTGCGCCATGCACCCTACCGCACGTGTGACGTCATACCCGGCGTCATCACGTGGGACATGAGGTTCTCCATCGTAGCCGGTCAGCTGGGTCATGTGGGCGTCTCCCATGGGTGGTGTTCATCATCCGGGCTAGGGTCCCTCCCCACATTTGCCATGCTTGGGTGACGCTGGTGGGAGCCAGCGTGCACGTGGTTGGGGTGGGTATATATGGCCTCTCCTCACACAGTCTGGGTGCCTCAAACTGTTGACTTTACATTCCACCACAGCACTCGATTGTCCTTTTAGGATGCATGTAAGTTACTTCTAGGTTACCTTCCTTATTCTTCATAGACAGTTACATCTTTTGATCAATGAGCCTCCATGAGCTGGGACTGTTTTTTATTATTTTTTTTATGTTTTGCTGCCTGTTTTTCTATACCACATTCTATGGGGATTTGGATGTGGTTTATCTGTCTTATCCTGTTTTATTCCCTTGCTCAGACCCTTTTGACCCTCATTTTTCTCACTCATTATACATTATTTTATACCCATTTTTTATCAGTATATTATGACATACTGATTATGCATTTCCCCCTTTTTTTCTTTCCTAGATTTTTCTTGGCAGTCATCACTGGCTTAGTACTTTGCATCCATTTCAATAACCAAGTCAAAGTTCTGTGTGTGTGGGGGGCTCTGTGCACACACCGCTTTAGCGCGCGGCTCTACCACCTCAGCTCCCGGAGGAGACCACTATCCTGGCCTTGGCTCCATTTTTACTACACCTTTCTGCACTGATTCCATGTAAGTACCCTAAGGGAAGGGCACATTTACTTCTCCCAGTGACAACTAGTTACAAACAAATTAATTTTTACTTCATCACTCCCTATAGATTCTCTTGAGCACCCTGCCCCTGATGAGTGGTTTACACGAAACGTGTCGGGCATTGGGCACACAGATACATGCTCACATCATACCATCTACTGAGAACATTTTCTGTCAATCAATTATGATTCCACTGTTTTATACTATTTATATTTTCCATCGCCAAGTGCTGCTGTTATGTGTATATATATGTATTCATTGTATTGTATTAAGCTATCATCTGAGACTGCATATGACATCTAGCTAACATATTTGATGTATTCTGGATGCTTTATTGCATGCGCACATACATATGTGTGCATGAATATTTATGGAATGACATTTACTACAATGTTTTTTTCTTATGTGGTTTTTTCATTCATCCCATTCATCTTCATTGCTGATGAAGCATTTGCGCTGGGGGACCATCTTATGCGGCCATTCCCTATGAGGACCCTCACCCCGGACCAGAGGGTTTTTAATTACCTGCCGGCCAGAGCCAGAAGAGTGGTGGAGAACACGTTTGGAATAATGGCCAGCTGGTTTCGCCTATTTCTTACACCCATACATATGGCGGAGTATAAACTCAATCATATTATCCTGGTGTGCTGTGTTCTCCACAACTTTTTAAGGAGATATTCTGTGAACTATGCTGGCTCAGTTGGGCCTGAATCATGTAAATGAACCAACCCTGACAGAGCTTGAAGCTGGCCATCCTGGCTTGCCCCCCCTGAGTGCCCGCGAGGTCCGTCTAAGATACATGGAATACTTTGTGGGTAAGGGGGCCATCGATATGCCAGACAATGTCTGAGACATTTTTTAAATAAAAAAACAATTTTAACTACTAAAATATTTGCTGACATTTACTGCTTGTCTTTCTTTTAGCTGACCCTGACATAAATTTGGGGAGTCCTGAAAATGGCGTGATTGTGTAACATTAGAAAGCATTGTTGGGTGTTATTTACTAAAGGCAAAGACACTTTGCACTACAAGTGCACTTGAGACTGCACTGAAACTGCACTTGTAGTGCAAAGTGGATTTGCCCTTAGGAACTAACCCCCATTGTCACAGAAACCAACAATTTTACCACAAAATTTTTTTTGGAGCATTGAAAGAAGAATCCACACATTCTTGATTAACAATCTTTTTAATATAAGCACAATCACATGTGCATTTATCAAAGGTTTTTTAAACAAACCAACATGATTGTTGTATAACAATTTTTTGGGTCATATTAATAAAAGTAGAAATGTCCATTTAAGGTAAAACATGCATGTTTAAAACCAACAAGAAATACACAAATCTGGAACTTACAAAGTTCAACTTTGTTAGAAATTGAAGGCAATATCAGACATGAGTATTTATAAACTGTGTTTGATATTGCGTTCAGATGGGGTGAAGTCACCCCTGGAAAAGCCAAATTTTGAAGATGCACACAATTTGCTGAATGTCAACATGTGCTAGCTGCCGTCATGGGGAATCAAGGAACGTGTTTTCTGAGTGCAACCCCTTCCTCTCAGCTACTTTATTATTGAGGAAGGGGTTGCACCCTCAAAACGCCTACATTGATCTCCCGTGATGGCAGATAGCACATGTTGACACACTGTGTACATCTTCAAAGTTTGGCTTTTCGACACTATGTAAAAAAAGGTGCAACAATTTTTTGTGGAAAAAATGCAAACTACATTAGGGGTTTCAAGGGGTTTTAAACTCTCCCTAAAACATCAATAATGTTCTTCATTTTGTTTTTAACATCATTGATGTTTTCTGGATGTTTTCCAAGTCCCTATTACACCCCATGATCTCCCCGATCAGGATCTGGGCACTCTCACTGGTGAAGTGTCCTTTATCCACAACATCACGATCACCTAAAAATATAGAAAAAAAACACACCATGTATTATAAATATGCCGGCATCCATCTCTTACCTGAGCCTGTGGTCGCAGACACTCACCTGTTGTGGTGACAATTTCCACCACTTCTCCCTCCTCCTCCTCCTGTTCACTTTGGGGGATTTCAACTTCCTCAGAGGTGGGGGTCTGTGGTCTCCTCGGATGAGTGGTGTCCTCCGAGTCTTTTCTCCCCTATGTTAAAAAAAATAGGTATACTTAGCACACAGATATTTTATGACAGAAATAGGAATATGAAACATTGCTTGGAAGTGGGGTATAATTGTCTGTTTTGGCAGAGTTGCAAGATGAAGAAATATTTTTTTCAAGCTTGAATACTTTGTCAAGCTTGAATACTTACCTGTTTTGTAGAAGCTTCACAGATGGAGACGCCCCTATAGTAAACACTGGCGCACCTGTGTGGGGCCCCCTAATAAAAAGGGTGTTCTGGTGTCCCACACTAGTGCTCCAGTGTCCAGATGCGTAAACAGCTGCTGAGTGTCCTCTCCTTACACAATCTAGTTTGCATTTCATTCTAGTTACCAACCCATCTAGACACCAAAATTATTTGAAGAGAAGTAGGCTAGCAAAAATGTATTCAAATGCATATGTCCAAAACATGGTGTTTTCTATGCCGAACGAACAATGTTTCATACGAACGAATAGTGTGCCCATGAACATGAAAGTTGCAATTTTAAGAAAAGCACATGGAGCAGCAATAACGTTAGAAAAATAAAGAATAGGAACACCGCACAACTACTTACTTTATTGCAGCACTCTCCTGATCCTTCTGTACTGCTCATGCTCCCTTAATTTGAGGTCCAACCACCGCTTCCTGAGTTGATCCTTGGATCGTCGTACAACAAAATTCTTTTGCAGACTCTTGACAACTTTCGCCATGATCTTGGACTTTCTGACATTGGGGTTGGGGTAAGGTCCATACTTCCCGTCATAGTCAGTCCTCTTCAGGATGTCGACCATCTCCAACATCTCCCTAAAGGGCATAGTTGAGGCCTTAAATCGACTCCTCTGGGATCGGAACGTTTCTGGCTCTGGGCTTTCTTCCTCCTCGTTGGTGTAATTAGCACGCACCTGCTGTGTCTCCGCCATGTGCTCTTCCCCACTGCGCCGAACGAGAAGGGGCAGGGAATAGACTAGAAAGAATGTCAGGTTTCACGCATGCGCGGTGTATATAAAGCATAACACGCGTGTGTAGTACGTACGATCTGTGAGTGGAGGAAGGAGTATCGGAGGTGTCGATCGTGATAACGAAGGTAAGATTAAAAAATTGGGCCTATACTGCTTCTAGATTGAGGCCTCTATTGGGACAAGATTAGGAGACTTTAGCCTGACATTAGGGTTTGCCTTGTGTTGTGTTGGAGCTGCCCTGTCTGTGGCAGGTAAACCACCCTGATTATAAGAACCAAACAAAGAGGAAGGCAGCCCTGGATCAATTGCTGGAAATTGTGAAGCCGGTGATCCCCACGGCAGACATCACCTATTTGAAGATCCTAATTGGTGGCATGAGGAGCACTTATCTAAGGGAGCGCAAGAAGGTTGAGGATTCCCAGAGATCAGCAGCTGCCAATGACATTTATGTCCCCAGGCTGTGGTACTATGACAGACTGCATTTTCTGGCAGGTCAGACTGAACCCAGGCCAGCACTCTCCACTATTCCTTCCACACTTCCTTCCCCCTCAGCTGAGGCTTCTGACGTCCAACCTAGGCCTTCCAGGGAGCAACATGTGGAGGAGCCCAGCTTGAGTCAGGTATAGCATTCTTCTAAAGATTTCTGGTTGTCAAATTAATGATGTTAAATAGATGCTACTTTGGAGTACTAATTTCTGATTGTGATTGATGAACCACAAACTAAAACAATGTCCCTTTTTCATACACAGGAAAGTCTCAGTCTGGAGGTGGTCGGGCCAAGTAGGCTGCCCGATACCCAGATCCCTCCCCTCTGCCTTCAAACGAAAAGTGGCAGGAAGAGGAGTAATCTGGAGGAGGCAGCAATTGGCCTATTTTGGAAGGCTACTGAGGCCCTCAGAACCCCCCCCAGTGTGGAAGAGGATTTTGCTGCCATAACAGCCTGCAAAATGCTGCAAATGGAGGAGGGCCAATGCCTCTTATGTGAGTGTGTCTTTTTAGAAGCTCTACAGAAGGGGTTGAGGGGCCAACTCACATGCGAAAGACATATTTGTGAGCTCACCCATGGTCCTCCTCCTCCAGGTCCTCCTCCTCCTCCTCCTCCTCCTCCAGGTCCTACTCCTCCTCCTGCCACACCTCCAACACCAGAGTCACAGCCGGGAAGGAAGCATGTAAGGAAGACCAGAGAGTGATGGCCTGGGTTCAGTCTGGTCTGGCAAAAGATGCAGGCTCTTGTATGACTACAGCCTGGGGACATACATGTCATCTGCTGCTGTTCATGATCTCTTGGACTTCTGGACCAGATTGAACTCCCTTATATATGGACTCCTCAGGCCACCAATTTTTCTGTTAAATAATTGATGTCTGGCCTGGGGGCCAAAGGCTTCGCCAATCTCTGCTGTTTATCCAGCATTGCCTTCCTCTTTGTTTGGTTATGAGCCCATAATAAAGGAATTTTTGTTTCAATTATACTTGCCTATGTGTGTTTTCCTTCAAAAAGGACAGTTTGTGACGAGACAGGTACATTTCAAAAATACAATGTGAAATTAACAAGAGACACCAACAACAAACAACTTCCTTGAGATTAAATAATACAAGATATTAATGGTGTTGACACACAAAACACATCCAAAACTATTTTGGAGAAAAAAAAAAGATCAGGCTTGAAAAAAATACAAACAAAAAAAAAAAGATAATTTTTTAGTCAGATGTGACAAATCAAAATATATTGATGAAATCACGATAAATAATAAAGAAGTTTGTGAGAAGTCTGTGTGAATATGAGCAGCAAAACCACTTCCTTCTTCTCACAATATAAAGAAGAAGAGAGTGCGCTGCATTAAACAATTTCAAACATTGCACCGTGACGAAAGTGCTATATCCATTGCGAATGCTAATTTTACCAGACCGAGCAGTTCCGTCTCAGAATGAGCATGCGTGGCACTTTGCGCGTCGGAATTGTCCACACACGGTCGGAATTGACGTGATCAGATTTTGTTGTCGGAAAATTTTATAGCCTGCTCTCAAACTTTGTGTGTAGGAAAATCTGATGGAAAAAGTCAGATGGAGCCCACATACAGTCAGAATTTCCGACAACCAGCTCCGATCGCACATTTTCAGTCGGGAAATCGACCGTGTGTACAGGGCATAATGCCCTGTACACACGGTCAGACTTTTCAGCTACAAAAGTCCGTCAGCCTGTCCGACAGACTTTCGACGGACTTTTGGCAGAATTTCAATGGACTTTCTAACGACCGAACTTGCCTACACACGATCACACCAAAATCAGATGGTTTTGTAAGTGATGACGTACATCAGACTAAAATAAGGAAGTTGATAGCCAGTAGCCAATAGCTGCGCTAGCGTCAGTTTTTGTCTGTCGGACTAGCATACAGACAAGCAGATTTCTGGGTCCGGTGGAGTTATGACGTAAAGATTTGAAGCATGTTCCAAATCTAAAGTCCGTCAGATTTGCGACTGGAAAAGTCCGCTGAAGGTCCGGTGAAGCCCACACGCGATCAGATTGTTCACCGGATTTGGTCCGTCGGCATCCATCAGACCAGTCCGGTCGAAAAGTCTGACCGTCTGTAGGCCCCATAACACTTTTCCAAGGCCCCGTCTCCTTCAGGCTGACCCACCCTTCATAATGAGGGAGAATATATATGATCACAGCAGCGGCAATAGGGTTAATGAGGGAGGGGATGGGCGGGGCAAGACTGTCATGAGAATAGTTTAATAAGCATGTCCAGATGGCTAAAGATCGGGCAGCAATCTGGACGGAGCATGTGGGGGGTCACCAGAGGAAATAGTTATTAAAAAAAAATTTATTAGAAAAATAATAAAAATAAAATTAAATAAATTCAATATACGAATAGACTTCCATAGTCCTCCAATTCAGCCATGTCTACTATGTCAAAATCCATCAATGCACGTGCCTATGTTATCGCTGACAAAAAAGCATATTGTTAACAATAATGTTAAAAAATATATCATCCGTTATGCAAACAATATATATATATATATATATATATATATATATATATATATATATATATACACACTGTATCAGTAATGGCACAGGAGAAAAATCCAATCTGGCCCCCGGGTAGACCAATCAGTGCGGCGATGGATAGCCTCACTACTGGCCTGTCCCAGTATGTAGATGCTTTTCTTCAACCAATAGCCCAGTCCTTACCATCATATGTCCGAGATTCCTCTCACCTCATGGACACTCTTTCACACTATGCATGGGAAGAGTGTTACACCTAGCTTTCTTTAGATGTCTCTTCGCTGTATACACCAACACCAAGTTGGAGGGGTCAAAAAGTAAGGGCGGGGTCTGGCGCCCCCCCATCCTAAAACTTCACCAGCCCCCACTGGTTGCCACCACCCAAAGTGAAAACAAAATATTCCGAAGGACCAGTTCTGTAGGATAAGGAAGAATTGTTCCTTGATTTGTGACTACACCGCACAAGGGGAGATTTTGACTGATACATTCCTTAACAAGGAATACAATCCTGATTTGGTTAACAGGGCATTTCTAGAATATAGAGCTCCCATTAAAATAAATAGAAGTTAATCTCCACCTACTAATGCTGAGGTTAAATTTATTACACAGTATCATTATTCATGTAGGGAGCTGGAAAAAAAAAACATCAGGCACCACTTGGGCATCCTTTTACAGGATCCCAAATTAGCCCCAGTCCTGTCAGAGAGACTTCAGATCATATTCAAAAAATCTAGAAATGTAAGGAGTATTGTAGCCCCTAGTACAATTTCCTACTCCACCACTACTTCGCCCAATTCCTTGGTCACTTTTTGCAATCTGGTTGGCATGCATCAATGAAAAAAAATCAGCTGCAAAATGTTCCCGTTTGTTCAGTATTGTCAAAAAAGTTTCTCAGATCACTCAGGGAAGACCTTTTTCCTCAAATAATTCTACAGTTGTTCTACAGAGTTTATGATGTACGGCCTGTCTTGCCCCTGTGGCCTCCTATACGTGGGCCACAGTATTTGGACAGAGCAAGCCCATTTTGGGGACCACAGGTGATACATTCAGAAGGGGTCTAAGGACTATAGTGTTCCCAGACATTTCCTTTCTCATCACAGTCAGTCCCCAAAAGGGCTGCAAGTTTGGGTTATTGAAACTATTTCTACCTGCGATTTCAGAAATTGTGTCGCAGAGAGACTTTTTGGATTTTTTACCCTCAATTCCCTGGCACCTATAGGGATAAATGAGGAAATATAGATTAACACTATCCTGTAAAGTATTCTAATCACCTTAGAGTAATGTGCTATATGTATTTTGCGACTGTTCTGCTACTATTTAATTTGAAAGTGTTTTTTATTATCACATATGTGATTTTTTACGCATAGTCTCATGCTAAATAATAGCTATTTAGAGTCTACGTGTACATATGTTTTTTATCAATGTATTATGTGTTCATCCTCCCCCTCCTTCCTTTTTTTTCTCCTGTGCCATTAACGATAGAACAGTGTGTGTATATATACATATTGTTTGCAGAACATATGATATATTGGAGGACTATGAAAGTTTATGCTTATATTAAATGTATTCAAATTTATTATTATTTTTTCTAATAATTATTTTTTAAATAACTATTCCCTCTGGTGATCCCCACATGCTCAGTCCAGAACGCTGCCTGATCTTCAGCTGTCTGGACATGCTTGTTTAGCTATTCTCATGACAGTCTTGCCCCACCTATCCCCTCCCTGATCAGCCCTATTGCTGCTGCTGTGATAGTATATATTCTCCCTCACTATGAGGGGTGGGTCAGCCTGAAGATGGAGACGGGGCCCGGAAACGCGGTGCGGCCTGCCCCCTCTCCAGCTTGTGTTTTCTTTGTCTTTCCGTAGTTGGCCAGAGGTATGTGAGAGCCTGTAATGCTGCTGCTCCTTTGTCCATCCACACGGCGGGCCCAGGCTTCTGTCAGCGGTTGCCTTTGGCATCCTCTGATATAGCTGGGTTTCCTTCCCTATATGTTGGTGGCTGACTGTATGTTTTTTTTCTTTGGTCTCCCCTTAGTTCAGATGCACCAGACAATTTTGAGCATAGGTGTGAAGTTATACTCTATGAAATGAAGCTCTGAGGAAGCGGCCATTGCACTGGAAAACATGTTGGCAAGCGCCATACAACACCCATTTGACATTATGCTGTGACAAGTTTTTATATTCTAACATTTGATGTTTTGTTACACATGTGGTAATTTTATAGATTCAAACAAGGAGGACACCGCTCCAGGTGAGCAGTCACTACAGTCCGAATGCCCTGGGTGCAAAAAATGGCCCGCCACCGATCATCAATAGGAAGAAAAGAACAGCTGCACACCACAGGAACGTTCAAATGATTTTATTCCAAAAAAATAGCAATAAACCAGTCAACAAAGACAGAGTGTCCGAACCCAGGAGGTGACGCGTGCATTTCACACTGAGATCAATGCTTCTTCAAACCTTTCACACTGAGCTCAATGCTTTGAAGAAGCATTGAGCTCAGTGTGAAACACACACGTCACCTCCTGGGTTTGGACACTCTGTCTTTGTTGGCTGTTTATTGCTATTTTTTGGAATAAAATTATTGGAACATTCTTGTTGTGTTCAGCTGTTCTTTTCTTCCTCTTGGTAATTTTACAGATATAGGGGACTCTTTGTTAGCCCCCTTTATGTACTTAAATATGTATCTTCTATGTATATTTCAATAA
Source organism: Lithobates clamitans (assembly GCA_037952925.1). Lineage (NCBI taxonomy): Eukaryota > Metazoa > Chordata > Amphibia > Anura > Ranidae > Lithobates > Lithobates clamitans. Next base: position 899,461 of record JBBGZY010000458.1, on the reverse strand, counting down.
ACGTTTATTTTTACCAATTTATGTGTATGCTATATCATCAGGGAATCACCACTTAAATGCCCACTTCCTTGCATTCTCTACTGTTTCTTCAAAGTGTTGTTGTTTTAACCTACACTGAACTGGCACCTTCTTTCTCCTTTAACTTAAGTACTGTTTAAGGCACTAGAAAAACACTGCCATTTGAGGATTATAATGAGATGAAGCAGCTATTTCAGCAATGCTGTTGGACATGTGCAAGCTATGATGCAGTAGTGCAATATATCATTAATCAAGAGGAAAAACAGGGTTAAAAAGTGTACAAAAATCAATTTTCAGGAATGGTAATGTACCCTGCTCTTAGAATGTTGATAAATAAGAGAAACAGGAAATCTGATCAAATGAGAATGTTCTCAGCAACAGAATGTTCTGTTTTGATCAGTGTACAGGTAATCATTAAAACACATGCTGCCACAATTATTTTACATGGTTAGTTTTGTCTCAGATCAGATTTGCAGATCAATTTGCTCAAATATACGTACAAAATTTTGGCTTATTTGGAAAGCAGCTGTACTTTACGGTGGTCATTGTTTACTATATATCATAGCTGACTATAGAATTTGCCTTTCATGAAGAAACACATGATCGTGTGGTAAGGCCTTTCTACTTGTAGGCAATGGAACTAGCACAGATACGTTTTAGTCATTCTTGCAAGCTAACAAATATCTTTGACCAACCCCATATACTGTATTGCTTTTTCCCCATATGCTGTCATTGTATTTATTAAAACTGAAATCAGGCTTATTGTAATTATTTAAATATGGTCAAACTTAAAGTGAGCAAACAAGGTTTGCATAGAGAGCATACTGGCCCATGCCTACAATTCCAAGGGCAGACAAATTGATATACATTCAATTATCTGATATTTCTTTTTTTCTTACATCTTTACAGATGAAAAAATTGCAATTATTGATTTATGACTGGATATTACACATATATTCTACAAATGGTATGTGAAATTATGTACTGTCTTATTATATAGTCACTTGTGACATGCTTTAATTGTAGATCTTTAAAAATCTTGTGCTGTATAGTGAAAATGAGATTTCTAATTGGTTGCTACTTTTATATACAGAAAATTAAGGACATAATATAAATTCAGTTTCTAAGTCTGTACTAAAATTTATTTTTGAATAAAGGAGAAAGTGTCAGTGGCATAATAAAATGGTCAAACCAATGCCATACCTGCTCATATTAATCTGTAAGAGTTGCTATTGTATTATCTTAACATGTCCTATATAATTACTATGGTTTTAGTTTTGCTACCATAAAATTTTTATTGCTGCTCTTGCAGGTTTAGTTGGCAATATTCCACTTGAATTCTTACTCTTGGCATCAAGTGTTCACTGAATGAAAACTGGGAAGAATTTAAAATAATGAACTTTACGTTTTACTAAAACCTCAGAACAGCATGTTTTGATTCTCAGGTAAACTCCTGAAATAAATTGTGTATGTGTATGTTATAATGAGAGTGTGTTTGTGTATAAAGAAATATACAGAAGAATGTTTAAATATTATTAAAAATAGTCATTGTAAAACTGAATTATAGCAATTACCAAAGGGAGTTTGGAAAAAATGGGAACTAGTGTTTATTCTAATCATTTTCATTGGTATATAATTACTTCTCAGTTTTTTAAGATAGACACACATGAAATGCGGTATATTTGACACCCTGTTGTTGATTTTCTAAAGGCAACTAGGATGTTCCTTTTTGCAAGGGAATGTACCCTTGAGCTTAGTGAATGCGATAAAGTTTCACTTTGAAATCACATACAATGGGAGGCGCACGTGCGGCAGCGTCCAAGATGGCCGATTAGACCGGGAGCTCTGCGCCACTCCGACCTAACGCCGGCCACAGTGGCAGTGTAAGCCCTCGTTTCGGCCCGGCTCTCGTCCCTGCTGCTTGGGGACACCTCCAGCCACACTTGGATGTCCTTCACTCCCTCCCAGCGGAACCTCATTACCGCATTGAACGATTCTTTAGAGCCTGGCCATCCCAAAATGGCGACCGTCTCTTCATGAGGCCTGCCCTGCCTGTCAGAGTCAATTGCAGACCAGGATCAAGGGGCCCTTCCATCCTCACAAGCATCTGATGCCACAGTGAGTACTCTCCCGGGGTTCCCCTCACCAGCATCCACTGACTCTCTGTTAAGGAGGACATTTGGAGGGGCAGCTCTCACCCCTCAGCAGGATCTGCCTTACAGCCCGGACCCTTGGGATATACAGGCCAGGGATCTCCCTCCCTCCCCTACTGATTTCCCCTCCATGATGGCTGCTTTCTCCCAGATGCTCTCAAAAGGCCTATCCCACACAGCTGCACAGATCACTGCTTCCATACACGCGGATGTGCAGAATTGAAGTGATCGAGCAAAAATCTGATCAAGCTATCCTGAGAATTAACCAAAATACTTCCAGAATCCAGGATCTCCAGGACCAACTGGAATCCGCTACCTCCAAAATAGATGATCACATGGCAGTCCAGGACTTCATCAAAAGTTTAATCCCTAACATTCCAGCCCATCGCTTGGAGCTTGACAGAACCCACAGGGCGCTACAACTACCTCGTTCTGATGGTCTGCCTCGAGACATCATCGTGAAACCGCATTTCTATGCAGTTAAGAAGTGATGAAACTCTCCAGGTCGGCGGAGAAACTGATGTTCCAAAGTCACCAGGTCCAAATCTTTGCTGATATTTCCCCATATACCGTACAAAAACGAAGGGCCCTGAAACCGCTACTACAAGTCCTGGCGGGCAAAGAGATCACCTACAGATGGGCCTTCCCGCTGAGATTGAACTTCTCATACCACAACAAACCATACAGTTTTTCAACGTTCCAAGATGGGGAACGACTTCTCCTTCATCTGGGTCTGATCACTCAGGAAGTTCCACAGTCTTCTGCCTCTCAAGGAGCATTGTCTGTCAAGAGAACATCCCCCACCAGCCCAGTGTTGCCAGTGTGGCAGAAACAGCTTCCCAAGCGATCGAAAGAATCCTTTCCCCCATGATCGGGTCTGCAGTATCTTCAGACTCTGTTTTTGGTCCTCCCTTAGGTCTGTGTCGACGACTGACCTGATGCCAGTATTTTGGTGACTTTCCTTATCTGAGTTCTCCCCAGGACTTCCTTTCGGATCCCTACGGGTTCAGATTTTCCGAGGAAAATGTTTTACTGTTCCATCTTTAATATTTTTTCTCTTTTTTTTTCCTTCCCCAACTATTCAAAGTTTTTTGATCACTACTACTATGTGATAGCAGGGCTTACATGGCATTGTTTATATACTGCCACAGTTTCAATCAGAGGCGGCGTTGACCGGAGTGGTCCTAGTGCACCTCTCTCTGGCTCCGATAGCTGAACCCTAGTTCACTCATCTATCGGACCCAGAATCTCTCGACCCTTGGGTCGCAGATTTTTTTTGTTTCGGATCCTGACCCAGGCAGGGATGGGTCCCTCGCTGGTCCGTGGGGATTTGGGTAAAGACTTTCAGATGCAATATCTAATGGTTTGTTTTTTCACTCCTCTCTGCCTCTCTTCCTCTTTGCTCCTCTTTACTCTCCTTTCTCCTTTCCTCTCCCCCCTCCTCTTCAGCTACAGGATCTCGCTGGATCTCCCATTTGCCGTAACACAGATCGAATCTGCCAAGCCACTGGGATTGTTTCCTATCTGCCAGGGACAATTACGATGTCAGGTGAGACTTACAAATACTTAGTGTCACACTCATTGCTTCCCCATGACTAGGGATGAGCTTCGAGTTCGACTCATGTTCCACTCGAACATTGGCTGTTCGCAAGTTCGCCGAACAGTGAACAATTTGGGGTGTTCGCGGCAAATTCGAATGCCGCGGAACACCCTTTAAAAGTCTATGGGAGAAATCAAAAGTGCTAATTTTAAGGGCTTATATGCAAGTTATTGTCATAAAAAGTGTTTGGGGACCTGGGTCCTGCCCCAGGGGACATGGATCAATGCAAAAAAAGTTTTAAAAACGGCCGTTTTTTCAGGAGCAGTGATTTTAATAATGCTTAAAGTCAAACAATAAAAGTGTAATATCCCTTTAAATTTTGTAGCTGGGGGGTGTCTATAGTACGCCTGTAAAGGGGCGCATGTTTCCTGTGTTTAGAACAGTCTGACAGCAAAATGACATTTCGAAGGAAAAAACCCAATTAAAACTACTCGCGGCTATTGCATTGCCGGTCCGACAATACACATAGAAGTTCATTGATAAAAACGGCATGGGAATTCCCCACAGGGAAACCCCAAACCAAAATTTAAAAAAAAAATGACGTGGGGGTGCCCCTAAATTCCATACCAGGCCCTTTAGGTCTGGTATGGATATTAAGGGGAACCCCCGGCCAAAATTTAAAAAAAAAATGACATGGGGGTCCCCCTAAATTCCATACCAGACCCTTCAGGTCTGGTATGGATTTTAAGGGGAACCCCGTGCCAAAAAAAAAGGCGTGGGGTCCCCCCAAAAATCCATACCAGACCCTTATCCGAGCACGCAACCTGGCAGGCCGCAGGAAAAGAGGGGGGGACGAGAGTGCGGCCCCCCCTCCTGAACCGTACCAGGCCACATGCCCTCAACATTGGGAGGGTGCTTTGGGGTAGCCCCCCAAAACACCTTATCCCCATGTTGATGAGGACAAGGGCCTCATCCCCACAACCCTGGGTGGGGGTCTGCGGGCGGGGGGGCTTATCGGAATCTGGAAGCCCCCTTTAACAAGGGGACCCCCAGATCCCGCCCCCCCTGTGTGAAATGGTAAGGGGGTACTTACCCCTACCATTTCACTAAAAAACTGTCAAAATGTTAAAAATGACAAGAGACAGTTTTTGACAATTCCTTTATTTAAATGCTTCTTCTTTCTTCTATCTTCCTTCATCTTCTTCTTCTGGTTCTTCTGGCTCTTCTGGTTCTTCCTCCGGCGTTCTCGTCCAGCATCTCCTCCACGGCGTCTTCTATCTTCTTCTCCTCGGGCCACTCCGCACCCATGGCATGGGGGGAGGCTCCCGCTCTTCTCCATCTTCTTCATCTTCTTCTCTTCTTCTCTTCTTCATTTTCTTCTCCGGGCTGCTCCGCATCCATGCTGGCATGGAGGGAGGCTCCCGCTGTGTGACGGCCTCTCCTCGTGTGACGGTTCCTAAATAACGGGGGCGGGGCCACCCGGTGACCCCGCCCCCTCTGACGCACGGGACATGATGGGACTTCCCTGTGGCATTCCCCGTGACGTCACAGGGAAGTCCCGTCAAGTCACCGTGCATCAGAGGGGGGCGGGGTCACCGCTGCCCCCCGTTATTTAAGAACCGTCACACGAGGAGACGCTGTCACACAGCGGGAGCCTCCCTCCATGCCAGCAAATGAAAAATGAAGAAGAGAAGAAGAGAAGAAAAGAAGAAGAGAAGAAGATGAAGAAGATGAAGAAGATGAAGAAGATGAAGAGAAGAACGGGAGCCTCCCCCCATGCCATGGGTGCAGAGTGGCCCGAGGAGAAGAAGATAGAAGACGCAACGGAGGAGATGCTGGACGAGGACGCCGGAGGAAGAACCAGAAGAGCCAGAAGAACCAGAAGAAGAAGATGAACGAAGATAGAAGAAAGAAGAAGCATTTAAATAAAGGAATTGTCAAAAACTGTCTCTTGTCATTTTTAACATTTTTGACAGTTTTTTAGTGAAATGCTAAGGGTAAGTTCCCCCTCTACCATTTCACACAGGGGGAGGGCCAGGATCTGGGGGTCCCCTTGTTAAAGGGGGCTTCCATATTCCGATAAGCCCCCCGCCCGCATACCCCCACAACCACCAGCCAGGGTTGTGGGGATGAGGCCCTTGTCCTCATCAACATGGGGATAAGGTGTTTTGGGGGGCTACCCCAAAGCACCCTCCCAATGTTAAGGGCATGTGGCCTGGTACGGTTCAGGTGGGGGGCGCTCTCTCGTCCCCCCTCTTTATCTGCAGCCTGCCAGGTTGCGTGCTCGGATAAGGGTCTAGTATGGATTTTTGGGGGACCCCAACGTCATTTTTTTTTTTTAATTGTGGTTCGGGGTTCCCCTGTGGGGAATTCCCATGCCGTTTTTATCAATGAACTTCTATGTGTATTGTCGGACCGGCAATGCAATAGCCGCAAGTAGTTTTAAATGGGTCTTTTTCTTCGAAGTGTCATTTTGCTGTCAGACTGTTCTAAACACAGGAAACATACGCCCCTTTACAGGCATACTATAGACACCCCCCAGCTACGAAATTTAAAGGGATATTACACTTTTATTGTTTGACTTTAAGCATTATTAAAATCACTGCTCCTGAAAAAACGGACGTTTTTAAAACTTTTTTTGCATTGATCCATGTCCCCTGGGGCAGGACCCAGGTCCCCAAACACTTTTTATGACAATAACTTGCATATAAACCTTTAAAATGAGCACTTTTGATTATGCATGTTCGTGTCCCATAGACTTTAACAGTGTTCGCGTGTTCGAACAAACTTTTTTCCTGTTCGCATGTTCTGGTGCGAACCGAACAGGGGGGTGTTCGGCTCATCCCTACCCATGACTGATTCCACGCCGCTGACCGGGACAATTAAGATACTCTCCCACAATGTACAGGGCCTTAATTACCCTGTGAAGAGACGCAAAATACTGCAACAGCTTCACACACTGAAGGCTGATGTAATATTACTCCAGGAGACTCATTTCCCTGCTTCCTTTCAGCCCAAATTCCTTCACAAAAACTTCATGAACTTCCACCTAGCTAATGCTGACAACAAAACGAGAGGAGTGGCGGTCTGCTTCTCAAACAGAACTCACTTTGTGCACGTGAATACCATCAAAGATCCAGAGGGACGTTATATTCTAGTGACAGGAACGATCAATGGCGAGGCCTACACGTTTGTCTCATATTATACTCCTAACACACATCAGGACCTCTTTTTTGACACCACACTGAAGGTACTAAAGCCGCATTTCATTGGCACAGTAATATTGGGGGGAGAGTCCAATACCCCATTTGACTTCTCCTCAGACAAATCAAACCCCCTGCAGCCCAAATCCAAATGACCCCCTAAACGTAGCCTTCAGGTTGCGCAGATAGTACAATCTTTTGGCCTGATTGATATCTGGAGGGAAATGAACCCCCAAGCTAGAGACTACACACACTACTCGGTTCCCCACCACACCTTCTCTAGGATTGACCACATATTTGTCCCACCACACATAATCCCGAGAGTAACCACCTCCAAAATATATGACACGCCACTATCCGACTACTCGATAATGTCTCTGTCGTTAAGGGGCGGGTCGGGAGTGAAGGGTCCCTTTCAATGGTGCCTCAATGAAACTCTCCTGAGCAACCCAACCCATTGCATGATCCTAGACAAAGCTCTTTAACACTACTTTAGTGAGAATGACACGGGGTCAGTTTCGCCGGGCTGTCTTTGGGCAGCACACAAGGCGGTGATGAGGGGCAGGCTCTTACAACTCTCCTCTCAACTTAAGAAGGAAAGCAGGGCAGAAGTTTTGCGACTCACAGCAGACTTCCGCTTGCTGAGTAAAGCCCACAAACAACACCCTACGCCGGATAACCTGGCCAAACTTGACTCGGCTTGAGTGAAACTCAACCTCTCTCTTACTACTTCCGCGGAGAAACACTTACGGTGGTCCGGCACGCGTTTCTATTACCAATCGGATAGGATAGGCGCTAAGTTTGCTACCAAACTTAGCCCGAGGATCCGTACCTCGGTATTTCCCAAAATTTGTGCCTCGTCAGGCAATTTGACGCAAAATCCAACCATCATTATGAAATCATTCCATGATTTTTACTTACATCTTTATGAGAAAGTACCTCACACACATTACAAGGCCAGAGAGCTGTTCCTCCGAGACATTAACCTGCCTCACCTACAGCAAATACACTGTGATCTGCTAGATGCTAGGCATGTGCATTTCGTTACGAATCGAAATTCGGACAAATTTTTCATTATTCGGAAATTCGGATGCATCCGAATTTCCGAATTACAAAAGTAAAGAATTTAAATGAATCCGAAAAAAAATGAACGAATTCGAAAACATATTCGAATAGAATTCGAAAACATATTCAAATCGAATTCGAAAACAAATTCAAATCGAATTTGAAAAAAATAGAAAACGTTTTTCTAAAAAAAAAAAATAGGATAGAATATAAAATCATAAAGCAATAGAATATATATATATTTATGGTTGGAGCCCTATGTCCGGTATGTACATGGATACCACTTACAGTAAAGATAGGACTTACCATCGGAAATAGACCTGAAAGTGTGGACTTACCATATGAAATGGACCTGAAAGTGTGCCTTGGTCTAATGGCCGGTATGCCAAAAATAAGGGGGCATACCCTGGTTTAAGAAATGATTATTCTGTAAGAGAAATGAATGAAATGAATAGTTTGAGAAATGCTGTGAAATGGGGATGGGAGGGTGGGTATTGCGCACAGGAAACCGACAAGCACCACAGGTGAGCGGGCTGCTTAAGTACCCCCCGGGCTCCTCCCATAAATTCAGGCCACCATACTGGCCTTCCTACTTATGGTTGGAGCCCTATGTCCGGTATGTACATGGATACCACTTACAGTAAAGATAGGACTTACCATCGGAAATAGACCTGAAAGTGTGGACTTACCATATGAAATGGACCTGAAAGTGTGCCTTGGTCTAATGGCCGGTATGCCAAAAATAAGGGGGCAAAAACATTCAGGTAGGGTTATGATTTTATTGATTTTCAATTACTTATTGAGCCAATTTGGAGAATGCCTGTGCCATCTCTGTTTGTGGATTGGGGATATACCGGGCGAAGCAGGCTGACTTCCACCTGCCCAGTCTTTTAATGATGTGGTCTGGAACTCCGTGGCGGGATGCCGCGGAGGCTGCTCCGATGCGAAAAGAGTGTCCGGAATACTGACTAGGGTTAAGATGAAGATTGCGGAGAAGTATTCTTATGTGTTCCACAAACTGAGAGGCGTTTAAGGGTTTAACTGGGAACGGTAGAAGGGGACTGCTGTCTGGTTGTTCAGGCAGGAGTGACAGGAGCCGGTTGAGTACGGCGACTGGACACCAGCTGTTGTCGGTTTTGTAGAGGTGAATGTTCGCTCCTGAGCCCGTTTGCTGGGTTTTAGAGACCTCGAGGTGCAGGACGAAGTGGTCTTGGTATCTAAGTAAGTGTCGTCTGCATAGTACTCGGTCTGTGGATTTGTTAGAGGTGAATTCTCCAGGGCGCAAGAACCCATAGTACGCTAGATATATCGCTGCCTGTAAGACGATGCTGCGGAGCAGACCGAATGGCGAGGTAGCCAGCATAGTTGACATGTCCCTAAAGATGGGTCCCGTAATGGGCAAGCGCTTAGTGCTGATGAGTGGTTGTTGTTTCTGAATTCCCCTTAGAACGGCTCGTATAGCGTGAGATGAGAATAGTGAAGGTTTCGTGGGGTCTTCAAGCGCCATAAAATGTTGAATGCCGGCTAGGTATAGCCGGATGGTGTTGTAGGATAAGGCCAGCTGCGTGTGGCAGTGTGCAGTGAAGGCCAGTACCTGCTTGATACCTGTTGGTCCTTTACGGCAGGACGTGAGGAATTTGTTAAAGGCCTTCCAAGCTGTCTGGTAGGCTTTAAGTGTGTTGTAGGAGAGGGAATGATTTATGAGTTGTGTAGCTCCGTGTAGATGTTGAACTAGTCCAGGGTCAGTTGTGACCAGACAGGGATAGGGGCCGACATCGGATCGGCATCGGGAACCTGCTTGAAAAAGGAGGAATAATTGAAACGTGACAGTGCGTCAGCTGCTGAGTTGTATCTGCCGGGAATAAATGTACAGTGTATATTGAACTGATGTTGTAAAGACAGTTGTACCAACCTGCGCAGGAAGGACATGACTGCTAGGGACTTGGACCTGCCTTTATTGATGATGTCTGCCGTGGCCTGGTTGTCGGTGCTAAAGACTACAGTTTGTCCTGTCCAGTGGTGGCCCCAGAGTTGTGCGGCTGCCACTATGGGGTAAAGCTCAAAGAGGGCAGATGTTTGGGAAAAGCCGGGTATGATTAGTATCTGTTGAGGCCATGGTCCTGAAAACCAATGGTGGCCAAAAATTGCCGCGAAACCTGTGGAGGCTGCGGCGTCCGTAACCACCTGGGGTGAATGGACCGAAACTATAGGTATGAATAGAGATATGCCATTCCAGGCGGACAAGAATTCATCCCACATGGATAGGTCCGCTATGGCTGCGGAGTCTAAATTCAAAATCTGATCAGGGTCTTGAGTTTGCGACAGAAATCTGAGTAGGCGTGATACAAATGTGCGGCCTTGTGGAATAATTCGCATAGCGAAGTTGAGCATACCCAGGAGGGACTGCAACTGTTTTTTGGTACAGTCCTTGGTGTGTGTAAACTCGTGAAGGACTGCCCTAATGCGTGTTAGTTTGTCGAGGGGGAGACTGGCTTGCATTGCGCGGGTATCCAAGCTGACCCCGAGAAAAGTGATGCTATTTGCTGGGCCATCGACTTTGTGCTCAGCAATAGGAACATTGAGGTTTCCAAAAATTACCCTAAGTTTGTCGAGATCTCCTGGGGGCTTGCTGGGTGGTTCTATCAGTAGGAAGTCATCTAGATAATGGATGACTTCATGGCATTGACCCTTGTGTAATAGTATCCAACCGAGGGACTGGGCGAACGTGTCGAAGAGCCACGGGCTACTCTTCGAACCGAAGGTGAGCTTTGTAGCAAAATAATATGTTTCCTTCCACTTGATGCCATGCCAGCACCAAAGGGATGGGTGGATGGGCAGGAGCTTGAAGGCATCCGAGATGTCGGCTTTGGAGAGCCAGGCGCCTGTGCCTGCTTTGATGATCGCCTGTATTGCCATGTCCACGGAAGAATATTTTAGGGAAAACTCCTCGGAGGGGATCAGGGAATTGAGACTGGGTATGTGGGAAGAATGAGGCGCAGACAAGTCGTACACCAAACGCAATTTATTTGAAAACTTGCCCTTGACAAGCCCAATAGGGCTGACTCTCCATGTGTTGAAAGGGGGGCAACTGAAAGGGCCTATCACGTAACCTCGATCCACCTCGGCCTGTAAGAGCTGATCTATGGCTTGCTCGTCAATGGCTGCCGAACGAAGATTGGCACATTCGTGGGTAGTGTGGGGTAGTGAAATGAGGCCGGTGTGAAAGCCTGCTGTGAAGCCTTGGATAAGGAAGGTGGCCAGGGAAGGGGTGGGATGTGAAGTGAGATACCATCCTAACCATAAGAGGTTGATCCGGCTTAGTCACGCCTTCTTGTGTTGCTTGACTTCACACAAAATCCTGGGGTGTGCTCTATGACATAAGGTGCAGAGGTGAAGTAGACGGCACTGGCTGAAGTTGCAGGACCCCTGATTAAAGTTATTACAGATGGCTGCCCCTCCCATGGTTCGGACTGGGCGTCCGAGTTTGTCCACCTGAGGCGTTGGTTCAGGGATCGGCTGACCCTGTACTGAACCTGAGGTAGAGGGAAACTCGAAAGGCCGTCTGTTTGCCGTATTGGCGCACCAGGTGGCAGTGTGGGTGGAAGACTGGCAAATCGCACACAGAGGTGAGCGTAAGCCGGCAAAGTGGCGGCAGAAGAGCTCTGTATCCATGAGACTCCAATCTGTCGTGATCTGGAACTGTATGAGTCTGGCCGCGGCCTTGGCTGAAAAGGAACGGTGGTAGTCGTAAAAGGCAAAACCTCCGTACTTGTGGCCTAAGTCTACCACAGTATGGAGATACAAGTCCAGCTCTTCCCGCCTGCTAGGGGTGGCTGAGCACAGGACATCTCTGAGCATGCCAAAGGCCAGTGTAAACTCTGAGACTGTTAGCTTGCGGTTCAATCTGGGGTCTTTAGATTTAAGGACCACTGATATGTCGCCCCAGGAGTAGGCTTTATTTTCTGCCAAATCATGCACGGAAATGAGGAGAGAGGCCAGGTTGACGTCCTTGCCGTCCAAGATGTCCTTCCTGATACTGGTTGGGACCAGGTGGGAGGGGTAGACAATGTGGCTTGAGCCTGAGGTACCTGCAGGAAGAGGTGTCAAGCTTTGAGTTGCCGTTGGGTCGGGGACTGCCGTGGCCGGTCGGGCCTCCAGAAGTGCAACCCTGGTTTGGACGTCTGCAACTGAGGTGGATAGAGATGACACCATCGTGTGTAATTGTGAAATGGCCGATGATATCGACTGAAGGGATGCCTGTTGGGTACTGGGTCCTGCTGCTGGTGGGGGAAAGAGGAGTTTGAAAAGCTCGCCTTTCCTTGCTGTGGCGGGGAAGGGGACACCTCTGCGTCTGAGCTCTGCCGTCAGTTTGGGGATAGTCCATCCCCTAAGGGATTGCACGCTGCCGCTTTCTGAGACCGGAGAAGGTGACAGAGGGGCCGTGAGGTCTTCGCTGCCGGTCTGAGACATGGTTGCTCTGGTGAGGATTATCTTGAGCTTTTATTTCCTGGTTGACTGTAACCTATTAGGGGTGAGATGAATTTCAAGTTTTTCTTTGATCCGCTGAGTCATACTTACCCGACTTATTCTCCCATTCCCCTTTTTTTTTTTTTTTTTTTTTTTTTTTTTTTTACCTGGGGGGATATCGTCCAACCTGGTGCAGGGTGGACCTACTGAACTTTGACTGACCTGAGAAAAACGAAAAGGTGACAATTCGTGAAGGGATTGCTAACTGGTTTTTTTGAAGCAACGATTTGTATGACAATGAAATGATTCGAAATGTTTGCCTTGATTATGAATGGACTCCATGACAGAGGTCCGGCCTGGTCGTCATCATTGATTCGACCGAGAACCGGGCTCTGGAGCATGTATTGAAATGAGGCAAGTGAAAACATTGGTGCACCCGGGACGATCTGGTGCTTATTTGATGCATCTGGATTCGAATCGGAGCACCGTATGAAATGAAATGAGAGAAATGATTACTAGACCGAGGCTTGAATTGGTTGTGCCGTGTTTGCGACTGGCAACCATCCGAGCTCTGGTATAGGTATGAAATGCTGTTTGGTACCTAGCAAGGCATTCCGTAAAGAATCGGTGCATGTCAGATGCGACTGGTTCCGGAACGGTGATGCGTTGTGGGAGTGAAATGGTAGTAAGCTGCGTGGCAGAGACATGGATCCATCCCCCGATGTCTGCGATTAGCTATGATCCGGACTTTGAAGCATGTATCAGAAATGAGGCCGAGCCCTGGGGTACGCCACAATGAATCGGTGCATTTCCATGCGACTGGATTCATGTGTGAACGTGATACGTGGAAATGAAATGATAACCATGACAGAAGGTACGAATTACTGATAAACGTAACTCTGGAGCATGTATAGAAATGAGGCCAGTCCTGGGGCACGCCGAGACGAATCGGTGCACTGCCATGCAACTGGATTCATGTCGGAACGTGATAGGTGGAAATGAAATGATAACCATGACAGAAGGTACGAATTACTGATAAACGTAACTCTGGAGCATGTATAGAAATGAGGCCAGTCCTGGGGCACGTCGAGACGAATCGGTGCATTGCCATGCGACTGGATTCATGTCGGAACGTGATAGGTGGAAATGAAATGATAACCATGACAGAGGTATGAAATGACTGAAAACGTAACTCTGGAGCATGTATAGAAATGAGGCCAATCCTGGGGCACGCCGAGACGAATCGGTGCATTGCCATGCGACTGGATTCATGTCGGAACGTGATAGGTGAAAATGAAATGATAACCATGACAGAGGTATGAATGACTGAAAACGTAACTCTGGAGCATGTATAGAAATGAGGCCAATCCTGGGGCACGCCGAGACGAATCGGTGCATTACCATGCGACTGGATTCATGCCGGAACGTGATACGTGGGAATGAAATGATAACCATGACAGAGGTACTAATGACAGACAATAACGTAACTCTGGAGCATGTATAGAAATGAGGCCAAATAACTGGGGCACACCGGAACGAATCGGTGCATCTTTTGATGCGACTGGATTCGAATCGGAGCGCGGTAGGTGACTGAAATGAGAAATGTTTTGAAATGATTTGAAATGTCAGAAATGAGTTCTAGAATGTTTCAGAAATGAGAAATGATCGGTATCGAACTGACTTGATCCGATAACTTGCAAATTGCGACTTGCTATGGCTGTTTACTGATGCATATTTTTAACACCGACATGCTAGAAATGAAGCGACGTCTGCGTCGCGGTGCTGTCGAAATGGTAACATATCGAAAGTACGAGCGATACACATTACAATAGTGAAGTGCGAGTAACGAAATTTGAAAAGTACGGTTTAGTGACATGACATGAAACGAAAAATTCGATATACATTGCAGTTTATGAAAAGCGAGTGAAACGAAAAATTTGAAATTACGGTTTAGTGACCTGATATGAAAACGAAAAGTTTTTTTTTTTTTTTATTATTCTCTTCTATTGTTTTTTATGCTTTTCTTTTCTATTATTTTATATTCTATAATAGTCTTTTCAATTCAAATTCATTCTATACGAAATTCAAATTTCGGAACATGGCTTCTGAAGTTTGAATTTTGTATAGAATGAATTCGAATTTGTATAGAAAAGATTAGAACAGAAAATAATAGAAAAGAATAGACTAGAAAAACAATAGAACAGAATAGAAGAAAATACAATATATATATTATATTTTCTTCTATTCTGTTCTATCGTTTTTCTAGTCTATTCTTTTCTATTATGTTCTATTCTATTCTTTTATATTCAAATTTGATTTTGGTCTATATGAAATTCAAATTTTGGAAGATGTTTTATATGTATATATATATATATATATATATATATATATATATATATATATATATATACCGTATTTATCGGCGTATAACACGCACCCAAGTTAAGGAGGGAATTTTAAGAAAAAAAACTTTTAGGAGTAAAGTTTAAGGAAGAAAAACTTACATTAAAATGCCCATCAATGCAGTGTTATCGGTGTCCATCTGCAGCCCTGTCAGTGTCAGTGCAGCCTTGCCCCAGTGTCCATTGCAGCCTTGTCAGTGCAGCTTTGCCCCAGTGCAGCCTTGTCAGTGCAGCCTTGTCAGTGCAGCAATGTCAGTGCAGCAATGTCAGTGCAGCCATGTCAGTGCAGCCATGTCAGTGCAGCTTTTCTCCAGTGCAGCCTTGCCCCAGTGCAGCTTTGCCCCCATGCAGCCTTGCCCCAGTGCAGCCTTGTCCCCAGTGCAGCTTTGCCCCCATGCAGCCTTGCCCCAGTGCAGCCTTGTCCCCAGTGCAGCTTTGCCCCCATGCAGCCTTGCCCCAGTGCAGCCTTGCCCCCCCCGTGCAGCCTTGCCCCCCCGTGCAGCTTTGTGGGATCGCCGCGATCCCTGCCGTCATACACAGCCCTGTGTAAATTTAAATATGGCGCCGAGACTGCAGGGACTCGGCGGAGCGCTGATACACATAGCCGAGAGTCCTCGGGTTTCCTCGGCGCCGCTTACAGTCCCGCCCAGTTCTGCCCTATGGGCGGGACTGTAAGCGGCGCCGAGGAAACCCGAGGACTCTCGGCTATGTGTAGCTCTGCTCCGCCGAGTCCCTGCAGTCTCGGCGCCGTATTTGAATTTCCACACGGCTGTGTATGTCGGCGGCGATCGCGGCAATTGCCGCGATCGCTCCGATCACACACAATTGGGGGGGGGGATCGGCCTATAACACGCACCCACGATTTTCCCCTGATTTTCAGGGGAAAAAAGTGCGTGTTATATGCCGATAAATACGGTATATATATATTTTTTTCTATTCTTTATTTTTTTCTTCGAATTTCGGAAGATGGTTATATATATATATATATATATATATATATATATATATATATATATATATATATATATATATATATATATCACCATCTTCCAAAATTGGAATTTGGTACAGAGAATGAATTCGAATAGAAAAGATTACAATACAATATATTATATTTTCTATTCTATCCTAATCTTTTCTATTGTTATTTGATTTCATTCTATACGAATTTCAAATTTCGCAAAATGGTTATATATAGTTTACTTTTTCAAATTCAGTTAATGTTTTTTCGAATGTGGTACAATTTTTTCGAATTTGACAGTTTTTTCGAATGTGGTACAATTTTTTCGAATTTGACAGTTTTATTCGAATGTAGTAGAACTTTTTCGAATTTGATAGTTTTTTTTCGAATGTGGTAGAATTTTTTCGAATTTGATAGTTTTTTTCGAATGTGGTAGAATTTTTTCGAATTTGACAGTTTTTTTCGAATGTGGTAGAATTTTTTCTAATTTGATAGTTTTTTTCGAATTTGATAGTTTTTTTCGAATACGGTCGAATTTTTCGAATGCGGTCGAATTTTTTCGAATACGAAACAAAACGAATTCCGAAAACAAATGTAACGAATTCAACGAATTTAACTAAACGAATTTAGTTAAATAACAAATCGAAACAAAACTAAACTAAACACATTTCTTCATCCTGCACATGTCTACTAGATGCCCCCTTCTCCTCCGAGGAAATCTTAGATATCATTAAATCCTTGAAAACGAACTCTGCCCCGGGTCCGGACGGTTTTTTGGTATGTTATTATAAGAAGTTTGGCCCTCGTCTGGCACCTTACATGGCCCGGTTCTTCAACTCCCTCCGGGATGGAGCCCCTCTCCCTGGTGATTTAAACTCGGCTTTTATCTCGGTCATACCCAAACAGGGTAAAGATCCAAGCAAGGTGGGCAGCTACCGCCCTATTTCGTTAATCAATAACGATCTCAAAATAATGGCTAAAATACTAGCAAACAGGATGTCTAACTTTATTGCTAATTATATACATAGGGACCAAGTGGGCTTCATCCCGGGGAGACAGGGCCTGGACCAGGTTCGCAGAGCTATTGATTTGATTTCCCTTCTGCAGTCCCAGTGGGACGGCGGCCCTGCTCAAGAGGGCTTCTTGTTGTCGCTGGATCAGCAGAAGGCCTTTGATTCAGTGTCATGGCTCTACCTTTTTGACATTCTAGAACGCTGGGGGTTTGGCGACGGTTTTCGCACAATAATTCACACATTATATTCCTCACCCTCAGCTCAGGTGCGACTAATGGGCCATTACTCGGAACCCTTCAATATTCGTAGGGGAACTAGACAGGGTTGTCCCCTTTCACCCTTGATTTTCAACTATTGCGATCGAGACACTGGCTATAGCCATTAGATCGAACGAGAACATCAAGGGAGTGAAATGTGGTCCTGACATTCACAAATGTGCCTTATTTGCTGACGACATGCTCTTGTTCCTCACAGCCCCTCTCATATCCACACCAAATGTCTTCAGACTTCTGAGAGACTTCGGAGTCATCTCTGGTCTTCAGGTGAACGTGACTAAATCCGTGGCCCTCAATGTTTTGGTCCCGGTGCCTCTAATAGATCAACTCCAACAACACTTTCCCTTCACGTGGGCTGGTAACTCAAACCCCTATTTAGGTATCAAGCTGACGAAAAACATTGGAGACCTATATGCCGCTAACTACCCCCCCATGTTCCGCTCTCTAGAGCTGGACCTACAGAAATGGTCGAGGGAGGGCCTGTCATGGTTGGGTAGACTCAACGCAGTCAAAAAGAATCTCCTGCCACGTCTTTCATACCTGTTCCGCTCACTTCCTATTCTGATTAAAAAATCTATCCTGTCCAAATTTCAATCCAGGGTGATTAGATTTGTCTGGGGGGACAGAGGTCATCGCTTTGCTAAATAAATTTTGTTTAGGCTTAGGTCTCAAGGGGGCCTGGGTCTACCAAATTTTTGGCTATACTACCAGGCAGCACAGCTAAGACAGTTCTCAGTCATCTATACTAAGATCTGCAGGCCCAATTGGATCTCCATTGAGAGACAAGCGGTAACACATTTCACACTCAACTTCTTAACATGGAGACCTCCCAAACATAGACTGGCTATCTTAGCCCCCACCTTGTCTCATTCCCTAGCCCTCTGCGACCAATTGCATAAACACGCCAACTTGATTTCTCCCTTAAGGCCTCTCACGCACTTGTTTCACAATCCTGATTTTCCCCCTGGGATGAACATTCATGCATTTCATTGGTGACTGAACAAAGGCCTTTTCCGGATATGCCATTTCTTTACACCTAATGGCCCCATTTCATTGGGCCACTGTTTGAGTACACTGGAAATGCCTACCTCGGAAACTTCCGACTTTCGCAAATACGACACTTCCTCCACTCACTTTGTACTGACAAGGTGAACACTCCTAAGGCCACGATGTATGAGCTAAGGTGTTCTTCGTCAGCCCCCAAAAAAGGTGGGATATCCATTATTTACGCTTCCCTGGCAAATAGGATGGACACCCCGGCATACGCTCGATCTTGGGAATCGGACCTGGACATTCAGTGGGATCCTGCTAAGTGGTTCCAAGCCTTCAGCAGATCATCTAAAAGTATCTTAAATATGGCCTTGATCTTGGGAATCGGACCTGGACATTCAGTGGGATCCTGCTAAGTGGTTCCAAGCCTTCAGCAGATCATCTAAAGGTATCTTAAATATGGCCTTGATAGAGGCTAACATTAAAGTCTTTACTTAATGGTACTATGTCCCAGCCAGGCTCTCCAGGATATTCCCAGACTCCTCTCCCCTTTGGTACAGAGGATGCGGTCATATTGGCACGATGCATCATATCTGGTGGACATGCCCCCGCATACAGAGTTACTGGAATAAATTCCTTCATATTCTAAGGAGAGTCTCTGGGACAGAGGTACCACAGAACCCCACATACATTCTACTGAATTGCAAAATATACAACACTCCTAAAAATACACAACAACTTATCTTCTTTATGTGTTTGGGAGCCAAAGTCACTCTAGTGAAAGCCTGGAAAACCCCATCGGTATCCATTTTGGCCACCAAACGGAAGATTTCTTGGATAATGTCACAGGAACAAATAGTGGCTAAACTGCGTGGCATGGTCCCACGCTTTGAAGGGATTTGGGAACCTTGGTCTAGGTATGTCGGTATCTCACTTTACCCGGGTCACCTACTAACGTAGGGGAGAGTTCAGCAAGACTACCACCCTTCTCCATATACCCCATCCCACCTCCCTCCCTCTGTCCTCATCTAGCTTCCTCTCCCCTCCTCATCTTTCTTCTCTCCTTTTTATTTTCTATCCTCATCTTCCTTACGCTCACTAACAGCAAATAACAGTTTTACAAGGCTAAAACATACACATTTGTCCTCATAGCTTGTTCTAAATTATTCATTTGGTGTCCCAGCCTGGGTGGCGGCCAGTTACTTTCAGGTATCTATCCTGGACTATGTGACTGTCAGCTCCGTCCGGGGGGTTGCTTCGCCTGGGTATCTTCCCGGCGGGAGCGCCTCCCCGGGGGAGCTGGCGGGAGATAGGGGGGTACCTCCTCTGGGAGGAACCCTGAAGCTCTCGCACTCCACAGTGTGTTCCCATTGGGGTGGAGTGATGATCTCGGGGGCCTTCCTGGGGGTGTTCCCAGATTGAAATTCTTCTCAGGTTGTCCGTCCTCCTTGCCGGAATCAACACTTTATTGTTACGACAGTAAACATACCAGGAATTTTGTTATACCTTGGTTTCATCATCCTTGTAAGTGATATGTTATTCCTTCAATGTATTTACCTCTTTTGGCTGCCTTAGTCATTGAGGAGTATTATATTGTATGTTATGTTAGTGTTACATTTCCATTGAAAAATTTCAATAAAAACACTGAACGAGAAATCACATACAATGAAATAAAAATAAAAAAGTATTTTTGCTTGAACATTATTGGATGGTGAAAGTCAGCAGAGCTTCAACTCTGAGGCAAATTCCTTTACAAAGTGCAACTACCCTTTCAAAGTGAACAGTCTATTTGTCTTTAGTAAATTAACCCAATTGTGCGGACAAGCCCTAAGTATTCTCTTAGCGCACAGCTCTTTCACCCACTATCAAGCTTCCGCAGCAGAGAGAGTAATAGAGAGAGAGTCCTAAGCATCACTTAGCTGAAATATATAACAGACACCATCCACAATTCTGCCTCCATTGTCCTGTTGAAGCTATGGTTTGCATTGGTACATTACAGTAGTCTATCTGGACTAGTACAGAATAATGGACAAGTAGCACTACAATGATTGAAAAAAATAGTTTGTACTGAGGTATTGTCTGCTTTCATTCAAGACCTACCCACAAAGTCTAGCTGGGCATACAATGAAAAATGTAATTGTAGATGGTTAGCTTCATGGCTTCACACTAACTTTTGTTGAGAAAAAAAAAACATTCCTCTCTGGGTGATCTATGTACATTGCATGGATTTTAACAAAGTTTGTTGCAGATTCATACCTTTTGTTATTCTGAGGAAATCACTGGTTGTTCCTCTGTGTCTCTGTGCTCAGTAAGTTCAATAGGAGTGGTTTCAAAATTATCAACCAGCTGCTGCAGCTTTTGGGCTCTAATGAGGAAAACTGCTGGGTCTGCATCCCTTTAGACATGATTTCCTATTGGGAGTATCTTATCAAAAATGACATATTTGTTGCAGGGGATGACAAAAATCTGACTTGTATCTTGTGTAGACTTCTGGGAAAATCAGTGACCCAATCACACAAGCAGGAAATTATGTTTCTGGGAGGCATTTTGTACACATTCTGTGTACAGAACACCTCCAGGTAACCATATTGCATTGCATGTTACAGAAAATTGCAGCAGCTGAAGATTGAAAAGGAAAGGTCATTTTTAATAACATTCAATCACAATATGACTTGTGTCACAGTTGTATATGCTCTATTTTTTTTTTGTTTGCTATTTTTTTCCTATAAGAGTGGAGTTCCCCTTTAAGCTCAGCAAAACTTTGTAACCAGGAGTCTTAATTAGAATCAACCAAGAGGTTAGTATGAATTATGTCTTACCATTCCCATGGATCTTGTTGTAAACCTTAGTATTCATAGTGTACTGCTGTAAGCTAACAGAATAAACTAGAAAAGGTACAATTTCTGGGGAAATTGTGAAAGTGTTCTTGCCTCTACAACTGGAGTGGGCGGAGTAACTGGGTGGGGTGGGGTGGCTTGAGTAACTGTGAAAAGTGTTAAAAAGCTTAATATTTTAAAAAGTATAAATAGTAGTAAAAAAGTTCCATCATTCGCTGAAAGAGCTGAACATTTTTTTCAAAAGTAATTTTTTTTTTCAAAAATGAATTTTTAATCAAAAATGATTTTTTTTTCTTCAAAAATGATTTTTTTTTCAAAAGTAATTTTTTTTTTCAAAGGTAATTTTTTTTTTCAAAAATGAATTTTTTTATTTCAAAAATAATTTTTTTTTCGAAATTATTATTTTTTTTAAAGTAATTTTTTTTTCAAAAATAATTTTTTTTTTCAAAAATATTTTTTTTTTCAAATATATTTTTTTTTCAAAAATAATTTTTTTTTTTTAAAGAAATTTTTTTTTCAAAAATATTTTTTTTTTTCAAAAATAATTTTTTTTTTTTCAAAAATATTTTTTTTTTCAAAAATATATATTTTTTTTTTCAAAAATGATTTTTTTTTTCAAAAATAATTTTTTTAACTTTTTTCAAAAATTTTTTTTTTTTTTCAAAAATATTTTTTTTTTTACATGGGGCGGTCATAATGTTTTGGCTGATCATGGGGTGGTCATAATGTTTTGGCTGATCATGGGGTTGTCAGCTTTTATCACTTCCCACTCTAGTTTTGAACATTTCGCCATTCATTCCTATGGGACCAATTTCGCCGCAAAAACGTCATTTCGTGGACCATTCGGCAAAACATTCCACAAAGTAATAACACACCAATCGGGAACAATCCGCTCGTTTCGGTATATTATTTGTCTCTGTAGTGTGAAAACTGTGGGAGGAGTCTACAAGCATTATCAAGTCTAGCAGATGAAGTCACATGCATTTGGAGTGTCTCAGCATCTTGTGTTTACAACCACTGTTTCCTAGCAACGCTCATGCCCTGTTTATGCTTCCCAAATACTACTTCATCAAAACTGCCCCATCAGAATTACCCCATCAAAACTGCCCCATCATATTCCTCTATTATAAATCAGTACATGGTGTGTCTGTCCCCTCCCCCGGGCTCTGTAATGAGCTGAGATGCTCCAGCCACCTTCCCCCTGTGTATAACAGAAGCTTTGGTAACCATGGCAACAAAACAAACACTAACAGTACACTCTGATTAATGGCTAAAATTTCCTGAAATGACCTCTAAACAAATGGCCGTATTTTAAAAACTATACATCCTACAGCGAAAATCTTTATATTGTGAGAATCACAAGACCCAGACCTAGATTTTGATACATAGTATGTCTCTGAAATATTAAAAATGAAGGCACAGTCGCAGTTTAGAAATTGCCCTTCAAATTTGGAGGGGGCTAGAGTGTAGTTTCAATGAATGTCAATGGACAGCGTGAGTTGCAAACAAATGGTCATATTGTGAAAACTATCAGGACTATGGCTTAGCCGTGGACATGTTTAGTGACAGCAGGGATAGCTGAACGTTTTGATATAAGATTTGTGTAGGTGGGCTTGAAAGTGAGGGAGTGGCGGCAGTTTAGAAATCATGTTCTGATTTTCCAGCTTTTGTCATCTCCCACTCTAGTTTCCCCATTCATTCCTATGGGACTAATTTCGCCGCAAAAATGACGATATTTTGTGAACCATTCGGCGAAACGTTCCACAAAATAATAGCACACCATTCGGGAACAATCCGCACGTTTCGGTATATTACTTGTCTATGTAGTGTAAAAACTGTGGGAGGAGTTAGGGTGGTAAATTTGGCTATAATAATAAGAATAAGAACTAGAAAAGGTACAATTTCTGGGGAAATTGTGAAAGTGTTCTTGCCTCTACAACTGGAGTGGGCGGAGTAACTGGGTGGGGTGGCTTGAGTAACTGTGAAAAGTGTTAAAAAGCTTAATATTTTAAAAAGTATAAATAGTAGTAAAAAAGTTCCATCATTCGCTGAAAGAGCTGAACATTTTTTTCAAAAGTAATTTTTTTTTTCAAAAATGAATTTTTTTTAATCAAAAATGATTTTTTTTTCTTCAAAAATGATTTTTTTTTCAAAAGTAATTTTTTTTTTCAAAGGTAATTTTTTTTTTCAAAAATGAATTTTTTTATTTCAAAAATAATTTTTTTTTTCGAAATTATTATTTTTTTTAAAGTAATTTTTTTTTCAAAAATAATTTTTTTTTCAAAAATATTTTTTTTTTCAAATATATTTTTTTTTCAAAAATAATTTTTTTTTTAAAAGAAATTTTTTTTTCAAAAATATTTTTTTTTTTTCAAAAATAATTTTTTTTTTTTCAAAAATATTTTTTTTCAAAAATATATATTTTTTTTTCAAAAATGATTTTTTTTTTCAAAAATTATTTTTTTACTTTTTTCAAAAAATTTTTTTTTTTTTCAAAAATATTTTTTTTTTACATGGGGCGGTCATAATGTTTTGGCTGATCATGGGGTGGTCATAATGTTTTGGCTGATCATGGGGTTGTCAGCTTTTGTCACTTCCCACTCTAGTTTTGAACATTTCGCCATTCATTCCTATGGGACCAATTTCGCCGCAAAAACGTCATTTCGTGGACCATTCGGCAAAACATTCCACAAAGTAATAGCACACCAATCGGGAACAATCCGCTCGTTTCGGTATATTATTTGTCTCTGTAGTGTGAAAACTGTGGGAGGAGTCTACAAGCATTATCAAGTCTAGCAGATGAAGTCACATGCATTTGGAGTGTCTCAGCATCTTGTGTTTACAACCACTGTTTCCTAGCAACGCTCATGCCCTGTTTATGCTTCCCAAATACTGCTTCATCAAAACTGCCCCATCAGAATTACCCCATCAAAACTGCCCCATCATATTCCTCTATTATAAATCAGTACATGGTGTGTCTGTCCCCTCCCCCGGGCTCTGTAATCAGCTGAGATGCTCCAGCCACCTTCCCCCCTGTGTATAACAGAAGCTTTGGTAACCATGGCAACAAAACAAACACTAACAGTGCACTCTGATTAATGGCTAAAATTTCCTGAAATGACCTCTAAACAAATGGCCGTATTTTAAAAACTATACATCCTACAGCGAAGATCTTTATATTGTGAGAATCACAAGACCCAGACCTAGATTTTGATACATAGTATGTCTCTGAAATATTAAAAATGAAGGCACAGTCGCAGTTTAGAAATTGCCCTTCAAATTTGGAGGGGGCTAGAGTGTAGTTTCAATGAATGTCAATGGACAGCGTGAGTTGCAAACAAATGGTCATATTGTGAAAACTATCAGGACTATGGCTTAGCCGTGGACATGTTTAGTGACAGCAGGGATAGCTGAACGTTTTGATATAAGATTTGTGTAGGTGGGCTTGAAAATGAGGGAGTGGCGGCAGTTTAGAAATCATGTTCTGATTTTCCAGCTTTTGTCATCTCCCACTCTAGTTTCCCCATTCATTCCTATGGGACCAATTTCGCCGCAAAAATGACGATATTTTGTGAACCATTCGGCGAAATGTTCCACAAAATAATAGCACACCATTCGGGAACAATCCGCACGTTTCGGTATATTACTTGTCTATGTAGTGTAAAAACTGTGGGAGGAGTTAGGGTGGTAAATTTGGCTATAATAATAAGAATAATAATATATATGTGAGATAACAGTAAGTGGTCTTGCTATGCAAGAACACTTAACTAGAAAAGGTACAATTTCTGGGGAAATTGTGAAAGTGTTCTTGCCTCTACAACTGGAGTGGGCGGAGTAACTGGGTGGGGTGGAGTGGCTTGAGTAACTGTGAAAAGTGTTAAAAAGCTTAATATTTTAAAAAGTATAAATAGTAGTAAAAAAGTTCCATCATTCGCTGAAAGAGCTGAACATTTTTTTCAAAAGTAATTTTTTTTTTCAAAAATGAATTTTTTTTAATCAAAAATGATTTTTTTTTTCTTCAAAAATGATTTTTTTTTTTCAAAAGTAATTTTTTTTTTCAAAGGTAATTTTTTTTTTCAAAAATGAATTTTTTTATTTCAAAAATAATTTTTTTTTCGAAATTATTATTTTTTTTAAAGCAATTTTTTTTTCAAAAATTTTTTTTTTTCAAAAATATTTTTTTTTTCAAATATATTTTTTTTTCAAAAATAATTTTTTTTTTAAAAGAAATTTTTTTTTCAAAAATATTTTTTTTTTTCAAAAATAATTTTTTTTTTTTCAAAAATAATTTTTTTTTCAAAAATATATATTTTTTTTTCAAAAATGATTTTTTTTTTTCAAAAATTATTTTTTTACTTTTTTCAAAAATTATTTTTTTACTTTTTTCAAAAATTTTTTTTTTTTTTCAAAAATATATTTTTTTTTACATGGGGCGGTCATAATGTTTTGGCTGATCATGGGGTGGTCATAATGTTTTGGCTGATCATGGGGTTGTCAGCTTTTGTCACTTCCCACTCTAGTTTTGAACATTTCGCCATTCATTCCTATGGGACCAATTTCGCCGCAAAAACGTCATTTCGTGGACCATTCGGCAAAACATTCCACAAAGTAATAACACACCAATCGGGAACAATCCGCTCGTTTCGGTATATTATTTGTCTCTGTAGTGTGAAAACTGTGGGAGGAGTCTACAAGCATTATCAAGTCTAGCAGATGAAGTCACATGCATTTGGAGTGTCTCAGCATCTTGTGTTTACAACCACTGTTTCCTAGCAACGCTCATGCCCTGTTTATGCTTCCCAAATACTGCTTCATCAAAACTGCCCCATCAGAATTACCCCATCAAAACTGCCCCATCATATTCCTCTATTATAAATCAGTACATGGTGTGTCTGTCCCCTCCCCCGGGCTCTGTAATCAGCTGAGATGCTCCAGCCACCTTCCCCCCTGTGTATAACAGAAGCTTTGGTAACCATGGCAACAAAACAAACACTAACAGTAGACTCTGATTAATGGCTAAAATTTCCTGAAATGACCTCTAAACAAATGGCCGTATTTTAAAAACTATACATCCTACAGCGAAGATCTTTATATTGTGAGAATCACAAGACCCAGACCTAGATTTTGATGTATAGTATGTCTCTGAAATATTAAAAATGAAGGCACAGTCGCAGTTTAGAAATTGCCCTTCAAATTTGGAGGGGGCTAGAGTGTAGTTTCAATGAATGTCAATGGACGGCGTGAGTTGCAAACAAATGGTCATATTGTGAAAAATATCAGGACTATGGCTTAGCCGTGGACATGTTTAGTGGCAGCAGGGATAGCTGAACGTTTTGATATAAGATTTGTGTAGGTGGGCTTGAAAATGAGGGAGTGGCGGCAGTTTAGAAATCATGTTCTGATTTTCCAGCTTTTGTCATCTCCCACTCTAGTTTCCCCATTCATTCCTATGGGACCAATTTCGCCGCAAAAATGACGATATTTCGTGAACCATTCGGCGAAATGTTCCACAAAATAATAGCACACCATTCGGGAAAAATCCGCACGTTTCGGTATATTACTTGTCTATGTAGTGTAAAAACTGTGGGAGGAGTTAGGGTGGTAAATTTGGCTATAATAAGAATAAGAACTAGAAAAGGTACAATTTCTGGTGAAATTGTGAAAGTGTTCTTGCCTCTACAACTGGAGCAGGCGGAGTAACTGTTGTGTGGTTGGAGTGTCTGGAGCTCCTGTGAAAAGCGTTAAAAAGCTTAATATTTTAAAAAGTATAAATAGTAGTAAAAAAGTTGAAGTCTCATCATTAGATGAAAGAGCACAAACATTTTTTTCAAAAATTATGATTTTTTTTTTCAAAAATGATTTTTTTTGCAAAAAAATTTTTTTTCAAAAATGTATTTTTTTTTTCAAAAATATATATTTTTTTTCAAAAATATATTTTTTTTCAAAAACATATTTTTTTTTTCAAAAATGAATTTTTTTTTTCAAAAATATATATTTTTTTTCAAAAATGAATTTTTTTTTTCAAAAATAATTTTTTTTTTTTCAAAAATTTTTTTTTTCAAAAATGAATTTATTTTTTTTACATGGGGCAGTCATAATGTTTTGGCTGATCATGGGGTGGTCATAATGTTTTGGCTGATCATGGGGTTGTCAGCTTTTGTCACCTCTCACTCTAGTTTTGAACATTTCGCCATTCATTCCTATGGGACCAATTTCGCCGCAAAAACGTCATTTCGTGGACCATTCGGTGAAACATTCCACAAAGTAATAGCACACCAATCGGGAACAATCCGCACGTTTCGGTATATTACTTGTCTCTGTAGTGTAAAAACTGTGGGAGGAGTCTACAAGCATTATCAAGTCTAGCAGATGAAGTCACATGCATTTGGGGTGTCTCAGCATCTTGTGTTTACAACCACTGTTTCCTAGCAACGCTCATGCCCTGTTTATGCTTCCCAAATACTGCTTCATCAAAACTGCCCCATCAGAATTACCCCATCAAAACTGCCCCATCGTATTCCTCTATTATAAATCAGTACATGGTGTGTCTGTCCCCTCCCCCCGGGCTCTGTAATCAGAGCTAACATGCTCCAGCCACCTCCCCCCCTGTGTATAACAGAAGCTTTGGTAACCATGGCAACAAAACAAACACAGTACATGATTAATGGCTAAAATTTCCTGAAATGACCTCTAAACAAATGGCCGTATTTTAAAAACTATACATCCTACAGCGAAGATCTTTATATTGTGAGAATCACAAGACCCAGACCTAGATTTTGATATATAGTATGTCTCTGAAATATTAAAATTGAAGGCACGGTCGCAGTTTAGAAATTGCCCTTCAAATTTGAAGGGGCTAGAGTGTAGTTTCAATGAATGTCAATGGACGGTGTGAGTTGCAAACAAATGGTCATATTGTGAAAACTATCAGGACTATGGCTTAGCCGTGGACATGTTTAGTGGCAGCAGGGATAGCTGAACGTTTTGATATAAGATTCGTGTAGGTGGGCTTGAAAATGAGGGAGTGGCGGCAGTTTAGAAATCATGTTCTGATTTTCCAGCTTTTGTCATCTCCCACTCTAGCTTCCCCATTCATTCCTATGGGACCAATTTCGCCGCAAAAATGACGATATTTCGTGAACCATTCGGCGAAACGTTCCACAAAGTAATAGCACACCATTCGGGAACAATCCGCACGTTTCGGTATATTACTTGTCTCTGTAGTGTAGAAACTGTGGGAGGAGTTAGGGTGGTAAATTTGGCTATAATAATAAGAATAATAACTAGAAAAGGTACAATTTCTGGGGAAATTGTGAAAGTGTTCTTGCCTCTACAACTGGAGTGGGCGGAGTAACTGGGTGGGGTGGAGTGGCTTGAGTAACTGTGAAAAGTGTTAAAAAGCTTAATATTTTAAAAAGTATAAATAGTAGTAAAAAAGTTCCATCATTCGCTGAAAGAGCTGAACATTTTTTTCAAAAGTAATTTTTTTTTTCAAAAAATGAATTTTTTTTCTTCAAAAATGATTTTTTTTTCTTCAAAAATGATTTTTTTTTTCAAAAGTAATTTTTTTTTTCAAAGGTAATTTTTTTTTTCAAAAATAATTTTTTTTTCGAAATTATTTTTTTTAAAGTAATTTTTTTTTCAAAAATAATTTTTTTTTTTCAAAAATATTTTTTTTTTCAAATATATTTTTTTTTCAAAAATAATTTTTTTAAAAAAAAATTTTTTTTTCAAAAATATTTTTTTTTTCAAAAATAATTTTTTTTTTTTCAAAAATATTTTTTTTTTCAAAAATGATTTTTTTTTTCAAAAATTATTTTTTTACTTTTTAAAAAAAAATTTTTTTTTTTTCAAAAATATTTTTTTTTTTACATGGGGCGGTCATAATGTTTTGGCTGATCATGGGGTTGTCAGCTTTTGTCACTTCCCACTCTAGTTTTGAACATTTCGCCATTCATTCCTATGGGACCAATTTCGCCGCAAAAACGTCATTTCGTGGACCATTCGGCAAAACATTCCACAAAGTAATAACACACCAATCGGGAACAATCCGCTCGTTTCGGTATATTATTTGTCTCTGTAGTGTGAAAACTGTGGGAGGAGTCTACAAGCATTATCAAGTCTAGCAGATGAAGTCACATGCATTTGGAGTGTCTCAGCATCTTGTGTTTACAACCACTGTTTCCTAGCAACGCTCATGCCCTGTTTATGCTTCCCAAATACTGCTTCATCAAAACTGCCCCATCAGAATTACCCCATCAAAACTGCCCCATCATATTCCTCTATTATAAATCAGTACATGGTGTGTCTGTCCCCCTCCCCCGGGCTCTGTAATGAGCTGAGATGCTCCAGCCACCTCCCCCCTGTGTATAACAGAAGCTTTGGTAACCATGGCAACAAAACAAACACTAGCAGTACACTCTGATTAATGGCTAAAATTTCCTGAAATGACCTCTAAACAAATGGCCGTATTTTAAAAACTATACATCCTACAGCGAAGATCTTTATATTGTGAGAATCACAAGACCCAGACCTAGATTTTGATGTATAGTATGTCTCTGAAATGTTAAAAATGAAGGCACAGTCGCAGTTTAGAAATTGCCCTTCAAATTTGGAGGGGGCTAGAGTGTAGTTTCAATGAATGTCAATGGACGGCGTGAGTTGCAAACAAATGGTCATATTGTGAAAACTATCAGGACTATGGTTTAGCCGTGGACATGTTTAGTGACAGCAGGGATAGCTGAACGTTTTGATATAAGATTTGTGTAGGTGGGCTTGAAAATGAGGGAGTGGCGGCAGTTTAGAAATCATGTTCTGATTTTCCAGCTTTTGTCATCTCCCACTCTAGTTTCCCCATTCATTCCTATGGGACCAATTTCGCCGCAAAAACGACGATATTTTGTGAACCATTCGGCGAAACGTTCCACAAAATAATAGCACACCATTCGGGAACAATCCGCACGTTTCGGTATATTACTTGTCTATGTAGTGTAAAAACTGTGGGAGGAGTTAGGGTGGTAAATTTGGCTATAATAAGAATAAGAATAATAACTAGAAAAGGTACAATTTCTGGGGAAATTGTGAAAGTGTTCTTGCCTCTACAACTGGAGTGGGCGGAGTAACTGGGTGGGGTGGAGTGGCTTGAGTAACTGTGAAAAGTGTTAAAAAGCTTAATATTTTAAAAAGTATAAATAGTAGTAAAAAAGTTCCATCATTCGCTGAAAGAGCTGAACATTTTTTTCAAAAGTAATTTTTTTTTTCAAAAAATGAATTTTTTTTAATCAAAAATGATTTTTTTTTCTTCAAAAATGATTTTTTTTTTCAAAAGTAATTTTTTTTTCAAAGGTAATTTTTTTTTTCAAAAATGAATTTTTTTATTTCAAAAATAATTTATTTTTCGAAATTATTATTTTTTTTAAAGTAATTTTTTTTTCAAAAATAATTTTTTTTTTCAAAAATATTTTTTTTTCAAATATATTTTTTTTTCAAAAATAATTTTTTTTAAAAAAATTTTTTTTTTCAAAAATATTTTTTTTTTTCAAAAATATATTTTTTTTTTTCAAAAATATTTTTTTTTTCAAAAATGATTTTTTTTTTTCAAAAATTATTTTTTTACTTTTTTAAAATTTTTTTTTTTTTTTTTCAAAAATATTTTTTTTTTTACTTGGGGCGGTCATAATGTTTTGGCTGATCATGGGGTGGTCATAATGTTTTGGCTGATCATGGGGTTGTCAGCTTTTGTCACTTCCCACTCTAGTTTTGAACATTTCGCCATTCATTCCTATGGGACCAATTTCGCCGTAAAAACGTAATTTCGTGGACCATTCGGCAAAACATTCCACAAAGTAATAACACACCAATCGGGAACAATCCGCTCGTTTCGGTATATTATTTGTCTCTGTAGTGTGAAAACTGTGGGAGGAGTCTACAAGCATTATCAAGTCTAGCAGATGAAGTCACATGCATTTGGAGTGTCTCAGCATCTTGTGTTTACAACCACTGTTTCCTAGCAACGCTCATGCCCTGTTTATGCTTCCCAAATACTACTTCATCAAAACTGCCCCATCAGAATTACCCCATCAAAACTGCCCCATCATATTCCTCTATTATAAATCAGTACATGGTGTGTCTGTCCCCTCCCCCGGGCTCTGTAATCAGCTGAGATGCTCCAGCCACCTTCCCCCCTGTGTATAACAGAAGCTTTGGTAACCATGGCAACAAAACAAACACTAACAGTGCACTCTGATTAATGGCTAAAATTTCCTGAAATGACCTCTAAACAAATGGCCGTATTTTAAAAACTATACATCCTACAGCGAAGATCTTTATATTGTGAGAATCACAAGACCCAGACCTAGATTTTGATGTATAGTATGTCTCTGAAATATTAAAAATAAAGGCACAGTCGCAGTTTAGAAATTGCCCTTCAAATTTGGAGGGGGCTAGAGTGTAGTTTCAATGAATGTCAATGGACGGCGTGAGTTGCAAACAAATGGTCATATTGTGAAAACTATCAGGACTATGGCTTAGCCGTGGACATGTTTAGTGGCAGCAGGGATAGCTGAACGTTTTGATATAAGATTTGTGTAGGTGGGCTTGAAAATGAGGGAGTGGCGGCAGTTTAGAAATCATGTTCTGATTTTCCAGCTTTTGTCATCTCCCACTCTAGTTTCCCCATTCATTCCTATGGGACCAATTTCGCCGCAAAAATGACGATATTTCGTGAACCATTCGGCGAAATGTTCCACAAAATAATAGCACACCATTCGGGAAAAATCCGCACGTTTCGGTATATTACTTGTCTATGTAGTGTAAAAACTGTGGGAGGAGTTAGGGTGGTAAATTTGGCTATAATAAGAATAAGAATAATAAGAATAACTAGAAAAGGTACAATTTCTGGGGAAATTGTGAAAGTGTTCTTGCCTCTACAACTGGAGTGGGCGGAGTAACTGGGTGGGGTGGAGTGGCTTGAGTAACTGTGAAAAGTGTTAAAAAGCTTAATATTTTAAAAAGTATAAATAGTAGTAAAAAAGTTCCATCATTCGCTGAAAGAGCTGAACATTTTTTTCAAAAGTAATTTTTTTTTCAAAAATGAATTTTTTTTAATCAAAAATGATTTTTTTTTCTTCAAAAATGATTTTTTTTTTCAAAAGTAATTTTTTTTTTCAAAGGTAATTTTTTTTTTCAAAAATGAATTTTTTTATTTCAAAAATAATTTTTTTTTCGAAATTATTATTTTTTTTAAAGTAATTTTTTTTTTCAAAAATAATTTTTTTTTTTCAAAAATATTTTTTTTTTCAAATATTTTTTTTCAAAAATAATTTTTTTTTTTAAAGAAATTTTTTTTTCAAAAATATTTTTTTTTTTCAAAAATAATTTTTTTTTTTTCAAAAATATTTTTTTTTTCAAAAATATATATTTTTTTTTTCAAAAATGATTTTTTTTTTTCAAAAATTATTTTTTTACTTTTTTCAAAAATTATTTTTTTTTTTCAAAAATATTTTTTTTTTACATGGGGCGGTCATAATGTTTTGGCTGATCATGGGGTGGTCATAATGTTTTGGCTGATCATGGGGTGGTCATAATGTTTTGGCTGATCATGGGGCGGTCATAATGTTTTGGCTGATCATGGGGTGGTCATAATGTTTTGGCTGATCATGGGGTTGTCAGCTTTTGTCACTTCCCACTCTAGTTTTGAACATTTCGCCATTCATTCCTATGGGACCAATTTCGCCGTAAAAACGTAATTTCGTGGACCATTCGGCAAAACATTCCACAAAGTAATAACACACCAATCGGGAACAATCCGCTCGTTTCGGTATATTATTTGTCTCTGTAGTGTGAAAACTGTGAGAGGAGTCTACAAGCATTATCAAGTCTAGCAGATGAAGTCACATGCATTTGGAGTGTCTCAGCATCTTGTGTTTACAACCACTGTTTCCTAGCAACGCTCATGCCCTGTTTATGCTTCCCAAATACTGCTTCATCAAAACTGCCCCATCAGAATTACCCCATCAAAACTGCCCCATTATATTCCTCTATTATAAATCAGTATATGGTGTGTCTGTCCCCTCCCCCGGGCTCTGTAATCAGCTGAGATGCTCCAGCCACCTCCCCCCCTGTGTATAACAGAAGCTTTGGTAACCATGGCAACAAAACAAACACTAACAGTGCACTCTGATTAATGGCTAAAATTTCCTGAAATGACCTCTAAACAAATGGCCGTATTTTAAAAACTATACATCCTACAGAGAAGATCTTTATATTGTGAGAATCACAAGACCCAGACCTAGATTTTGATGTATAGTATGTCTCTGAAATATTAAAATTGAAGGCACAGTCGCAGTTTAGAAATTGCCCTTCAAATTTGGAGGGGGCTAGAGTGTAGTTTCAATGAATGTCAATGGACGGCGTGAGTTGCAAACAAATGGTCATATTGTGAAAACTATCAGGACTATGGCTTAGCCGTGGACATGTTTAGTGGCAGCAGGGATAGCTGAACGTTTTGATATAAGATTTGTGTAGGTGGGCTTGAAAATGAGGGAGTGGCGGCAGTTTAGAAATCATGTTCTGATTTTCCAGCTTTTGTCATCTCCCACTCTAGTTTCCCCATTCATTCCTATGGGACCAATTTCGCCGCAAAAATGACGATATTTCGTGAACCATTCGGCGAAATGTTCCACAAAATAATAGCACACCATTCGGGAAAAATCCGCACGTTTCGGTATATTACTTGTCTATGTAGTGTAAAAACTGTGGGAGGAGTTAGGGTGGTAAATTTGGCTATAATAAGAATAAGAATAATAAGAATAATAATATATATGTGAGATAACAGTAAGTGGTCTTGCTATGCAAGAACACTTAATAATATATATGTGAGATAACAGTAAGTGGTCTTGCTATGCAAGAACACTTAATAATATATATGTGAGATAACAGTAAGTGGTCTTGCTATGCAAGAACACTTAATAACTAGAAAAGGTACAATTTCTGGGGAAATTGTGAAAGTGTTCTTGCCTCTACAACTGGAGTGGGCGGAGTAACTGGGTGGGGTGGAGTGGCTTGAGTAACTGTGAAAAGTGTTAAAAAGCTTAATATTTTAAAAAGTATAAATAGTAGTAAAAAAGTTCCATCATTCGCTGAAAGAGCTGAACATTTTTTTCAAAAGTAATTTTTTTTTTCAAAAAATGAATTTTTTTTAATCAAAAATGATTTTTTTTTCTTCAAAAATGATTTTTTTTTTCAAAAGTAATTTTTTTTTTCAAAGGTAATTTTTTTTTTCAAAAATGAATTTTTTTATTTCAAAAATAATTTTTTTTCGAAATTATTATTTTTTTTAAAGTAATTTTTTTTTCAAAAATAATTTTTTTTTTTCAAAAATATTTTTTTTTTTCAAATATATTTTTTTTTCAAAAATAATTTTTTTTAAAAAAAATTTTTTTTTCAAAAATATTTTTTTTTTCAAAAATAATTTTTTTTTTTTCAAAAATATTTTTTTTTCAAAAATGATTTTTTTTTTCAAAAATTATTTTTTTACTTTTTAAAAAAAAATTTTTTTTTTTTCAAAAATATTTTTTTTTTTACTTGGGGCGGTCATAATGTTTTGGCTGATCATGGGGTGGTCATAATGTTTTGGCTGATCATGGGGTTGTCAGCTTTTGTCACTTCCCACTCTAGTTTTGAACATTTCGCCATTCATTCCTATGGGACCAATTTCGCCGTAAAAACGTCATTTCGTGGACCATTCGGCAAAACATTCCACAAAGTAATAACACACCAATCGGGAACAATCCGCTCGTTTCGGTATATTATTTGTCTCTGTAGTGTGAAAACTGTGGGAGGAGTCTACAAGCATTATCAAGTCTAGCAGATGAAGTCACATGCATTTGGAGTGTCTCAGCATCTTGTGTTTACAACCACTGTTTCCTAGCAACGCTCATGCCCTGTTTATGCTTCCCAAATACTACTTCATCAAAACTGCCCCATCAGAATTACCCCATCAAAACTGCCCCATCATATTCCTCTATTATAAATCAGTACATGGTGTGTCTGTCCCCTCCCCCGGGCTCTGTAATCAGCTGAGATGCTCCAGCCACCTTCCCCCCTGTGTATAACAGAAGCTTTGGTAACCATGGCAACAAAACAAACACTAACAGTGCACTCTGATTAATGGCTAAAATTTCCTGAAATGACCTCTAAACAAATGGCCGTATTTTAAAAACTATACATCCTACAGCGAAGATCTTTATATTGTGAGAATCACAAGACCCAGACCTAGATTTTGATGTATAGTATGTCTCTGAAATATTAAAAATGAAGGCACAGTCGCAGTTTAGAAATTGCCCTTCAAATTTGGAGGGGGCTAGAGTGTAGTTTCAATGAATGTCAATGGACGGCGTGAGTTGCAAACAAATGGTCATATTGTGAAAACTATCAGGACTATGGCTTAGCCGTGGACATGTTTAGTGACAGCAGGGATAGCTGAACGTTTTGATATAAGATTTGTGTAGGTGGGCTTGAAAATGAGGGAGTGGCGGCAGTTTAGAAATCATGTTCTGATTTTCCAGCTTTTGTCATCTCCCACTCTAGTTTCCCCATTCATTCCTATGGGACCAATTTCGCCGCAAAAATGACGATATTTCGTGAACCCTTCGGCGAAATGTTCCACAAAATAATAGCACACCATTCGGGAAAAATCCGCACGTTTCGGTATATTACTTGTCTATGTAGTGTAAAAACTGTGGGAGGAGTTAGGGTGGTAAATTTGGCTATAATAAGAATAATAATATATATGTGAGATAACAGTAAGTGGTCTTGCTATGCAAGAACACTTAATAATATATATGTGAGATAACAGTAAGTGGTCTTGCTATGCAAGAACACTTAATAAGCTCAGAAAAAGCATTGGCTGCTCTATTGCCATTATAGAGATAATTCACAAAGGGTGTATAAAGGGCAATTATGAATGAGATTCAAAAGCTGATAGAGATCTATCAAAATTTGTCTGATATAGTAATGTATTAGCCCATGTTCATATTAAAGAGCAATACCACACAAGAGCAAGCATACAGTGAGCTAAAAAAGAATCTATCCTGTAAACTGTTTAGCTGTACTAACCTCTGAACATTCCTTGGCGTTTTGTATATACCTTTTGCAGGATAATCACCTACTCCTTTATGATTATATCTCCTTAAGTCTTTGCTCTCTTCCTGCACCATCAATCACATTAAAACTTTCAAGGTAGGTTTGAAACCAATTGGTGGCTGTAAAGAACATACTGCTGGCATTTTTTACATGGGGATATCTGTGCCTGAGAGACCGCAAACTGGATGTACCAGGATCATCAAACAGTGGGATTGAATTACTAAAACTGGAGAAACTGCAAAATCTAACTTCAGCTTGTTCACGCTATAATTTTAGTAAATCAACCACAGTGTGTGCTACAGGACAACAGACAAAAGGCACTAGGGGTAGACTAGTTCAGTTGAGCAATGCCTGAATTGAAAACAGGCATTTAGGCTGTGATCTTAGCATGCATCCTGAGGTTACAGAAAATTATTCTAATATGTACCTTCATTTTTTATTATTTTAGGAGGGGTTGGGGGAGCTGCTCTTTTTACACTGTTGTTTCTTATGCAATGTCTACATATTGCTCTCACAAATCCCAAGCGTCACTGGTTTAATTCTCCTATGTCTATATTCTTACTTTTTTTCCTGTGGTCTCTTTTTTCTGTGGTCTCTTAAAGCATATTTCCACTTTTACAGTCAAATTTGAGACCGCACTATATGTTATATGTTCCTATTCACACAGCTTGCCTAACATATACTTAAAATATTATAGATATTTAAAATATCTCTTACCTTTTATATGTTCTCAGGAGGGGGTGTCATGGCTGACTTCAAGGTTTTTTTTTTGGACAATATTGTCCATGTTAACAAACAATTCAAGAAGACCAGCCTTTAAATTTTTAACGCTTTGTCAGGACAGACTGTTAGCATCTAGTTACAACTGATAATAAAGATCTGCCTGTCAAGTACAGGCAGGGTTAGGTATGGCAAACACAGCTGCCAAGCCCCCTCATAATCATTGACACATTATTAGGCTTCTTTCTTGCTGGAATAAGAGCATCTTAAAAAGGTGTGCATCATTTTTTTTACGTTATGTGAATTAAAACATGTAAGAAATGAAAGTATGTGTTTTCCCACTTTGGCTACAAAACTGGAAATACACTTTAAGTCAGGTGCTCTTATGTTAACCTTACAATCGCATGCTGAAGTTTTGTTTGCACAATGAAGATAGTATTGTAGCATACATGGGAAAGAAAACTGAATATGCAAATTACAGTGGGGCAAAAAAGTATTTAGTCAGCCACCAATTGTGCAAGTTCTTCCACTTAAAAAGATGAGAGAGGCCTGTAATTGTCATCATTGGTATACCTCAACTATGAGAGACAAAATGACCTACTGAATGACCTGCAGAGAGCTGGGACCAACGTAACAAAGGCTACCATCAATAACACACTACGCTGCCAGGTACTCAGATCCTGCAGTGCCAAACGTGTCCCCCTGCTTAAGACAGTACATGTCCGGGCCCATCTGAGGCTTGCTAGAGAGCATTTGGATGATCCAGAAGAGGATTGGGAGAATGTCATATGATCAGATGAAACCAAAGTAGAACTGTTTGGTAGAAACACAACTCGTCGTGTTTGGAGGAGAGAGAATGCTGAGTTGCAACCAAAGAACACCATACCTACTGTGAAGCATGGGGATGGCAACATCATGCTTTTGGGCTGTTTCACTGCAAAGGGAAAGAATTAATGGGGCCATGTATCGTGAGATTATGAGTGCAAACCTCCTCCCATCAACAAGGGTATTGAAGATGAAACATGACTGGGTCTTTCAGCATGACAATGATCCCAAACACACTGCCCGGCAATGAAGGAGTGGCTTCGTAAGAAGCATTTCAAGGACCTGGAGTGGCCTAGCCAGTCTCCAGATCTCAACCCCATGGAAAACCTTTGGAGAGAGTTGAAAGTCCGTGTTGCCCAGTGACAGACCTAAAACATCACTGCTCTAGAGGAGATCTGCATGGAGGAATGGGCCAGCATCCCAGCAACAGTGTGTGACAACCTTGTGAAGACTTACAGAAAACGTTTGACTTCTGTCATTGCCAACAAAGGATATATAACAAAGTATTGAGATGAACTTTTGATATTGACCAAATACTTATTTTCCACCATAATTTGCAAATAAATTCTTTTAAAAATCAGACAGTGTGATTGTCTGGATTTGTTTCCACATTTTGTCTCTCATAGTTGAGGTATACCTATGATGACAATTACAGGCCTCTCTCATCTTTTTAAGTGGGAGAATTTGCATAATTGGTGGTTGACTAAATACTTTTTTGCCCCACTGTATGTTACCATGTCCAGTTGTACATGTCATTCATTTCTTGATTTTATCTAAGTATTATTACTTTAGCTCAAAGTGAGGGGTTAAAAACAAGCTCATGGCTGCAGTAGCTCCATGTGTATGTTTTCTTCAAAGTAAAAGTGACCTGGGTGGCTATATAGCCGCCTAATTACTTTAATAGTATGAACGGTGTGGTCCCCCCTGCCACTACCCCTCTTTCATGTTTACCTGGCTTTCCCAATCACCCCAGGAGCCAGGGACTACATCAAAGGTTTTCAGGATGGTGAGCTGCAGGAGCATGAGTAAAATCTGTTTCTCTGCAGTTAATGAAGCCAGAAATTCTCAGTGCTAAGCATTTCCAGTTTCAGCACTGTCATTCCCTGGCTTCTTCAGCCATAGAAGTAACTAATCAAGTACAATCTGTGCATAAATAGCAGCTTTGAAAGTGGGAGAAACACTGGGGGTCTAATTCCCTGATGTCTCCATAAAAAGTACCTGCTACCACCCCAATGCTATGACATGGGGATTGTTAACCCCTTCGTGATAGCAAAAAAGTTAATGACTAAGTTCACCTGTAACTAAAAAAATATTAAATGTACATATTTTTGCAGGTATTTTTTTATTTTTTTTACAGAGGAGCATGCAAAGCATTGCACCCACAATCAGTGGGTCACTGATTGTGGAATATACAGCCTCTCCTAGCCGACATCGGACCTTCTGCTGTCTGCACACCACCTCTTCAACACCCAGAGCCTCTCCCGGTGCATGCAGGATGGTATACAGAGCTGCCTGCCCAAAGTATAAAGCTAAAACCGTCTGGGATGTGCTCGCACGGGCCTCTTCCAAAATGGTGGCAGCATCAGTCTCTCAACCCTGTTCCCGGGGCCAGCTAAACAGCACCAGTCTGTCTGATATAGACCTGGGATTACCCCCTCTCCCCCATGCAGACTCAGCACCCCCAGACCTACTCAGGCAGTTTGAGCAGATGCTTACTAAAGCATAGGGATGGGCTAAACACCCCCCCCAGGTTCGGTTTGCACCAGAACACAGGCAAAAAGTTCTAGCGAACATGCAAACCCTATTAAATTCTATGGGACACAAACATGAAAACTCAAAAGTCCTAATTTTAAAGGCTTATATGCAAGTTATTGCCATAAACTGTGTATGAGGACCCGGGTGCTGCCATAGGGGACAGTTATCAATAAAAAAAAGTTTTTCAAACCATCGTTTTTTTCAGGAGCAGTGATTTTAATAATGCTTAAAGTGAAATAATAAAAATGAAATATTCCTTTCAATATCGTGCCTGGGGGGTCCCCTTGGTCTGCCTGTAAAGTGGCACATCCATGCAATGTGTAGAACAGTGCCGCAGCAATAATGACATTTCTAAAGGAAAAAATGTCATTTAAACTTGCTCGCAGCTGTAATGTATTGCCGGCTCCCTTCAATATAGATGAAAAATCAATGAAAAAAACTGCGTGAGGTCCCCACAGTCCATATCAGGCCCTTCGGGTCTGGTATAGATTTTAAGGGGAACTCCACACCAAAATGTAAAAAAAAATTGGAGTGGAGTCCCCCCAAAATCCATACCAGACCCTTATCCAAGCATGCAGCCTGGAGGTCAGGATGGGGGGAGCGAGTGCCCCCCTTCCTGAACCATACCAGGCCACATGCCCTCAACATTGGGGGGTGGGTGCTTTGGGGCAGGGGGGCTCTGCTCAACATGGGGACAAGGACCTCTTCCCGACAACCCTGGGCTGTGGTTGTCAGGGTCTGTGGGCGAGGGGCTTATTGGAATCTGGAAGCCCCCTTTAACAAGGGGGCCCCCAGATCCCCCCCTATGTGAATGGGTATCGGGTACATTGTACCCCTACCCATTCGCCAAAAAAAGGTTTTTGACACTTTTTTTGGTGAATGGGTAGGGGTACAATGTACCTGATACCCATTCACATAGGAGGAGGAGCAGGTTCTGGGGACTCCCTTATTAAAGGGGGCTTCTTGATTCCGATAAACCCCCCACCCACAGACCCCGACAACCACCAGCAAGGGTTGACCGGAAGAGGCCCTTGTACCCATCAGCATGGGGACAACAAGGTGCTTTGAGGGGCACCCCAAAGCACCCTCCCCATGTTGAAGGCAAGCAGAAGGGTATGGTTCAGGAGGGAAGGCTTGCTCCTCCCCTCCCTTTCCTGGCCTGCCAGGCTGCATGCTCAGATAAGGGTCTGGTATTGATTTTGGGGGGACACCACGCCAATTTCTTTTTAAATCTTGGCATGGAGTTCCCCTTAAAATCTATACCAGACCCAAAGGGCCTAGTATGGATTTTGGGGGGTACCCCATGCCGTTTTTCTCTTAATTCTGTCATAGGGTTCCCCTTAACCACTTCAATACAGGGCACATTCACCCCTTCCTGCCCAGACCAATTTTCATCTTTCAGTGCTCTCACACTTTGAATGACAATTACTCAGTCATGCAACAGTGTACCCAAACAAAATTTTTATAATTTTTTTCACAAAAATAAAGCTTTCTTTTGGTTGTATTTAATCACCACTGAGTTTTTTCTTTTTTGCTATATAAGTAAAAAAAGAGCAAACAGTTTGAAAAAAAAACACTTTTTTAAAATTTTCTATTATAAAATTGGGAAATAAGTAATTTTTGTTAATAAATTCGGGCCAAAATTTATACTGTTACATATCTTTGCTAAAAAAAAAAAAATAGTGGATATTATTTAGTCTGTG
The DNA here is from genome assembly GCA_037952925.1 of Lithobates clamitans. Lineage (NCBI taxonomy): Eukaryota > Metazoa > Chordata > Amphibia > Anura > Ranidae > Lithobates > Lithobates clamitans. The sequence goes on along the minus strand of JBBGZY010000458.1, from coordinate 858,390 downwards.
GGAAAGCTATAGAACTACAAGCTATGGTGCAAATCATAAAAATGGGATTATACCTGATATACCGATCTCATTTCTCGAGGCCCTGAAATGTCAGGACAGTACAAATACCCCCCAAATGACTCCTTTTTGGAAAGTAGACAGTCCAAGGTATTTAGTAAGAGGCATAGTGAGTTTTGTAAGGTTGTAATTTTTTCCACAATGCTTGGGAAAATTAATAACAGAACAACAAGTTATTTCTCACACAGCATATGCATACTTCCAATTAAACACCAAAATTAATTCTGCTACTCCTCCTGAGTATGGTGATTCCACATGTGTGAGACTTTTTCACAGCCTGGCCACATAGAGAGGCCCAACATGCAGGTAGCACCATCAGGTTTTCTAGGAGCATAAATTACACATCTAATTTCATTCCTACCTATCACATTTTTGAAAGTCCTGGAGCACCAGAACAGTGGAATTACCCACAGAATGACCCCATTTTGGAAAGAAATCACCCCAACATATATTCTATGAGGCATGGACTGCAAATAGGTATTTGGATACTCTGATGGGCTGCAGGAGGGAGTGAGTGTTCCTGCTGGTGTCATATTACAATGTGCCAGTGGGGAAGTGATTAAAATCCATTCCAGACCCAAAGGGTCCCCCCAAATTTGGCCTTGGGTATTGGTGGTGCCTGAACACTGTAACGCCTCACAGTTACACTTGTTGGGTGCAGGAAGGGGCCCTGCTGTTAACAATTAGTAAAAAAATTGTAATTACATGCCCCTGTCAAACAGGTGCAGAAAAATTGGGCCTTAGGTGTTGGTGGTGCCTTAAACCAAAAATATTGTTGGAAGCTAGCATAATCAGAATTCAGGAATAGGATAAGCAGCATAGGCAGTCTTCAAGGGATCTCAGATCCCTAACAAATTCAATCAGTTACATCAGGGGCTTGATAGCTGCTGATCCAGGACTTATTCATTTTGATAAATGTCAACCTATTAAGGAAGTCTGTGGACAGGCGCACTCTTTGATCTGTCACAAACCCTCCAGCAGCACAGAATGTCCATTCAGATAGTATGCTGGATGCAGGACAGGCCAGTAACTTGATTGCATATTGAGCAAGTTCTGGCCAGTGGTCCATCCTCAAGACCCAGTAACCCAGTGGATGCTCAGTTGCAAAGGTGTCCAAGTCTCCTCGTGCCCCTAGATATCCCTGCACCATATAATGCAGATGCTGCCCATGGTTTCTTAATGCCCTGAATGCTTAGGACTAAAGAATTGTTTAAAGGCATCAGTCAGCTGGCCACCTTCTCCACCGCTCTTCCTCTGACCAAATGAAGCCTCAGCAACACGTTGTCCAGGAAATGGTAACCTACCAGGGTCTGGAAAGGCGTTACACAAAGTTTTCTTCAAGGCGTCCTGAAGATGTTTCATCCTCTGCTCCCTCTGCAAAGGCAGGATGAGTTTTGCAACTTTACCCTTGTAACGTGGATCAAGAAGTGTTGCCAGCCAGTAATGATCCCTCTCCTTGATACCATGAATCCTCGGATCCTTTTGCAGGCTTTGCAGAATCAGGAAGCCTATGCAGCTTAAGTTTGAAGAGGCATGAGATTCTGAGTCCTCTGGGTCACTAAGGAGGACATTTTCAGGAACTACCTCCTCCCAGCCACGTACAACTCCTTGGGTTTCGGGGAACTGAAAACCATCCCTTGAAGACTGCTGCATGTTATCCTCTACATCCATACTGACACAATTCTCCTCCTCTTCCTCATGTGTATTTGGTGGGCCCGCAGGAATGCTATCTGCATAAAGGGGGCCTTGAGAGGAAAGGAAGTTTCAAGTGCCCTGTCCATGATTCCATGAAGCGTGTGCTCCAGCATGAAGACTAGAGGGACAATGTCACTGATGCATGCATTGTCGCTGCTCACCATCCTTGTGGCCTCCTCAAATAATGACAGGACAGTGCATGCATCCTTTACCAGTAGCCACTGGTGTAGCAAAAAGAAGCCAAGCTCCCCTGACCTGTCCCGGTGCCATACTCATAGGTACTCATTGATGGCCCTCTTCTGTGTGTGCAGCATTGCCAATGTTGAGTTCCACTTGGTGAGCATGTCACAAATGAGGCGGTTGGTGGGCAGGTTAAATTCCCGTTGGATGTCAGCCAACCGATCACTGGCATTGTATGACCGCCAGAAATGCCCACAGACTTTTCTGGCCTGCCTCAGAAGATCTTGTAAGCCTGGGTACCTGGTCAAGAAATGCTGCACCACCAAATTCAGGACGTATGCCAAGCATGGAACATGTTTCAAGTGTCCCTGTCAAAGGGCAGAGAGGAGGTCGGTGCCATTACAGCATACAACCATTCCTGGTTCAAACTGCCATGGTGTCAACCACCTCTGAGCCTGCCCCTGCAGAGCTGACAGAAGTTCTGCCCCAGTGTGGCTCCTGTCCCCTAGACAGACCAACTAAAGCACTGCATGGCATCTTTTAGCCTGACTGCTTACATAGCCCTTTGAACGCTTAGGCACTGCTGGTTCAGGGGACAAATCTGCAGAAGAGGCTATAGAGGAAGAAAAAAAGGAGGGGTGGAGCAGACAGATGTGTCAGAATCACTACAAGCTTTTTGGAGGCGTGGTGGCGGAACAAACTCCAACACTGAATCCTGTCCTGCATCCTTCCCAGCTGCCAGCAGAGCTACCCAGTGCACCGTGAAGGAAAGGTAACTTCCCTTACCATGCCTGCTGTACCATGAGTCAGCGGTAATGTGAACCTTGCTGCTGACCGCCCTGTCCAACAAGGCCAAAAAACATTGCCTTCCACATGACGGTAGAGAGCTGGAATGGCCTTACATGATAATACATTTGCTGTGATACAGCAAATTTCACAAATTCATCAAAGGGGGTAGAGTCTACCAGATGAAAAGGCAGTGGTTGTAATGCTAGCAATTTGGCCAAGATAGCATTTAGACGCTGAGCATGTGGATGGCTTTTTTTTTTTACAGTTTAGCAACTGGGGTAGCAAAGTTTGCCTGGTGAAATCAACAGGTGATGTACTGCTAGCAGATTGGGTGCAAGTACTTGTGGCACCCATTTCTATACCTTCATTCCTCTCAGTGCAGGTTTTTGAAAGGACTTGAGGTATAGTAGGGGTCGAGATCCCAGATGAGGAGCAAGGAGAGTCAGAAACCATGAAATCAGGCCAAGACAGAAGTACAGTTAAATCACACTTGTATAATAATGACAGTAAAAAGAACAAACATAGTCAAAACATAGCCAAAGTTCAGTAACTGGAACCGATAGTCAGCCAAGCCAGAAGTCAGGGATCAATGTAGTGGAACAGCAAGCAGGATCTGGAGCCAGAAGGGATGTCAGCAAAGCAAGTCTTGAACAGGATCGCAGGAGATAGTTTCTGTGATGTTGACCAAGGCGAGGGCAGAGCTCCTCTGGACTGGCTTAAGTAGGCAGGACTGACAAGCAGGATATCATCAACAGCTGAGTAACTGTGGAGAGATAGGAGCTGGCAATTAGCCAACAGATGAGTGGCCAGCTCAGAGAAGGAAGGGCAGAGCCCAGCTCTGACAGTACCCCCTCCTCAACTACCCCTCCCCCTCGGAGGACCACCAGGCTTGAGGAAAAAATGTCTATGGAAATCACGGAGGAGAACAGGGGCATGTACGTCCGAGGATGAGACCCAAGAGCGTTGCTCCGGACCGTACCCTTTCCAATGCACCAGGTACTGTATGCACCCACAGAACCTACGGGAGTCAACAATGGACTGTACTTCATACTCTTCATGGTTCTCAACCTGTACAGGGTGAGGACGTGACAACGAGGTGGTAAAATGGTTGTAGACCAAAGGTTTTAATAAGGAGACATGAAATACATTTGAAATATGCATATTAGAAGGAAGGTTTAATGCGTAAGCCACTGGGTTAATCCTGTAAACAATATGGAAAGACCCAATAAACGAAGGTGTGAACTTCAGAGAGGGAACACGAAGTTGGAGGTTGCGACATGACAGCCAGACCCTGTTCCCAACCTGGTAGGAAGTCTAAGGCAGGTGTCTGCGGTTAGCATGCAGTCTGTACCTAACATTAGCATGTTGCAAATCCTCCTGGACTTGTGCCCAAACAAAGACCACAGAGATGCTCCTCTAATGCAGGAATATTCTGCGGAACAAACAAGTCAGGCAACATGGAAGATTGGAAACCATAATTACCCATAAACGGGGACAATCGGGAAGCAGAATTTAAGGCACTGTTCTGAGCAAACTCTGCCCACGCTAATCTGTCTGACCAGTTGTTGTGATGATCAGAAATATAGCAATATAGGAATTGCTCCAAGGACTAATTGGCTTGTTCTGCGGCCCATTAGACTGCGGGTGATACACAGAGGAGAAAGCAAGCTGAATTCTCAACTGTGCACAAAAGGTTCACCATAACCAGGACACAAACTGTCTGTCCCTGTCCGAGACAATCACCTTGGGTAGCCCATGTAAGCGAAAGATCTCCCAAGCAAAAATTGAAGCCAGTTCCTTAGAAGTGGACAACTTCTTAAGTGGAATACAATGACACATCTTTGAGAACTGGTCAACCACCATAAGGATAACTGAAATGTGATAGGGGTATTCCTGCGCTACCGTAATGGAGAAAGAACGTAGAGACTAAAAATAGACAGCTGCATGCACCAAAAACTGGAGACAGACAAACCCCAAGAAACAACAAAATGAAATACAGGGGGGGGGGGGGTGCTGCGCTAACCAAAGGACAATTTTCTACTATCTGTTGTAGACAATATCACTTTTGCCGTTTGTGTTTTATTTCACACAGGTGTATGATATGCTTACTGGTAATTGTTATATTACACAGAGGTATCACACACTGTTGACACACTGTGTGAGTTTAGATCATTAGATCACTTAGCACTATGCACTTTATATGCATTTTTTTGCATGCTATGAATTGATAAGATTGCACATATATATGCTTATATCATCAGATGATTTTATCATATTGTACTTTTTCTATTTATTTTCTGGCTTGATTGACACATACCTTCATGCACTGGATATATTTATTGCACAATTTGTTTTACGTTTTTTATGTTATGGGAATAGTGTTATAATTAATTAATACACAGAAGTTCACGCACTGTTGGCATTACAGTGTGAGTTACTTTACACATAGTATAGAGGATTAGGTTCTGCAGCACCATGTACTTTTCATGCCCGTTTGCACAGGTCTATTGCTTTATATAGACTATATATCTGTATGCATTTCTTAGCATTTTTTATCTATATAATGGTCCCAGGGTATGTCAGAATTGTACTTCAGCTGGATTGGTTCACCTTAACCTGACTGGCACCTGTGCATTTTCCACATATATCATTGTACTGCATTATATTCATTTGAATTGTCCCATGAACATGGGAATAGCAGCATGATATGTTGATTCCTGCATCCCCTTGATCCTTGTTTTTGCGAACTACCCCCTTTAGGGACCCGCAAGACCTCAGTTACCTGTCCTTTGGTTAGCGCAGCACCCCCCCCCCCCTGTATTTCATAAGGATAACTGTGTTGTCCTGGGAGTTGGGTAACTCCACAATGAAATCCATAGACAGGTGGGTCCAGGGCCTCTCTCCATTGGGTATGTGTTGTAGGAGGCCCACTGGAAGGTGTTGTGGAGTCTTACTCTGAGCCCACACGGAACAGGCAGCTATGAAGGCAGTTACATCAGCACGTAGACTAGGCCACCAGAATTGTTGGGAAGTGGCCCAAAAGAGCTGATTCTTCCCATGGTGGCCAGCAGCCTTGGGAGAATTTTAAGTCTGGAATTGCACTCCGTAGGTGAAAATTTCTTGGAAAAGTAGCCACAAGGATGCATAGTGCTCTCAGAGGTAGGACGTTGAGACAGAAGAGCCCCAACACCAGTCTCAGAAGCATCAACCTCAAGGATAAAAGGTAACGTAGGATCGGGATGTGCCAACACAGGACCAGAAACAAAGGCAGTCTTGAGACTCTCAAAGGCCTTAATGGACTCCGGAGACCAACTCTGTGGGTTATCGTCTTTTCTGGTCACATCAGTCAGGGGCTTGACCATAGATGAGAAGTTACGAATAATCCGATAATAGTTGGCAAAGCCCAGGAAACACTGCAGAGGACGTTAACCCACGGGTCGGGGCCACTGTAGAACTCCCGAAAGTTTCTCTGGGTCCATCGAAAAACCAGCAGTGGAAAAGACATAACTCAGGAATTTAACCTGTTCACGATGAAACTCGCACTTCTCTAGTTTACAATAGAAATTGTTCTCTCTTAATTTCTGAAGCACATGACAGACATCTGTGTGGTGGCTCTCCAGGGCCTTGGAAAATATGAGGATATCATCGAGATAAACTGCCACACATAACGGCAACAAATCTCGGAGGACATCATTAATAAATTCCTGGAAAACTGCTGGGGCTTTACAAAGGCCAAAAGGCATTATGAGGTACTCATAATGACCTGTTCTGGTATTAAACGCAGTTTTTCACTCATCATCCTCCTTAATCCTCACGAGATTGTATACCCCTCTCAAATCAAGCTTCATGAAAACCGTTGCTCCTTGAGGCGGTCAAATAAATTGGTAATCAACTGAATTGGATAGGCATTCTTAATTGTGAAACAATTGAGACCCCTATAATGAATACAAGGTCTCAGTTCACCACTCTTTTTCTTTACAAAGAAGAAACCAGCACCAGCAGGAGACAAGGATTTGAAGATGAAACCTCGAGAAAGTGCATCTGCAATATACTTCTCCATGGCCTTATCCTCCAAGACCGTCAAAGGGTAAACCCAGCCACCAGGGGGTATGGCACCAGGCTGAAGGTAAATTGTGCAATCATACGATCGATGTGGAGGCAAACTAACGGCTTGACCTTTGTCAAAGACATCACTAAACTTGCGGTACTCCTCCGGCAGGGAGGAGAGTGAAGACGTGCACAGGACCTTGGCTACCTTCTAGAAGCATGTCTCACTGCATTGTGGTGACCAGGAGAGAACCTCAGTGTGGAGCCAATCAAAAGAGGGTTGTGCCTCTGTAACCAAGGATAACCAATAACCAGTGGAAACTTAGGAAAGGAAATAACTTGTAAATGGATTATCTCATGGTGAAGAGCCCCTATGGCCATGGACAACTGAACAGTCTCATGAGTCACATGGGCAGGCTGTAGATGTCTCCCATCAAGAGCCTCAATGGAGTGGAGTGTTACGCAGCTGCAGCGGAACTAAGTGCTTTGATACAAAAGCAGCATCAATGAACAAGCCTGCAGCCCCAGAGTTGATTAGAGCCTGTATCATGACGGACGACTCAGTCCAAGAAAGGGTGATCAAAACCATGGGCTTATCCTTGTGGATAACTGGGGATGAAACAACACCAAGGTCTGTCCATGACAGGACCTCAAGGTTCGGGCGTTCCCTGGACGGGTAGGACAAGACTTCAAAAATTGACCTGCCTGGCCACAATAAAGGCACAATCTCTCCCTCCTCCTAAAGGCTCTTGCATTCTTCACTGACTGACTCTGTACCAAGAGGCATGGGAGGAGAGGGAGGCACGGGTGGGACTGCTAAGCTTGGAGACAAACATACAGGAGGCTCTTTAAAAGAGTCTTTCTCCGAGTCTGGAGTCAATGAGGATGGCTAACGTGATCAACTTCTCCAGCTCAGTGGGTATATCTCGGGCTGCTATTTCATCCTTGATGGTACCTGACAGACCATGAGAAAAAGCAGCCATGAGGGCCTCATTGTTCCACGCAACTTCTGCTGCCAGAGTACAGAATTCAATGGCATAGTCGGCAACAGTTCTCATACTCTGTTCGATGGACATGAGGCACATGGAAGCAGAAGCGGAGCATGCGGAAACGTCAAATAGCCTTTTAAACTAAACCACAAACTCAGGGTAGCTCAAGACAAAAAGGTTTTTGTGTCTCCCATAGAGGGTTTGCCCTCTATGGGAGATGCAAATCGGTGGCAGAAGCACTGTGGGCTGGATCTATAGTGCCCACAGCGCTGATATGTGCCCATTGCAGCCTCATCCAGCCATACATCCATCCATGCTCAGCCATCCATGCTCAGCCATCCACACTCAGCATACTCATCCATCCATCAATACTCAGCTATCCATACTCGGCATACTCATCCATCCATGCTAAGCCATCCATCCATACTCAGTAATACTCATCCATCCATGCTCAGCCATCCATACTCCGCATACTCATCCATCCATCCATGCCCAGCCTTCCATCCATACTCAGCAATACTCATCCATCCATGCTCAGCCATCCATCCTCAGCAATACTCATCCATCCATCCATATGCAGCAATACTCATCCATCCATCCATGCTCAGCCATCCCATCCACCCCCATCCATACCCAGCCATACTCAGTCATACCCAGCAATACTCAGCTGTACTCAGCCATACCCAGCCGTACTCAGACATACCCAGCCATCTCATCCATACTTAGCCGTACCCAGCCATACTCAGCCGTACCCAGCCGTACTCAGCCGTACCCAGCTGTACCCAGCCGTACTCAGCCATACCCAGCCATTCCATCCATACTCAGCCGTACCCAGCCATACTCAGCCGTACCGAGCCATCCCATCCATACTCAGCCATATCCAGCCATACTCAGCCATACCCAGCTGTACCCAGCCGTACCCAGCCCCACCCAGCCATCCCATCCATACCCAGCCATACTCAGCCGTACCCAGCCATACTCAGCTGTACCCAGCCATACTCAGCCGTACCCAGCCATACTCATTCATGCTCAGTCATCCCATCCATATTCAGCCATTACCATCCATGGCTCATCCACCCCCATTCATGCTCATCCACGCCACATCAGTTCTCATCCATGCCACTACAGTGCCCCACAAAAGTGTAATAGGTAGTCAAATTAGATTTGAAACTTATGCTCCAAAACACCTGACGGTGCTCCCTGCATGTTGGGCCTCTCTATGTGGCCATGCTGTGGAAAAGTCTCCCACATGTGGTATTGTCGTACTCAGGAGGAGTAGGAGAATCTTTTTTGGGGTGTAATTTTTGGTATGTACATGCTATGTGTTGAATGAAAATGAAAATGCGTTTTCATTTTCTTTACACATTTTCCAAAAAAATGACATGTTCAAAAGACACATTATGCCTCATAGATTATACATTGGGTTGTTTTCTTTCAAAAATCGGGTCATTTTTGGGGCAGTTCCATTGTCCTGGTGCTCCAGGGCCTTCAAAAGTGTAATGCCACGCACAAACGATCGGAATTTCCGACAACAAATGTTCGATGTGAGCTTGTTGTCGGAAATTCCGACCGTGTGTATGCTCAATTGGACATTTGCTGTTGGAATTTCCGACAACTGTTTGAGAGCTGGTTCTCAAATTTTCCAACAAAAACTTATCAGAAATTCCGATCGTGTGTACACAATTCTGATGCACAAAAGTCCACGCATGCTCTGAATCAAGCAGAAGAGCCACACTGGCTATTAGGCTTCATTTTTCTTGGCTTGTAATACGTGTTGTACATCACCGAGTTCATTTGTGCGACTGTGTGTATGCAAGACAAGTTTGAGCCAACATCCGTTGGAAAAAAATCCATGGTTTGGTTGTCGGAATGTCCAATCGTTTGTACGCGGCATTAGAGGTAGTCAAGAAATTATATGTGTGATTTATGCTCCAAGAGCGCCTGAAGGTGCTCCCTGGATGTTGGGCCTCTGTATGTGGCCAGGCTGTGAAAAAGTCTCACACATGTGGTATCACCATACTCAGGAGGAGTAGTAGAATGTGTTTTGGGGTGTAATTTGTGCTATGCATATGCTGTGTGTGAGAAATAACCTGCTAATATAACCATTTTGTGGGGGAAAAAAAGAAAAAAAATCTTGATTTTGCAAAGAATTGTGGGAAAAAATTACAACTTCAAAAAACTCACCATGCCGCTTACTAAATACCTCGGAATGTCTACTTTCCAAAAAGGGTCATTTGGGGGGCATTTGTACTTTCCTGGCTTGTTGTTGGGTCTCAAGAAATGATGCCATCGGTGCATCAGGTGTGATCAATTTTCATAGCTTATGGACTGTAACTTTCACAAAGACCAAATAATATACACTGATTTTGGTTATTTTACCAAAGATATGTAGCAGTATAAATTTTGGCCAAAATATATGAATAAAAATTACTAGTTTGCAAAATTTTATAACAGAAACTAAGAAAATTTCATTTTTTACAGAATTTTTTCTTTTATATTGCAAAAAATAAAAAACTCAGCGATGATTAAATACCACCAAAAGAAATCTCTATTTGTCTGAAAAAAGGACAACATTTTATACAGGTATGGTGTTGCATGACTGAGTAATTGTCATTCAAAATGTGAGAGCACCAAAAGATGAAAATTAGTCTAGTTAGGAAGGGGGTTTAAGTGTCCAGTGGGTAAGTGGTTAAATATAACGAACAAGCTCCATCATCTTGTATACAGCCTTTAAAATTGCCGCCAAGTGGCTTTCCGTGGTACAACGATCCAGTCAGATGGCAGCGGATGACATCAGCAGAACTTGGCTCCACCTCCCATACGGGTTACGTCCTCCTCTGCTGTCACTTCTAGCAACATGTACACCGCCTGTACTGTATTATATACTGTACACTGCCCGAAGTGTATTATATACTGTACACCGACTGCACTGTATTATATACTGTACACCGACTGCACTGTATTATATACTTTACACTGAGTGCAATGTATTATATACTGTACACACTGTATTATATACTGTGTACACCGCCTGCACTATATTATATACTGTACACCGACTGCACTGTATTATATACTGTACACCGCCTGAAGTGTATTTTATACTGTACACAACTGCACTGTATTATATACTGTACATTGCCTGTACTGTATTATATACTGTATACCGACTGAACTGTATTATATACTGTATACTGACTGAACTGTATTATATACTGTACACTGACTGCACTGTATTATATATTGTACACTGACTGCACTGTAATATTCTGTACACTGACTGCACTGTAATATTCTGTACACTGACTGCACTGTAATATTCTGTACACTGACTGCACTGTAATATTCTGTACTCCTACTTCTGGACCCTTCATTCTACTTCCTCCACTTCTCTTCCCTTCTCCGTCAGGGTCCCCCAAGGTTCTATTCTTGAGCCCTTTTATTTTCAATCTACACCTCTTCCCTGGGTCAGCTGATAGCCTCTCGCGGCTTTCAATATAATTTCTTCGCTGGCGACACACAAATCCAAGTCCCTCAGACTTGTGAAACACCCTTTTTTACCACTAAGTAAGTTGCTTTCTTACTAGAACATTTATTATCCCATCATGGGACCCATTGAACATACCGACCTTTAATGTCTAGGGGCTCAATTCCCCACACAAAAGGACCATGCCTTTAAAGACTTTACCTCAACTTCTGATTCCGGCGCCGCATGGAGTAGCTGCTATTCTCCTCGGCTCCCGCAGCACAACCCTAAATCAGCCTGAAAATCCAGCCTGAGCCACCCCACACTCCCACATCCTCCTCCGGGTGACTTCCGCCCAGGCATGGACCGGTTTGTGGAGAAAACTGGCACCCGAACACAAACGGCCCTGTCGGAACAGCCAGCCCAGCTGCAAATCGAGGCCCCAGCTTCGGCCTACCCGGATCCTCTTGCAGACACGCTGACACCGGACATGGAGGTAAGCGGCTGCTCGGCCTCCCCCTCCTCTCCACATGCCTCCCTATCACAGCACAGTGACCACAACACGGAGCGCATAGCGCAAGCTGTAGCAGCTCTCTTATTCCCCATGATAGCTGAATCTGTGGAAAAAGCAGTAAATGCAGGGATAAAACAAATCAAGGCCCAGCTAGGGGAACATACCACCAGACTTAATGACTTAGAGCACCGCTTATCTAGCGTGGAAGAGGAGCTTTATCAGGCACAGGCCATGGAAAAATCTCAGGATAAAACTAATCTATATATCATACAAAAACTGGACGATTTAGAAAATAGGTCCAGAAGGAGCAACCTGGGATTCGTGGGCATCCCAGAATCCTTGCAAACACCTGCTCTCTCTGAGTTCTGCACCAGGCGCATCCTGGAAGGACTCGCCCTACCAGGCCCGTGCACAGTGGAACAGGCCCACTGCATGGGATCATTCAACACTGAGCGCAAAAAACCCTGTCCAATACTCGCCAAATACCTGAACTATTCTGATAAGGCCCTTATTTTACAAAAGTTCAGATAATCCCGCTCCCTTCAAATTGATGGAATGAGGGTACTGGTATTTGCAGAGTACTCCATTGAGGTCTCAAAGAAAAGGAAAGCACTCCAACAGGTCTACACAGAACTTTATAAACAACAATTCAAATTCACTCTGGCCTTTCCGGCCACCCTCCGCCTCAAGACCCCAAATGGCGAACAGTTAACTTTTCAGGAGAAGCCTTTCTATGGTCATTTTACGCAGGCCTGCACCCCAACAGCCATCCAAAACCACTCCAGTCAATCGCTCCCTGGACCAAACAAGCCCGCGAAAAGACTCCAATACGCTTCAGGCCTTCAGACCCGGACTACCACCGTGCCACTCCACGCTGAGATGGGAGTCACAACTCCTGTCCATGTTTTTTCTTCCCTCAGGGCCGCATACAATGCAGTGCCTCAGGTTTGACTCCTATACTGGGAGCTGGCTTACACAGTGACTCCATGCAGAAAAAAAGTGAAGTTCATTAGATTTGTTGTATTGTTTTTATTTCACCCCCCAACCTCCCCCTCCCCTCTCACCTTCTGCTACCTCAGGGCACAAGTATAACACCAGACACCCTAATGCCACACACTTATTGCGAGAACAGTATCTTACCTCCTAATACAGTGACAACCCCACACTATAAACCACACTGTGAAAAATCTACAACACCAGCCCAAATCTTCTCTTCTCTTTACCCCCCCACTATGAAAATCGTTTCTTGGAATGTAAAAGGTCTTAGATCCCCTAACAAGAGAATGAAAAACCTCCGACATCTCAAAAGGCACAAAACTGACATCACCCTACTCTAGGAAACTTACCTATCAACCCCTGACTTTCACCATATGAAAAAGATCTGGGTAGGCACAGTCATAGACTCAGATGCTATTGGGCGTAAAGCAGGAGTTCTTCTGCTGATACACAAAAACCTCCCCTGCACAGTTCTATCCATACAATCAGATAGCCAAGCACATTTCCTATCAGTGGACATCCAGATAGGGTCCAGGGACCTAGTGATATCAAATATTTATGCTCCCAACAGCCCCGGTAAACATTTCAAAAGTGAACTATCTACCTGGTTACTCCATAACACTCACCTCCCACACATAATTGGAGGGGACTTCAATGACATCCTACACCTGACTGATGACAGATCATCCCTCAAACACCCCAGGTCAGGATCCGACCCTTCCATCTCTGCGCACTTTGCATCCACTATGGAATCCCTCCACCTTCAGGACCTATGGTGCTTAACTCACTCAACTGACAGATAATTCACCTTCTACTCCAACCCACATAATGTCTTCACCAGAATTGACTACTTCTTTGGCTCTGACAACCTAATCCCAATGTTATCTGGTGCAGACATCCATGACATTGCCATATTCGACCACGCCCCAGTCTCGGAGACACTAGACAATCTTGACTTACCTCCAAACCCCAAAATATGGCGCTTTCCTTCATACCTCCACAATAACACTAACTTCCAACAATACATGGAAAAAACTTGGACTGAATACTCCACGGCCGACATACCAATGTCTCCAATGTCCCAAACCTCTTCTGGGATGCCCGCAAAGCATACCACAGGGGACGGATCATCTCCTATGCTACCTCTTTTAAAAGGAATACTTTAGCAAACTACAAAATAGCCAGCACCCGACTACATCAGGCACAACGATCCTTATACACCATAGACTCCCTGATAATAGAAATGAATGGCAGGCAGCCAAGAGAGCTTTTGATACCTGGGCAGACACCCTTGAATTAACTAAAAAGGCACACTTGGATGCCACCCTCCACAAGTTTGGTAACAAGGCAGGCAAACTATTAGCCAGGCTCTGTAAGGAATCCTTCTGCCAGACCCACATTACCTCTCTGCGAGATACCAACGGCAACATAAATACCACAAATGATAAACAGAGCCATGCTACAATACTACTCTGCACTATATGCCCCAGATCCCATAGACAAGCTGACAGGACGCTCCTTTCTTGAGAAAATAGATATACCTAAACTCACATCCTCACAACTTGAGGCCCCACCTATCTCTCTCTCTCTGAAGTTTCAACCACCATCCGCAAATTAACCCCCTCCAAAGCCCCCGGTCCTGACGGATTCACTAGTGAATTCTACAAAACCCTATAAAATATCACAGAACCCACCCTCCACAAGGTGTACAATGGCATATGGTCCGGCGGCCCTTACCTACAAACGGGAAATCAGGCCATTATTAAACTACTTTCTAAGAAGGGTAAAGACCCCCAGGACCCAGGCTCCTACAGACCTATCAATACTAAACCTGGATGTCAAAATCCTATCCAAAATCATTGCTAGTAGGCGGAGACTATGCCATCATCACGTTAGATACCGAGAAAGCCCTCGATAATGTCAGCTTCGAATGGCTCTCCTTGTCGAAAATGGGGTTTACAGGCCCCTTCTGCCACATCATTAACACCATGTATACGGCCCCAGCAGCTAGGCTGGTGGCAGCAGGCCTCCTATTGAATGAATTTTGCCTTCACAAGGGTACAAGACAAGGCTGCCCCCTATCTCCGCTCCCATTTAACAACACACTAGAACCCCTATCCAGGTACCTATCTCAAATAGCCCCTCTACATGGCATTAAAATTGGCAAACATGACTTGCGTACTTTCCTCTTTGCTGATGGTGTCCTTATATTTTCAGCAAACCCCTCTTCTGATATGTCCACTATCAAAAAGGTATTAGATGAATTTAGATCTTGTTTGGGCCTCCGCATTAATTATGGTAAGAGTGAAATCCTCCTTATAGGAATTCTCTCCAACCCACCCTGGACCCAACACTCCATCTTTTCAGTCGCTAAATCCCACATAACCTACCTAGGAATTAAAATAGGGAAACTACCCTCCTCTTTATACCATCTTAATTATCCTTCTTTGATCACAAAAATCTCCCAGGAATTAGTTAACTGGATGGATCTGCCCCTCTCACTCCTGGGAAGATGTCACCTGGTGAAAATGGTCAGCTTTGCCAAATTACTGTATCCATTGCAAACTATTCCACTACTCCATCATAAAGATATCAAAATTATTAATTTAGCCATCCCAAATTTCTTATGGCAAAGCAAAAGACCATGTATAGCCTTAAAGAAACTATATCTTCCCAGACGCGAAGGGGGTATTAGTCTTCCAAATGTTAGAACTTATAATCTGGCATGCTTACTAAGTACTAGCCTTGACTGGATATCACAATCCTCCTGTTACTCCAACTATTCCATGGAAATGGCCCACCCCATATCCTTTTGTGGCCCTCCCTCACTGTAAATGGAAGTCAATACCACCTTTATACCAACATAACCTCTTGCTGAGAGACACAGCTGTAGCTTGGAGAGAAGCCAGGAAAAGCCTCAAGCTATCTCCTTTCATGTCTAGACACCTGTCAATACAAGGGAATCCTAGTTTCCCCCCTGGACTGGAACATAAACTATTCACCATCTGGCAAGACTTTCTTCACAATTCTCTTCTCTATGCGATATGGAAACAGGGCGACATCTATCCTTCTCAACCATAGCTGAAAATTTCTTGCTTCCCCAGTTCCCATGTTTTCCACTTTTGGCAATGCATCAGCTTCTTAAAGGACGCATGCAAAGAGATTTGTAAGAGATTCAAACCAACCATTACAGACCAATTGCTCCTGGAAGGCTCCTATAAAATCTCAGACGTCTATAAACCTCTTCTATGAAAGACCACCTTCCCACTGGCATCCTCGACTGTGGTCAACTGGGGAAAATATTTCCCGGATGCAGAGTTAGTGGACAAAATACTACAGGGTTTCCACAAAGTGCAACGATTAATTCTCAATGAAATATGGAAAGAAACTCAACTAAAGATCATCCATCGAGGGGGCGTGGCTTGATGGTGGAGCGAGCGGCCACATAGTCACATCGCTCCGGCTCTTAACAACCATCCTGCAGGCATCCTGTGCAGGCATCGTGAGTCCTATCTTCTCACTGAGGGTCTCAATTTGTTCCCCACGGCGGTGGGCACAAAGCAGGCTGGCTACCATGGTGAAATACGGGCCGGCTTGGCCTCCATCCACGTCGGACCGTCTGGCGGGATTCCAGAGGCAAGATGGCGCCGGGACACAGGCCTCTAAGGCAGCCACGCTGCAGGTGCATCTATCTGATGACCAGAGCTCTGCTAGTGGGGTGAGTGCTTCTACTCCTGCTATCTTCCGTACACAGACTGTCTCCCAGTTATCACAAGACTCCCAGATAGTTCAGGACCCCCAGCAATCAACTGATGAAGGTGAGCTGAATCCTCCTGCTGAACCTACCCTGGCCACCATTATGCTGGCTATACAAGATTGTAAGGCCTCACTCACTACTCAAATAGCCTCCATAAGAATGGACTTCTCACTCCTTAAACAGGATGTCCAAAACCTCCGTGACAGGGCTGGGGATATGGAGGAACGTATTAGTTCTGTGGAGGACACTATGCACCCCCTAACTGTTAAAGTGAAAGATAATACTGGAGAACTAGCAGCTCTCCGCGCCAAAATTGACGATTTGGAGAATCGTTCTAGAAGGAACAATTTACGTTTTGTTGGATTCCCTGAACGCGCGGAGGGCTCACACCCTGAAAAATTTTTATACTCCTGGCTGAGAGATATCTTTGGCACTGATGCACCATCGTTTTCATATGTGATTGAGAGGGCACACCGTACACCCCCACGTCCTCCCCCAGAGGGAGCACCTCCACATTCAATCATCGCTCGCATCCTAAACTTCCAGGATAAAGTGGCCATTTTACGAATAGTATGAGAGAAAGGTCCGCTTAAATACAACGGCAACAATATCTCTATTTATCCTGACTTCTCCGCTGAGGTGCAGCGCCAGCGCATATCATTCTCAGCAGTGAAGAATCGTCTATGTGAGGAGGGATTGAAATATGCAATGCTTTTTCCTGCCAAGCTTCGCATCATATTCGACGGTAAAGCTCACTTTTATTCCAGCCCTAATGAAGCCATGGCTTGGCTAAATGACCGCTACGGGCCCGCAGACAGGCGCAGAGGCCACTGACAGCTTCACCTGTTTAATGTTCCCCTCTGCTGAACTCCCTATGGATGAAACCCTGCAGTCCCCCATCCACTAAATGCCAACCTCATCATATGGGGCTACCCACCTATACCAGAGGTCTTACAAAAAAGAAAAATCTGTAATCCTGCAACAACCTTTAACATTCCTGCTTGGCCTGTTGTTTCCTTTTTCTTCTCCACGCTATTAAGAAGGACTGATCTTATTTTTGTCTTCCTACAAAACGTACAGAAAAGACATTCTGGATCAGGACATAACTTTATTTTTTTCTACTGTCAGTTGAGAGCCACACCGATCTCCACGTTACCTCCCCACCAGACAGTGGTGTGACCACGAAATAGTTGGACCCTCAATAACATTTCCCCCCCTTTTTTTACGGGGTAGGAGGGGTCTATTTGGGTTTTGGGATCCAAGGCTCGCTAAGTTGGGGATGGCCGAGCGGGGTGGGGGTTATGGGTTTTTCAAGCATGGTTCGCTCTTTTTGGTGCTTTTTTTTACTTTTTTTTCCTCTTTTTTACTTTTTACAATTTATGTAGATGCTGCTGGGAATGGTTTATTGGCTTACTCGGGTCTGTATACTGACAGTACAGACTCGAGTAAACAGATATTTGAAATATGATATAGATATAATTGAATGCATGTGGCCTGGCGCGGCCTGTGAGGTACTAGATAAGAATATGCTTATTTGTCCCTATGACCATGATATATTGTTTGTCTTACAGTGACAGGATCCCTAAAAGTAGTGTCATGGAACACTAGAGGTTTGAATGCCCCTCAAAAAAGATCTCTTGTTTTTTCAGTCCTAAAGAAGTGCCGTCCTCATGTGGTGTCTCCAGGAGACCCACCTGACTGATAAAACGGACAAAAACATTTCATAAAATTTGGAGTAGGTGGCTTGCTAGCCCTCTGACCCTCACCTTGTAGGATATATAAAGTTGGGACATTTACAGGTCGCACCAGGATAGCATATAATTTATGCAGATTAATAATACTGTTATATACAGACGAATTGCTTGTATATGTAGTTGTGTGCAAATATCAGCAGATGCACCAATGTCTGTCTTTGTTTATATGAGCTACATATTGTTGCTGTTTACCAATGACTGACCGAGCATATTAAGTGGTTGTTTGTTGTGCTTGTTTTGTACAACTGGTTTGTAAAAATCAATAAAAAATATCTTTAAAAAAAAAAATTACGTACCGGTAACGTCTTTTCCAGTAGTCTTTCAGGACAGCCACCATGAGAGATAGTCTCCTCCTCTTCCTCTAGGAAACACTGTGCCAGCCCATGAATTCTTACTTCCCCCTGCCAGACCTCAGTATATTCCAAGATTACCTCCGGCCAGCTAGGGAGACACAAGAACACATTAACAACATACTATCCCATATCATTATCATGCTGCGTTCTGGTCTTTTATAAGACACCTCAAAATTTCGGGTGGGTAACTAGGGCTGTCCTGAAAGACTACTGGAAAAGACGTTACCGGTACGTAACTTTAATTTTCCCCCTTCGTCTTTCAGGACAGCCACCATGAGAGGATGAGCGAGCACTTACCAGTTAGGGTGGGACTACAGCTTGCAATACCTTTCGCCCAAAAGGCTTGCTCACTAGCCGACACCAGGTCCACTCTGTAGTGCTTTACGAAAGTGGAATAGCTGGACCATGTTGCAGCCCTGCATATTTGCTCTGGCGTTGCTCCAGCCTTTTCTGCCTGAGAAGCTGCCATAGCTCTGGTAGAGTATGCCCTTATACACATTGGGATTTCTTTCCCTGCTAATGTATAGGCCTGGCCAATGGTTACTCTGAGCCATCTGGCAATAGTGCGTCGAGACGCTTTGCATCCCTTTCTGGCCCCAGAAAACAAAACAAATAAAGAGTCTGACTTTCTAAACATCTTGGTCAGATCTAGGTACTGAAGGATACATCTCCTTACGTCCAAAGAATGAAATTTTAATTCCCTTTCCCCCGAGGGGTTGGGACAAAATGAGGGTAAAACTACCTCCTGACTTCTGTGGAAACCAGAAGCCACCTTAGGTAAAAATGCTGGATCAGTCTTGAAGATGATCCGATCTGGAAAAATAACACAAAAAGGAGGTCTAACAGATAAGGCCTCAATCTCACTGACTCTCCTGGCAGTTGTCACTGCTGCCAAAAAAACTGTTTTTAACGTAAGATCCTTTAGTAGACATCCTTCTAAAGGTTCAAAGGTGGTTCCCGTCAGGCCCTGTAAAATTAAAGATAGGTCCCACTTGGGAAAGGGAGGGCCTTGAACCGGTCTCTGTCTAGACCAGCGGTTCTCAACCTTAGGGTCGCGACCCCCTGGGGGGTCGATTGCCGATTCTCCAGGGGGTCGCGGATGCTGGCCGAGATGCTGCCTGAGATGCTGGCCGAGATGGACCCGAAGTTACTGCCGGAGTACGTCTGTCTCGGCCAGCGAGATGTCACTTCCTGCAGAGGAGAGACTGCAAGGAAGTGACGTTCCGTCGCCGCCATCTTGGTACTCTCGTCCACAGTAATGCTTAGACTTAGAAGTCGGCAAGCGGACATCTTGTTACACCCACCGAAGTCCGCTTGCTGTGGATGAGTGTACCAAGAGGGAGGCAACGACACACCTGAAGAAGAACACCTGTGTCACTGTGACATCTGGTAAGTCAGACACACAGGAGAAGCTGACAAGATAAAATTTTTTTCATTATGTTACTTAACATTTATATATATATAAACGTATATATATATATATATATATATATATATATATATATATATATATATATACATATATATATATATATATAAATGTCCCAGTTGGTTCCTCAAAAGTGTTTATTCCGTGCCAGTGCTAGATACATGTTTGGGTGCTATACACTTTGTGTAGCTAGCACTGGCACGGAATAACCACTTTTGAGGAACCAACCGGGACGTTTATATATAAATAAGTGGTGGGGGCGCAAACAAACTGAAAAAATCTGAAAATAAAAACCCCCATTAAAACGCTGCAACTGTGCCTTTAAATGCAGCCACTGTGCCCATCAATTGTCACCACTGTGCCATCAAACGCAGCCACTGTGCCCTTTAATTGTTGCCACTGTGCCAAACACAGCCACTGTGCCCATCAATTGTCACCACTGTGCCAGCAAACGTCGCCACCATGCAGCCACTGTGCCCATTAATTGTCGCCACTGTGCCATGAAACGCAGCCACTGTGCCCATCAATTGTCGCCACTGTGCCAGCAAATGCCGCCACTGTGCCATCAAATGCAGCCACTGTGCTCATCAATTGTCGCCACTGTGCCAACAAACGCAGCCACTGTGCCCATCAATTGTCGCCACTGTGCCAGCAAACGTCGCCACTGTGCAGCCACTGTGCCCATCAATTGTCGCCACTGTGCCAGCAAACGCCGCCACTGTGCCATCAAATGCAGCCAGTGTGCCCATCAATTGTCCCACTGTGCCAGCAAACGTCGCCACTGTGCAGCCACTGTGCCCATCAATTGTCACCACTGTGCCATCAAACGCAGCCACTGTGCCCTTTAATTGTTGCCACTGTGCCAAACACAGCCACTGTGCCCATCAATTGTCACCACTGTGCCAGCAAACGTCGCCACCATGCAGCCACTGTGCCCATTAATTGTCGCCACTGTGCCATGAAACGCAGCCACTGTGCCCATCAATTGTCGCCACTGTGCCAGCAAATGCCGCCACTGTGCCATCAAATGCAGCCACTGTGCTCATCAATTGTCGCCACTGTGCCAACAAACGCAGCCACTGTGCCCATCAATTGTCGCCACTGTGCCAGCAAACGTCGCCACTGTGCAGCCACTGTGCCCATCAATTGTCGCCACTGTGCCAGCAAACGCCGCCACTGTGCCATCAAATGCAGCCAGTGTGCCCATCAATTGTCCCACTGTGCCAGCAAACGTCGCCACTGTGCAGCCACTGTGCCCATCAATTGTCGCCACTGGGCCCATCAATTGTCCCCACTCTGCCAGCAAACGCCGCCACTGTGCCATCAAATGCAGCCACTGTGCTCATCAATTGTCGCCACTGTGCCAGCAAACGCTGCCACTGTGCCATTAAACGCAGGAACTGTGCCCTTTAATTGTTGCCACTGTGCCAAACGCAGCCACTGTGCCCATCAATTGTTGCCACTGTGCCAGCAAACGTTGCCACTGTGCAGCCACTGTGCCCATCAATTGTCGCCACTGTGCCATCAAACACAGCCACTGTGCCCATCAATTGTCACCACTGCCAGCAACACCGCCACTGTGCCATCAAATGCAGCCATTGTGCCCATCAATTGTCACCACTGCCAGCAACACCGCCACTGTGCCATCAAATGCAGCCATTGTGCCCATCAATTGTCACCACTGTGCCAGCAAACACCTCCACTGTGCCATCAAATGCAGCCACTGTGCTCGTCAATTGTCGCCACTGTGCCATCAAACGCAGCCACTGTGCCATCAAACGCAGCTACTGTGCCATCAAATGCAGCCACTGTGCCCTTTAATTGTTGCCACTGTGCCAAACGCAACCACTGTGCCCATAAATTGTCGCCACTGTGCAGGAAACGTTGCCACCTGTGCCATCAAACGCAGCCACTGTGCCCTTTAATTGTTGCCACTGTGCCAAACGCAGCCACTGTGCCCATCAATTGTCGCCACTGTGCCAGCAAACATCCCACTGTGCAGCCACTGTGCCCATCAATTGTCAGCACTGTGCCCACCGTGCCAGCAAATGGCGCCACTGTGCCAGCAAACGCTACCAACAAAAATAATTTTACTGTTAGGGGTCCCCACAACTTGGGAAATTTTATCAAGGGGTCATGGCACTAGAAAGGTTGAGAACCACTGGTCTAGACAGAGCCTTAAAGAATCTGACCACCCATGGGTTGGTGGCCAGATCCTTTTCTAAATAAGCACTGAGTGCTGACACCTGACCTTTAAGGGTACTTATGGATAAACCCCTATCTGCCCCGCACTGAAGGAATTCCAACACAGCTGTGGGACTGTGTACCGCAAAGGAGCCTTCTGCACACCATTTATTGAAACATACCCAGACCTTTTTATAGATCTGGCGTGTTTCCTTCTTCCTGCTGTTGAGGAGGGTGGAGATTAATTTCTCAGAAAAACCCCTAGCTCTTAGCATACCCTCCTCAGTAGCCAGGCCGCTAACTGCCATTGGTGTACCTTTGGACAGAGGACTGGGCCCTGTGAGAGGAGATCCTCTCGAGGTGGCAGGAATAAGGGAGGTTCGACCGTTAGCTGCGTGAGTACTGAGAACCAAGCCCTCTTTGGCCAATGTGGTTCTACTAGAATCAGGGACGTGTTTTCCATCTGGAACTTCCTGAGAACTGCCGGTAATAACGCCGGGGGCGGGAAGGCATAGCAGATTCTGAAATGCCAGTTCTGGATCAATGCGTCGACCCCTCGTGCTCCCTCCCCTCTGTTTAGGGAGAAAAAACAAGGGGCTTTCGCGTTGTTTCTTGACGCGAACAGATCTACTTCTGGAGGACCCCATTTCTCTGAAATGAGATTGAAAACCTCCTGGTTGAGGATCCAATCGCCTTCTCTCAGCTTGGTTCGGCTGAGAAAGTCTGCTATCACATTCTTTTCTCCTCTCAGGAAGACTGCTGAGAGTGAGAGAGTGCGAGTCTCGGCACAGTTCAGAATGTCTGATGCTAAGGCCAACAGGACTCCGCTTCTCGTGCCGCCCTGTTGGTTTACATAGGCCACGGCGGACGAGTTGTCCGACCGCACCTGAACATGGTGGCCCTGTAGCTCCTTTTTGAAGAACCTGAGTGCTAGCCAGATTGCCCTCAGCTCCTTCCAATTGGACGACCTTCTTAGTTAGTCGCTCTCCCAGGTGCCCTGTGCTAAAAGAGAACCCAGATGCGCCCCCCAACCTTTGCCGCTTGCGTCTGTGGTTACCACCTGAGAAACTGGGATGAACCACAGACGACCCTGCGACAAGTTTGAGACCTTCCTCCACCACCAGAGGGATCTCTTTACTTGGGGTGGAACCTGTACCAAGGTGTCCAGATATTTCTGACTGTGATCCCACACCCTTAGGACAAAGGACTGTAAGGGACGAAAGTGTAGACCTGCCCACTGCACTGCTGGGAGGGTATCGATTAATAGTCCCAGGGCCGACATCAGAACTCTTATGGAGACCTGACTGCTGCACTGGAGAGCGGCCACTGCCTTGTCCAGTTTTTGTACTTTTTCTGCTGGAAGAAACACCCTCAGTAGCGTTGAATCCAACAGATAGCCTAAGTACGTGATGCGTTGAGAGGGAATCAAACTGGATTTCTCCAAGTTCATTAGCCACCCTAGACCTGTACGAACCTTCTTTGTTAGTTCTAGATCTCTGACTAACTGCAGTGGACACGCTGCAAATAGGAGCAGGTCGTCCAGATATGCTATCACTGATATTCCCTGGAGCCGAAGAAAGGCCATCACTTCTGCCAAGACCTTGGTGAAAATGCGGGGCGAGGAGGATAGCCCGAAAGGCAGTGCCTGAAACTGTAGATGTACCATTGTTCCACCTATGTCTACTGCTAGCCGAAGAAACCTCTGCGAGGCTTCTGTTATAGGAACGTGTAGATACGCGTCCCTTAGGTCCAGCGATACCATAAAGCAGTTGTGGGGCAACAGGGCTCTGACTGTGAAAATTGTCTCCATACGGAATCTTCTGTATGTCACTGACCTGTTCAGGGGCTTTAAATTCAGAATCAGTCTGAATTTCCCTGTGGGTTTCTTCACTACGAAGATGTGTGAATAGAAACCCTCTCCCTCCTCGGCCCTTGGTACTCTGAGAACCACATTTTGATCTACCAGATCTCTTAGTGCTTCCAACAGAGCCTCGGCTTTTGCTGTACACCTGGGTAGGTGCGTGACAAGAAATCTCCGTGGAGGAGGATTTGTGAATTTGATACGGTACCCCCTTCTTATAACCCCTAGGATAAAGCGATTGGGGGATATTGCCTCCCACTGTGGGAGGAAGGCCCCCAGTCTTCCCCCCACCGTGGTTGGGGAGTCATTGGCTTTTACAGGGCTGTTCAGGAGGGTGAAAAATCACCCCTCCCCTGCCCTTGCCTTTTTGACCCCAAAATTTCTTTTGCCCTTCCGGCTTTGGAGCTTCTTTACGTTTTTGCGGACGAAACCCCTTCCTTGTTTGTGCAGGGGTTTTCCGCTTAACTGGGAAGGATTTCTTCCTGGCTTCTGTGTGGTCTAAGACGGTCTCTAACCCTGGGCCGAAAAGAAGGTCTCCCGTTAACGGTATCCCGCACAACTTGACCTTAGAGGCACTATCGCCCGGCCAAGTTTTTAGCCAGAGGGCTCTCCTGGCCAAATTGGCCAGAGCTGCTGATCTGGCCGACATACGGACTGATTCTGCCGAGGCATCAGCTATGTAGGCGATACCCCACAGAATCGTAGGGAAAGAAGATAGAATGGTTTCTTTTGCCATTCCAGCTTCAATATGCTCTTGGATCTTAGAGTGCTCCAGATTACGAGCCACTACTGTGACAGCCAACTCAGGTTTTAAGTTGCCAATTGTTGAATCCCGAGTCTTTTTGAGGAGAGAGTCTATTCTCTTATGCATGACATCCATCAGGGCCCCCATTCCTCAAATGCCAGGTCTGTGTGTCTGGAAACCTAGGAGAAGGTGGCATCTAACTTGGGATTTTTATTCCAGATAGATGCAGGATCATCCGAGAACGGAAATCTCCTTTTTAAGGATCTAGAAAAAAAGGGCTTCCTTTCGGGATCTTGCCACTCCTTTTTAATAGTTTCAACCAGTACCTCGTGTACTGGAAAAACTTTCCTCCTTTGTTCCCCCAAGCCCCTGTACATTTGGTCATGAAGGGTCAGGAGTTTCTTGTCCTCCTGAATACCGAGGGTTTCTTGTCCTCCTGAATACCGAGGGTTGTATAAATAGCCCCTAAGAGGTCCTCTACCTCTTCCAGGGATAATTTATATCTGGAGGATTTCCTGGACTCCCCGTCCTGGTCCTCCCCCCTCTGAACCATCCTGGGAATCGGAGGAGGAACTGTCTGGCTGTCTTTGTTCCACTCCGGAAGGCCCTGGAGCTTCCTCTGCCCTAACTAAAGTTGCAGGTTGGGCAGGAGCAGAGCCCTGAGCCTGAGGCGGGGTTGTATCCTGGGGAGCTGGACTAATTGGGAGGCTGAAACCTTTCAAATAAGGCTTTAAATGAAGAAAAGGTGGACGAGAGCTCCTTTACCGAGGCTGCAAGTCCTGACTCCTGTTCAGAGTCCCTCTCTTTAACAAGGGAGTCTATGCACTCCCTACACAGGACCTCTGTCCATGCTTCCCCTAATGTGTCCCTGCAAGAGGCACACCTCTTCTTAGAGCTATGTGTAGACTTAGACTTCTCTGTAGCTTTCTGAAATACATGAAAAGGAAAAAACAAACATTTTGTCACTTGTTTTTAAAAAACAAAACAAAAAAAAAAAAAAAAAGAAGGATACAACCCTGGGAGTGCACTAGACCCTCCTTAATATGTGGGGATCTGAGCCTCCCTCCCCCTGACCACCCAGGGTGTCTGCCCCCCATGACAGGAACTATACATGGAGGGACAATCCTAGATAAAGAGTACTCTTCCCCAGGGCACTCTTACCTTAGGAAGGCTGGAGGTAGTGTCCGTTGGCTGAGCATCTGCTTCCGACATGACTTGCAGGTGGTTGCTACTACCGAGTCCCACGCTGCCTGTGCGCGTCCCAGACTTGTCTCCAGCCTGTGCCTGGCTTCCCTATCAGCTCCGCGACCCAGAACTGGAAGCCGCGGGTCAAAGGCAAGCAAGCATTCGCCCTTCCACTGGAAATGACGTCGCCCGTCGTCCGGCCCGCCTAGTTCCAAAAAAAAAAAAAAAAAAAAAGAAGAAGAGCGGTCTGTAAAGTATACAGGAAAGGCGAACACTTGCTTGCTGCGGCCCTGTAGCTGCGATAGGGATCCCCCACAGCCTGAAGCCGCGCTTGGCAAGGAAGTGGTGGCAACAGAACGAGGGGTAAGTCCCCCCCATGCACCTAGGAAGCCCCTGCTCCCATTACTGGCTCCAAAAAATATAAACATCAGCCACAGTCACCCTGACTGAGTGGCCCGGTTCCTTGCACAGTGTCTCCCCACCGGAGGAAACACTAATACTGAGGTCTGGCAGGGGGAAGTAAGAATTTATGGGCTGGCGCAGTGTTTCCTGGAGGAAGAGGAGGAGACTATCTCTCATGGTGGCTGTCCTGAAAGACGAAGGGGGAAAAAGATCATCCATCAAGCCCACATACTCTTTCTCTCTTCCAAAGAAGAGCAGAGCAATGCCAACTGCCCCCTCTGCCACCAACGGAGGCCTTCTTTGACCCACCGATTCTGGACGTGCTCCTACATTTCCACCTTCTGGGATCAGGTCATATCCTAATCTTTGAAGTAACCCTGCTAAAATTGCCTAAGGACCCTCTGCTTCTCATTTTTGGGCATTGGGACCCCCAACTGCTGCCATGGTCCCAAACTACAAACACCAGTGCAATTCCAAATACTCGCCCCCCCCCCCCCCCCACAAGGACTGGTCTTTGATTTTCTCCTAATCGCACAGAGAACCATATTAGTAAACTGGACTTCATCTCACTGTCCCAATATCTCTCAAATCAAACGAGAGCTCCTAATCCTACTATTCAAAGACGGACTCAACACCGACTTCAAACATGAAAGATCTAAAGTTCGCTTCTACTCCAGGTGGCAACCCTTCATGCTCTCAGCACTCTCTCCAGAAGACTTAGCCAACTTTGGTCAGCACTCATTCTCATATTATGGGACCCCCCTACAAACCCAGGGGAGGCGGTCTCCCCTGCTGTACAACCCACAACCAGTGGATCTTAACTTAGACTGACACAACATGTCCCACAAGACTTTTCACTCATTCATCATCCATCAATTACAACCTTCTCTACCAACATCCTGAAAAAGATTACCCCTCACAATGACTCTGCAACAGCCCTGGTGTCCCCCCCCTCCCCTTACCTACATAGCAAGAACTTGTTATCCATTTCACCTCCCGCCCTTTTCCCTTTGTTTGAACAACCCTCCCTCTTGTTATTTTCTTTTGTTCCATCTTGTAACCCTAGGGAATTTCCGAAACAGATCCATCCAGGTACTTACTTATTGACCATATTTACTGCCTTGGTGTGTTATACTACATCTCTTTAGATATCCCACCCTGGTATATATGTCCACAACCCCTAGATCACTTGACTTACTCAAATTACTTTGTAAAATGTTATTACTAATGCTATTAATAATGTATGCGGTTTTCTCAATAAAAACTTTTTGAAAAAAAAAAAAAAGACTTTGCCTCTAACTAAAGATCATGTTGTTTATATGCAGGAGACCCACTTTACCCCTCACTCCACTCCTAAATTTCTTACTTCAGTGCATTATATCTGCGTCAGGAGTCCAGTGCTTAGAAATCCTTAGAAATCCTCTGCGCTGAATGTCAAAAACGTCCCTCGTCAGGGGGATGTTTTGGAGCATTCTAATTGGTCAGCGCCGTCACATGGGTGGTGCCGACAACCAATCAACAGCCCCATAGCCCGTCCTGTCAGCTTTGCAGAAGATGTGAGGATGGAGAGAGGATTTCTAAGCCCTGGGCTCCTGGCGCGGATATACCAGGGCTTGGAACCAGAGATTGCAGCGGTACAGGTCAGCAGGACTGGGGGGGTGAGGAGGGGGACTTGTGTAAGTTCACCTTACAGATTTTTCTGCATAAGTGAACTTACACGTTAAACTATTCCTGCAGATCACAACTGCGGCCAAACAAATAATTACTAAGGTGTGGAAGACCCCTACCCTCTGTATTCTTGCGGTTAAAAACAAGGTTACACAAGCCATGATATATGCAAAAATAGAAGCAGTTGTTATAGACAAAGTAGCTAAATAAGAAGCCCTCTGGGCACCAAGGGTGGTACACTCTCTCCCACCCAACTTCAACGAGTCCCTCTCCCCATGATCAGCAACTTCCTGGATTCTTATCAACATGGTAATTTACGTCCCCTCTAGAGGCACCCAGGGTTTTCCTCCCCTCTCTTCTCCCCTCTTTTTCCTTCCGACACTTTTTCCTTTTATCTCCTCCTACTCCCACCTCCATACTGTCATCTCTTTTAGTAGCCAACTGACAATGGGAGCTACTACTGCTCATTTGAGAGATAACCTGTAGGCTCCTATGTACTATAACTCACAAAATTTTGACCTGTTTAATACATCTGTTTAAGCGTAGCCTACGCATTTTAAATTTGTGTGATCTAACCAGATTGTCGTTAATGCTTTTATGACACACACTTTATCTCTGTCTTTTGGAGTCTCTCACTGTGGCCATATACAGCTACCGTTGTGCTACTTATTTGTTCCTAGTCATTATATGGACCATTGTTTGTATCACATATATCTTGCTTAATAAAATATTCAAACAAGAAAAACTTAACATGTTTCGGCATTTATTTAAGCAATGCAAGCCCATCTTTTATATTTTAACAAAAAATCGGGCATTATATTGTCCAAAAGATATCCAAATGATAACAATGTAAACCTGAAAACCATTGTGAAAATGGGACTTTTGAGGCACAACATTTTACATAAAAAGCTCATTTTTATTACAAATGCAGCATACATAGAAAATGCGACTTCCGTTACATCATGTTAACCATAACATTTAAAATGACTTTGACATCATAATATATCCTTTCCAAAGGTACTGATTTTCTATGGCTCAACGTGTTTCCTGTACATAGTCTACTTCTTCAGGAGCTGTCAGTATCTTTGTGTACAAAGGGAACTCTAAATTAAATAAAATAATTAATACATTCATTCATTGTCTGTATCATCCCATCATCCCCAAGTGGCAATCCCAGATAGAGTGTCTAAGTGAGGGGAGAAATATCAGGACCAGGGCCCCTAGGACTTTCCTACCCTGTTTCCCCTAAAATAAGACCTAGCGTGATTGTCGGTGATGGCTGCAATATAAGCCCCACCCTGTTTCCCCGAAAATGAGCCCTACCCTGAAAATAAGAACTACAAGGACTTTGACTAGGGCTTATTTGGGGTGTAGGGTTTATATTGCAGCCATCACCAACAATCACGCTAGGTCTTATTTTCAGGGAAACAGGGTAGCATGCTGTCCCACCCCACACTACCCTCTCCTGTGAAAATCAGGGAATACAGCTAAATGAGACCATTCTACCTTTTCTCCAGAATATAGTGGTTTCCTTCCACTGGGAAGCAATCACAACATTTTATCCACAATCTTCCAAAAAGGAGGCAATATACTGCACATATTCTAAAGAAAAGAGACCACAAATGCAGTAGTACATCATACTATATCCCAACTTTTAGGTCAAAAAATTACTGATATAAAAAGAGCCCAGTTTATTCCATTACCTTAAGGCAACATCCATCTAGTATAGCAAATGAATGACATCACTACCTGCCAAAAAATTCTCACACCTGGAACCTTTCAGCTAGTTATACATTTATTTCCATCTAGAAAAAGTATATTTATCAAAGATAAAGGTATCACAGATACCTTTCTGCCTCATACCTTCCATAATATAGCTTTGCACTGAATAAACCCATAAGTGGTTGGAACCTACCTCTGATATATAAAAATGTGTATATTGTGTGCACTAAAATTAATTTTATTATATTTTTACAAAAAAATATGCATTTGATAAACAGTTGTGCAAATTTCATGCACCATAAAAAATTGCAACTACTATTTTTTTATTCTACAAGGCATAATCTTTCAGAAACTAAATAATGTTCTGGAGTTTTTAAGTCATTCTATGCCAAACATGCTCAAAAAATGAAGTTGGTCTAGAGGTGAACTGGTTAAAAAAGTTCAATACTAGTGAACGCTAAAGGATAATAGTTCTAGTATGTAAACCCTAAGAATATGGGCCTTTTTTAGGAACATTTTCAATATAAAATGTTTCTATTAACATAAAATCCACTATTAATAAAATGTAAACATTGTGAAAGGGTACAAATAAAAACAAAACATTGCAGTTGCTGCAAGTGCAGTATCTTTCAGTGGCACTCTTATTCTAAAATTGTAGAACAATCTATGATGTTCACACATTTGTCAACATTCAGTGCTGATGTGCAGATTTGCTAAGTCAGTGGTTAGACTTAATTAAGTGGAGTGCATTATTGTATGTCATTGTGCTCTGTGGAACAGCAAACAAGCTAAATTTGAATGGCAGTAAATACTAAGAAAACAGTGAAAGAATGACATTGTATAGTATTTTCTCAAGAATTGACTGGCACATATCTGGCAAAGGTGGGTATTGAGAAATCAGGATGCAATATCAACTCTTACATTTACAGTAAACTCAAGGGGAGCAGTAATGAAAGAAAAATGTTTAGTGGTACCCTTCAGGTAAACTTGAAATTGAAACCTTAAATTGCATACAGGTAGCCTATTTGCTCAGTACTTATGTTATACTTACATGTATGTTTGCCCTTTTTTATGATCTCTTGAGCAGAGCAAAAGGATGGCATGTTTATTTTATTTTTTTCACACCAAGGCCACTTTAACCACTTAAGGTCCACTGTATAGCAGGTTTACTGCTATAGTAGGTGTTATAACTTCTATACGCTTATTGGGAATTTTTTTTTACCAAAAATATGTAGCCGTATACATATTGGCCTAAATTTATGAAGAAATTTGATTTTTTGGGGGGGGGATCATAGATAGAACTTATATAGATCTCAAATAAACAATACAGAAAAACACAATCACCTGTGGGTTGAATAGGCCGTGCCCTTTATTATAGGTAAAATACTAATTATTTTATTAATCATTTAAGTTATTAAAATTTAATATTCAATAACAATATCATATCTTAACGTATAACTTAACAAACACATAGCTCAGCTATACAAGCTTGAGCTATTACTTTAAAATCAATATAAATTCACCCACACGCCAGGCTCGCATTAACGAGACTGGCACACCCCACGAGCCACAGCCAACTCCACACAGGTTTGATTGTCCAGATTAAAAATATCTAAAGCTATATCTGACAAGTGAACCTTATCAGGTCTGTACAAACCTGGTAAGCCTCTCTCCAGTTCAACATGTCGGAAAGAAAACCCATTAATCGTAGATATAAATTTAATTAAAGACCTATTAATATGCTTGCAAATTTTATCAAAAAACACAAGCTCAGCAGACATTGGCCAAAGTAATCGAGGAATAATCTCCGAAAAAACAAAAATAGCCAATATCATTACCGGATAAGTGCAAAATGACAATATGTGGAACCGGCCATTGTCCATGAAGAAACGATAAAGTGTCATGCAAATCTTTCCAGTGCATACCTCGTTTCCCGAACCAATGCACTTTATACACATCAGATGGCAAACCTAGATTGGAACCATAGACTCTCAGGTCAGCGCGTTTCTTAGCCCAAAATACAAACGAATGGCCGACAATCCACACATTACATAAGGTATCTGAAATTAAAAAGAAAAATTAGGTCTCACATAAGATCTAAAACAGTTAGATTTCCACCTACCAATGTTTTTAATAACAGGCTCATTAAAACCCAGCATGGCCGATTCAGTGGCTGCTCCAGATCTGAAGTAGTGCGATGTTATATTCATGCTTCCCAAATTCAAATGGATTAGACACTTCTTCAAAACAGCTGAAAACTGGTACACCGTCACAGGTTTCCCATCTACATGAATTAGAAAATGAGAGGAAAAGGACAGCCAAAAAGCCAAATAATGTTGCAGAAGAGTAAAAACACACAAAATCTAGAACCCAAGTTCTTCCTTAAAGTGATCCATCGTCCATGACCCAACGGATCCAACAATACGTGGACACAATCTAACTTCTACAAAACATCACTGAATAAAATACCAGTATTGTCTCCCAGTTTATGGGGAAGCAACTCAGAAACGCACAAAAAAAACAAAGAAAAAATGCCACTCTAAATAACAATGCTTCATAGGGTGAAAAACAGACTACATTAGTAGCATCCCCAATGGATGCCAACAATTCTCCAGAAATAGGCAACCTGGAATCAGGCACTTTTCATCGTTTATGGTAGCCTTTCAAAGCACTTCATACAGCAAAGAATTGCATGCAGGATCCAAACACAGAAATACGCATGAAAAAAGAAACACCTGCTAAAATCTTCACAATATAAGAGTAAGAATATGAAAAAGACATAAGGTAGCAAAGGAAAGATAAAATCAAGCCTTCCGAGAAGGAAGCTTGTTGTAACCCAGACGACTGCAAATAAGAACACCATAATGACCACGCTGCTTTTTAGGATGGCAGGAGCTACAGAATTTGTAATTGCCTGAAGCAAAGGATCTACACAAGGTCCCATAAGTGTTGCGGGCATGATGTGCAATTCGGATCCGCGTCTCACACCAAAGCCTTGAATTCCAAAATCTGCAAACGGGACAAACGGTCAGCAATTCAATTCTCAACTCCAGGCACATAACGTGCCTTAAGCCAAATATTTAAAGACAAACATTTAAAAACAATTTGTCGCAAAATAGCAAGTACAGGAAGGGATTTAGACGAAAGACAATTAACAGCAAATACCACACCTTTGTTATCAGAGTGAAGCAGAATCCGCTTATTCACAAAATGGATCCCCCACAGCTCCAAAGCAACAAAGATAGGAAAGATTTCTAATAGAACAATATTAGAAATTAAACCCGCAGCTATCCGCCGAGCAGGCCACATTTCGGCTGACCAATGACCTTTCCAAAAAGCGCCATAACCACAAGATCCAGCTGCGTCAGTATATAAATCAAGAACTGATGCTGAACAAAACCGAGACTGCCAAAGAGTTCAACCATTAAAATCATGCAAAAATGTAAACCAAACAATCAAATCATCTTTGATGTCCTTAGTAATCCTGATTAAATGAAACGGCGAAGACAAACCAGAAATAGCTCTATACAGACGCTTCGAAAAAACTCTACCCATGGGCATCACCCTAGAAGCAAATGCCAGCAACCCAAGGATTGTAGAACCTTCAACCAAACTTTATCTTTAGCCAATACAAATTCCAACTATTTTTGCATGCGTACAACCTTATCGAGCAGTAAACGGAATTCCATGGACTTAGTGTCAATCTGAATCCCCATCGATGTCGTCATTCAGGGAGAAACCTTTCGGATAGGATAAGTGTTGTATTAACCTATACGTATGCGGTTCTTTCTTCGGTATAGCTCCCAAAGGAGAATTCCTAAAATAAGGAAAGGGAGGGCCTGTGAAAGACCCAGCAACCCTACCCTCATGAACTTCTTTATCAATTTTCCTTCTAACCTCAGACATATGCAAAGAAACAGAAGGCAAGTTATCAACAACAGTACAACCAGAACCCAGAAATGACAGCAGCATAAAACCGTGTAAAAAACCATCATGCAAAATGAGTGCTGTCTGACGATATGGATACTGCAGGAGCCATGGTAACATGTTTCAAAGAATCACCGGAGTGGTTGCTTTTGAGAAAAAGATCCTTGGAGACACTCGTAGCACAAAAATTGCATTCATGTTTATACTTGCAAAAATCGGGTCATTTACATTGCCCATCATTAAATCGAAAACAAATACCCCTCTTATAAGGTACAGAAGGAGGAACTGGATGTGGCTTAAATTGTTTTGAGGCAATGAAAGATTCAGCCATAAGCCGACATCTTTAACCCCCCATTTCATGGACTTATGCACAGACAACTTCTGACGAAACGATTCGTCATAAGCGAACCAGGAAAGCCCAGGAAAATTCTTGTATGCCTCCAAAATTATTTCTACATGCTGAAACAAACCACAGCACAAATCAGGTCTCTTTTCCCCCAAAATGCTAGCAAAAACACAGAACGCTTGTAACCAATTATTAAAAGACCGTGGTACACTTTTACGTTTATCATCCTTACATTCATCCATGTCTCTATTATCGGTCCTATACTCTTTTTAGATGAAGGGATCAAAGAGAGGAGATCAATATAATCGCCTCTCCATATTTTTTCTTTAACATTAACACTCAAGAGAAAACCTAAAGGCGACAATTCGCATGTAATCTCTTATTTTAAGCAAGCTTCAGGGACATGCAATACAGAACCTACAACATAAATGACTAAATGCTAAGATTGTGTCAATTTCCACAGGACACAATGACACACACATTTCTCAAAGTTCATAAAAGCACAAAAAGTCCATGAGTAATCCAGTGAATCCAAACAATCGTGTATAATCAAACAGCATGCTGAAAAGGGTGACAAATCTATGTGCCCACCACCAATATTCAGAGTGGCCTCTCACCTGATAACAGGGACCCTTTAATTATAGAGGGTCATAATAGGCATCCCCTTAAGGGTCATATAGGTATGAAGCACCTCGGTTCAGCATACAGAAACTTCCGTCATGAGGCTGGATCAGGACACTTGGACAATGCAGTGGCATATGTAATAGAGAATAATGGCAAAGATAGTGCTCTCCGTATAGACAATTTTATTAAAAAGATAAAAAATATATACACTCACAGATAAAGCACTATACCAGTGCAAGTAAGCAGGCTAGAGCGATTATGTGTAAACATGATTCACTGAGGATGCGTGATGGCCACGGGTGACGTCACAACGTATCCTCGTTCTGGACGTGTTGCGTCCCAGTGGGCGGGGACTTCTTCAGCAGATGGAGATACGACGTGGGCACCCGCGCTTTATCCTAGGTAAGTAACCATGGCAATAATAAACAAACCATGGCCGGCGTATCCAAACCCAGGGAATCAATTCCGGAAGTGTCCTCTTACAGCGTAAAGTGAACAAACGGAAACTGGTCTGTGTACACCAATGATGGACAGATATTGATAACAAAAAATTAATATATATAACACTAATGAATTAATAAAATGCATCATTCCACATAGGATATGTGCAATGTAAAAACATTATATTATATATAAGGGAATTAAAATATAATTCCTGAAAAGATAAAATATATTAAAAATAAAAAGTGAACATAAATATGTGAATCATCCACGGCCATCGATTGCTCCTAAATATCGATACATAAACGATCAGAAATAAAACAATTGGTATCAAAGTCTACATTTAACCCTTCGGGGCAAAGAACTCTGGTTTCATATATCCAGTAAGACTCCCTTTTGCTTAGTTGTCTAATAAAATGTCCACCCCTCCAGTGCTTAGTGACCCTTTCGATCCCCCAGAATTTCAAACTTTTATTATTCTGTTGATGAACTAATTTGAAATGTCTGGACACATTGTGGGATTTAAGGCCTTTTTTAATATTATTAACATGTTCAGCCAATCTTACATGTAGGGGTCTAGAAGTTCTGCCGATATACTGGAGCCCGCAGCCGCACTCCACCTACAGTATCACAAGTAATTAATTGCTTAATATTGTACTCCTTGTTGGTGGCTGATGCAAGAAATTTTTTTCGCTTTTTAAGATTTCCTTTGGCATGCTTACATGGGACACATCTTCCACATGCATAAAAGCCTCCCAAAAAGGAAAACAACCTATCCGAAGTGGGGACTGGGGGATTTAAGACACCAGGGGCCAAACGATCCCTTAATGAGGGGGCTTTTTTGTAAATAAATTGTGGTCGGTCTGGTAATACAGGGCCTAGGACTCTGTCCTGCTTAAGGATAGACCAATTCTTTTGTATAATCCTCTCAAATTTACGATATTGTACATTATAGTCCAACACCATTTTGAAATTATGGTTATCTACATTAGAATCCTTAATGGCGTTGGAAATCAATGTACTTCTATCCAATGATCTGACTCTAGTGATTTCTTCCTCTAAAACAAGTCGATCATAACCTTTTTGCTCAAACCTAGAAGTAAGGACTTGAGACTGCATAACAAAATCGTCCTCAGAGGTACAGTTGCATCGTAACCTAATAAACTGTCCCCTGGGGATGTTGCACAACCAAGAACGGTGATGGCAACTCCCCAGGGGGATATACGAGTTACGATCGGTAGGTAAAACCTAAAGGCGATAATTCGCATGTAATCACTTATTTTAAGCAAGCTTCAGGGACATGCAATACAGAACCTACAACAGAATGAGGATCAGCAACTTTGGTAGCCATAGCAACTGAAGTACAAACAGGAGTACCCACAGCCGGCTGAGCAAGCCATACAGGGGAAACACTTGTACTTAGCTGGGGCAACGAATCAACTTTATTACAATCAGACGAAAATTTTGACATAAAGTTAGACATTTTAACAATTCACTTGACTCACCCTGGGCAGTCATAACAACCGGGATGGATGGATTATTATCGTCAGAGGGCTGTTGTTGCAATGCCATCTCATCCATTTTCCCTGAGCGATGATCACCATCTGTAAATACAGCAACCTTAGATCGATTAAATTCAGCAGGAAATACACTAGAATGAATTCCAGCAGAACAATCATTGCTCTGGCTTTTGTTTGAGCAGGGTTTAGCAAACTTCAAAGACATTCAGAAGCCAAACGCTATTAAATTTAATCGATGCAAAGAATAATCAAAAATAATCATGGTAGGCAGGAACTACCCTAAGGAACATTTACCAGTGCAAACATTTTTCTTTTAAATCCTTTTGGCTGGGAGCAGTGTTTTTTTTTTAAAGCACTGACAGTTACAAAGGAAATTTGGTTTTAGAGTGCCTGCAAATGACACACCCTTCTGGCTTTGATGAAAAAAACCCCACAGAAACACAGACTCCTCCAAAGGTATCCAGAAATATCTGAATGACCTTTGGAGGGGTCTATATGTTTTTTTTTCGTTTTTTTTAAATGCAGCTTAATCGGTGTCATTTGTTTTACTTTGCAAATATTACTTTTGCTGTAGCACATCCTACAGCAAGAATAAAGGAAAAAAGAATGCATAGAGTCCCATCCCCCCTAAAAAAAAATAAGTTAAGGATTTTAAGAGGGAATTTAACACAAAAAAGTGGGAGATTCCTTTAAAAAAACCATACCAGGCCCCTAAACTGAATATGCTTAGCTTGGAGCGGGGGACAAGCATTCACCCCATGCTTCCTGAAACATACCAGGCCACATGCCCTCAACATGACCCCCTTGGTAAAGGACCGTGTCCCCATGTTGATGAGGACAAGGTCCTCTTCCCCACAACCCTGGCCCAGTGATTGTGGGGTTCTTCACTGTGTATTTTTTTTTATGCCTGCTGCTCACTGACTTGCCAAAATACGAACCTGGTGCACATGTGACCAATCCTGAGATGTCATCAGATATATAAGGGAAGAGGCAGTGATAGTAGTGACATCATCGTCAAGAAGTTTTTAAATATGGAAGCAGTAGAAATACTACCCTTCTGGTCTGCCTCGTTAAGGAGGGTGCTAGCACATCAGCCCACTGCTCCTTGTGTAGCACCAGCTGTTGAGGTGTAGAAAACACCCTCTGTGTCACCATCTACCCATCTATCAAGGCAAGGCCTGTATCTGCAACTGTAGGACACATTTTCTTGTATTTTTTCCCTCCATTAAGGCCTGGTGCATATCTGCTGGGAGATTTGCTCCTTGATGGTTAGCATTTGCCAATATGAGCTGATTAAAAAGCGCCTCTATGTTCTTAAACAATGGGTGTCTGTAAGGTGCTTCATCCAAGCTCCAAGTTGTAAAGTAGACACTCTCAACCATGCAAGCAGACTCAACATGCATGGTTTTACCATGCATTAAAGCAGTAAACCATGCCGGAGATGCCCAGGAACAGTACAAACAAGTTTGTGTTCTACTTCTATTCTGCAAGTCAGCAAACAAACACAGTTCAATGAAGGATGGCTTTGTACAGCAACTCTATAGCACAAAACAACAAAAGCATCTGCTTGTCCAGGTTAAAAACTAAACGCAGGCCAGTTCCTCAGTAACAGGGTGCCCCTAATGAAGTCCCCAAACAAACTGGTACCTTTTTAGCGTTCTGGCTGCACTCAGCCTTTTCACCCAGCAGTGGGCTCACACAGCAGGGAGTGAGAGAGAGAGGTTGCTGTGAGCATACTTTACCTTGCATATATAAAAGGTGACAGGCTACCTTTAAGAAGTGGACCCTATGACTGAAGGCTTTATCCCACCCAAAAGTTCTCACACCTAAAGGTTTCCCCACATCATTCATAAACCACGCAGCCCCTCGTCATATGTATGTGAGAAACTTAGATGGCACATATAGTATAAACCATCCATAAGCTGCCAGCCAGCGTCTCACAACAAAAATATACAGTATACCCAAAATGAATGCAAAAATGTCAAGAGATTACATAGTAGTGGATCATTGGTAGGTTAGAGAATGTCTGAAAATATTTGCCGTTTTCAAAACAGTCTGATCCAGGTGGAATCTCACATTTTCTGGGCTGATTCAATCATCCTCCTGTAATCAATAGCCATACTGTACACTTTACAACTAGCATAAATAAAAATAAGCTGTAGCAATAAGTGTCCTTTTTTATGTCCACCCCTCCCCCACTCCATGCTAGATTTGCCATGATGCTACAATCAAGATCTTGACCACTGATGAAAACTGAATACTAACCCTTTCCCTAAATCTCTTTTGCTCCCTTATTTAAGTTGAATGCCTCATTACATACAGAATTTTCATACAGGTCTTTCTCTTCAACTTTTACTCACTCAAATGCAACCTACCCAGGGACTGAAAGAGAAGACACTAAAAAGAAGAGAAGATATTATATTTGTGAAAGAACCAGTGCTGTTTAGGGAGAAGGAGGAAGTGTACTGGGTGTAACCATCTGATTCATCATCATTTAGCAATTCCAAAGACAAACATGTTGTTCAATTGACAATGCCAGGTGCTTGGGTAAGATGAATGAGTTGGTACTTTACAAAAGGACAGCACTTTCTTTTAGTTTTAGCTGAGGGTGAAAAATGCCTGGGCATTTTATGCAGGACAAGGTTAGTACACTTGTTTAAACATCAAACTATTAAAAAAAACTGTGTTTTGTGGCCATGGTACTCTAGCAGATAGGCTATATTCATCCTGAAGAAGTATCATGGAATTTTTTTTGCACTTATACATTTTGAATCTGCTTGTACTTATGGACCCATAAGCACTTTATAAGCACCTACACGTAATAAAAAGGTGATCTGCCATAACAAGATGAGTTCATATATTTTGTGGGTAGTACTGAATGATGTTGTTTCAGTGCCACTTTTAGATTTTATTTAGATAATGATAACTATTTTTTTAACCACTTCAATACCAGGCACTTAGACACCTTCCCGCCCAGGCCAATTTTCAGCTTTCAGCGCTGTCGCAATTTGAATGACAATTGCGCGGCCATGCTACACTGTACCCATACAAATTTTTTATCATTTTGTTCCCACAAATATAGCTTTCTTTTGGTGGTATTTGATCACCTCTGCGGTTTTTATTTTTTGCGCAAAAAAATTAAAAAAAAGACCAAAATTTTCAAAAAAAAACAAGTTTTTCTTTGTTTCTGTTAACATTTTTTTGTAAATAAGTATGTTTTCTTCTTCAGTGACGGGCACTGATATGGCTGCACTGACGGGCACTGATAGGTGGCACTGGTATACGGCACTGATGGGCACTCATAGGTGGCACCAATGGGCACTCATAGGCAGCACTGATGGGCACTCGTAGGTGGCATTGATTGGTACATATGGGTGGCACTGATGGGTACTTATGGGTTGCACTGATGGGCACTGATAGGTGGGCACTGATGGGCACAGATGGGCATTGACAGGTGGCACCGATGGGCAATGACAGGTGGCACTGAACACACTGATTGGTGGCACTGATTAAACTTATTGGTGGCATTGCTGGGCAGATCTGAAACATAATGGTGCCAATCAGTGCCTATTTTTGAGCACTGATTGGCACAGATTGGGCACATGTGGATGGCCATGGGGTACATACCTGGCCATTCACATGTTACCCCTTCCCTGGTGGTCCTAGTGGCGATCCCTGGTGGTCCAGTCTGGTGATCTGAGGGGGGGCTGATAAACAATCAGCGCAGACCCCCCTGTCAGGAGAGCCGCCGATCAGCTCTCCTCTACTCGCATCTGTCAGACGCGAGTGAGGAAAATCCAATCAACGGCTCTTCCTATTGACAGCGTGATCAGCCATGATTGGCTGGAGGCTCTGCTGGAGGCTCTTTACCAATATCGGTGGAGCGGTGTGTCAGGCTGACACACCGCTCCACCGATCGCCATGATGCGCTCCCCCGCGGGCGCGCGGCGGCATGTTATCCTGCTGGACGTCATATGACACCCAGTCAGGATAACTGAACTACCGCCTGGCCGTCACCTGCTATGGGCCGGGCAGGAAGTGGTTAATATCTGGATGAATACTCCAAATAATCAATGTCTCATATACATATTTTATATATTTCCATATATTTATTTATTCCATATATTTATATGGAACTGCATATAGATGTGCGTAGTTCAAAGTTAATCATAGGTAAAAAATGAGCATCAATGTACAATATTTAACAGGTGCTACGGCTCATAGCGTGCTTTTGTCTCCAGGGAACCGTCTAACATGTTTCGACCAATAGGACATCTTCAGAGGCATCAGAGGATACATTTTGTAAGTACAGTCTTAATAAACTTTTTAACCTATTTAAACATGCTTCACTATGCGTTTCTTTATCTTTGTCACATGGGTTCATTCCTTTTGACTAGTGATTTGAGTAGAGTGGAATGTGATATTTGGATGTACTTTGCTGGATTTTTTTCAATTGATCTCTGATTTGATGTAAGCCATTCCATT
Source organism: Lithobates clamitans (assembly GCA_037952925.1). Taxonomy (NCBI): domain Eukaryota; kingdom Metazoa; phylum Chordata; class Amphibia; order Anura; family Ranidae; genus Lithobates; species Lithobates clamitans. The sequence goes on along the minus strand of JBBGZY010000458.1, from coordinate 817,254 downwards.
GGTTGATCACGCTGCCGAGCCCTCTATTCATTGCTGGATGTGCGAGATTTTTTTTTGATCCTTATTACAATGCCTGTTTTGATCTGCCTTCTGGTAAGGAGACTAGATTTAAACACTGTGGTGTGGTGTGCTGTAATCTCACACTGAAGCTGGTGCGGGGATCTCATCTCTTCCTTTCAACGTACATTTTTGGACTGTATATATTTATGATTTTTAGCACTGCATATGGACCTTTTATTCTATTTTTATTTTGTAATCAACACAAATTATGCTGGCTGCTAATTTGTTTGTACTTTCTTTTTTTTGAGTGCGGATATTCCCATACATTTTTTTATAATAATAATAATAATAATAATAATAATAATAAGAGACCTTTTAAAAAATATAAAAATGAAGGAACGCCATCATCATTTAAATGTTACAAGGATTACAACAGAATATGTAAAAGTAAATCAAGGCTGCAAAAATTCAAAAGGAACGTCAAATCCAAAGAAATTCTTTGAGTATATTAATTTTAAAAAGTTCAGGTCTGAGCAGGTAGGCCCTTTGCAAAATAACCTAGAGTAGGTGACTGGGGACAAAGAGAAGGTGAATTAATTTAATACCGTCTTCAGCTCTGTGTATACATGGGGGAGCTCATGTCCATAATGAGGATGGTATTGACATAGCCCCAAATGAATCATTATGGCTCAAAATTGATATGGTCCAGAAATATTTAGACAGCATAAAGGTGAGTGTCATTTCAAAGCCATTATTTCTAATTTTCAGGTACTCTTTAACCACTTCAGCTCTGGAAGATTTAGCCCCCCTTCATGACCAGGCCATGATTTGCGATACGGCGCTGCGTTACTTTAACTGTCAATTGCGTGGACGTGTGACACTGTACCCAATAAAAAGGATGGCTTTTTTTTTGCACAAATAGAGCTTTCTTTTGGTGGTATTTGATCACCTCTGCGTTTATTATTTTTTTGCACTATAAACAAAAAACGACTGACAATTTTGAAAAAAAAGCAATAATTTTTAATTTCTGATCTAAAAAAATCCAATAAAAACACGTAAAAAAAAATCTAAATTCTTCATCAGTTTAGGCCAATATGTATTCTGCTATATTTTTGGTAAAAAAAAAATTCCCAATAAGCGTATATTAATTGCTTTGTGCAATAATTATAGCATCTACAAACTATGGGATATATTTATGGAATTTGTATTTTTTTATTTTACTAGTAATGGCGGTGATGAGTGACTTATATCAGGACTGTGATATTGCAGCGGACAAATCGGGCACCTAACTGACACTTTTGACATTTTTTTGGGAACAAGTGACACTAATACAGTTCTAAAAATATGTGCTGTCACTGTACTAATGACACTGGCTGGGAAAGGGTTAACATCAGGGGGCGATCAAAGGGTTAACTGTGTGCCTAGCTGGTGTTTCATTGTAGTGGGGCAGGTGCTTTTACTAGTGGACAGCATGGATTGGTGTTACTGTTTACAGAAACACAGGATCCATGCCTTCTGTATTTAAAAAAAATGGCAATCTGCCTTGTTTCCATAGGCAGATAGCCATTCTGCCTGTGTACAGAATGATCAGCAGGTGCCTTTGGACATCAGGTCCGCGGGACTTGAAGATCAGCTCCTGCTGTGTAGAATCACAGCAGGAGCGAGCTGCCACTGGCGCATACTTGTGCCTGATCACACACACACATATATATATATATATATATATATATATATATAACCTGGGGGACAGGTAGCAGGCACAAAAAGCTCCCTGGGATGAGCAGTCTTTCAGGCACAGATACCAAATCCAGTGAAATAGTGACAAAGTGCGGTGTTTATTTGTGATATATACAAGTCTATATACAGGTGCTGTACAGTGTTCCAAAAAAAACAAATAGGAACAAAAATAGCCAAAACAAAACCTAGCCGTGTCTCGGCACTAACTAAACAATATTTACAGATCCTAGCTACCAGGCTAAGCAAGCCTACAGCTTGTCAGCTTCCACATACCTTTTTGCTCTCCTACACAGAAGTAGTCTGAGTATCCCAGGCCAAGAGCAAGGGCTGTCTTGCTCAGGTGAGCTTAAATTAGCCTGGGGCAGAGGACCAAAACCTGAACCGGACCATGGATCAGAGATCCCTGAACCTGTATGAGAGGAGCCTGGGAGATGTATAAACCCCGAACAGGACTTTTCCTGTCTCTCTCTGGGACGCTCTGCTACATATCCCTCCCCCTTGTTTCAACCCCAGGGTTGGAACACCTGTAGCCCAACAGGAGTGAACACGGGACAGGGCATCTACATTCCCCATCTCAACACCTGGCCTGTGTTTTACAGTGAATGAGTAATCCTGTAGAGCCAAAAACCACCGGTTCACCCGTCTATTAGTCTCCTTTTTTTGGGCCATCCATTTCAGAGGAGCATAGTCAGTTATTAACTGGTGTCCTAACAAATAGTACCTGAGTGCGTCCACAGCCCACTTTATGGCTAAACACTCCTTTTCAATGACTGCATACCTTTGCTCATGGTCATTGAGCTTTCTGCTTAGGTACACCACAGGGTGTTCTTCCCCATTGTGTACCTGTGATAGTACTACCCCGATAACAACATCAGATGCATCCGTCTGAACCAAAAAACCTTTGGAGAAATCGGGGGAGTACAGTACTGGTTGTGCACAAAGAGCCTTCTTCAGGACTTGGAAAGATTCCTCTGCTACTGGGGACCATTTCACCATTGCAGAGTCTTTCCCTTTCGTAAGGTCTGTCAGTGGGGCAGCTATAGTTGCAAAATTTGGGATAAATCTTCTATAAGATAGAAAGGCCCTGACCTGCTTCTTGTTTGCAGGACGTGGTCATTCCTGGATTTTATTCACTTGAGGTTTTATGACACCACGCCCAATAGTGTAGCCCAAATACTTGGCTTCCTCTAGACCAATGGCACATTTTTTTGGATTTGCTGTAAAACCTTCTTTGAAGAGGGAATCGAGGACAGCCTGGACACGGGGCAAGTGAGAATCCCAGTCAGTGCTATGTACCACTATGTCATCTAGATATGCTGCTGCATATTGTCTGTGGGGTCTTAGAGTCCTGTCCATGGCCCTCTGAAATGTGGCGGGGGCATTTTGCAACCCAAAAGGCATTTTTTTATATTGAAAGGAACCCTCCGGAGTCACAAATGCAGTCTTCTCTTTGGCACTACCAGTCAGGGGTATTTGCCAATAACCTTTTGTCAAGTCCAAAGTGGTCAGATAGCAAGCCTTGCCAAGTCGGTCTATAAGTTCGTCCACTCTGAGCACGTGTCTAACTTTGTCACTGCATTAAGCTTCCTGAAGTCATTACAGAACCTCCAAGTGCCATCCGGTTTTGGGACTAACACGATGGGGCTAGACCAGTCACTATTGGATTCCTCAATGACATCTAGCTCCAACATTCTTTTAACTTCCTCGCTGATGTCCTTTCTCCTCGCTTCAGGAATTCGGTATGGTTTGAGCTTGACACGAACCCCAGGTTCAGTAACAATATCATGCTGAACTGCTGAAGTTGTGCCGGGTAACTCTGAAAATTTCTCTCTATTTCTTATCAGGAATTCTCTAGTTTCCTGATTTTGAGAATATGACAGGGTGTCTGGAATCGTGACCTCAGAGATCAGAGGGGACTCAGTACCCTTAGGCGTTACTGGGAGGGACCTCGCAGTTAACGCCAGTCTATCCTTCCAGGGCTTTAACAGGTTTATGTGGTAAATCTGTTCGGGCTTCCTTTTTCCTGGTTGATATATTTTGTAATTGACCTCCCCAACTCTTTCAATTACTTCAAAGGGACCCTGCCACTTAGCCAGGAACTTGCTCTCAACAGTGGGAACTAACACTAGGACCCTATCACCAGGTGAGAAAACACGCAGGGCCGGATTTCCCACAAGGCCACCGAGGCCAGGCCTCGGGGCGGCAGTGGTACAGGGGCCGCCCACAGACTATTTTTTTTTTTTTCTCGGAGGATGGGGCACGGCCGCAGCGGGGTGTGTTATCAGAAAGCCACCACGCTGTGGCATTCTGGGAGCTGTAGTCCAGGCGAGCGCTCTCTGATTGGCCGAACAGGGTCATGTGAGGGCGGCCGTCATGGGCACCTTTGATTGGCCCAGGGGAGCTAGTCACTGTGGAGGCGGGGCTGGTCTGTGCGTAAACGCGACCACTTGCTGCGGGAATCCCGCCTCTCTGCCTGGCGTGCTGACGTGCTGTATGTCTTCTGAGGTCTCGCGCTCTCTCATCTACCCCCTCACAGTCAGTGTACCCTCTCTCTATCAGCCCGTCCCTCTCTCTATGCCCCGCCCCTCTAGGTCAGCCCGTCCCTCTCTGTCAGTGCCCCCTCTATCAGCCCCTCCTCTCTGTCAGTGCCCCCCCTCTCAGTGCCCACCCCCTCTCTGTCAGTGCCCCCCCTCTGTCAGTGCCCCCCCTCTGTCAGTGACCTCCCCTCTCTGTCAGTGCCCTCCCCTCTCTGTCAGTGCCCCCACCTCTCTGTCAGTGCCCTCCCTCTCTGTCAGTGCCCCCCCTCTCTGTCAGTTACCCCCCTCTCTGTCAGTGCCCTCCCCTCTCTGTCAGTGCCCTCCCCTCTCTGTCAGTGCCCCCCCTCTCTGTCAGTGCCCCCCTCTCTGTCAGTGCCCCCCTCTCTGTCAGTGACTCCCCTCTCTGTCAATGCCCCCCTCTGTCAGTGACCCCCTCTCTGTCAGTGACCCCCTCTCTGTCAGTCCCCCCCTCTCTGTCAGTGACCCCCCCTCTGTCAGTGCCCCCCCTCTGTCAGTGCCCCCTCTCTATCAGTGCCCTCCCCTCTCTGTCAGTGCCCTCCCCTCTCTGTCAGTGCCCCCACCTTTCTGTCAGTGCCCCCCCTCTCTGTCAGTGCCCCCCTCTCTGTCATTGCCTCCCCTCTCTGTCAATGCCCCCTCTCTGTCAATGCCCCCTCTCTGTCAGTGACCCCCTCTCTGTCAGTGACCCCCTCTCTGTCAGTGCCCCCCTCTCTGTCAGTGACCCCCCCTCTGTCAGTGCCCCCCTCTCTGTCAGTGACCACCCTCTCTGTCAGTGACCCCCCTCTGTCAGTGCCCCCCTCTGTCAGTGCCCCCCTCTCTGTCAGTGCCCCCCCTCTGTCAGTGCCCCCCCTCTGTCAGTGCCCCCCTCTCTGTCAGTGCCCTCCCCTCTCTGTCAGTGCCCAGCCCTCTCTGTCAGTGCCCAGCCCCCTCTGTCAGTGCCCCCTCTCTATCAGTGCCCTCCCCTCTCTGTCAGTGCCCTCTCCTCTCTGTCAGTGCCCCCACCTTTCTGTCAGTGCCCCCCTCTCTGTCAGTGCCCCCCTCTCTGTCATTGCCTCCCCTCTCTGTCAATGCCCCCTTTCTGTCAATGCCCCCTCTCTGTCAGTGACCCCCTCTCTGTCAGTGCCCCCCTCTCTGTCAGTGCCCCCTCTCTGTCAGTGACTCCCCTCTCTGTCAATGCCCCCCTCTGTCAGTGACCCCCTCTCTGTCAGTGACCCCCTCTCTGTCAGTCCCCCCCTCTCTGTCAGTGACCCCCCCTCTGTCAGTGCCCCCCCTCTGTCAGTGCCCCCTCTCTATCAGTGCCCTCCCCTCTCTGTCAGTGCCCTCCCCTCTCTGTCAGTGCCCCCACCTTTCTGTCAGTGCCCCCCCTCTCTGTCAGTGCCCCCCTCTCTGTCATTGCCTCCCCTCTCTGTCAATGCCCCCTCTCTGTCAATGCCCCCTCTCTGTCAGTGACCCCCTCTCTGTCAGTGACCCCCTCTCTGTCAGTGCCCCCCTCTCTGTCAGTGACCACCCTCTCTGTCAGTGACCCCCCCTCTGTCAGTGCCCCCCTCTGTCAGTGCCCCCCTCTCTGTCAGTGCCCCCCCTCTGTCAGTGCCCCCCCTCTGTCAGTGCCCCCCCTCTGTCAGTGCCCCCCTCTCTGTCAGTGCCCTTCCCTCTCTGTCAGTGCCCAGCCTTCTCTGTCAGTGCCCAGCCCTCTCTGTCAGTGCCCTCCCCTCTCTGTCAGTGCCCCCCTCTCTGTCAGTGCCCCCCCTCTCTGTCAGTGCCCCCCCCTCTCTGTCAGTGCCCCCCCCTCTGTCAGTGCTCTCCCCTCTCTGTCAGTGCCCTCCCCTCTCTGTCAGTGCCCTCTCCTCTCTGTCAGAGCTCACCCCTCTGTCAATGCCCCCCCCTTTGTCAGTGCCCTCCCCTCTCTGTCAGCCGCAGCAGAGTGCACCATGCCAGCCAGCCACCCACTGACCTATAGCAGGGAGCCAGGTCAGCCTCTCGCAGCAGTGTGCACCGTGCCAGACACCCACCCACCCACTGACCCACAGCAGAAAAACAGCCAGCCACAACAGGAGCCACCCACGGTGACCCACCCACACCAGGGAGCCAGCCAGCCACAGCAGGGTGCTGAGCAGCCACCCACTGGAACCAGCCACAGAGGACATGGGAGTCAGCCACCAACAGGAGCCAGCCAGCCACCAACAGCAGCCAGCCACAGGGGACATGGGAGCCAGCCAGCCACAAAGGACACAGGAGCCAGCCAGCCTCCAAAAGGAGCCAGCCACAGAGGACGCGGGAGCCAGCCAGCCACAGAGGATGCGGGAGCCAGCCAGCCACAGAGGACGCGGGAGCCAGCCAGCCACAGAGGACGCGGGAGCCAGCCAGCCACCAACAGGAGCCAGCCACAGAGGACGCGGGAGTCAGCAACATCTGCAGTACCCATAGTTAAGGTAAGAGGAGCGCTACACAGTGCCAATTTTATTTTTACTTTGTGAGAGGTTGGGGCAGGGGTGAGAGTCATGGCACAAGGAGGGTGTCCCATGAGGAACAGAGTGAATGAAGGTGTTCACTGTACACTCTGTTAGATAGAGGCCCCCTCCAGGTCCCATTATACTCCTTTTCAGTCTCTAATGGGACTTGGTGGGGACTCTTTCTAACAGATTCTATAATGGACACTGAATGGGCCTCTGTTAGAGAGACCCCCCTCCAGGTCCCATTAGACTCCTTTTGAAGTCTCCAATGGGTCCTGGAGAGGGTCTCTCTCTAACAGAGACTTTCTAATGGACACTGTTAGAGAGAGACCCCCTCTCCAGGTCCCATTAGACTCTGTTGTAGTCTCTAATGGGGCCTGGAAGGGACACTTTCTAACAGCAAGGAGCCAGGCCAGCCACCTGCAGCAATGTGCACTGTGCCTGCCAGCCACCCACCCACTGACCCACAGCAGGGAGCCTACTGGCCGCTAGCCATGGCCTGTGCGTTCCGCTGGCCTGTGGGTCTTGTTGGCCATGGCCAGCTCCCAGCAGGATCAAGAGACCATGACCAGCTCACAGCAGGACCCACAGTGTTGAGGGCTATTTTTAGACTACTAGGTGGGCACTGGTCTGGGGCAGGGTAAATAGGGTGTATGGGGGGGTAGATGGTATGTGGGGTTCAGCTGCGGGTGTCACGGTCTCTCACCCCAGCGATGGCAGCTGCCTGTGCCAGCTCAGCAGGTCCCTGCGCTGATAGGCACTGGTGAGGCTGCACTGATGGGCACTGGTGATGGTGAGCTGATTCGGTGGTTCAGTGGGCCACTTGACGTGACTTGCCCCCCAGGCATAAGGCTGCCAGCCCTGCCCTGTTGGCCGGCCCCCCTCCGCACTAACATAGCAGCATGGCAGGTCCATGCCTTCTCTAATATCACTGCACTGCCCCCTCCCCACACTGCCTTTCTTATTCACACAAAACATGAAGCGCGGCCGCTCTAGACAAAGGGCAGGACTCCATGTCTTGTGTGAGTAAGGTAGGGTTCTTTGGGGAGGGGGGAGTGCTGTGCTGTAAAGAAGTTTGATATTGAGAGAGAACTGTGATGGGGGTCAGTCTGTGATTGAAGGGGTCAGTCTGTGATTTGGGGGGTCAGTCTTTGATAGGGAGTCTGTGATGGGTCAGGACCAGTTTGTGATGGGGGTCAGTCTGTGATGGGGGGTCAGTCTGTGATGGGTCAGTCTGTAATGGGGTTCTGTGATGGGGGTCAGTCTGTAATGAGGGGTCTGTGATTTGGGGGGTCAGTCTGTGATGGGAGAGGTCAGTCTGTGATGGGTCAGTCTGTAATGGGGGTCTGTGATGGGGGTCAGTCTGTAATGAGGGGTCTGTGATTTGGGGGGTCAGTCTGTGATGGGGGGGTCAGCCTGTGATGGGTCAGTCTGTAATGAGGGTCTGTGATGGGGGTTTGTGATGAGGCAGGGGGGATGTGACGTAAGGGGGGGGGCTAAGGACACTGATGGAAAAGGGGGTTGTGATGTAAAAGGGGGTATGTGATGTAAAGGGGGGACTGAGGACACTGATGCAAAAGGGGGTCTGTGATGTGATGTGAAGGGGGGGACTGAAGACACTGATGTAAAAGGGGGTCTGTGATTTCTGCACTAGCAAAACACAGGTCTCTGCAAGGGTAATAGGAAACAATTGTTTTCTATGTGTCCTGTTCACACTGCAACAGCACCAGTGCGTGCTGAGCAGTGTGGTGCAAAATGCATGCTGTTTCTATGCACTGCAACTGAGCTGTGATGCATAGAAATGAATGAAATGTATTTGCATAAAGAACTATTTACGATCATCTTTGGGTGAAGAAAGACTGAACAGTTTAGCTTTACTTGCCATTGAGTCAGAACGTTTAAATACTTTGTCCTACGAAGATATTATCGATGAGTTTGCCAAAAGAAAAGTTAGAACTAAAAAATTGTAGGGAGTTTCTTACTGCTATAATCTTTAAAAGGCATTTTCTGCATTACAGAGAATTTTCAGTCTGTACAATTAAAGCCAGTTATTTTCAGTGTTCTCGTGTGTGGAGATATGTTTTTAATTGATCTATTGTAGCAGTCATCGATAAAGGATGAGAATGGTGGTGTGGGTGTGTGTGTGTGTGTGTGTGTGTGTGTGGGGGGGGGGGGGGGCATTGAAGGACCCGGCCTTGGGGCAGCAAAGGGAGTAAATCCGGGCCTGAAAACACGGAGTTGGGCCCCCCTGTTGTATATCCTCTGTTGAGCTGTTTGGGCCTGCAGTAAGTGTTCTTTTACCATCGGCATGATTGCTGCAATCCTGTCCTGCATTTGAGTGACATGCTCAATGACACTTTTATGGGGTGTCTGCTCCCCCTCCCAAGTTTCTTTGGCTATGTCCAAGAGTCCCCGAGGGTGTCTCCCATAAAGCAACTCAATTGGAGAGTACTCCGTGGAGAACTGGGGAACCTCCCTGATGGCAAACTTCAAGTATGGTATCAGGAAGTCCCAGTTTTTCCCATCCTTGTCAACAACCTTTTTTAACATGCTCTTTAATGTTTTATTGAAGCGTTCCACCAAGCCATCCATTTGAGGATGGTACACCGAGGTTCGCAATTGCGTCACCTTAAATAACTTGCACAGCTCTTTAGTTATTCGTGACATAAATGGGGTGCCCTGGTCTGTAAGGACTTCTTTAGGGATTCCAACACGACTGAACACCATAAACAGCTCTTTGGCAATGTTTTTAGCAGACGCGGTGCGTAAGGGAATGGCCTCTGGGTAACGGGTAGCATAATCCATGATTACGAGGATATGCTGATGACCTCGGGCAGACTTAGGGAGTGGACCCACAAGGTCCATGGCAATCCTCTCAAAGAGCACTTCAATAATGGGCAAGGGCACTAAAGGACTTCGGAAGTGGGGACAGGATTGACAATAATTCTCAATATCCTTCTGTATCCCGGACCAATAAAACCTGCGCAACACCCTTTCAGTAGTTTTCTCAACCCCTAAATGACCTCCTAGCAAGTGCCCATGGGCAAGTTCCAACACCACCCGTCTGTATGGCTTAGGGACCACCAACTGTTCAACCACTCCATCATTTTTTTTACATACACGATACATTAAATCCTCATTGCTGCTAAAATAAGGAAAACAGAGCCTGTCCCCTGATTCAACAGGTACATCATTAATCACCATTACATTTTCCTAGGCCCTGACCTCCTCAGGCTCCTCCAGCTCTCCTGCCATAACTGAGAAAGGAAAACCCGGGGAGCCCTGAGAAGAGTCCCCAGAACCCACATTGTCAGTAGCGGCCAGGAGTTCTGGCTCTGTCACTGAGTCAGCTACTGCGACCGGGTCGGGACGATCCCACAGTTCCCAAAACTTAGGGAAGTCCCTACCAATGATGGCCTTGTGCACCAAGTGGGGCACAAGTCCGACCGGATGTGTCACCGTACCTAAGCCAGTTTTAAACTGAACAGTGGCTATAGGATACTCGCGGGTATCCCCATGTACACAGATCACAGCAACTTTTTTAGCATGCAAATTCACAGTTTCAACCATCTCAGCTGTAACCAAAGTCACTAGACTTCCAGAGTCCAGCAAGGCCGTAATAGGCTTATTATTAACAGTCATTTGGCACATGTGTTTTCCCATACTTGGTGCTGCAGGGCATGAAACAGCAGCAAATATAGACTACCTTCTAATAGATAGATCACACTGCATTGGTTCATCTGCCAATGGACAATTTGCTGCAACATGTCCCAGTTCTTGGCAACGAAAACACCTGATGTTTCCCCAGTTTGGTTTGCTGACAGGCAGTAGCTTCCCTTGTTTGGGATGCCAAACTTCAGTCCTGGCACCAAAAATCCTCCCCCCTATTTCCTTGCCATGCTTACCACCCACTTCCCCTGGAACAGTCTTACCGGTTGCCTGGGGAGACAGTGGCTTTGGGCGGAAAGTCCGTGCGGCTGTAGGGGTGGCGACCAGGTTCTCTGCAGCAAAGTACCTTTCAACAAGTTCCACGAGGTTGTCCGCCGAGTTGGGGTCTCCTTGACTCACCCACTTCTGCAGGGGAACTGGTAGCGACCTCAGGAACCGGTCCATGACCACACGCTCCACTATTTGTGGCCCAGACAGGGACTCTGGCTGTAGCCATTTTCTCACCAAGTGAATTAGGTCGAACATCTGCGATCTTGGGGGCCTCTCGTCTTGGAAGAACCAGCTGTGGACCCGCTGTGCTCAAACTGCCAAGGTGACACCAAGTTGCGCCAGGATTTCACGCTTGACCTTTTCATAGTCTCCTGCTTCTGCTGATTTCAAATCATAGTAGGCCTTCTGCGATTCTCCAGACAGCAAGGGGGCAACCAGTCCTGCCCACTGGGTTTTGGGCCAACCTTCCCTCTCAGCGGTCCATTCAAACGTTAAGATAAAGGCCTCTGGATCATCATCTGCAGTCATCTTGGAAAGAAAACGACCCACATGGATTACTGAGGGCTTGTCTCCAACAACATTAACTTTAGCAGGTGACCACTGTGCCAGCGTCTCCACAACCGCAGCCAGGGTTTTCCTATCCTCTTTTGCATCAGTGCTGCGCAGGATCATGTATATATACATGATCCTGTGCAGCAGGGGTGCCCTGTAGCAGTAGGGCTGCATTCACACCTGAGTGTTTTTAGCTCGTAAAAAACTCTTAAAACTCCCGAAAAACACCCAACAAGCAAAATCCCATTCATTTAAATGGCCCCTGTTCACATTTGAGCATTTTTTAGCCTGAAGCAAAACACCTGAAGCTCAAAAAAATACATGAGCTTCTTTTTTTAGCAGATTACAGGTGTTTTTCTGCATTTTACATTGGTGACCTTTTTGACCTGTGCAAAATCGCAGCAAAAAAAACGCAAGACTTTCTGCCTGAAAATGAAACGCTCAGGTGTGAATGCAGCCTCAGCCTAGGTTCACACTGATGCAATGCGGAAACCAGCGCGAATACATCGCTGGTTCCCGAATCACTCCTCTCCCGCTGGCTGTTCACACTGCAAACCACTGCGGGTGTCATTACATTGTTAATGACACCCCCAGATTGGTTCATAGATCCCAGTGCAAACTGTGAATTCGCAGAGAAATTGGATAGCATAGGTGAGAACACCCATAAAATCTGATTTTAGTGCGGGGGAAAATGCACTTTTTTTCCTGCAAATTTAATGCAAGTTCAGCCATACAACTGTATGGCTGAACTCATATCTCACAGACATTGCATGTGATCGGCACCTGCAGTGCGGGTGCGAATCATATGCGATGTCTAAGATTGCACTAGTGTGAACTTGGGCTAAATGTGCTAAAGGGCAGTCAACAAGTTGTAAATAACTGGAATAGTACCACTGGACTGGCGTAAGGCTAATGTGGTGCCTATATTTAAAAAGGGATCTTTACTAAGTAACTACAGACCTGTTTAACTTCTATTGTTGGGAAGATACTGGAGAGTTTAACCACTTCAGCCCCGGTAGGATTTGCCCCCTTAATGACCAGGCCATTTTTTGCGATACGGCACTGCGTCACGCGACGCTGTACCCAATGGAAATTGACATCTTTTTTTCCCACAAATAGAGCTTTCTTTTGGTGGCATTTGATCACCTCTGTATTTTTTTTGCGCTATAAACAAAAAAAAACAATATTTTTTACTTTTTGCTATAATAAATATCACAAATTAAAAGGAAAAAAATGTGTTCATCAGTTTAGGCCAATATGTATTCTTCTATATATTTTTGGTAAAACAAATCACAATAAGCTTATATTAATTGGTTTGCACAAAAGTTATAGCGTCTACAAAATAGTGGATAGATTTATAGCATTTTTATTATTTTTTTTTTTTACTAGTAATGACAGCGATCTTTAGCGGTACTGCGACATTGCGGTGTACAGATTGGACACTTTTGACACTTTTTGGGACCAGTGACATTTTTACAGCGATCAGAGGTAAAAATAGCCACTGATTACTGTATAAATGTCACTGGCAGGGATGGGGTTAACACTAGGGGGCGATCAAGGGGTTAAGTGTGTCCTAGGGAGGTGTTTCTAACTGTGGGGGCAGTGTAGGTACTGGTAGTACAGAAACATCACTGTTTCTAATCACTAGAAACAGCAGATCTCTCTCCCCTCCCTGACAGAATGGGAGATCTGTCTGTTTACATTGATTGTGGTCGCCGGGCACATGCATCAGCACCTACGTCACGCTGCGCACATGCCTGCTAAGTCTATTTAAAGGGCCAATGTACAGCTACATTGGCCCTTTAAATACAGCTACGGCGATTTGCCCAGGAAAGCCAAACTGCCGCAGTATAATGATGGCGGCAGGTCCGCTAGTGGTTAATAAAAGACCACATAGATGAGTTATTGCTAGAAAAAAATATTTTAATCACTTTAGCCCAGGAAGGTTTGCGTTGCTTTAACTGACAATTGCACGGTTGTGAGATGCTGTACCCAAACGAATTTTTTTTTTCCCCATAAATAGAGCTTTATTTAGGTGGTATTTTATCACCTCTGCGGTTTTTATTTATTGCTCTGTAAACAAAAAAAGAGCAGCAATTTTGAATTAAAAAAATATTCCTTACTTTCTGCTATAAAACATTCCAAATAAAAAAAATTTGAAAAATCAAATCAGTTTAGGCCAATATGTATTATGGTACATATTTTTGGTAAAAAAAAATCCCTATAAGCATTTATTGATTGGTTTGTGCAAAAGTAATTGCATCTACAAACTATGGGATAGAATTCTGGCATTTTTATTTATTTCTATTTTTTTTTACTAGTAATGGCAGTGATCAGTGGAGACACCTTTTTCCCATATTAACTCTTACAGGAGAGAATTTCCCTTCCTAGATTTCCTCTCACTTCCTGTTGTCTCCCTCTGTTTGTAAGTAGGAGTCGTTTGTAAGTCAGATGTTTGAAAGTAGGGGACCGCCTGTATATACTATACAGCCTGCCCTATATACTCTACAGAAAATTGGGCCTTTGGTGTTTGTGGTACCAGAACACTGTAACCCCTCACAGATTCTGTTGTTGGGCGCAGGAACGAGCCCTGCTGTGAAATATTAGAGCAAATATGGTAATTACATGCCCCTGTTAAACAGGGGCAGAAAAATTGGGCCTTAGGTGGCGGTGGTGGTCGTCGTGGCACAACACTGTAAAGCCTCACGGATACTCTTGTTGTGTGCAGAAATGGGCCCTGCTGTGAAATATTAGAGCAAATATTGTAATTACATGCCCCTGTTAAACAGGGGCAGAAAAATTGGGCCTTAGACACTTGTGGTGGTGCCACAACACTGCAACCCCTCACAGATACTCTAGTTCAGCGCAAGAATGAGTCCTGCTTTGTTTCAGGGCTGGCTCAGCCCTTCCTTCTCTGAGCTGGCCGCTCAGCTAATTGCCAGCTCTCATCTCTCTCTCCACAGTTAACCAGCTGTTGTGGATCTGCTCGTCAGTCCTGCCTACTTAAAGATCTCCAGCTTACTTCATTCCTGCCTTCGCCTTGGTCACATCACAAGAAACCATCCCCTGCTTCCTGTTTAAAGACTGGTTTTGCTGACATCCCTTCTGGCTCCTTATCCTGCTTGCTGTTCCTCTACCTGGATCCCTGACTTCTGGCCTGGCTGATTACCCAATCTGGTTACTGGACCCTGGCTTGGCTGATTACCCGATCTGGTTACTGAACTCTGGCTTGGCTGACTACCTGATCTGGTTACTGGACTCTAGCTATGCTTTGACTACGCTTACTCTATTTACCTTTTTATTTTTATTAATAAACAAGTGTGATTTTACTGTACTTCTGTCTTGGTCTGATTCATGGTTTCTGACAGTAGGCCATGAATTCAGAAGATGCACTGAATTCACTTGTTGATAATATTTCTTCCAGATTGGATGAGCAGGATCACCACATGGATCAGTTTTCCATGGCGTTACAAAAGCTCCTGAGTTGCATGGCTCACCTGGAATCTCCCACTGTGGCTGCTCTGGTACACCCTATGTTTCAGGCTGTCCCTGCTCCTGCTCCCGTCTCTGTGCAGGCAACCGCCTCAAGTATTACCTCTATAAGAAGTATGTCTGGTTCCGTTTTACTTCTCCCAGAAATTTGGGGGAGATCCAGTCCAATGCAGAGGGTGTCTCAACCAGGTTGAGATATACTTTGAGATGCTGCCCCAGGCGTTTCCCACGGACAGAAGCAAAGTAGGTTTTGTGATATCTTTGCTTTCTGAGAGAACCTTGGCCTGGGCTAACCCTCTATGGGAGACGCAAAAACCTGTTGTCTTGAGTTACCCTAAGTTTGTGACCTCCTTTAAAAGGGTATTTGACGTTCCCGCACGCTCCGCTTCTGCTGCCAAGAGCCTCATGTCCATCAAACAGAGTACGAGAACTGTTGCCGACTACGCCATTGAGTTCTGTACTCTAGCAGCAGAGGTTACTTGGAACAATGAGGCCCTCCTGGCTGCTTTTTCTCATGGTCTCTCAGATTCCATCAAGGATGAGATAGCAGCTCTAAGTATTAAGTAGAGGTGTGCGTGCAGGTAATATAAGACATAGAGTGGGCTGACTACCAGATTTATAGTTTAGTGTAAAGGGGGGTATAAAAGGGAAGAAAGTTAGCAGAATACACCCGGCAGGGTGGATATATACATCTTGTAGTGAAGTAGTGGACTGTATTACTATGTGGTTTTATGTACATTGTTTAATATGAGATGTGATGTATTTTTGTATGAAGATGAATAAAAAGTATTGAACTTAAAAAAAAAAAAAAGGATGAGATAGCAGCCCGAGATATACCACTGAGCTGGAGAGCTTGATCTAGTTTGCCATCCTCATTGACTCCAGACTCAGAGAAAGACTTTCTTTTAAGCCTCCTGTATGTTTGCCTCTGAGCTTTGCAGTCCCACCCCTGCCTCCCTCATCTCCCATGCCTCCTGGTACCAAGTCGGTCAGTGAAGATGAACCCATGCACTTGGGCTTCAGGCGTCTCTCTGCGGATGAGAGAGCCTTTAGGAAGAGAAGTAGAGACTATGCCTTTATTGTGGCCAGGCAGGTCACTTTTTGAAGTCTTGTCCTACCCGCCCTGGGAACACCTGAACCTTGAGGTCCCGTCATGGACAGACCTTAGGTGATGTTGTGTCATCCCCAGTTATCCAGAAGGATAAGCCCCTGGTTTCAGTCACCCTTTCTTGGGCTAAGTCGTCTATCGAGATACAGGCTCTAATCGACTCTGGGGCTGCAGGCCTGTTCATTGATTTTGGCTTTGTATCAAAGCACTCGATTCCACTGCAGCTGCGTGACGCTCCACTTGCCATTGAGGCTCTTGATGGGAGACCTCTACAGCCTGCCCATGTGACTCATGAGACGGTTCCGTTTGTCCATGGCCGTAGGGGCTCTTCACCATGAGATAATCCAGTTCCAAGTGATTTCCTCTCCTAAATTTCCACTGGTTATTGGTTATCCTTGGTTACAAAGGCACATCCCCTCTTTCGATTGGCTCCATCCTGAGGTTCTCTCCTGGTCACCACAATGCAGTGAAACATGCTTCCGGAAGGTAGCCAAGGTCCTGTGTACCTCTTCCCTCTCCTCCCTGCCAGAGGAGTACAATGATTTTTGTGATGTCTTTGACAAAGGTCAAGCTGGTAGTTTGCCTCCACACCGGCCGTATGATTGCACAATTGACCTTCAACCTGGTGCCACTCCCCCTCGTGGCCGGTTTACCCTTTGTTGGTCTTGGAGGATAAAGCCATGGAGGAGTATTTTGCAGACGCACTTTCTCAGGGTTTCATCCGCAAATCCTTGTCTCCTGCTGGTGCTGGTTTCTTCATTGTAAAGAAGAGGAGCGGTGAACTGAGACCTTGTATTGATTATAGGGGTCTCAATCATTTCACGATTAAGAATGCCTATCCAATTCTGTTGATTACGGAGTTATTTGACCACCTCAAGGGAACAATAGTTTTTATGAAGCTTGATTTGAGAGGGGCATACAATCTCGTGAGGATTAAGGAGGGCGATGAGTGGAAAACTGCATTTAATACCAGAAAAGGTCATTATGAGTATCTTGTAATGCCTTTTGGCCTTTGTAATGCCCTGGCAGTTTTCCAGGAATTTATTAATGATGTCCTCTGAGATTTGTTGCAGTTATGTGTGATATCCTCATATTTTCTAAGTTCCTGGAGAGCCACCACACAGATGTCTGTAGTGTGCTTCTGAAACTAAGAGAGAACAATCTTTATTGTAAATTGGAGAAGTGCGAATTTCCATTGTGAACAGGTTAAATTCCAGGGTTATATAATTTCCACTGCTGTTTTTTTGATGGATGGATTCAGAGCAGTCCTAAAGTGGCCCGACCCGTGGGTTTATGTCCTCTTCAGTGTTTTTTTGGCTTTGCCAACTACTGTATTATCGGAAGTTTATTCATTGCCTCATTCTTACCCAGTACTAAGAATGTAAGGGCTGACGCTTTCTCACGACAATTTTCCTCCACTTTCAAGATGGAGTCAGTTCCAGTTCCTGTGATTCCTCCTGATCGTATTCTGGCTACGGTTCGCACCAGTCCCACTTTTCCTTTGGGTGACAAAATTCTTGCTGCTCAGGTCCATGCTCCTCCTAAGAAACCTTATGACTTCTACTTTGTCCCAGAGAGTCTCCGCACTGCTGTGCTCCAGACTTACCATTTTACTAAGGCTGATGGCCACCCTGGGAAACATCAACTCTTTTGGGCCATTTTCCAACAATTCTTGTGGCCTAGTCTACGTGCTGGTGTAACCGCATTTGTAGCTGCCTGTTCCGTGTGTGCTCAGAGTAAGAATCCACGACACCTTCCAGTGGGCCTCCTACAACCCATACCCAATGGAGAGAGGCCCTGGAGCCACCTGTCTATGGATTTCATTGTGGAGTTACCCAACTACCAGGGCAACACAGTTATCCTTATGGTGGTTGACCGGTTCTCAAAAATGTCTCATTGTATTCCACCTGTTGTCCCGGTTCTGGCAAGCCTTTTGTGCACAGTTGGGAATTCAGCTTGCTTTCTCCTCTATCACCTGCAGTCTAATGGGGCCACAGAACGAGCCAATAAGTCCTTGGAGCAATTCCTAAGTTGCTATATTTCTAACCATCATAACAACTGGTCAGACCTCTTACTGTGGGCAAAGTTTGCTCAAAATAGTACCTTGAATTCTGCTTCCAGATTGTCCCCATTTATGGAGAACTATAGTTTCCAACCTTCCATTTTGCCTGACTCATTTGTTCCGCAGAGTATTCCTGCAATAGAGGAGCATCTCTGTGGCCTTCGTTCCACTTGGGCACAAGTCCAGGAGGCTTTGCGACCTGCTAATGATAGGTACAGACTCCATGCCTGCGACTTCCTACCAGGTTGGGGACAGGGTCTGGCTGTCATCTCGCAACCTCTGACTTCATGTTCCCTCTCTGAAGTTTGCACAATGGTTTATTGGGCTTTTCCGTATTCTTCACAGGATTAACCCAGTGGCTTACGCATTAGACCCGGGGTAGGCAACCCCAGGCACTGGTGCCGCAAGCGGCACACAAAGTCTCTTTTGCCGGAACTCAACTCCCTCCCCATCAGCAGAGCAGCACAGGGAAGTGAGACACTAATGCATTCCAATTTCAGAATTCCCCACACCGCACCTGCACTGAGGGGGAGGCACTGCACCATTACACATTGTAAAAGATGGGAAACATTGTTTGATTGTCTAACTTTGCTATAGCTGCAATCGTCAGCTTTTGTGATGGGGAAGAGATTGGGTACAGTTATGCTGTGGGGGGAGCGGTCCCTATTTCCAGGAGGAGGAGGACTGTCTTGGCTACTGCTAAAGCCAATCATAGTCCTGCTAGCCCCGTCCACCATTTGGAGGAAGTTGACTTATTTGGTTACCACTACCAACCTCAGAAAGAAGGGATCTCACTGTGAATGAGAAAACCACAATCAGGTGACAGTTTGTGGAATTACTGTTGAGCTTCTGGGAACTTTGTTGAAATTATTCCTGAACCTTTGCATCACTTACTACTGAACCCCTGCACTCTGTGTCCCTTTAAGCCACAGTCAGTCTTCAGCGCAATGAAAATCACACTCAACCACTTTTTCTCAGCTGTGGGGGCCCAACTTATAATCCTGCACACAAGCCTACTGCTTTCAGAAAATGCCCCTAACCTGATCATTGTTGCTCCATTCCAGATGCTTGTATGTGACATCACATACATCCCATACATCACATACAAGCATGTGGGCTGGATGTGAGAGGTGGATCAGCAGGATGAGTGTGTCAGGATAGGTAGAGGTGTCTCATCTCTGCTTCCTTTCACCACTCTGCATATCATGCATATCATAGATGAGAAGAGGGTACAGCGGTGTAGTAGATGAGCAGGAGGGTACAGTGGTGTGGAAAATGAGCAGGAGGAGTTCAGGGGTGGAAGAGAAGGAAGGTACAGTGGTGGGGCAGATGTGCAGGGAGGTACAGAGGTGGAAGAGATGAGAAGGGGGTTCAGCAGTGGCACAGAAGATCAGAGGGGTACAGTGATGGGCCAGATAAGCAGGGGGGATCGTGTTGGGCCAGATGAGCAGGGGGGTTCAGTGTTGGGGCAGAAAAGCAGGGGGTAGAGCAGTGGGGCAGATGTGAAAGTAGGTGTATTGGTAGGGAAGATGAGCAGGGGGTTACAGTGGTTACATAACAGGTGACCCGCCCCCCTCTGACATCATGGGGAAAGCCATAGGGAAGTCCCTGTCAAGTCCCTGTGTGTCGGAGGGGGGGGGAGTCATCGGGTGGCCCCGCCCTCAGTTATATAAGAGTTATATAAGAAGAAGAGAAGCATCACACAGCAGGAGCCTCCCATGGATGCAGAGCGGCCCAAGAACGAAGCGGGGAAGAAGACGCAGCGGATGAAGATGCCGGACGAGAACACCGAAGCAAGAAGCAGAGGATCGGAGGAAGAACCAGAGGAAGAAGAAGATGGAGGAAGAAACCGAAGGAAGAAAGAAGGAAGAAGGAAGAAGACCCGAAGAAGATGGCAAGAAGAAGACTTTAAATAAAGGAATTGTCAAAAACTGTCTCTTGTCATTTTTTTTTTTTTTTCAATCGATTTTTATTAAATTTTCCAGAAAGTATAGAAAGACAGTGGTACAGTCAATTGTACATTCAAAGAATAAAAGAGTAAATCCATAGTGCAACAAGAACAAGAATAACAGTTATGAAGATATTAGTCATGAATGGCATAGGGAGTGTATCCTATTCCCCAACAAATATATGGATGGTTAGATCCCCCCAACTCCAGACACCCCAAATGGGTACTAACTGTGTCCCGGAGAGAGGGGTAAACCACGCAACCCACAAACTACACTGAGCAACAGGACAAGTGTGTAAAAAAATAACAGTTAAGCCAAACACGACCTAGGTATATCTTTTGAAAAATAAAACAAAGAAAAAACTAACATGTATTGACTCAAGGAAAAATTTCACCAGTAGTATGGGAAAAAACATTCCATGAGCTGTGAAAGTGTGGTAAACGTATTAGTAGGTATGTATTTTCCCATATCTACCAGGGAAGGGACAGTAAATTAGTGAAAATCCCAGGAGTCATCCGTATGCAAGTATCCTAATCGATGGTGTGTGTTGCAGGACATTCGACATACACAAGCTTGTGAGTCCTACTTCCATGGATCTGAACCCAGTAGTTTGCATATATAACCATAGAAGGGAGACACGACAAGAATAGCTGTTACGTCGAGATGTGCAAGACCCAAAGAGGGTAGGACTCTGGATCTCGGTAGTAGAGAAGAGAAGTAAGAAGAGAAAGAAAAGTGAGAGGGGAGGGGTCAGAGAAGAAGGGGAAGTCTAGTGACCAGATGAGTGTCGCACCTACCCCGGGTGTATAAACCACATTATGGGGAGAGTTGTATTTGTATGTATTGGGTCCATGGTTCCCAAATAGCCTCAAATTTCTTATCCGTGTCCAGTAATATACTTATCATTTTTTCCTGGGCCATAATCCAGGAGATTTTACTTTTAATCACATGAAATGAGACTCGGGGTTGTTTCCAGGCAAGGGCAATAGCTAATTTAGTTCCAAGAAAAATAAACATAATAAGGCGTTGCCTCAGTTTGGAAGCACCTGTAATTGGGAAATTGAGAAGCGCCAATTGGGGAAGTTGTGGAATGGGGATACCTGTAATTTTCCGAAGAACTTTGTTCCATATACCTCTTATCTTGGAGCAATCCCACCATACAGTATGTGTAGCATTGAGCCAGCATGCCCGCAATTGCTGAAGCACAGGGGTGAAGATGATGGGAAAATTTTAGCCAATCTCAATGGAACGAGATACCATTTCATCATGACTTTCAGGTTCGCTTCAATTAGCGCTATATTCAATAACCCTTAGGATGCTGAGAAAGAAGCCTTGTGCCAGTCAACTAAGCTCCAGGATTGTCCCAGATCTTTCCCCCATTCCAGCATGAAGGGGGCCTTTGAGTCTGCCAAGGCCAGTGCCCGGTAAATCACCGATATTCCCCCCCTCTGCTCCATGGCTTGTCCACACCAACGCTCATAGTCAGTGATGGTGAGTGGGTCAGGTTTAGTGGTCCATAATTTATGGATAAAGTGGGAGATTTGGTGGAGGTGGAATCGTTCAGTGGTTTGCATTTCCAGTTCTCTTACACAGTAAGCAAATGTCAGGGGACCTGCAAGGTTAACAAAGTGTCCAATCCTATAGAGCCCCTTATCGAGCCACCATGTGAATGCTCTTATATTCATGCCTGAGGGGAAGAGAGGGTTGCGGAAGAGGTGAGAGAGAGGTCTCCAAGTTGAGATTAAGTGAGGGTTATTTTTGAGAGAGTCCCATGTGACTAGAGAATGGGATAATGTAGGTACCATAATTGTTTTGTTTTAGGAGAGCACCAAAGGATGTAGTCCATTATGAAGTTAGGTACTGCTTGCCTCTCCATGTGGACCCAATCCGGGTGTGCCAACTTGGAGTAAATAGTCGAGAGTTGGGACAGTTGAGCAGCTTGGTGGTACCAGATAAGATTTGGAAGACCTAACCCGCCCCTCTGTCTTGTGCAGTAGAGGGTCCCCTGGGAAAATCTATATCCTTTAGCACCTCATATGAAACGGAGGATTTTGGATTAGAATCTCCGAAGTTGGTCTTTACGAATTGGGATCGGGAGTGACCTGAAGAGATAAAGGATGCGTGGCAAAAGGGTCATTTATACTGAATTTGCTCCACCTAACCAGGAGAGATCTAATTTATCCCAATGTGAGAGGTCAGATTCCAGTTTACGAAACATAGGAGGGAAGTTAACTACATATAAGCGATTGACCAAGGCTGCCAGATTCATCCCCAAATAGGGAATAAACGAATCGTTCCATACAAACTGGAACTTCTCTTTTAAAACGCCACAGATTTTGAATAATTTACTTTGAGTCCCGCAACTGCATTAAGTTATCTAATAGCTTGCAAATGTTAGGTAATGAGATTAAGGGGTTAGTAACGAACAGTAGGATGCCGTCCGCAAAGAGGGTGCACTTGTGAGTTTGCTGACCACACTGCACCCCATGAATGTCAGGGTGATCTCTAACCGCGATAGCCAGCATTTCAATGATAATAGTGAAGATCAAAGGAGACAGGGGACATCCCTGCCGTGTTCCTGTACTGATCGGGAAGGGGTCAGAATAGTGTCCCTGTAGTCGAACCCGAGCCTCAGGGTTCGAGTAAAGGGACCCAATCAGGTTCATAAAGGATTGACCAAATCCCCAGCGGTGCAAAATAATGAAAAGGAATGACCAAGAGACTGAATAGAAAGCCTTCTGAAGGACTAGAGAGAGCAGAAAACCTGTTTGGGGAGGGTTACCATCCCAACCGGACCTCAGAAGGGAGATGACATCAATTGCTCTTCGGGTTTGGTCAGGGCCCTGGCGTCCTGGTATAAAGCCTACTTGGTCCTTGTGAACATAGAGACTAATGAAGAAGGAAATGTGGTTTGCCATGATTTTGGTCAATATTTTGAGGCCATTGTTTATTAAAGAAATGGAGCGGTAGTTGGAGAGTAAGCTGGTATCTTTGCCCGGTTTGGGGATCACAGTTATGAAGGCAGAATTTAGGGACATATCAAGCTGTGTTCCTGCACGTATGTGATTAAAAATGTGCTAAGTATGGGGCTAAGGTAGAGGTAAAATGTTTATAATATGGTACAGAGAAGCCATCCTTACTGGGTGTAGAGTGGGTTTTTAGAGTTTTGATGACCTGTGAAATTTCTTCTGCCGATATCGGGTCCTCTAATCTATTTTTGTGGTGGTCCTGTAGTTTGGGGATGTTAACGGAGTCAAGAAAGGAACTGAGGGATGTGTCTTGGGTTGCTTTTCCTGTACTGTACAGTATCCTGTAGTAGCCCTGGAAAGCTTCCATAATTTTTTGAGGGTTTTGGAAAAGAATGTTACTCCCAATCTTGATTTTAGGTAAGGTGTATGTTTTTAATTTAGGGTTCCATCTGGCAGCCAGCATAGATCCTACTCTTGTTAGGCGCCCGTCTTCTCCTTGTGGCCTAGGCTCTGGAGATGGCTCAGTGGAGGTCCTCGCCGGCGGTTAATCAATTACACATACACACATTAGGTATGCTGAATGATTACAATAGTTTATTCCAGGATTCGCTGTTATATGCTGTTTTTACAAGACTCTGCCCCAATTGGGGGCCAATCAAAATGATACACATTAGCATATTTAGTAATTTCTTAATCTTGTGATTTTCCATGTATTAATAATGCCTTCATCTTGTGATCTTAAATGTTAACCCCTATAGTTCAAGTTAATAGGTCAAAAGATTCCTTATTTTCTGTCACCGTCTGCCGGACCATGAGGTGTCCAACCACAACTTCCTAAAAAAACTAATTCTAGCTGTTGTTGGCCCTCTCATACCCAGCAACAGTGTACAGAGATAAAAACCACAGACAGATGTTTCCTAAGATGAAGACATAAGACAGGAATAGACAGACAGGGTGATATTGCAATGAGATAATTCAGTAAGTAATACTTGTCATAAGACAGTCTGTCACATTCACTAAAATATACCAAGATATTTTTCTAATTATTTAAGCAAATAAGCAAACCCTGAACATATCTCATGAACAGGGTGAAATCAACAATCAATCAATAATGAAATGTATTATGGAATCTCCTTACAATCCTCCCTTTGACCATTCAATATCATCGAAATGGTCATTCTACCTTTTCGTCACGCCTCAAGGATTCATATTCCTCGGCTACCTTTTCGTCATGCCTTAAGGATTCATATCCCTCGGCCTCATTTTCCTGGTTCTCGTACCATACCGTGGGATCTCTGGTAATGGAAGTCAGCTTCATGGTTTCGGAATGTGCTTCGCTACCCTTTTTGTAGAGGCATTTAAGTAACATGAAGCATGCATACAAGAACAATATGAAAAGCAGTATGGTAAAAATTGTCATTGCAGTGTTCTTAAACCATGAAGTGAGACCTCCCAAACTGAACCCGGTAGAGAAAGGGTCCCATGTTTTCCCAATATCCCTTGCATCCTGTTGTAGCTTGTTTACCTCTTTTCTGTGTTGTGTAATAATGTCATAGTAATCAGGGATCTCGATACTCGTGTTGTGTATCCAAGTGCAGCATTCATAGTCCTCAGTAATTTCACAGAGGCCAGTGAGGGCTGCGCTCATGCTTTCTATAGCCAGGTCATGTAACTCCAATTGTTTTCTAATTGCTCTGGTTTCTAGGTTTAATTTTGAGATGTCATCAGAGTCCTTCTCCAAGATCTCATCAATGATTGAGGTGTAGTTATTTAGTTTCTTCATCAAATCTATTCCCCAACCTGTCCAGGAAGGGAACCAAGCCCAGGTCATATCTTTTTCTAGGAACATTTCTCTCTTTCCAAGATGTTTTAGAGGGTATCTTGGGTGGGTGCTAGCTTTAAGTAGGTGTCCTTGCCCATTATCCCCAACTACTCCCATTACAGGAACTATTTTAGCAAGGTAGCACCACCCCTGGGGTTCTTCAGGAATCCATGGGTAACAAAGCTTGCCACAACAGATGTAGGTTGTGTTACCTAATGCCAAGGGTCGTTGACTAACAACGGTCCTTGCACCCTTTGAATGACCTGATGCCATCAGCAGAGCTAATAACTGTGCGACCGTGGAGTGGGAACTAGAATTAAAAAGGTCATAGATGGTAGCATTTATCACAGGGTCTGAGGTGCGAAAAAGTGAGTTATCGGTAAGGGAAGCCATGGAGACATTAAGTTTTGACCATTTGCACACCTCAGCTCCCCTGGAAATGTTTCCCAGTATGAAACACCAATCTGGAGCGTGGCTCCTGCCCACAATTTGAAAACTGAGGGGCTTATTGGGACTTTTTCTTATGACATTGGCAAGAACTATGGGGGGTGTTCCATTCAAAAAAGGAGTGATGTTTAAGGGAATGGCCATCAATGGGATTCTGGCTGTACTGGGGTGGAGTTTGCTGCATATCCAACATTTCTCAAAACCAGACTTTTGTGCATAACTGTACTTAAACCTCAACAACGACATCTTGTCAGTGAAACCTGAAGGGGGTTCAGTGGGGGACATACTTCTTTTATATTTTATACTAGGTATTTTGGCTGTCTGGGCATTTCCACATATCCCTTTTAGTAGCCCTAAACCTTCTGGATGGTACACACAATTCGCTATTAACCAAGTAGGTAGGAATACTATCAGAATCAGACATGTCCAGAGGCATAATGTTTTTCCTGACACAAAGGTAGAAATCATTTTGTCAGGTACTGTGTGCAAAGTTCTGTTACTCGTTTCTTCTTGTTGGTGGGGGATTCGTCTCGTCGTCCAGAGAGATTTGTTTTATGCCTTCTTGAATGTCCTCCAAATCTGGTCGCTGTTCCTGAAGAGAGAAGTCTTGGGATGCTGGTGGAGGGTCAGGGGTCTGGGGTTGCTGTGGACACTTCTTTAACCGGCTGGCGTGGATCCAGGTGTTTCCTCGATCGGTCAGTACAGCAGTTCTGGAAACCTTCTCTATCTTCCAAGGTCCAGAGAAAATGGGTCCAACCTTCTTTTTGTGTGCCAGTTGTTTCACCAGTACTTTGTCTCCTGGGATGAAGGGATGAGTAGGTTCTGTTGAAAGAGGAGAAAAGGTGACAGAGACTTGTTCGTTCATATCCTGTAGCATACTTACCAGATTTTTCACGTACATTTCCTGTTGAGAATAGATGTTAATGTCAGTGTTTTGATCTAAGAGGGGCAGCTCTATGTTTGCAGGAACTCCCATCAAAATCTCAAAGGGCGAGAGTTTTGTTCTAGCATGTGGTGTTGTCCTGATCTGGAATAGGACAGAAGGAAGGTAATCCAACCATCCTTTCATGGTGCCCCCCGTAGCCTTTTTTAACTTGTCCTTAATGTTCCTATTCATTCTTTCCACTACTCCTGCACTTTGTGGGTGGTAAGGGATGTGCAGTTTCCACTGTAAGCCTAGTAACTTAGCTAAAATCTGTGTAACAGAGGAGCTGAAGGCAGGCCCTCTGTCTGACCATATGGCCGTTGGTATTCCGAACCTACAAACCCAATGGTTCAGTAGGCATTTGGCAGCAATTTTAGCAGTCTCACCTGTACACGGAATACCTTCAACCCAACCTGACCATTTGCATACGATCACGCAAAGGCATTTCAAATTGCCTTTTTGTTTGGGCATGTGTGTGAAGTCTATTTGCAAATCTGTTAGGGGACCCAGGGGTGAGGGCAGGTGGCCATGTAATCCATGATTTTTCCCTTGGACATTGTTTTGTGCACAGGTCAGACAACTGCTGGTGAGGAGTTTTGCCTGTTTACTTAAGTTGTTTGTGCAGAAAGACTTTGTGTATATGTTTGTTAGGGCGGTGGTACCTATATGTCCTGGACCATGGAGATAGGAAAGTATGAGAACACTGCTTGATTCTGGTATGCCCAATATCTTCCCCTCTTTTGACCAAAGACCTTCTTGGTTCTTGGTCAAGCCATCCTTAACCCAAAAAGAAACATCCTCCCCTGTAGCTAATCCCTGTATTTGTGCCACAACGGTTTTAAAGTTGGGTGATGTAAAATGTTCTTTGAAGAACATTGTTGTGGGGGCTGGCTGACCAATGTACAGGGCAGCGGCTTTTTTTGCTTCTCTGTCTGCCAGAGCGTTTCCTTTGGAAACTCTGCTGTTATCCGATGAATGTGCCTTTACCTTGATGACCGCTATCCTCTTTGGGAGAAGAATCGCTTGCAGGAGTGCTTTAATTTGTGTAGAGTTAGCGATTGGCTTGTTGTCAGCGGTTTTAAATCCTCTATTCGCCCAGATTACGCCATAGTCGTGCGTTACACCAAAAGCGTACCTACTATCTGTGTAGATGTTTACCTCCTCATCAGAGAAAAGTATGCAAGCTCTTGTGAGTGCCTCCAATTCTGCTACCTGTGCCGAGGAGGGTGGTAAGGCTTTTGCTTCCAACACCACATCAGGTAGTTGGACAATGGCATACCCTGTCAGGAATGTTGCATCAGAGGGGCGAGAACAACTGCCGTCTATGAAGACGTCCTGTACTCCTGGTAGGGGAATGTCAGTGAGATCTGGGCGAGGGCTGGTTATTGCTGCAACCTGTTCAACACAATTGTGCTTCTGATCAGGGTCTCGTGGCAGCTTGAGCAAAGAATGTAAAAGACGGACAGTGGGATTACTTGGTGGTGCGTGTTTGAGGGTGAGGTTATCAGTATTCAGAAGTGTGATCTCATACCCACTAAGCCTTTGTGCTGTCATATGCTGTGTGTTCATGTTTTGCAGAAGGTGAGTTACTGAATGAGTAGTGTAGAGAGTCAGTTCATGGCCTAATACTGATTTGTTAGCCTCCTGAACTGCCATAGCACAAGCAGGAGGTTTTGTAGACAAGATGGCATCCCCTGTACTTGGGTAGGCAACTTTTTTGAGAGATAGGAGACTGGTCGGTACCCGGTTCCATGTTGCTGTGTCAAAACCGCAGCAAAAGAATTTCCCGATACCACACAGTATAATTGAAAGGGTTTGCCATATTCTACCAATCCCAGGGCGGGGGCCTGAGTCAGACTTTGTAACAAGGCCTGAAAAGCACAGAGCCTTTCTGTTGTCCAATCTACTGTCTTTGGGGCGGTGGACAAGGTAGCCTCCCTCAGAATGCCATCATAATATGAACAATCTGGGATCCATTGGCGGCAATATACAATTGCGCCCAAGAATGAGAGCAAAGTTGCTTTGTCTCTTGGAGGACTGAGAGCCTGCAGGGCTGCGGCACGTTTGGGGGATACCAGCCTGGTTCCCTCCTTCAGAATGCATCCCAGGTATTCTACCTGACTTTGACACCATTGTATCTTCTTCCGCGATGCTAGGTGGCCAGACCTGGCCAGGTGATGTAACAGAGATGTGGAATCGACCGCACAATCTTCAGCAGATCGACTGCACAGGAGCAAGTCGTCCACATACTGTATTAGCACCGACCCGCGCTCAGCAGTCCATGACTTAATTGTCTCATTAAGGACCATGGAGAAGGCTGCGGGACTGTCCACATACCCCTGCGGTAATCTTGACCAGGTCAACTGTTTTTCCCTCCCCCATGAGAATGAAAACATGGGCAATACCCCATCATCGATCGGGATGCTAAAGAATGCATTCGCCAGGTCTACTACTGTGTAGCAAAGGGAATCAGCAGGTATTTTCAAAAAGATGAAAGAAATATCTGCTACCAAAGGTGGCAGAGGTACAACCTGCTTGTTCACGGCCCTTAGGTCCTGTACAAGCCTCCATTCCCCATTTGCCTTTTTCACAGGATAGATTGGTGTATTCCAGGGGCTTATAATGTGTTTCAGAATCCCTTTTGCTATGTAATCATTGATTAATGGTGTGATGCCTTCAATTTTTTCAAGTGGCAGGGGGTATTGCTTGTGATATTGTACTACAGCGTCTGGACGCATTTGTGGTGTGTAGGGTGTACAGTTAATAAAACCCACACTCCCTTTGCTGTCTGCCCATATAGCATGTGTTTCTAGAGTGGGTGGCAATGATGCAAAGAGTCCCCTGAAAGTGTGTCTCTTTGGAGCATGTAAATCACAGAACGGTGAGCTGGCAGTGAGGGAGCCCCCTCTGTCAAATTTAATGGTGATATTCAGTTTTGAGAGTAGGTCCCTCCCCATTAAAGATACTGGGCAATCCATAAGGACAGCAAAACTCTGAGTGCACAGTTCCTGCCCTTCTGGAGTAGCCACGGGCAATGGTGGAGTGATGGGGTGGGTAACTGATGTCCCATTTATACCAATAGAGTTTCCCTCAGTGCAGTGCGGTGTGTCATATATGGCATCATTCAGACTACTGAATGTAGCCCCTGAATCCAAAAGTAGACATATCAGGTGATTGTCTACCCGCAATAGTACCTGCGGAAGACTTTTCCACGATGGATTGTAACACACAAGGCTGAGGGACGGGACATACTCTTGGCATCCCTATTGTGGTGTCCGCCGAGCGGATGGCCACTGCATCGGAATGCGTGGGGGTGGTCTGTTAGGCTGAGGCTGGTATTGGGGTTGTGGTGGGGGTGATTGGGGTTGTGGTGGGTGAGGATACCTGATATCCTGAAGGCGACGGGGGGCGGTGTTAAGATTCCTACCTCTTCTTCTCTGGGCGTTTGTTCTAATTCTGTAGGGACATTGGGACTTCCAGTGCCCCAGTTCCCCACAGTTAAAGCACCCCTGGTCTGGTGGGTAAGCCTGGTCTGGGGGATAAGATTGCATTGGTGGATAAGGTTGCATTGTCATTATGTGGGTGGGCGGGGTCCCACCAGTTGGCAGAGTCTGGGTTGGTGTCAGGGAAGGAAAAATGCCACCCTTCTGTTCAAATACCCCTGATGTTTCTCGTGACCTAGCATCTTTCATAAATTCATCTGGGGGTTGTTCTGCCCACTTTGGATTAGTGAATTTAAGCAACTGTGTCACCTTCGTATCGCCACCAGCCATAATGGTGGTGGTGAACAATTGGGGGTTGGCGTTATCTACTGCTTTCCACAGACCATATACCCGGGTACAAAATTCATAGAACTTTTCCTTCGGTCCCTGTTTTGCTAGGACAAGTTCCTGAAGTGCAGATGAACCCTTGTATATAGCAGACCAATGATTCCCCATACCTTTCCAAAAAGACACCCAATCTTTATTTTCCTCTATGTGGGCTGTCCATAAGGCATCTACGGGATGCCCTTCTGGGCTGTCAGGGTCAACTATACTAAGAATCCCTGCTATATCTTCCTTGTCCAGGCTTGTCCCTGCACTGTATTTTGCAAGGAAAGCACCAGCCTCCCTAGGGCTTTTCTTTGGGCTGGGGCATAACTCCTTTATTTTTGACAGTGTGCCTAGGGGTAGGGGAATATGCACTACCGTCTCCCCTATATGCATGAGTGGTGCTTTAAAGGTGGCACCTAGAGTTTCCTGTTCCATTTCCATTTCTCTTTCCTCAGTAGAGGATTCACCCTGCTCCCTTTCCTCCTGTGGGGGTTTCTGGCTTCTGAGTGTGGTGGATGGCTGTGAAATTATCTTTTCCTCAGCTTCCTTAATCCTTCTTGCCTTTTTCTCTAGTTTCTTCTTGTACGCCTCTAAATCTTCCCTTTTCCTCTGTATCCTTTCTTCCTCTTCCTGCTGTCTTTTATTAAATTCTTTCTGTTTCTCCTCCCATTCCTTTTCCCTGGGGCTTAACTTCCTGACTCCTTCCTCTTCTCCCTTTTCCAGGGACATTCCATCCCTTTCTTCCTTAGTTATCGCAGAATACTCTCTTATTTCACCATCCCTCTTATCTAGCTCTCTTTTGTAATGTTCTAGCTCTTCCTCCCTTTTCTTGAGCTCTTTTAACTTCTCTTCTAATTCCCTTTCCTTCGGATCCAACCTCCTAATCCTCTCTTCTTCCCTCCTACGTATACCTTCTGCCCGGACTTCCTCTTCCCTGTTTCTACTTTCGTTTTCCCATCGTGTAACTTGTGCCTGATCAGCTGCCCCATATACCATGGTAGCCAATACTGCTGGATCCAAAGATGGATACAGCTGAAGACATGGACCCAATGTTCCATCCTCCTGTTTAACCATCACATAAGGGGGGGGTGCTTCGGGTTGCTGAGATAGGGCGGGTGAATTTACAGGTTTTGGTGTGGGGGCTTTAGTTACATACTCTGTTTTATATTTGGCTAAGCATTTATTCCATATTTTGTAACAATCTTTCATATACTGGGTGTCTTCCCATTTCCCAGGTGGGTAGGAGTGCTTGTGTACCTGACACACCTTGCTCACTTCCTTCCACTCGTCTTCAGAACAGGGTCCCACTGGCCCTGGGTCATGTATCCCCAGCTGTTGGCACCTCTCTCTGACCTGTGTCCAAAACGGTTCTACCTGTGACCCCGGTAGTGTGTTTTTAACATACTCATAGGGAGATGGATTGGCCATGGTCTGGGTTGCCGCAGAATTCCCCATCTAATAACCTTGGTAGTGTATGTCTAGTACAGGGACAGAGATGAAAGCAACCTGTTTGTGCTATAATCTGTTCCCTGACTTGGGAGTAAGTCCCTTGGTCTCTTATGGCAGTGGGGCTGAAATAGCTATGAAGGTTAACTCTTAGTACTCGGTATAGAGTACCCCTTCTTGTGGCAGGAAAAACCCCCCTTGCACCAAGTCGGTATGAAAATCCGGTTGGTCTAGTGGTAAGCAGGATCCACGTCCTGTCAACACTAAGGAACAGTAAACCAAAGGTGCAATGTGGGCAGGCGGGCGCTATCTCACTACAGTCAGGCTCCTGTCTTAGGTCGTTCATTTAGTGCATATATGTGTAATACTTTAACAAAAAAATCCTCTAAATCAATACAGTACTTTACATTCAGTTGTCATACACATATATATCATACACTTATCTCTAATTCTCTAATACTCTATACACTCTAAATACTTACGGTGGTACCTAAAAGAAAACAAGCAAAATCTTATATATACAGTGGCAAAATAAAGTTACATTATATGAACATGTTATAATAAGTATAATAAGTGCACTTTTCAATATTTTCCCCAAAAATTGGGCGTCCACTCAGCCACTCCTTATACTACGGGCGTATTCTATACTTCCCGAGTTTTAAACACACATATATCTACCTAACACAGTCAGACCAACCTAGTCAGACTATTAAAAAAAAAACAAAAACCAAAAAACCTGCGAGCCCTTCTTAACCCTCCAAGGGACCAGCCTAGTCCGTTGCGAAGGCACAGTTATGTAAGTGGGTGGACATACAAGGTTATTTGAACAAGGCAAGCATCAACACCAGTTACCAAAAAATAGGTAAAAAGGAGTAAAATGTCTTACCTGTTCAAACACACCCCACTTCTGGTACCAAAACTGTTAGGCGCCCGTCTTCTCCTTGTGGCCTAGGCTCTGGAGATGGCTCAGTGGAGGTCCTCGCCGGCGGTTAATCAATTACACATACACACATTAGGTATGCTGAATGATTACAATAGTTTATTCCAGGATTCGCTGTTATATGCTGTTTTTACAAGACTCTGCCCCAATTGGGGGCCAATCAAAATGATACACATTAGCATATTTAGTAATTTCTTAATCTTGTGATTTTCCATGTATTAATAATGCCTTCATCTTGTGATCTTAAATGTTAACCCCTATAGTTCAAGTTAATAGGTCAAAAGATTCCTTATTTTCTGTCACCGTCTGCCGGACCATGAGGTGTCCAACCACAACTTCCTAAAAAAACTAATTCTAGCTGTTGTTGGCCCTCTCATACCCAGCAACAGTGTACAGAGATAAAAACCACAGACAGATGTTTCCTAAGATGAAGACATAAGACAGGAATAGACAGACAGGGTGATATTGCAATGAGATAATTCAGTAAGTAATACTTGTCATAAGACAGTCTGTCACATTCACTAAAATATACCAAGATATTTTTCTAATTATTTAAGCAAATAAGCAAACCCTGAACATATCTCATGAACAGGGTGAAATCAACAATCAATCAATAATGAAATGTATTATGGAATCTCCTTACAACTCTATCCTTCTGCTGATAAAAGTGGGCTCCACTCCAACGTAAGCTTTTTTCAGCTATCGCTGTTAGAACTAAGTTCAGAGCCGTGCAAGCAGCGTCCAATTTTCCTATTGATACCGAAGCAGGGTTTTGTTTACATTGGTTGGAAAGATGTAAGAATTCTGTCTCTAGCTTCTCTATGTCAGCCCTCCTCGCTTTACGTAAGCGCAATGCCATTTGAATGAGTTTACCCCTAATGGTAGCTTTATGGGCCGCCCATAGTGATATAAGGGATATATCTCCCACATCATTCAAAAGGAAGAATTCCTGAGTATGTTTTTAGAGAAAATTGAGTACTGTCCGTGATACTTTTTTTATTTGCACTAACAATTTTTCAGGACAAGCTTTCGGGGTATGTCCCCTTCTTCAAGGTCCAAGCAGTACTGATTCACAAATTTTTAAGCAGAATGTTAAAGAAAAAAAGGAAAAAAAAAAAAAAAAGAAAGCAAAACACATACAAATCAATGGTAATAAAGATAGCAGCAGAGTTAGTGAGATAAGACAGAGGGAGAGCTAGGGGGGAATGCAAGGGGGGGGGGGATACTAATCACAGAGCGGTCATACAACGTTAGCATAATGTGTAAGGAAACCAATATCTAAATTCAGGCCATTATTCTTCGTGTCAAAAAGAAGTATCATTCTTAGTTCAAACGTTTTCCTTTCCTGGATAGTTCTGAAATTCCCTTTAAGAACTAAGACATTGAGGTCTTCTATGGTTTGGTCCGATTGTGAGAAATGATGTCCCACAGGTGTGCATAAACTGTCTTCTTTTTGTTCTTTGATGGTATGTCTGTGCAAATTCATCCTCGCTTGCAACTTCTGTCCTGTTTCACCAACATAAGATCCTTTGCTGCACCTTTTGCATTGGATGAGGTACACAACATTACTTGAAGTACAGCTGTAAGATCCCATGATATTGAAGGTCCCATTTGTGTGTGTAACACTTTTGGATAGATTTATCTGGTTGCATAGTTTGCAGCGTTTTTTATTGCAGGGTTTGCTACCATTATTTTTGACTTCATAATCAGAGTAAAGTTTCCTGCTGATTAGTTTGTGTCTGAGGTTGGGTGGTTGTCTGAAAGCCAATAATGGGGGTTGTTGGAATATTCCTTTCAGAGTTTCATCCTCTGTTATAATGGGTTGTAAATCTTTAATTATCTTTTTGATCCCTTCAAGTGCTGGGTTGTATGTGGTGACTAGAGGTACTCGGTTATTTGTTTTTTTCTCTGTGTATTGGAGGAGATTTTCTCTTCGGGTTTTCAAGGCTGTGTTTATGCTGTTGTTTATGGTTTTGTCTTTGTAACCTTTCTTATGGAAGGAGTCTGCCAGTGTTCTGAGATGTTTATCTCTGTCTTCTGGGTCTGAACAAATTCGGTGGTATCTGATGTCCTGGCTGTGTATGATGGCCCGTTTGGTGTGTTGGGGGTGAAAACTGGAACTATGAAGATAGCTGCATCGGTCAGTCGGTTTTCTGTATATTGACGTGTGTAGCTTGTCATCCCTGATGTATACTGTAGTGTCCAGGAAGTTGACATGTGTGTTCGAATAGTCCATTTTTAGTTTGATAGATGGGTGAAAAGTGTTGATCAATGAAAAGAATTGGTTTAGATTTTCTTCACCTTCAGTCCATATCATGAATATATCATCAATATAGCGATAATATCTGTATGGCTTTTGTTGTATGCTGTTCAGAAATTTGTCCTCCAGGTCAGCCATAAATAAATTTGCATATTGGGGTGCCATTTTGCTTCCCATAGCAGTACCCATACACTGGAGATAGATGTCATTATTGAAAGTGAAGTAGTTGTGTGTAAGAATGAATTCAATGAGCCGTGTCACATCCTCAGCAGTGTATTTGTGGTCTGGTGAGGATGATAAGAATCTGTGACATGCCGCCAACCCATCCTTGTGAGGGATGTTACTGTACAGAGATTCTACATCCATAGTGACTAGAAGTGTATTAGGTGGTAATTGTTGTATATTGTTAAGCTTGTTCAGAAAATCAGTGGTGTCTTGCAGGAAACTTGCAGTGTTCATGACTAAAGGTTTTAACATGTTTTCTACAAGGCCTGAGATATGTTCAGTAAGTGTATTCATACCTGTTATAATGGGTCTGCCTGGATTTCCTGGCTTGTGGATCTTGGGCAGCATGTAGAAGTCTCCCATTTCTGGATTATCCGGAATTGCATTGATGAGTTCTGAATGTAGGTGGCTTGGCATTGTCGCAATGAGACCTTTTAATTGCTTAGTAAAATCCTGGGTCGGATCATAATCCAGTTTTTTGTAGTAAGTAGTATTTGCCAGCTGCCTCTGGCCCTCTTGTATATATTTGTCTGTATCCATCACAACGACTGCTCCCCCTTTATCTGCTGGTTTGATGGTTATGGCCTGATTATTGCGCAGATCATGTACAGCTCTTCGCTCCAGTGGTGAAAGGTTGTATAATGTTTTCTTTTGCTGGGTGGATATCAGGGATGTAACTCGCAGCCTGAAGCTGTCAATATAGGTATCCAGTTTGGGGTTGCGTCCTTGTGGAGGTGTGAAGTTGCTGTTCTTTTTCCTTTTGTAACCATCTATTGTCCTAGGATTCCTTTCCTTACTGTCAAAATATTCTTTGAGCCTTAGTCTCCTAAAGAATTCCTCCATATCTGACCATACCTGTAATTTATCCAATTTGGTGGTTGGGCAGAATGTGAGGCCTTTGGAGAGGACTGTTGTTTCTGGTGTAGTAAGTTGATGATTTGACAAATTTATTATTCCGAGTTCCTCTGTTATATCCACATTTTCTGTAAAGTCAGCATTTACACAAAGGATACCTTGATTCTTTGAACTAAGAATGATACTTCTTTTTGACACGAAGAATAATGGCCTGAATTTAGATATTGGTTTCCTTACACATTATGCTAAAGTTTTACGACCGCTCTGTGATTAGTATTCCCCCCCCCTTGCATTCCCCCCTAGCTCTCCCTCTGTCTTATCTCACTAACTCTGCTGCTATCTTTATTACCATTGATTTGTATGTGTTTTGCTTTCTCTTTTTTTTTTTCCTTTTTTTCTTTAACATTCTGCTTAAAAATTTTTGAATCAGTACTGCTTGGACCTTGAAGAAGGGGACATACAACGAAAGCTTGTCCTGAAAAATTGTATGTTAGTGCAAATAAAAAAAGTATCACGGACAGTACTCAATTTTCTCTGTCACAATTGCACTAATACGGCTACAACAAATCAAGTATGAATATGTTTTTCTAATTCAATGACATGAGTTGGATTACTAAGTATGGAGGCGTTCAGTCTCCATATAAAGTGTTTGTGTGGACCTGAGGTTCGACATATGATTAGCAAGAGGAGTGAATGGTCCGACCAGGCAGAGTCTTTTATGTAGGATTTAGTTACTGCTGGGTTATTAGCTGTGTTGATGAAGAAATTATCAATTCTGGCAAAAGAATTGTGAGAAATAGAGTAATTGGTGTAATCCCGTACATTGGGGTTAACTTCCCTCCAAACATCCACCAGACCTTGTTGATAAATTTGTCTAGCTACTTTAAGGCTCTGTCTGGTAGGGCGCAAATCTCTCCTGCCTATAGGGCGAGTTTTATCCACCCCATGTCGAAGGCTATATTAGAGGCCCCCCCTGTATATGACAGTGCCCTCAGTTAGATGATTCAAAGATCTAAATAACGATGCAAAGAATTGGGACTGGCCTCTATTTGGCGCATAGTAAGATATTAGAGAGTATAGTTGGTTATCAATGAGGTCCTTCACGAGGATAAATCTGCCCTCGGGATCTTAAAATTCTAAAATGAATGAGAACTGGCAAGAATGGGAAAAAAATATTGCCACCCCTTTTGTCTTAGTATCTGCATTAGCAAGATAAAATTTAGTGAATTTGGGATGAATATAAGATGGGTTATAGGTGCTTGGAAAATGTGTTTCCTGTAGAAATAAGATACCTATTTTTTTTAGTGATAATACTGAAAGATCTTCCGGCGTTTAACTGGTGAGTTTAAGCCCTGGGTATTGTGTGATACAATGCGTAAGGGAGGGTTCGGTGTGAGAGAGTCAGCCATGGAGCAGTGTAGGGGAAAAGGCCAATGAAAAACTGTCACATACCCTAAAACCAGTGGGAGAAACCTGAAGTGGTGTGTTGAGGCAAATCGATTTGTGGTACATAGGAAACCAGGATAGGTGCAAGCTCATCTGGATCACTAGGGAAAAAGAATAAATAGTGCAAGAAAAAAGAAGAAATCGGGAAAAAGAAGAGAATATAAGCATGGCGTAAACATGGACAGAGAAGTGGGGAATACCCATTCCAAACTTAATAACAATAAGAAAAGTAAATAAAAACAAGAACAAAGTGTGCCCCCCTAAAAAAGAGGGGTAGTCCTGGCCAGGAGAGAGGAAACCTCTGTATCTCCAGTGTCAGGAGGCGGTGCATGCACACCGCTCCGGTCATCGCATTCCCATGAGGAAAACTAGGAAAAGATGCAACAGTGAGGGCATCAACATAAATTCCTGAAAATTTACAGCATAAACATATTAAAGCCAGCTTCGGGTGATACAGTGGAAGCATGAGCTTGGAGGAGGAAACTGTGGTTTCGTCTTAGATAAGGAGGGGGGATACGGGGAAGAAGGGAACGGGGTTCAGGCCTATTAAAGGGAATATGGAACCAGAACTTGTTATTGATTCTGAAGGCTAGGCAACAACAGAATGATGACCATGGGATATATTAGTCGAGGCCCTGAGATGTTAGAAGAGTACCGTCTAGGTGAATCTTGAGGGAACCTTGAGGAAGTTTGTGGGCCTGTAGAGAGGAATAAAGACATGTAGAAGCAAGGCCTGCAGGAGTGCATAGTCTATAATAGGCAAATGTTATCCAGGAGTGATCCCTTGGGATACGGAGATCATGTAGGGAAGACCATTATGGAAACTGCCTTCTTGGGGGAGAGAAAAAAAAAGAGGGGGGAGAAGGCCGTTAGTAGGGGTTTGAGCTCCTGCCTGCGTTGGATCGTGGAGGGGGAGATGTCAGTGAAGATTTGGATATGGTGCCCCAAGATCTGTAGTTGTGAGGAGGTTCTTGCCCTTTTCATGATGTCTTCCTTCACTGTAAAAAAGTGGGGCTTGACAAGGATATCACGAGGGAGACCATCCGCCCGGGGAGGCCCCAGGGCCCTATGTGCTCGATCAAGCTCCAGCCTGTGTGATCGAATATCTGGGATACGATCTTTGATGAGGGAATGAATGGCTGCAGGTATATCCGTAACAGATTCGGGCAGGCCTCTGATTCAAAAGTTATACTTTCTCAATCTATTTTCAAGGTCATCAGTTTAAAGCATGGCAGCATCCAGTTGTTCATGAAGGTCTTGTATACGGTCTGTATTCTGGTTTGTGCGTGCTATTTTGGCATCCATTTTGTTTTCCATAGTGTCAATGCGGGTGCCTAGGGACTGCAGGTCTATTTTAATATCTGCTGTAATTTTTGCCGCTGTCTGGGGCAAACCCCTGTCTAGCATCTCAGCAAATTTAGCAAAAACAAAAGCTAAGTCCTGTGGTTGTGTGGGAAGTCGCCCTGTACCTGGCACTGTGACATTAGGCCCTGGTGAGGTGGCTGTCATGGGTGACATGAGGAGTTCATCCAGGGTATGGTGAAGGAGGGAAGCTGACGTTTCGCCGCCATCTCAGCGGCCTCCTGGATCGCGGCAAATTACCCGTAATCTGTGCCCGGGTGACCCCTTGGTCATGTAAGCAGCTCCTAGAGTTTTACCCTCGCTAATGCTGCCGGGCCGTGACAAATCATGTTGTGCCGCTCGCTAGGGATGAGCCGAACACCCCCCGGTTCGGTTCGCACCAGAACCCGCGAACGGACCGCAAGTTCGCACGAACGTTAGAACCCCATTGACGTCTATGGGACTCGAACGTTCGAAATCAAAAGTGCTCATTTTAAAGGCTAATTTGCATGGTATTGTCCTAAAAAGGGTTTGGGGACCCGGGTCCTACCCCAGGGGACATGTATCAATGCAAAAAAAACTTTTAAAAACGGACGTTTTTTCGGGAGCAGTGATTTTAATGATGCTTAAAGTAAAAAAAAAAAAGTGAAATATTCCTTTAAATATCGTACCTGGGGGGTGTCTATAGTATGCCTGTAAAGTGACGCGTGTTTCCCATGTTTAGAACAGTCCCTGCACCAAATGTCATTTTTAAAGGAAAAAATCTCATTTAAAACTGCTTGCGGGTTTAATGTCATGTCGGGTCATGGCAATATGGATGAAAATCAGTGAGACAAACGGCATGGGTACCCCCCAGTCCATTACCAGGCCCTTTGGGTCTTGTATGGATATTAAGGGGAACCCCGCACCCAAATTAAAATAAGGAAAGGTCCCTATATACTCTGAACAGCAGTATTCAGGCGGTGCAAACAAGACAGGGACTGTAGGTTTGTTGTTAAGTAGAATCTGTTTGTAATTTTGAACATTTTTAATGTGTTTAGCTCCAGCCAAAAAATCTTTTCTAAGCTTTTTGGAAAACATAGGGAAGGGTTATCACCCCTGTGACATTTGTTTTGCGTCTTTCCTCCTCTTCAGAAGATTTCACCTCACTTTTTTGTCCCAATGAAAAATGTTTTTTGAAAATTTGGGTTTTTTTGTGGAACAAGGATTGGAAAGCATCAGTGGAAAGGAGAAATTGTTTTCCCATATTAACTCTTACAGGAGAGAATTTCCCTTCCTTAGGGGTATCTCACTTCCTGTTGTCTCCTTCCGTTTGCAAGTAGGAGTCGTTTGTAAGTTAGATGTTTGAAAGTAGGGTCCTGCCCTATATACTCAGCAGAAATTTGGGCCTTAGGTGTTGCTGTGGCCAAAACACTGTAAGCCCTCACAGGGCCCTGCTGTGAAATATTAGATCAAGAATTGTAATTACATGCCCCTGTTGAACAGGAGCTGAAAAATTAGGCCTTAGGCCCTGGTGCTGGTGCCACAACACTGCAACCCCTCACAGACACTCTAGTTGGAACGCAGGAACGAGCCCTGCTGCAAAGTATTGCATCAAAAATTGTAATTACACGCCCCTGTTAGACAGGGGCAGAAAAATTGGGCCTTAGGCACTGGTGCTGGTGCCACAACACTGCAACCCCTCACAGACACTCTAGTTGGAACGCAGGAACGAGCCCTGCTGCAAAGTATTGCATCAAAAATTGTAATTACACGCCCCTGTTAGACAGGGGCAGAAAAATTGGGTCTTAGGCACTGGTGCTGGTGCCACAACACTGCAACCCCTCACAGACACTCTAGTTGAAACGCAGGAACAAGCCCTGCTGCAAAGTATTGCATCAAAAATTGTAATTACACGCCCCTGTTAGACAGGGGCTGAAAAATTGGGTCTTAGGCACTGGTGCTGGTGCCACAACACTGCAACCCCTCACAGACACTCTAGTTGGAATGCAGGAACGAGCCCTGCTGCAAAGTATTGCATCAAAAATTGTAATTACACGCCCCTGTTAGACAGGGGCAGAAAAATTGGGTCTTAGGCACTGGTGCTGGTGCCACAACACTGCAACCCCTCACAGACACTCTAGTTGAAATGCAGGAACAAGCCCTGCTGCAAAGTATTGCATCAAAAATTGTAATTACACGCCCCTGTTAGACAGGGGCTGAAAAATTGGGTCTTAGGCACTGGTGCTGGTGCCACAACACTGCAACCCCTCACAGACACTCTAGTTGGAATGCAGGAACGAGCCCTGCTGCAAAGTATTACATCAAAAATTGTAATTACACGCCCCTGTTAAACAGGGGCTGAAAAATTGTGCCTTAGGCACTGGTGGTGGCGCCCAGAACCAAAAATGTTCTTACAAGCTATCAGCGTGATGATTGAGGAGGAAGAGGATAATTACTCAGGGATAGTCACTCAGCATCAGCATAGGCAGTCTTTGAAGGGATCTGAGATTTCAAAAAAAATTATTCGGTTACATCTGCATCAGGTGCTTGGTAGCTGGTGGTGATCCAAGACTGATTCATTTTTATGAAGGTCAGCCGATCGACCGAGTCGGTGGACAGACGCACCCTGTGATCGGTTACCACGCCTCCAGCAGCACTGAATGTGCGTTCCGAAAGAACGCTGGATGCAGGACAGGCCAGTAGCTCAATTGCATACTGTGCAAGCTCTGGCCAGTGATCCATCCTCAAGACCCAGTAACCCAGAGGATTTTCGGTGGGAAAGGTGTCCAAGTCTGATCTTGCCCCTAGGTATTCCTGCACCATGTAAAACAGACGCTGGCGATGGTTGCTGGAACCGATCATACCTTGGGGCTGCGGACCAAAAAATTGTCTGAACGCATCGGTCAGACGGCCACCTTCTCCACCGCTCCTTCTTTGACTGACCGAAGCCTCAGCAACACGTTGTCCAGAAACAGGAGTTTGTAACCTCCCAGTCTCTGGGAACGCGTTGCACAGACCTTTCTGCAAGGCCTCCCGAAGATGTTTCATCCTCTGCTCCCTCTGCGATGGCAAGATAAGGTCCGCAACCTTACCCTTGTAACGTGGATCAAGGAGGGTTGCCAGCCAGTATTGGTCCTTCTCCTTGATACCACGAATACGAGGATCCTTACGCAGGCTTTGCAGGATCAGGGAGGCCATGCAGCGTAGGTTTGCTGAGGCATTCGGTCCGGAGTCCTCTGGGTCACTAAGGACAACAACGTCCGCAGCCACCTCCTCCCAGCCACGTACAAGTCCATGTGTTCCTTGGGACTGATCCCTTAAAGACTGCTGAAGCTGAGTGCCAGGCTCCACCTCCATACTGACACAATCTTCCTCCTCCTCCTCCTCCTCCTCCTCGTCCTCTTCCTGTGTGATCGGCGGGCACGCAGGAACACTGTCTGGATAAAGGGGGCCTTGAGAGCTAAGGAAGTCCTCCTCTTCCTGCCTCTGTTCTGCCTCAAGTGCCCTGTCCATTATTCCACGCAGCGTGTGCTCCAACAGGTGGACAAGGGGGACAGTGTCACTGATGCATGCACTGTCAGTGCTCACCATCCTCGTGGCCTCCTCGAATGGTGACAGGACAGTGCATGCATCCCTGATCATGGCCCACTGGCGTGGGGAAAAAAAACCAAGGTCCCCTGACCCTGTCCTGGTGCCATAGTCGCACAGGTACTCATTGATGGCCCTCTGCTGCGTGTGCAGCCGCTGCAGCATGGCCAACGTCGAGTTCCACCTGGTGGGCATGTCACAGATTAGGCGGTTCTTGGGCAGGTTAAACTCCTTTTGGAGGTCCGTCAGCCGAGCACTGGCATTATATGACCGGCGGAAATGCACAGAGACTTTCCTGGCCTGCCTCAGGACATCCTGTAAGCCCGGGTACCTGCCCAAGAACCGCTGCACCACCAAGTTAAGGACGTGAGCCAAACAGGGCACATGGGTCAGTTGTCCCTGTCGGAGGGCAGAGAGGAGGTTGGTGCCATTGTCGCAAACCACCATTCCTGCCTTAAGTTGGCGTGGCGTCAACCACCTCTGAACCTGCCCCTGCAGAGCTGACAGAACCTCTGCCCCAGTGTGGCTCCTGTCCCCCAAGCACACCAGCTCAAGCACCGCATGGCATCTTTTGGCCTGCGTACTTGCGTAGCCCCTTAAACGCCTACGGAGTACCGCTGGTTCTGAGGAAGAGGCCATGGAGGAAGAAGAAGAGGAGGGGGGTGGAGGAGAGAGGTGTGTCACAATCAGCATTTTGGAGGCGTGGTGGCGGAACAACCTCCAACACTACTGCACCTTGTCCTGCATCCTTCCCAGCTGCCAGCAGAGTCACCCAATGCGCCGTGAAACTTAAGTAACGTCCCTGTCCATGCCTGCTGGACCATGAGTCAGCGGTAATATGCACCTTACCGCTGACCGCCCTGTCCAGCGAGGCATGGACATTGCCTTCCACATGCCGGTAGAGAGCCGGAATCGCCTTCCGTGAGAAAAAGTGGCGTTTGGGTACCTGCCACTGAGGAACCGCACATTCCACAAACTCACGGAAGGGGGCAGAGTCTACCAACTGAAAAGGCAGCAGTTGAAGTGCTAGCAATTTTGCCAAGCTAGCATTCAACCGCTGGGCATGTGGATGGCTGGGAGCAAACTTCTTTCGGCGGTGCAGCAGCTGGGGCAGGGAAATTTGCCTGGTACAATCTGACGTCGGTGTACCAAAAGCAGATTGCCCACAAGTACTTGGCTGTGACACACCTAATTCTACACCTTCATTCCTCTCACTGCAGGTCTCAGAGAGGACTGAAGGTCTAGTGGGGTTGGAAATCTCAGCTGATGAGGAGCAAGGAGAGATCGTCTTTGTTCTTTGGTGTGGGTCTTTTAGATACGCTTGCCAACGAACTGCATGGCAGGTCAACATATGTCTGGTCAAGCATGTGGTACCCAAGCGGGAGATGTTTTGGCCACGCGAGATACGCTTGAGACATATGTTGCAAATAGCAGCGGTGCGATCTGATGCACTCGTCTCAAAAAAGGCCCACACCAAAGAACTTTTTGAATAACGCGCAGAGACTGCAGCGCCCTGCACATGTGGAGCTTTGGGGTGTGATGCAGTCAATGTGCTGCCCTTAGGCTGGCCCCTGGAGGGCATCCTGCCTAGTTGGTGATGTGCCACCTCCTCCTCCTCCTCCTCCTCCTCCTCTCTCCTATCAGGCACCCACGTTGAGTCAGTGACCTCATCATCCCCTTTCTCCTCATCACTGGAGCAAACCTGGCAGTATGCTGCAGCAGGGGGAGCATGACTGCCAGATTGCTGTCCTTCTTGGGCACCCCCTCTGTCCGTGCTCATGTTACTGCTTTCATTGAGCTCAGTATCATCATCAGAGCCTTCCAAACGCTGGGCATCCTCCTGGAGCATGTACCCAACACTGTGGTCAAACAGTTCGAGGGAATCCTCATGAGGACATGGTGGAGCTAGGGAAGGAGTCACTGATGACATTGAGCTGAGGGAAGAGGCCGCTGCTTTGCCAGACAAAGCACCCTGGGCATGGGTGAGAGAGGATGAGGAGGATGAGGACGGCTTGGTCATCCACTCGACCAAGTCTTCCGCATGTTGCGGCTCAACACGGCCAGCTGCCGAAAAAAAGGCCAAGCGTGTCCCATGGCCACGTGCTGATGAGGATGCACCGTCTCCACGACCAGCACTAGACACAGAGCCTGCTTGCCCTCTCTTATTGGCTTGTGACTGTCTGCCTCTCCTTCTTGGCCTTCCAGACATACTAATGGCCTGTAGCTGCACTAAGCTGGGATAGAACACCTGTAATTTTCTTAAGGTAGCTTTATATACTGTAACCAGACAAGCCTGCCTGTCAGTAGGAAGATAACAGGAACGGATCTAGCTGAACACTGTGAGCAGGACGCACTGTACTAAATGTAAATAGTCTAGCTGCCTGACCGTGGTACTAATAGGATCAAAAAGAACACCTGTAATTTTCTTAAGGTAGCTTTATATACTGTAACCAGACAAGCCTGCCTGTCAGTAGGAAGATAACAGGAACGGATCTAGCTGAACACTGTGAGCAGGACGTACTGCACTAAATGTATATAGCAGGAACGGATCTAGCTGAACACTGTGAGCAGGACGCACTGCACTGAATGTAAATAGCAGGAACGGATCTAGCTGAACACTGTGAGCAGGACGCACTGCACTAAATGTAAATACCAGG
Organism: Lithobates clamitans; assembly: GCA_037952925.1. Classification (NCBI taxonomy): domain Eukaryota; kingdom Metazoa; phylum Chordata; class Amphibia; order Anura; family Ranidae; genus Lithobates; species Lithobates clamitans. The sequence goes on along the minus strand of JBBGZY010000458.1, from coordinate 772,695 downwards.
AACGGATCTAGCTGAACACTGTGAGCAGGACGCACTGCACTGAATGTAAATAGCAAGAACGGATCTAGCTGAACACTGTGAGCAGGACGCACTGTACTAAATGTAAATAGTCTAGCTGCCTGACCGTGGTACTAATAGGATCAAAAAGAACACCTGTAATTTTCTTAAGGTAGCTTTATATACTGTAACCAGACAAGCCTGCCTGTCAGTAGGAAGATAACAGGAACGGATCTAGCTGAACACTGTGAGCAGGACACACTGTACTAAATGTAAATAGTCTAGCTGCCTGACCGTGGTACTAATAGGATCAAAAAGAACACCTGTAATTTTCTTCAGGTAGCTTTATATACTGTAACCAGACAAGCCTGCCTGTCAGTAGGAAGATAACAGGAACGGATCTAGCTGAACACTGTGAGCAGGACGCACTGTACTAAATGTAAATAGTCTAGCTGCCTGACCGTGGTACTAATAGGATCAAAAAGAACACCTGTAATTTTCTTAAGGTAGCTTTATATACTGTAACCAGACAAGCCTGCCTGTCAGTAGGAAGATAACAGGAACGGATCTAGCTGAACACTGTGAGCAGGACACACTGTACTAAATGTAAATAGTCTAGCTGCCTGACCGTGGTACTAATAGGATCAAAAAGAACACCTGTAATTTTCTTCAGGTAGCTTTATATACTGTAACCAGACAAGCCTGCCTGTCAGTAGGAAGATAACAGGAACGGATCTAGCTGAACACTGTGAGCAGGACGCACTGTACTAAATGTAAATAGTCTAGCTGCCTGACCGTGGTACTAATAGGATCAAAAAGAACACCTGTAATTTTCTTAAGGTAGCTTTATATACTGTAACCAGACAAGCCTGCCTGTCAGTAGGAAGATAACAGGAACGGATCTAGCTGAACACTGTGAGCAGGACACACTGTACTAAATGTAAATAGTCTAGCTGCCTGACCGTGGTACTAATAGGATCAAAAAGAACACCTGTAATTTTCTTCAGGTAGCTTTATATACTGTAACCAGACAAGCCTGCCTGTCAGTAGGAAGATAACAGGAACGGATCTAGCTGAACACTGTGAGCAGGACGTACTGCACTAAATGTATATAGCAGGAACGGATCTAGCTGAACACTGTGAGCAGGACGCACTGCACTGAATGTAAATAGCAGGAACAGATCTAGCTGAACACTGTGAGCAGGACGCACTGCACTAAATGTAAATACCAGGAACGGATCTAGCTGAACACTGTGAGCAGGACGCACTGCACTGAATGTAAATAGCAGGAACGGATCTAGCTGAACACTGTGAGCAGGACGCACTGCACTGAATGTAAATAGCAGGAACGGATCTAGCTGAACACTGTGAGCAGGACGCACTGCACTGAATGTAAATAGCAGGAACGGATGTAGCTGAACACTGTGAGCAGGACGCACTGCACTAAATGTAAATACCAGGAACGGATCTAGCTGAACACTGTGAGCAGGACGCACTGCACTGAATGTAAATAGCAGGAACGGATCTAGCTGAACACTGTGAGCAGGACGCACTGCACTGAATGTAAATAGCAGTAACGGATCTAGCTGAACACTGTGAGCAGGACGCACTGCACTGAATGTAAATAGCAGGAACGGATGTAGCTGAACACTGTGAGCACAACGCACTGCACTAAATGTAAATACCAGGAACGGATCTAGCTGAACACTGTGAGCAGGACGCACTGCACTGAATGTAAATAGCAGGAACGGATCTAGCTGAACACTGTGAGCAGGACGCACTGCACTAAATGTAAATACCAGGAACGGATCTAGCTGAACACTGTGAGCAGGACGCACTGCACTGAATGTAAATAGCAGGAACGGATCTAGCTGAACACTGTGAGCAGGACGCACTGCACTGAATGTAAATAGCAGGAACGGATCTAGCTGAACACTGTGAGCAGGACGCACTGCACTAAATGTAAATACCAGGAACGGATCTAGCTGAACACTGTGAGCAGGACGCACTGCACTGAATGTAAATAGCAGGAACGGATCTAGCTGAACACTGTGAGCAGGACGCACTGCACTAAATGTAAATACCAGGAACGGATCTAGCTGAACACTGTGAGCAGGACGCACTGCACTGAATGTAAATAGCAGGAACGGATCTAGCTGAACACTGTGAGCAGGACGCACTGCACTGAATGTAAATAGCAGGAACGGATCTAGCTGAACACTGTGAGCAGGACGCACTGCACTAAATGTAAATACCAGGAACGGATCTAGCTGAACACTGTGAGCAGGACGCACTGCACTGAATGTATATAGCAGGAACGGATCTAGCTGAACACTGTGAGCAGGACGCACTGCACTAAATGTAAATACCAGGAACGGATCTAGCTGAACACTGTGAGCAGGACGCACTGCACTGAATGTAAATAGCAGGAACGGATCTAGCTGAACACTGTGAGCAGGACACACTGCACTAAATGTAAATAGTCTAGATAGAAGATAACAGGAACGGATCTAGCTAAACTGAATACAGTGTATATATATATATGCAACACCTGGGATGCATATATATACACAATACACTGTAAGTGCAGCTAACTGACTGACTGTTCTGCCTAATCTATCTAACTCAAATCAAATGACACTGTCTCTCTCTCTCTCTATCTCTCAGCACACCGGAACACACACTACACAGGGCCGCCGTGCAGGCGGCCTTATATAGTGTGGGGTGTGTACTAAATCCCCTGAGCCATAATTGGCCAAAGCCACCCTGGCTTTGGCCAATTACAGCTCTCTCTACTGACGGCGCTGTGATTGGCCAAGCATGCGGGTCATAGTGCATGCTTGGCCAATCATCAGCCAGCAATGCACTGCGATGCCGCAGTGAATTATGGGCCGTGACGCGCCACACGAATTTGGCGCGAACGGCCCATATCGTTCGCAATTCGGCGAACGACCGAACAGCCGATGTTCGAGTCGAACATGGGTTCGACTCGAACACGAAGCTCATCCCTACCGCTCGCTAATGGGAGCGCTGAAGGACCGGAGTGGGACGAAGCTCTGACACTACACGTCCATCTTCCAGAGCCCCACACATGCGCCCATCTCTCTTGTCATTTTTAACACTTTTGACACTTTTTTTGTGAAATGGTAGGGGTACTTTTCTACCCCATTACCATTTCACATGGGGGGGCCGGGGTCTGGGGGTCCCCTTGTTAAAGGGGGCTTCCATATTCCGATAAGCAGACCCCACAACCACTGGGCAAGGGTTGTGGGGATAAGGCCCTTGTCCCCCTCAACATGAGGACAAGGTGCTTTGGGGGGCTACCCCAAAGCACCCTCCCCTTGTTGAGGGCATGTGGCCTGGTATGGTTCAGGAGGGGGGGCGCTCTCTCATCCCCCCTCTTTTCCTGTGGCCTGCCAGGTTGCGTGCTCAGATAAGGGTCTGGTATGGATTTTGAGGGGGACCCCCATGCCATTTTTTTTTTAATTTTGGCACAGGGATCCCCTTAATAGACCTGAAGGGCCTGGTATGGAATTTCAGGGGACCCCCACGCATTTTTTTTCTTAATTTTGGTTCGGGGTTCCCCTGTGGGGGAATCCCAAGCTGTTTTTTATCAATGAACTTTTATGTGTATTGCCGGACCGACAATTCATTATAGCCGTGAGTAGTTTTAAATAATTTTTATTCCTTTAGAAATGTCATTTTGCTGTCAGACTGTTCTAAACACGGGAAACATGCGCCACTTTACAGGCATACTATAGACACCCCCAGGTACGAAATTTAAAGGAATATTACACTTTTATTGTTTCACTTTAAGCATTATTAAAATCACTGCTCCTGAAAAAATGTCCATTTTTAAAACTTTTTTGCATTGATACATGTCCCCTGGGGCAGGACCCAGGTCCCCAAACACTTTTTATGACAATAACTTGCATATAAGCATTTAAAATTAGCACTTTTGATTATTCATGTTCGAGTCCCATAGACTTTAACGGTGTGTGTTCGAACAAATTTTTTGCCTGTTCGCATGTTCTGGTGCAAACCAAATCCCTACACACTACAATATACTGCAGTAAAACTGCCCTGACGCACTACAATATACTGCAATAAAACTGCCCTGACACTCTACACTGACACACCTCAATATACTGTAGTAAACCTGCCCTTAGAAACTAAAATGACACTACAGTAAAAATGAATGGTCGCACTACACTCACGCTGCACTATTACTATAGTCACACTACGCTGATACCTTACACTCACGATAGAATCACAATAGCTCACTATAACACACTACCTTGCTAGTAGCAATGAACAGAGCCCTGTTCTATCTATCTCCACTCCAATATCACACTGCAAATGGCTGCTCTGGGAAGGAACCTTTTATAGTGTGGGGTGGGACTATGAGCAATAAGCTATGATTAGAGAGAGTCATAGTTAGGGATGGGCCGAACACCCCCCTGTTCATTTAGCAGCAGAACATGCGAACAGGCAAAAAATGTGTTCGAACACGCAAACACCATTAAAGTCTATGGGACACGAAAGTGAAAAATTAAAAGTACTAATTTTAAGGCTTAATATGCAAGTTATTGTCATAAAAAGTATTTGAGGACCTGGGTCCTGTCCCAGGGGACATGTATAAATGCAAAAAAAGTTTTAAAAACGCCCGTTTTTTTAGGGAGCAGTGATTTTAATAATGCTTAAAGTGAAACAATAAAAGTGAATTATTCCTTTAAATGTCATACCTGGGGGGATGTTTATAGTATGCCTGTAAAGTGGTGCATGTCTCCCGTGTTTACAACAGTCCGAGAGCAAAATTACATTTCTAGAGGAAAAAAAAGTAATTTAAAAGTACTAGCGGTAGCTGCTATAATGAATTGCCGGGTCTCTGCAATACACATAAAAGTCATTGAAAAAAACAGCCTAGGATTCCACCACAGTGCATTACCAGGCCCTCAGGGTCTGGTATGAATATTAAGGGGAACCCTGAACCAAAATTTAAAAAAAAATGTGTGGGGGTCCCCCCAAATTCCATAACAGGCCCTTCAGGTCTGGTATGGATATTAAGGGGAACCCCACGCCAAATTTTTTTTTAAAAATGGAGTGGGGGTCCCCCTCAAAATCCATACCAGACCCTTATCCGAGCATGCAACCTGGCAGGCCGCATGAAAAAAGGGGGGATGAGAGAGCGCCCCCCCTCATGAACTGTACCAGGCCACATGCCCTCAACATGGGGATGATGTCCCCATGTTGATGGGGACAAGGGCCTCATCCCCACAACCCTTGTCCGGTGGTTGTGGGGGTATGCGGGTGGGAGGCTTATCGGAATCTGGAAGCCCCCTTTAACAAGGGGACCCCCAGATCTCAGCCCCCCTGTGTGAAATGGTAATGGGGTACAAGTGTACCCCTACCATTTCACAAAAAAGTGTCAGAAATGTTAAAAAAGACAAGAGACGGTTTTTGACAATTCCTTTATAAATGTCTTCTTTCCCCACTTCTTCTTCCATCTTCTTCTTGTCTTCATTCGGTTTTCTTCCTCCATCTTGTTCTTCCCCCGCTTATTCCTCTGCTTCTTCCTCCAATCCTCTGCTTCTTCCTTCGCTCTTCTCATCCGCATCTTCCTACGGCTTCTTCTTTCCTGCTTCGTTCTCTGGACGATCCGCATCCGCATGGGAGGTTGCCGCTGTGTGATGCTTCTGTTCTTCTGACAGTTCTTATATAACTGAGGGCAGGGCCACCCAGTGACCCCACCCCCTCTGACGCACGGGGACTTCCCTATGGTTTTCCCTGTGGTGTCAGAGGGGGGGCAGGGTCACCCGTTAAGTAACCGGGTGACCCCGACCCCTCTGACCTGGAGTGGAGGGAGATGGGTGGAGGAGGGGGATGAGGAGAAAGAGGGGATAGAGGCAGTGCTGTATTTTGGTTTTGTGCTGCCCTAGGCAAGACTAAAATCAAGCGCCCCCCCATTTAAATTTGTCCCACCCCTTCCTGTTTATCATCTACCTCTTCATCTGTGAAAACAAAAATTCCCTTATTTGCAACCCCCAATACTATTCACAGCTCTCACCTCATCACAACCCTCCACTCTTCAGAATCCCCCCACTCTTCATAGCTCTCACCTATTCACAACCCCTCATTCTTCACATATCCCCCCACTCTTTATAGCTCTCCTCTCTTCACCACCCCCCACTCTTCATAAATCCCCCCATCTTCATAGCTATCACCTCTTCACAACCCCCCCTCCTCTCCAGAGGTGAAGGTAAATGCTGCCATCTTCATCTCCACCATCTCCAAGTTGACAGGCCTAGAGAGACTGTGGCAGAGAGGGCAGCAGAAGGCACCATATCTGCAGGCACAAGGGGCCAAACTGCTTCCACTGATTTGATGTTTTTTTTGGGTGCTGGCAGCCTGTCCTTGTGCATCCCGAGTGTCGTGGAGCAACAAGAACCTGATGGTGAGGAGTAGTAATAGCAAGAGATCAGGGAGCCTGTGCAGCTACAGGAGCAAAAGGAGAAAGTGGGTTTTTGTGTGTGAGCTGCTGACTCACTGTAATCAGGAAATATGTATGCCTGTATTGGCTCTACTTACCAGCAAGCAGCACTGAGGAACACCCTGGAGGCACCTGGATTGGTGGAGCAGTTGTGGGAGCTTATGCAAGGTGGACCGGTGGGCATATTGTCCTTCAGAAGCCTTTGATTCCCAGTGCAGAAGCACCCAGTCTGCCCCTGATCCTGGCCCAGAGCCAAAGCCAATACAGTCCTTCTGCCTGGGAGATGGCCCCACCCCCCTGAAAATGCCCCCCCCTGAGTAATGCTTAGCTCAGCACCTACTATCTTTATGTAGTATGTATATATATATATATATATATATATATATATATATATATATATATATATATATATATATATATATATATATTGTGGAGATGCGACCCCATGTCGCAGGTGAATATGAGCAGTGTATGCCTGATTTTGGCAGGAATACTAATTGCACACCTGTGGGCTGGGTTCATAAACATCCCAGGAATAGAGGCCAGTGCTCATCCTTGGAGACAGCTCCGCCCCGACAGACAGGAGTTCTGGCCTAGGAGTCAGGAGGGAGTCAGTGCAGCATGAAGCTGCAGGCACAGAGGTGCTGAGCTTCAGGTCTGGGAAAGACAGACCAAGGCCTAAGGTGTAAGGCCTTAGCAGGAGTGCTGTGTTTTTAGCCAGGAAGCCTGAATGCTAGTTGTTCTGAAGCAGGACTGTAATGCTGAATACCCCTGCGAGGGAATCTGATGTTTATTTTTGAAATTAGTTTCTTTTGAATAAAAATTGGCTGCCATGCCCTTAAAAATGCAGTAGCGGCCCCTCAAAGCACCTTGCCTCCATATGTGGGCAGGACTACTAGACCCCTTTGTGTACAGATGAGAGAACATATTAATAACATTAAAAAAGGGTTCCCTAAACACAACCTCTCCAGACACTTCGATGAATTTCACCACAGGGACCCGTCTGGCCTCATTTTTTATGGGATTGATACCATAAAAAACCATTGGAGGGGGGGCAGTAAGAGGATATTGATATCACAAAATGAAACAAGATGGATACATCGCTTGGATTGCCTTGTCCCCAGGGGTTTGAATGTAGAGATAGACCTAAACTGTTTTTTGTCCAATTTCTAAGGGTCTCTCCTCCAACAGCCATAACCATTCCCTAAAACTTTTCCAGTTCACCACTCCGTGATTGAACCTTGGGCTAAATATATTTTTATTCACATTTTTATTCAGATTTTTTAAATCCATATTTTTAACTCCTATCTACACCAACACGTTAGTCCCTGCACCTTACATAGCTTATACTGTACCCTTTTAAATTAGTACCATAGATTAGAATATAGGCCCTTAATCATTTTTATTTATTTATAATTTTGTATTCTCCTCTCTACATTTTACATGTATTTTTTACAGGCCCTTATTATGAATATGATACCAATTAGTACCACAGATCAGAATATAGGCCTTTAATCAATTTTATTCACATAGAATTTTGGATCCTCTTTTAAACATTCTATAGGCCTTTATTATGAATGCTAATTTTCTGTCTAGTATATTCTTTATGCAGGCCTTTATTATGTATGTGATTTTTTGTTCTTGGTTGATGAAGCACAGAAATATATATTTATATATATTTTTATATATTTTTTATTGCTGCCCCCAACATTCTTGGGCTTATACCACCCTTCAGAACTTTCATATATATTTAATATTATTAAGAATTTTTTATTTTTATATTTTTTATTTTTTATATTTTTATATATTTTTATCCTTATTTCCACAATTAAATTCCCCTTTTCTTATTTGTTTTTTGGCTCCCTGTTTTTGTATTTGGATTCATACATTTTTGTATTTGGATTCATACATCGTTGGGATATGCAATATTAAATGTATTTGGTATCAGGGTGTTTCCCCTTGCTGATTGTTTACTCTTTTGACTTGTCTATAATGTTATCCTATGCTGCGGTTTCTTCTGTTAAACGGAGGCGCCCAAAATACTATTATGTATTACTCCCACATGATGGCGCTAGACCATTAACAAGAATCGTAATGGTTTCTTATGGGGAGTCACAAGGACGGGTTTTGAGCATCCGATTGGCTAAAGTGGCACCTCCGTTTCCCTATTTAGACGTGTGGAGTACCAAGATGGCCGCGCCTCAGATGACGTCTTGATGACGAAACGCGTTAGGCATGGCCTCGTGATACACACACGTCAGCACCTCTCTCTTCCAGCTTGTGTTAGTTCCGGTTTCAGCTGTCGGGCAGTGGAACGCACGCCTTACCACGCTGCCCCTCGGCTGTGAGCCGGTTATCGGAACACTGTTTGGAGCATTGACAGCTCCAGTTTTTTATGGATTATCTTTAAAATACTCTTTTTACTATATGGATTTTCAAAAATAAAACTTCAACTTTTTATGGATTCACGCTATGAAGTGTTTTCTTTTCCTACTTCATATGGATGCCTGTTACTGGGGATAACACTACGCCGGAGCAGGATATAGCACCCCTGGACGGAGGATCACTTCCCGGTTCCGCCATCGCAGGACTGTCTGCATATGCCTTTTACCCCTGCAGGGGTTAGGCGGTCCGGTAAGTGCAAACACGAGTGGGGGTGTAGGGAAGGACGGGACATCAAAAGTTGAAGGCTGTGACTGCGCTTCCCCTTCACCAGCGTGACACACTTTTAGGACTTTTTTGCTGACTTTTTCAAAAAATTTTTAATTATCAATTCCTTTTTGTTTTGATTTTCATGCACATATGAACTGTCTTGCATTGATTGCCTTTATTGTGATTGTTAATGCACACAGGCGGGAGTTTTCTTACAGTTTTTATATATAATTTTTTATATATTTTTTACTTATTTTTTATTTTTATTGTCAGTTTTCCACTTTTTATTTGTTTCACATTTTCTCCCTAAAATAATTGTTTATGTTGATCACCATAATTGTTTACATATTGGATTTGGTTCCTCTGCCATTTTTAAGATATAGTTATCACTTTTTACACACATTTAATTTACTGTATATGGGATTTTTTGCATGTGTTTTAGGAGCACTCTGCACTTTTTTTCTTATTATACTCAACAGGTGGCCCATTCACACTCACGAAATTCAGTGTTTTTACATGCACAATAACATTTTCTTGATATTTGTGACACACTTGTTTATAAATTAATACTTTGTAATTTTGGAAGAACATCACCCATACACATATAGTTGGACAGCGCCAATTCCCCTGCTTAGAATAACTATTCACGTTTTGGATCTCACCTCGGTGCTTCATTTATAAGGGGGGCAGCAGTCCTTTCTTTCCATATTCCTAAGCGCGGAATTATTGTTATTCACCTTGCCCCCATGTTGATGAGGACAGGGGCCTCATCCCCACAACCCTTGGCCGGTGGTTGTGGGGGTCTGTGGGTGGGGGGCTTATTGGACCCCGGAAACCCCCTTTAACAAAGGGGACCTCAACATCCCAGCCCCCCTGTGTGAAATGGTAATGGGGTACAAAAGTACCCCTACCATTTCACAAAAAAAGTGTCTAAACTGTTAAAAATGACAAGAGCAGTTTTTTACAATTCTTTTATTTAATGTTTTCTTCTTTCCATCTTCTTCGGGTCTTCTTCCTTCGGTTTCTTCCTCCATCTTCTTCTTCCTCTGGTTCTTCCTCCGATCCTCTGCTTCATGCTCTGGTGTTCTCGTCCGGCACTTTCCTCCGTGGCGTCTTCTTCTCCGCTTCGTTCTTGGCCTGCTCCGCATCCATGGGAGGCTTCCGCTGTGTGACTTTTCACTTCTTCTGACACTTCTTAAATAATGGAGGGCGAGTCCACCCGGTAATCCTGCCCCCCTCTGAGGATAAAATCTTAATCCAGTTCTGTCTGTAGTAAAGAGTCAATTGCTTGTACATCAGTAGCCGCCAACTTAAGGTACCTGCACTCATGGATAGTGAGGGGTAAGGTGAAAAAGGCTGGTGTGGAACCCTGCTGTGAAGCTGTGCACCAAGAATATGGCTAGTGAGAGTGAGGGGGCGGGGTGTGTAGAGAGGTAGAACCTCAACCAACTGACATCTATCTGGCCTAGTCAGGATTTTCCCTCCTGTTTGAGTTGACAGGTAGTCCTGGGGTGAGTTTTATGGCATGCTGTGCAAATATGGAGTAGCCTGCACAAGCCATGACATTGGATAGAGAGCAAAGTGGTGCACAGAAACTTGGTTTTTAAGAGAAAGATCCATGAACTACACACCTGATTGGCACCCTAGTAGCGAGGTCATGGCACAGATCGAGACTGAGTCGACCGGAAACCTGTGGTGAGGGTGACATAAGTGTAACATGTATATTCCTTTACCTGAAATGAAGTAACCCACCACTGCCATGCGACTGGCTCTGGTGAGATGCAAACTGTATGTTCCCCCCCCCCCTGTTTTTATCTATTTATTTATTTATTTTTTATTATGTTTTAATATTTATTTATTTTATTTTTTTCATGAAAATTATTATTATTTTTTTAAATTAAATTAATTTTTTTTAACCTGGGGAGAAAAAGACCAGCCTGGTGTAGGATGGAAACCTGAACTCGGCTGACCCGAGGGAAAGACAGAAGATGATGAGTAGGGATGATCCGAACACCCCCCAGTTTGGTTTGCAGCAGAACATGTGAACAGGCAAAAAATTAGTTTGAACATCATTAAAGTCTATGGGACACGAAAGTGAAAAATCAAATGTGCTCATTTAAAGGTTTATATGCAAGTTATTGCCTTAAAAACAGTTTGGGGGGGGCGTGGCCTGATGAGGCATGTGAGCAGACCTGCTGCACGGAGCTCCCGCTGATGATCCTGTCTAATATCCTCTCCTCACCAACGTTTTCGCCCGTTTTTGCCCCAGAGAACTGCCTGATACCTCCTGGAGACATCCGGTGCTGTTGGCTAACCGTGCTGATGATGACCCGGGGCAACCGAACGGAGACCGAGGCCTGAGAGTCCCAAGCTGACCGAGATGGTGCCGGCCAGTCTCAGCCTCCTAAAGCACAGCGCAGCCTAGAAAAGAAATCCAAACAGGGGGGTAAGTCCAGCAAACTCCCTAAAAACAAGGAGCAATCCAGGGACATGCTTTACTATGCTCAAAAGCTGGCTGGGCGCTCTGATTCCCCCCTGCATGGCTCCCCCAAGCCCTTATACACCTCTGAGCTGGCTAACAGGGAAGATACAAGCATGCTAGATGACACAGTGCCATTAGACATGCAGCAGGATCTCATGTCTGATCCGTCTGACTCCCCCACAGAGGACAATGTCCAGCCTTCTCTGAGTGAAATCCTGCATGCTGTGCACAAATGTACTGCCTCAGTAGATGATTTGAAGGAGAAATTTGGAGGGCTGAAAGAAACAGTGTCCCTTATGCGCCAAGATCTCCAAAAGATCAGGGAAAGAACCACAGCAGTGGAGGGTCGGGTGAGCGACGTGGAGGACCAGTTGCCCCCCCTTCACAGAGATGTCAGGATGGCCACTCAAAATGCCTTTCTAGCCCTTAGTAAAACTGACGAAATTGAGAACCGCCTGCGACGCAATAATGTGTGCATAGTGGGACTCCCTGAAAAAGTGGAAGGACGTGACCCCACAACCTTTATTGAAGAATGGCTACAGGAAGTTTTTGGGAAAGAAGCTTTCTCTCCCATTTACACAGTGGAAAGAGCACACAGAGTGCCCCCATGCCCTCTCCCTCCTGGGAACCCCCCGCGATCAGTGTTGGCCAGGCTCCTGAAGTACAAGGACGGGGAGGTGATACTGAGACTGGCCAGAGAAAAGGGCAACATCAAACATAACGGCACCAAAATCTCATTTTACCCAGATTTCTCCGCCAAAGTACAACGCAGGTGCTCAAAATTTGCAGATGTTAAGAAGAGGCTACAAAGGCTGCAATTATCCTATGCAATGATGTTCCCAGCCAAGCTAACAGTGACGGCCAATGGACAGAACCACTTTTTTGAAAATGCGCAAGATGCTGCGACATGGCTGGATCAAAACGAGCAAGCTCTGCACCGCCAGGGCCATGATGACGGAGCTGGATAAACCAGATACGACAGAAGAAATGCAGGGGAAAGCAGGGCGTCCATTTTCCTTTTATGTTTATCAATCTGAAGAGGAACTATACTAGTTGCTTACACAGTGAGTGAATACCGCAGAAATATCGTTATTTCTTTCACACCAGTTATTTTCACTTGAAGCACAGACCCTCACGGGTGATGATACCGTGCTGGGTGTTTAAAAGATACATGAAGCCATAGGTTGCATGGCTACTGTTACAAAGCCCTGTTGGCGTTAATATTCAGAACAGACCACATACCCTACAGCCTCTGGTCAGTTGTAGTTGTGTGCGCTATGGCATGGCTGGATCCAGGGCTCTTAACACAGTTTATTTCTACTTTTGTTTTGTTTTCTACTGTTTTGCCGCGCAGTTGCGCGAGAATATCCACCCTTCACGAACACCGAGCTTCCATTGTGCAAACCCTTTGCCGAAAAAGTGCTCTTCAATGCAACACAATCCAATGCACTTGGACAACCATGTAGCCAGAACTGCTCTGACCTCCAGAGGAATTCCTTTCCAATGTATTTTTGAATGTTTTCAATGGTATCCACACCCATAGTATCATGGAATGTGCGCGGAGTGAATGACCCTTTAAAAAGGACCATGATCTCCTCTGATTTGCGCAAATTCCATCCAGCCATTATTGCCCTTCAGGAGACACATATCCTGGGAGACAATGTGAGTTGCTTGCAGTATGCTTGGGTGGGCAAGTCCCATCATTCCACTCACACTGCTTATTCCCGTGGGGTGAGTGTACTGATACACAAAGCACTGACATACCAGGAACTGGACTCACTAGTGGATAATGCTGGTAGATTTGTATTCATTCACTGTAAGCTGTATACCTTACCATTGCTGATAGCCTTTATATATATCCCACCCCCGTTTTCACGGGGGGTGTTGCAGTTGTTGCTGACGTACCTGGCGGGCAAACCTGATGTCCCACTGCTGATCATGGAAGATTTTAACTGCTACCTAGATCCTAAATTGGATAGACATCCCCCAGTCCCTTCTCCTAGGGGTGGCAGGGGTACAGCGTTCAGTCGCCTAATTGCGGAACTAGGTTGGACCGACTTATGGCGCATACGTAACCCTAATGTAAAGCAGTTTTCATGCTTCTCTAAAACTCACGGTTCCCTGTCCCGTATAGACCTTAGTATAGGCACCCCTAATTTGCTAGAATGCATCTCTAAGATAGAATATTTCCCGCGTGGAGTATCTGACCACTCACCAGTAGCTGTGTGGCTGATTGTCCAACCCCCAACCTCACTACCTAGGGCGCCATGGAAGCTCAACACCTTCTGGCTGAAACTGTTTAATTCCCCAGAACGAATTTCCAACCAAATAGAATGATTCTTTAACTCTCATAAACATTTAACAGATAAAATTCAAAACTGGGAAGCCTTTAAGGCCTACCTTATGGGAGTGTTTATTGCTGAGATAGCCACAGTCAAAAGAAATTCCTCAGCACTATTGGAACAGGTTGGGGATCAAGTGCGTCAGCTGGAGCTAACCTATGTTACTGACCCTACAGAGTCTGCGAGGGAGGCGTGGATTTCGGCCTAGGATTCACTGGACCGCTTGAGATTCTCCGCCGCAGAACGCAAAAGGTTTTTTAGCAAGCAGGCATTTTATGAAGAAGGGAAAAAAACGGGACGTCTGTTGGCAAAAATAGCCAGGTCACAACAACTGTCCCCGGCAGTTGAAGCGATTCGCACAGACAGTGGGAATGTGGTCAATGACCAAGTTTTATCAGAGCTAGCATCCTTCTACAAGGATCTCTATGGAGCGAGAGATGATTACACAGATAACGAGCTAGAGACATATCTTTCGGGGATTGATCTGCCTTCTCTGCCTGAGGAGGCTAGACAATCACTGGAAGCTCCCCTGACATTGGAAGAGCTACAACATGCGGCATGCTCCTTTCCAACGTGCAAGGCTCCAGGAGAGGATGGTATCCCCATGGAAGTTTTTGCCCAGTATGGCGAGTGGATAATGCTACACCTGTTGGAAGTGTTCAACGACTCTCTTAGGGAAGGCAGTTTACCAACCTCCATGACTAGAACTAATATAATTTTATTATTGAAATCTGGGAAGGATCCGGTTGACCCGAGCTCATATAGGCCTATATCTCTACTTCAAATTGATGAATATTGATAAAATCCTGGCTAAGGTCCTGGCGCTTAGGGTCAACCGGATCATTGACTCCATAATACATCCCGATCAAGCCGGTTTTATGCCGCAAAAATCCACGGCCACCAACCTCAGACGCCTATGCCTAAATATGCAGTTACAGTCGGATAATAAGGGGAACAGGGCTTTGCTATCCCTAGACGCCAACAAGGCATTTGACAGTGTGGGCTGGAGATACCTCTGGGCGGTACTATCCAGGTTTGGGTTTGGAAATCGCTTCATAGCTTGGGTTAAACTGCTGTATGCCTCCCCGAAGGCGACCATTAGGAAGTCAGGTAGGATGTCTCATGCATTTGCTCTGAGCAGGGGCACAAGGCAGGGATGTCCCCTGTCTCCCCTGCTCTTTGCCATTGCCATTGAGCCATTGGCGGCTGTAGTAAGGGCCAGTCAGGGGATCACAGGTTTTAAATATGGGGACCTCCACAAAAAGATTATGCTGTATGCTGACGACATGATGCTTTTCCTGGGGGACACCACAATGTCTTTGGTGGAGGTGACAAAAATCATTGCCGGATTCGGCCACTTTTCTGGTCTGACAATTAACTGGTCTAAGTCGGCTCTGATGTTATTGGACGAGGGGGGAGTGGTGAATTTGCCAGATTCCTGCTCGGTTCCAGTAACGTCATCATTCAAATATTTAGGCAT
The DNA here is from genome assembly GCA_037952925.1 of Lithobates clamitans. NCBI lineage: Eukaryota > Metazoa > Chordata > Amphibia > Anura > Ranidae > Lithobates > Lithobates clamitans. The sequence continues at coordinate 757,252 of JBBGZY010000458.1, read as the reverse complement.
ACAAATTTCACCTAAACTAGCGGAATATTGTCCTTTAAATATACACCCCCTGCTGTCCAGATTTAGGGACAAAATTAATACATGGAACAGGCTCAAACTCTCACTGGCGGGTAAGGCAAATTTAATAAAAATGATACTAATGCCACAGCTACTCTATTTCTTAACACTCTTTTCCGAAGACTACTGTGGAGTACGGGCACCCCTAGAATCAAGTTGGAACAATTACAAAACCCTAAGGACAGCGGAGGGCTGGCAGTACCCAACCCTTGGCAGTACTATATAGCAGCTCAGCTGCAGCATCTGGTTGGCTCCATGGCCCGGGACCCAACTGGCTCATCGGCGCAGTTAATGCTGATTAGGACAGGAGTGGAAACAATCCCGATGGGCCTTGAGGCCCAGTTGTTTCACAAGTCCAACAAACTGACACCCAGTCTCACTTTGATAAAGAAAATTTGGAACAAGGGAAGGCAGCTGGAAGAAGTGACAGGTTTCACGGAATATAGTCCAATATGGGGGAATCTCTCGTATGTTGAGTTAGCAAAGCTGCAACAGGGTCCCAAATGGCGCTCCTTTGGTGTTATTCTCTTATCCCATATATTTAGAGATGGCAGGCTGATGACGTTCTCAGAGTTACAAGCTAAGTATAACTTGCCAAATATTATGTACTATTCCTATATCCAGCTCAAACATGCGGTGGACACACAGGGAAAAGCTGCTCCCTGGACTCTGTCAACCACCCCTATTTTTCATTTGATACAGTCCAGCACAGAAACTAAAGGATTTATCTCATATTGCTATCAAATGTTACTGATACAACTTTTAAAAGCGCACCCGACTAGGGCACCATTACTATGGGAGCAGGATATAGGTCCAATTATGGGAGATCAATGGGAAGAAGTTCTACAATCCATTAATATATGCTCTCTCAATGTGGCCCAAAAGGTATCCCAACTATATATAGTACTTAGAGTGCACTCCACCCCACTTAAACTTTATAATATGGGTAGAAGGCCTGATCCTTTATGTAGTAGATGTGAATGACATCAAGGTGATCTCATTCATCTACTTTGGAGATGTCCAAAACTGCATAGGTATTGGAGTGAGGTTATGGGGACACTAAATCAAGTGTTCCAGACTAACATTCCCCTAGACCCAATTCACTGTTATTAGGAGTCCTAGAAGATATTGTTCCGGAAGAGAAGACTAGAATAGCACTCACTAGGGCAATGTTCCAGGCACGCAAACTTATATTGCTTGGCTGGAAATCGGCCTTGCCGCCATCAGTGAAATTTTAGATAACGCATATGGGTAACACCTTGAATATGGAAGAATGTATTTACCAACATAGAGGCAGCTCTAATAGATTTGAGAGGATTTGGGCACCATGGCTGGACACCCCTGGACTGAGTTTGAAGGAACTGGTAATGTCCAGACTGCTACAATGTCCTGGGGGGGGGGGCCCATGAGGTTCTTTAAAAGATTATTGACCATAGAGTGGTAGAGCACTGGAATGTTATAGAGTTTTTGGTAATAAATGATGATTGGAATGTACCGTTCACATGAATGTATACGACTGCATGATGCTTGTACAATGGAAGCTATGTAAACTTGTTCAATAAACACCTTTTTGATTAAAAAAAAAAACTGTTTGGGGAACTGGGTCCTGCCCCAGGGGACATGTATCAATGCAAAAAAAGTTTGAAAAACAGCTGTTTTTTTCGGGAGCAGTGATTTTAATAATGCTTAAAGTGAAACCATAAAAATGAAATATTCCTTTAAATATCGTGCCTGGGGGGTGTCCTTATGCATGTAAAGTAGTGCATCTTTCTCATGTTTATAACAGTGCCACAGCAAAATGACATTTCTAAAGGAAAAAATGTACCGTATTTATCGGCGTATAACACGCGCCGGCGTATAACACGCACCCCAAGTTTAGGAGAGAATTTTAAGGAAAAAAACTTTTAGGAGGGAAGTTTAAGGAAAAGAAACTTACATTAAAATGCCCATCAATGCAGCCTCATCAGTGTTCATCTGCAGCCTTGTTAGTGTCATTGCAGCCTTTTCAGTGTCAGTGCAGCCTTGTCAGTGCAGCTTTGCCCCAGTGCAGCCTTGTCAATGCAGCCTTGTCCCCAGTGCAGCCTTGTCCCCAGTGCAGCCTTGTCAATGCAGCCTTGTCCCCAGTGCAGCCTTAATAATGCAGCCTTGTCCCCAGTGCAGCCTTATCAATGCAGCCTTGTCCCCAGTGCAGCCTTATCAATGCAGCCTTGTCCCCAGTGCAGCCTTGTCCCTGCAGCCTTGTCCCCAGTGCAGCCTAGTGTCCATGCCTCCTGCCGCCGCCGCCATACACATAGTAGTAGTTTTAAATATGGCGCCGTGGAGTTCGGAGAGACTCGGCGCCGGTGGAAGTGAACGAACGCCGCCGAGATACACATAGCCGAGGGTTCTCGGCTCTTTCCGGCGCCACTCACAGTCCCGCCCAGTCCCGCCCTATGATGGACATAACACAGGTCCAATGGCAGGACTGGGCGTGACAGTGAGCGGCGCCGGAAAGAGCCGAATACACCCGACTATGTGTATCTCGGCTCTGTGATTTCGGCGGCGCTCGTTCAGCACCGCCGAGTCCTTCCGAAGTCCGTGGCACCATATTTGAAACTACTCGCTATGTAAATGTCGGCGGCGATCGCCGACATTCACATAGCGATAGCAGTATCGGCGTATAACATGCACCCATGACTTTCCCCTGATTTTAAGGGGAAAAAAGTGTGTGTTATACGCCGATAAATACGGTAATTTAAAACTGCTCGCGGCTGTAATGTATTGTCGGATCCTGGCAATATAGATGTGGCATAGATGTCACCCCCAAAATCTATACTAGGCCCTTCAGGTCTGGTATGGATATTAAGGGGAACCCCGCACACAATTTTTTTTTTAAATAGCGTGGGGTCCCCCAGGTTCCCAGGCACTATATACTCTGAACAGCAGTATACATACTATACGGCCCGCCCTATATAATCTGCAGAAAAGTATTAAACAGGGGCAGAAAAATTGGGCCTTGGGTGGTGGTGCCATAACACTATAACCCCTCACGGATACTCTTGTTGGGTACATATACTAGACTGATTGTATATGTGTATATATATATATATATATATATATATATATATCAAATACACTACCACTAACTGAATAACCTGCCTGCTTAATTTAAATTAAGTTATCTCTCTGTCCATGCCAGCAACACTACACACGGCCACCGTGTAAGCAGCCTTATATAGTGTGGGGCATGGACTTAGTCCCCCCTGAGCCATGATTGGCCAAAGGCACCCTGAAAAAGGAAATCTAATGCACCCACCACATCTAGAGACTATAAACTGCAATCTATTCATTTTTTTCTTTTGAGTTTAGATATGCTTTACAGCTCAAAGACTTTCAAACTGATCTACTTTAGTATACACTGAATAAATAAGCACATGAATAATATCAATAAACACAGTAGCTAAAAGCCCTGTCACCAACTGTTTTGTCATACTGACTTTAATACACCTCATGTTTACAGGTGTGGATTAAAGTAATGTCCTTTAATTCTCCCCAGCAAGCATTGCTGATATCTTAGTTAAGATTAATGAACGTGAAAGAAAATATCACCACAACACAGCAAAAGTCACAAGGGAATTGCTCAAGCATTTTCTTCTTCCACTATTTGATGGATACCTGGGTTTATCAACAATCAAATCAATACAGTTAAAGCAAATCAAACTAATTTATTCTTTCACAAATAGCAAGATAGTGTGTGAAATAGAATGTCTTTGTTTCATGCAATCAATGCTATCATACTGTGGCAGTACCTTGGAGTATTTATTGGAAAAAATGGAGTAAACTTTAGGAGTAGGACTATATTCTTTAAATTGTTCTACACAGAATATTCTGCTATAACAAGTTAAGTTTTTCCCACTTAATGAGCCCCCTGTTTTGTATTTAAAATTGCTTTTAAACATTAATGAGTCAATTTGTAAAAGTAAAAAAAAATACAGCCTGCTCAAAAGAATCATGTCTGATTTAAAAACTACAACAGGCATTTAATACTTTTCAGTGGGAGATGATTTCAAATTTTGCTATACTAAAGACTTTTTCTCACATGGTATGCAGAAGTTCCAGGTGTGTTGGAATCTGGTCCCCAACTGTGATTCCTCCTTCCTGGCATTAGTCTGATTCAGGACACATTGGGGTTGATTTACAAAAACTGGAGAGTTCAAAATCTGGTACAGCTGTGCATAATAGCCAATCAGCTTCTAACTTTAGCTTGTTTAATTAGGCTTCGACTAAAAAAAGAAAGCTGATTCGTTTCTATGCATAGCTACACCAGATTTTGCACACTCCAGTTTTAGTAAATCAACCCTAATTAGTGCTAAAATAGTATTCACTATAGCGCTGGTCAAAAAAAAAAAACCTCCCAAAATCAAATTTACTATAGCTGCCTGAAAACAAATAGCGCCCAAACCCTTATGCCCCGTACACACGGTCGGATTTTCCGATGGACAATGTCCGATCGGAGCGTGTTGTCGGAAATTCCGACCGTGTGTGGGCACCATCGGACATTTTCCATCGGATTTTCCGACACACAAAGTTGGACAGCAGGAGATAAAATTTTCCGACAACAAAATCCGATCGCGTCTTTTCCGACCGTGTGTGGCCTGTTTCGACGCACAAAGTGCCACGCATGCTCAGAAGAAATTCCGACACGGGACAGCTCGTTCTGGTAAACGTAGCGTTCGGAATGGATACAGCACTTTCGTCACGCTGCAATGTTCAAAATGGTTTAATACAGCGCACTCTCTTCTTCTTTATAATGTGACAAGAATTAAGTCGTTTTGCTGCTCATATTCACACACACTTCTCACAAACTTATTTCGTTACTATTTATCGGGATTCCCTCAATATATTTGGATTTCTCACATCTGACAACAACATTTTTTTTTTTTTTGGACTTTAATGTAGATTCTTTTTTTGTGTTTCTCTTTTTTATTTTTTTATTTTTTTGGTGATTTTGATTTGTATTCCCGAAAATGTTTGTGTGTGTTTTTGGTGACAAGTTCCAACAACACCACTAATATGTTGTTCTGTAGTCTGTAGTAATATGTTGTTCTGTAATCTGTAGGAGATTGTTTGGTGTTGTTGTCCCTTGTTAATTTCACATTGTACTTTAGAAATGTACCTGAATCGTCACCAACAAACGGTCCTTTTTGGATGAAAACACACACAGGAGAGTAGAATTTACCTAAAAATCTTTTATTAAGGGGTCACAACTATAAACAAAGAGGGAGGCAACGCTGGAGAAACTGCAGAAGTGGGCGAAGCCTTGGACCCCCAGGGCAGACATCAATTATTTAAAAGCAAAATTTGTGGCCTGAGGAGTCCATATCTAAGGGAGGGCAGTCTGGTCCAGAAGTCCCAGAGATCCTGAAAGCAGCAGATGACATCTGTGTCCCCAGGCTGTGGTCATATGAGAGACTGCATCTTCTGTCAGACCAGACTGAACCCAGGGTCATCACTCTTTGGTCTTCTTTCCACGCTTCCTTCCAGCCTTTGGCTGTGGTGGTGGAGTTGTGGCAGAAGGAGGAGGAGGAGGATCGTCCCTCTCCATGACATCCGTCTTGTGTGTCAGTTCCCCACTCTCCCCCTTACGTAGGACTTTATAAATCAGGTCCTCAGAGATCTTGCGTTGACCCTCCTGCATGCCCTGCAATTTGGTGGCAGCCATGCAGGCAAAGGCCTCTTCAGGACTGGGCAAGGCTCTGAGGGACGCCGAAGCCTCCTGGATCAGCCTGTATGCTTAATCCTGCACAGGACTGGGAGTGGCCTTCCTGGCTCGTTTATATGGAAGGCGGAGGGGAGGAACCTGAGACTCAGTCAGGCTGCGACTTGTCCCAGGCTTCTCCTGGCTGACACTTAGCCCCGCCTCCTCCTGGCTGCCACTAATCCCCGCCTCCTCCTGGCTGACACTAATCCCCGCCTCCTCCTGACTGCCACATTCCACAGCCTCCTCCTGACTGAGGTCTTCCTGTGTATGAAAAAGGGACATAGTTTTAGTATTTTTTACATCAATCACACACAATTTTCACCTCCTGACTGCTGCAAATTGAATGTTAACAAATATAACAGACTATCATTCTGAGCCCAGCAGTTTTCATTCTTTTCCCAATTTTGGGTGCCCACTACTGTCTATTGATATGTAAAGCACTTTTTTTAATCAGCAATTAGTGATCAATAATAACATCTAGTAATTATCATTTATTTATTGACCAGAAATCTGTAGAGGAATGCTATACCTGACTCCAGCTGGGCTCCTCCACTTCTTCCTGGTTGGAAGGCCCAGGTTGGACATCGGAAGCCTCAGCTGGTATGGAAGGAAAAGTGGAAAGAAGAGTGGAGAGGGATTCCCTGACTTCAGTGTGGTCTGACAGAAATCGCAGTCTCTCATAGTACCACAGCCTGGGGACATAAACGTCATCTGCTGCAGCTCCGGACCTCTGGGAATCTGTGACCTTCTTGCGCTCCCTAAGATATGTGCTCCTCAGGCCACCAATTTTAGCTTTCAAATAAGGGATGGTTGCTGTGGGGACCACCGGCTTCACCAACTCCAGCAGTTTCTCCAGCGCTGCCTGCCTCTTCTGTTTGTGATTATAGTGGGGGTGTCTCACCTGCCACAGACAGGGCAGCTCCCTGTACTTGTCTATGAACAGGGGCAGGAAATTGTGGTCGTTGAACCCATCCATTTTCTCTGCAAGACACAACACAAGACAAACCCTAATGTCAGGCCAAACTCCCCTAATCTTGTTACAATATATAGGCTTCCATTTCGAAGCAGTATAGGCCCAAGTTTAGATCCTACCTTCGTTAGCACGATCGGCGTCTCCGATGCTCCTTCCTCCGCTCACAGATCGTACGTAAGATGCGCGCGTTACGATTTATACACACTGCGCATGCGTATAACATCGCCCGCCCCTGACATTCTTTCTAGTCTATTCCCCGCCCCTTTTCGTTCGGCGCAGTGGAGGAAGAGCACATGGCGGATAGACAGCAGGATCGTGCTAATTGTAGCAACGAGGAGGAGGAGGAGGAAAGGCTGGAGCCTGAAACGTCCCGATCCAGAAGGAGATTAAAGGACTCAAATATGTCCTTTGGGGAGATGTTGGAGATGGTGGACATCCTGAAGAAGGCCGACTATGATGGAAAGTATGGGCCTTACCCCAACCCCAATGTCCGAAAGGCCAAGATCATGGCGAAAGTGGTCAGGAGTCTGCACCGGAAATTCGGGGTACGACGATCGAAAGATCAGCTCAGGAAGCGGTGGTCGGACCTGAAATTACGAGAACATGAGCAGTACAGAAAGATCCGGAGAGTGCTGCAAAAAAGTAAGTAGTTGTGCTGTGTTCCTATTCTTTATGTTTATTACGTTCGTGCTGCTCCATGTGCTTTTAGGAACTGTTGTACAGTTTAAAATGTTAACTTTCATGTTCATGGGCACATTATTCGTTCGGATCACACATTGTTATTTCAGACGATAAAATACCATTGTTTAGGCCATATGCATTTGGCCACCATTTTGACGCCCTATACTTGTCTTCAAAGAATTGGGTTGTGTAGATGTCTTTGTTACTAGAATGAAATTCAAACTAGATTCTGTGTAAGGAGAGGACACTCAGCAGCTGTTTTCACATCTGGACACTGGAGCACTAGTGTGGGACCCAGAACACCATTTTTATTAGGGGGGCCACACAGGTGCTCCAGTGTATACTATAGGGGGTTCTCCATCTGTGAAGCTTGTACAAAACAGGTAAAGTATTGCAGGTTGACAAAGGGCACTAAAAAAGCTACATCTTGGAACTCGGCTAAAATAGATCATTGTACCCCACTTCCAAGCAATGTTTCATCTTTATAGTTCTGACATTAAATATCTGTGTGCTAATTATACCATGTTTTTTTTACATAGGGGAGAAAAGACTCGGAGGACACCCCTTATCCGAGGAGACCAGAGCCCCCCCCTCTGGAAGAAGGTGAAATCCCCCCAACACAAGATGAGCAGGAGGAAGAAGACGTGGTGGAAGTAGTTACCACAACAGGTGAGTGTCTGCGACCACAGGCTTCGATAAGAGATGGATGGCGGCATTTTTTGGGAAACCTAATTTATTTGGGGTTTCCTCTCTTTTTAGGTGATCGCGAGGTTGTGGATCCAGATCCTTTCACATCCGAAAGTGCCAAGATCCTGATCGGGGAGATCATGAGGTGTAATTTACAATTGGAAAACATCAAGCAAAACATCAATGATGTTATTCCAAAATATAAAAACATCATTGATGTTTTGGGGCGAGTTTAAAACCCCTCCAAATCACTTTCTTCTTTTGTGTGCTACAATGTGCGACATGTTTTTGTGATTTTTCCCAAAGCCAAATTTGGAGGATGCACACAGTGTGTCAACATGTGCTATCTGCCATCACGGGAGATCAATGGACGCGTTTTGGGGGTGCAACCCCTTCCTCAATAATAAAGTAGCGGTGAGGAAGGGCTTTCTCCCCCAAAACACATCCCTTGATCCCCCGTGATGGCAGCTAGCACATGTTGACATTGGGAAATTTGTGTGCATCTTTCAAATTTGGCTTTTCCAGGGGTGATTTCCCCCCATCTGAATGCAATATCAAACACAGTTCCTAAATACTCATGTCTGATATTGCCTTCCAGTTCTACCAAATGTGAACTTTGTAAGATCAAGATTTGTGTCTTTCTTGTTGGTTTTACACAGGCCTGTTTTCTATAAAATGGACATTTTGATTTTGGATAATGGCACCACAAAAATTGGTATACAACAAACATGTTGGTTTGTCAGAAAAACCTTTGGTAAATGCACATGTGATTGTGCTGGTATTAAAAAGATTGTTAATCAAGAATGTGTGGATTATTGTCTCAACGCTACAACACTTTTGGGGTGATGTAATTGTTGTTTTATGAGAAAATGGGGGTAATTTCCTAAGGGCAAATCCACTTTGCACTACAAGTGCAGTTTCAGTGCAGTTGCAAGTGCACTTGTAGTGAAAAGTGTCTTTGCATTTAGTAAATTACAGCCAACAGTGCTTTGTATAAGGTTACACAATCACGACATTTTCTGCACTCCACACATTTCTGTCAGGGTCAGCTAAAACAAACACAAGCAGTAAATGGCCACCAAGAATTTCTTTTGGTTGTTTTTTATTTGAAAAAGGTGTCACAGATTGTCTGGCATATTGATAGCCCCCCTACCCGCAAAGAACTCCAGGTATCGTAACCGGACATCACGGGCATTCAGGGAGGGCAAGCCAGGACGGCCGCTTTCAAGCGCCGTCATTGTTGATGTATTTGGGATTCCGGCCTCAGGTCCAACTGAGCCAGCATAGTTGGCTGAATTTTTTCGTAGAAAATTATGGAGAACACAGCAGGCAAGTATTATATGGTTCAGTTTATACTCCGCCATATGGATGGGTGTCAGAAATAATCGGAACCGGCTGGCCAGGATTCCAAATGTGTTCTCCACCACTCTTCGGGCTCTGGCCAGCCGGTAATTAAAAACCCTCTGTTCCGGGGTGAAGGTCCTCATCGGGAATGGCCGCATCAGGTGGTCCCCCAGCGCAAAGGCTTCATCAGCAACGAACACAAATGGGAGACCTTCAACATTGTCCTCTGGAGGTGGCAAGTCCAAGCTGCCATTCTGGAGACGCCTGTAGAACTCCGTCTGGGCGATCACTCCACCATCGGACATCCAGCCATTCTTCCCCATGTCCACATACAAGAACTCGTAATTAGCCGACACCACCGCCAACATCACTATACTATTAAACCCCTTGTAATTATAATAGTACGACCCCGAGTTGGGTGGTGGGACGATGTGGACGTGTTTCCCATCAATTGCCCCTCCGCAGTTAGGAAAGTCCCACCGCTGGGCAAAGTGGGAGGCCACAGTCTGCCATTCCTGTGGCGTGGAAGGAAACTGTTGAGGAAAAAACAATAAACATTACTATTTTTTCACAGAAACATGGCAAGCAGATTAGACACAAACATTATGGGTCAACCTCCAGATAGCATTTATTAAGGGGAATTTTACAACAACAAAGTATAAGGTACACCTATCATATTCCCCCTCCCCCCCTCTCATGGGCCATTTCTAACATTATAGGGGGGGGGGGAACTCTTGGACAGGTAACCCTCTTCACTTCATTGAGAGATGAATGCCTAAATAATGGGTATTACTTGGAACAGCCCCTCCTTAGTTACACTATTGGCAGCCCACTGGACAGGTAAGAAGTGTCATAATACAAAGATATAAATACACATTGTACACATTTGAGCACATTTGGACATTCTGCTATTACCTATCAAGATCATAATAGGATACAAGAACTTTAAACAGTACCATTGGAAAGTATACAGGCAGGCCCTTGCACTACATGCTTTGGGGAATTCATCCATAAATCTGAGCACAAAAGAGATGGGTATAGTGTGTATGGGTTTGGCAAAGTCAGCAGATAGATGATTGAGGATAGAGAATTGGGATCAGCTGACTTAGCAGTTGGGGGAGGGAGGGTTACCAAAAATTTGGGGACACCACAAAAAAAAGCCTCTGGCACTCTGCCTGAATTTAAATCAAAAATAACATTTCCAAACATTTTAGGGGGTGTTTGGGGTAAAGCACTACTATGGAGCTGATAAAATACATTGTTAAGTGACTACATGAGGTGAATATAGGGCAGGAGACACCATGCTGGGGAGGTTATTGAAGGGCAAATATGTATGAAGGACCTAAAATATTAATTACATAAAAATCCAGCATGCATGAGAACAAAGGGGACATTCACAGCATATTCCAATCATGGTAATTAGGGAATGAGGAAAGAAATACAATATATTAGCAAACATTAAATACAATAAAATGTGACATTAAAGGATAAAAATCTTACCTTCATATACTCCTTCTGCAGGACCTGTATGATGGCAGAACAGGTCTCTGGGATAATGATCCCCAGAGCCTGGGGGGAGATGCCTGTCGAGAACTTGAGGCCCTGCAGGCTTCACCCTGTGGCCAAATACCGCAAGGTAGCGACCAACCTCTGCTCCGGAGTGATGGCTTGCCTCATGCAGGTATCCTGCCTGCTGATATAGGGGGTCAGCGAAGCCAACAGACGGTGAAACAAGGGGTTCGTCATCCTGAGAAAGTTCCTGAAATCATCAGGATTATTCTCACGGATCTCACGGAGCAAAGGCATATGACAGAACTGGTCACGCTAGGGCAACCAATTCTTGGTCCATGAACTCCTCCCCACCCTGTTCATGGACTGGTCGGCTGCTCAGAACGAAGTAACAGAACGCACTGAAGAACAGCAAGGCCTGTGAAGAGCGACCTGAAAAACAGCAACGAGCCGACAAGATCGCACAGAAAACTCCAATACGAACTGACTGCACGCACTGAAGAGCAGATACAAACCCACAAGCACAAACTGAATGTCAGAAAACGATTTGAAAGCCACGAGTCTGAAAAAGCGCGAATCGTCTCTCACCAAACTTTTACTAACACGAGATTAGCAAAAGGAGCCCAAAGGGTGCCACGCTTGGTTCTGAACCGGCGTTTTCTAGTCTCGTCGTACGTGGTGTACGTGACCGCGTGGTTGTCGATCGGAAATTCCGACAACTTTGTGCGACCGTGTGTATGCAAAACAAGTTTGAGCCAACATCCGTCGGAAAAAATCAGAGGATTTTGTTGTCGGAATGTCCGAACAAAGTCCGACCGTGTGTATGGGGCATTACTCTGCTGAAACCTAGAGTAGTGCACATGGAAATAATATTTAGAGCATGATATAATTGCCTAAATGGTTATGAAATATGCAGTATATTGTTTCAAGATAATATGCCTTTAAACTGTATAAAAAAATTATTTCTACACTGAAATATCTTTAAAATTCTGAGAAGAGATACAGTAAATTCCCCGTTTTTGTACAACTAGGTGCCAGCACAACTGAGCATGCTCAGACATGCAAACTACTCTCATTTTAACTCTCATGGCTTTTTCACAGCGTGCTATAGTAAATACCAAAATTAGCGCTGGGCTAAAATGCGTTTTTGAGAGTGAAAATCGGCTCCATATAGTCAAATGCAAGTTTCAGCTATTGATTCTAATGGTACAACTGTAACTTGCCCAAATAAATACTTTTAATGTTGATATTAAATGTATCTTTCTCTGAAATACATTTTCCCTTGCACCAATGTTGCTTCGACTTCAACTATTTTGTTTTTAAGAATGCCAGAACAGGGGTAGGCAACCTTTTGAGCACAGTGTGTCGAAAAATGTTTTCAAAGAAATTTAGCATGCCGATTTTATAACCAAAAAATGTCAACTTCACACTCTCAATCACGAAAATGATTTTTTTAATAAAGTTAATGCTGTAAACGACTTTAGTAGTGAGAAATTAACATCCTGCACTCTCACGCCTCAGATCAGCCCCAATTCATGCACATTTACACTTTAGATCACTGCCCCCCCTGCTCATCTGCCCCACCACTGTAACCCCCTGCACATCTGCTCCACCACTGTAACCCCCTGCACATCTCCCCACCACGGTAACCCCCTACACATCTGCCCCACGACTGTACTACCCTGCACATCTGCCCCACCACTGTACCCCCCTGCTCATCTGCTCTACCACTGTAACCCCTGCTCATCTGCCCCATCACTGTAAGCTACTGTACATCTGCCCCACCACTGTAACCCCTGCTCATCTGCCCCATCACTGTAAGCTACTGTACATCTGCCCCACCACTGTAAGCTACTGTACATCTGCCCCACCACTGTACCACACTGCTCATCTGCCACACCAATGTACCCCCTTTCTCATCTGCCCCACCAATGTACCCCCTTTCTTATCTGCCACACCACTGTACCACCCTGCTCTTCTGTCCCACCACTGTAACCCCCTGCTCATCTGCCCCACCAATGTTCCCCCTTTCTCATCCGCCACACCACTGTACCTCCATGCACATCTGCTCCAGCACTGAACCATTTTCTCATCTGTGCTAACACTGAACATATCTGCTCATCTGCCCCCCCACTGTGACCCCCTTTCTCTGCTGCTCCATGACTGTACCTCTTGCACATCTGTCCCACCTCTGTTCCCCCTGCTCTTTTGCCCCACCACTGTAACCCCATGCTCATGTGTTCCACCAATGTATCTCCTTTCTCCTCTGCCCCAACACTGAACCCCCCTGCTCATCTGTCCCACCACTATAACCCCCTGCTCATCTGTCCCATCACTGTACTCCCCTGCCTTTCTGTCCCACCACTGTAACCCCCGTGCTCATCTGCCCCATCAATGTACCCCTTTTCTCATCTGCCCCAACACTGTACCTCCCTGCTCATCTGCTACACCGCCGTATCCCCATGCTCTTCTGTCTCATTACTGAACCCATCTGCTCATCTGCCCCACCACTGTAACCGCTTTCTTATCTGCCCCACCAATGTACCTCCTGCACATCTGTCTCACCTCTGTACCCCCCTGCTATTCTGCCCCACCTCTGTTCCCCCTGCTCACCTGCCTCACTACTGTTCCCCCTGCTTTCTTGCCCCACCACTGTTCTCCCTGCTCTCTTGCCTCACCACTAGGGATGAGCCGAACACCCCCCTGTTCGGTTCACACCAGAACATGCGAACAGGAAAAAAGTTCGCTCGAACATGCGAACACCGTTAAAGTCTATGGGACACGAACATGAATAATCAAAATTGCAAATTTTAAAGGCTTATATGCAAATTATTGTCATAAAAAGTGTTTCGGGACCCAGGTCCTGCCCCAGGGGACATGGATCAATGCAAAAAAAAGTTTTAAAAATGGCCGTTTTTTCAGGAGCAGTGATTTTAATAATGCTCCTGAAACAATAAAAGTGTAATATCCCTTTAAATTTCCTACCTGGGGGGTGTCTATAGTATGCCTGTAAAGGGGCGCATGTTTCCCGTGTTTAGAACAGTCTGACAGCAAAATGACATTTGGAAGGAAAAACACATTTAAAACTACCCGCGGCTATTGCATTGCTGACAATACACATAGAAGTTCATTGATAAAAACGGCATGGGAATTCCCCACAGGGGAACCCCGAACCAAAATAAAAAAAAATGACGTGGGAGTCCCCCTAAATTCCATACCAGGCCCTTCAGGTCTGGTATGGATATTAAGGGGAACTCCGGCCAAAATTTTTTAAAAAAAATGACGTGGGGTTCCCCCTAAATTCCATACCAGACTCTTCAGGTCTGGTATGGATTTTAAGGGGAACCCCGCGCCAAAAAAAAAACAAAACGGCGTGGGGTCCCCCCCAAAATCCATACCAGACCCTTAGCCGAGCACGCAACCTGGCAGGCCACAGGAAAAGAGGGGGGACGAGAGTGCGGCCCCCCTTCTGAACCATACCAGGCCACATGCCCTCAACATTGGGAGGGTGCTTTGGGGTAGCCCCCCAAAACACCTTGTCCCCATGTTGATGGGGACAAGGGCCTCATCCCCACAACCCTGGCCGGGGATTGTGGGGGTCTGCGGGCGGGGGCTTATCGGAATCTGGAAGCCCCCTTTAACAAGGGGACCCCCAGATCCCGCCCCCCCCTGTGTGAAATGGTAAGGGGGTACTTACCCCTACCATTTCACTAAAAAACTGTCAAAAATGTTAAAAATGACAAGAGACAGTTTTTGACAATTCCTTTATTTAAATGCTTCTTTCTTCTATCTTCCTTCATCTTCTTCTTCTTCTGGTTCTTCTGGCTCTTCTGGTTCTTCCTCCGGCGTTCTCGTCCAGCATCTCCTCCGCGGCGTCTTCTATCTTCTTCTCCTCGGACCGCTCCGCACCCATGGCATGGGGGGAGGCTCCCGCTCTTCTCTTCATCTTCTTCTTCATCCTCTTCTCTTCTTCCTTCTTCTCTTCTTCATTTTCTTCTCCGGGCCGCTCCGCACCCATGCTGGCATGGAGGGAGGCTCCCGCTGTGTGACGGCGTCTCCTCGTCTGACGTTTCTTAAATAACGGGGGCAGGGCCCCCCCCTGACGCACAGTGACTTGACGGGACTTCCCTGTGACGTCACGGGGAATGCCACAGGGAAGTCCCGTCATATCCTGTGCGTCAGAGGGGGGTGGGGTCACCGGGTGGCCCCGCCCCCCGTTATTTAAGAACCGTCAGACATCTGGGCAGCCAGTCTCAGACACTGTCCTCAAGGAGATGCTAATGTCCCTGAGATCATCTCTGCATCAGGACGTGCTGCAAACAGTGCAAAAATGTCAGGCAGAAGTGCATTCACTAGGTGAAAGGGTAAATCAGATTGAGATTACTCTAGATTCACATGCATCCTCTTTCAATGCAATGGTGGATGCTCATGCTATTCAGTCAGATGAAGTTTCCTGGATCAAAGACAAATTATCTGACCTCGAGGACAGATCCAGAAGGAATAACCTAAAAGTAAGAGGCATTCCTGAATCCATCCCTGCACTACAACTACCACAATATGTCCAAGAGTTATTCACGGCACTGCTCCCTGCAATGTCTGCGTTGGAGCTCACAGTGGATAGGGTGCACAGAATACCTAAACCATCCTTTTTACCAGATGATGTACCCAGAGATGTTCTATTAAGGCTCCACTTTTATAATGCAAAAGAAGCCATATTGGCCTCCTTCCGCAACCCTGATCAGCGCCCACCTAAATATACTCCCTGATCTGTCTAGACATACCCTTCAAAAACGCCGCAATCTAGCTACCATTACTAAAGCGCTACGCAACCATCACATACTTCACAGATGGAAGTACCCAGCTGCCCTCTCAATCACTCGTAACGGTGTGACCACCACGGTCTCCACTATGGAGGAAGGTCTGCACATCCTCAGACAATGGGGCATACTGTCAGAGACATGTCCGTCTCCCATACCAGTCGACCCTCCTTCACACATACAGGCAGACTGGCAGGTGGTGAAACGAAAGAAGAATGATAAAAAACCGGCTCCAATACCGGATTGCTCCTAAGTGACCCATTCAATTATTATACCCGCAATCCCCCGGCGAAGGCATACTTAGAAATATTTCCAATACCCCTCAAACCTACTGAACAGTGCTTATGGATCACGAATCCCCCTGCGGATTCTCCTATCACCCTGTAACTTTTCTTTTTTCTCCTTTTCGTTTGTTCTGTTGCTAGTTTTGCATAGTTTTTATGGATCAACCACCATCTACAGAGCTGTACCCATATATGCTCTTATGGAAAGGATCATACCAACCCTGCGACCCGCCTATCCATCCTGAAGGACACTCCAGACGCAAAGCCATCCTGGAAAAGAAATCATCTATCAAGCGTGAGTACTACTCCATCTCGTCATACAGCATACCCTCCTATATACATGATGCCAGTTAAAATACTATCCATCAATGCCCATGGTTTAAATCACCCAGCCAAGAGAGCATCTCTTTGGAAAGACGCTGACTCTTCCCAATGCGATATTCTGTGCGTTCAAGAAACACACTTCCATCACGCAACACCACCAAAATGCTCTCACAGAACTTTTCAACACCACTTTTTCTCCAATATGAATGCGAAAAAAAGAGGGATCATGGTAGCTATCAAAGTCTCTATATCATTTCACCTTCATTCCGAAATATCCAATATAGCAGGCAGATACCTTATTATTATCTGTGATATAAATTCCACCCGCTATACTCTTGTGAATGTATATGTTCCCAATACCAAACAAATTAATTTCCTGAACAGATTGATGAAGAAATTGAAAAGAATCCAACAAGGTTCCCTTATAATTTGTGGAGACTTTAACATTACTCCTGATCCCAGCATGGACTCTACCTCGACTTACTCAAAAAAACCTCCTTCTCTGAATTTTTTCCTCAGATCGCATGATCTATTCGATAGCTGGCGCTGTAAACATGCTAATGAACGGGACTTCACATTTTACTCTCACAGGCATTGCACTTATTCGAGGATCGATCTGGTCCTAATGGACAAATGGTTGCTTCAAAAAGTGATCGATATTAAAATAAATAATATTACTTGGTCAGATCACGCTTCTATCCTCTTAACGCTAGGAGACAATTATCCTACAAATGGGGCATACATATGGCGTGCAAGCCCTCAAGTAATACAATCCACAACCACTAAGAAATCACTAGAAAACCATTTGTCTGATTACTTCCAGATCAATTCCTCTTCCACAAATGATCCGTATGTGCTTTGGAATGCCCACAAGGCATACATTAGAGGCATATTTATTCAATTGTCTACAAAGCTTAAAAAACAGAAGCAGCAGCGGCTTGATACTCTTTACGCAGATATCAAAGCTCTAGAAGTTATAGACAAAAAAAACCCTACAAGCCAGGTTAGCAAAAAACTGACAGACCTGCGACACGCTCTCAGGTTAGAATTACTTCATTCCTGTGAACAAAAGGAACGACGACTAAAAATGTTTTTCTATTCGACCAGCAACAAAGCTGGCAAAGCACTGGCCCGTAAACTACGAGGCCAACGCTTCAAAACTAAAATACCTTTCCTCATTAGCCCTACTTCCAAACAAAAAGTATTTGACCCCCAAGGCATTGCGAATGCATTTAGCGAATACTACGGGTCCCTATACAACCTTAATCATGACAATCATATTGTCCAGCCATCACAAAGAGCTATAAATGAATTTTTAGAAAATATTAATCTACCCAAACTCTCCACTTCTCAAATTCAAGCCTTGAATTCCCCTTTCTCGCTATCTGAACTACTGACAGTAATTGACACTCTTCCTATCAATAAATCTCCAGGACCAGATGGTTTGACAGGGGAATATTATAAGACCTTTAAACACTATTTAGGACCGCACCTTCTAAAGGTATTTGAGGCTGCTGCTGCTTCGTCTGCTTTTCCACCTGAGATGTTAGAAGCATTAATAGTCACGTTGCCTAAACCAGGGAAGACACCAGATGTACCTCAAAACTTTAGACCGATATCCTTATTGAATACTGATCTCAAGCTTTATGCCAAAATGATAGCACTGAGGCTTATTGACATCCTCCCCACTATAATCAACCCAGATCAATCTGGATTTACCAAAGGTAGGCAAACATCTGATTCTACCAGAAGACTAATAGATGTGATTCATACAGCCAGGAAACATGGGACGCCTTCTCTGCTTCTTGCTTTGGATGCAGAGAAGGCGTTCGACAGAGTGCACTGGACATATCTCTCAACCACTTTGGAAAAATTTGGTTTTACAGGTCACATATTGTCTGCAATACTATCTTTATATACCTCACCATCAGCTAGGGTATACACCTCTGGCATGCTATCTAAACCTTTCAAGATCACAAATGGCACCCACCAGGGCTGTCTATTATCCCCTCTCATTTTCAACCTCTTAATGGAGCCCCTTGCAGCCAGCATAAGACAAAACCCTAATATACAAGGTTTTGCTTTCAATAACCGTAAACATGTCATAAGTCTCTTTGCTGACGACGTGATCTTCATGTTAACTAATCCGGTGTCTTCCCTACAACATGTATCTCAACTTTTACATGACTGTGGTAAGGTATCATATTACAAGGTGAACGAAACCAAATCTTACATATTGGATCTTGGAGTAGCAACATCAGATAAAACAATTTTGCAAAACAAATACCCATACGTATGGAACTCACAAGAAATAACTTACTTAGGGATTAAACTAACATCCTACCCCTCACAATTATTTCACGCTAATTACCTTCCGTTAATACGTACATTGCAAATAGGTCTCCAATCCCTAAGCAAACACACATTGTCATGGTCAGGCAGGCTGGCTGCCTTCAAAATGCAAATTCTGCCACAAATACTATATATATTTCGCACAGTTCCCATCCCTGTCCCACGACAACACTTTCATACCTTACAATCCATACTTTCTAGATATTTATGGGATGGCAAAAAAGCCAGAAGTGCTCCAACCAAACTCCGTAAAACAAAAACAGCAGGAGGGGTTGGTCTCCCAATTTTTGCTGACTACCATCTAGCTGCAATCCTAGCACAACTAAGAGGGTGGTTCAAAACACAATATAAATCCAGCGCCAATGGTGGGCTACCTGGAGTGTTCTGTATAGAACGTGTGATGCATGACTCAACTGGATCTAACATGCCAGGTGTCGGACATTATGTAAATAGACACCATAATCTATACAGAAAAATGGAGGGGAGAGAAAAAAAAAAAAAAAAGAAAAAAGAAACAGGACACCCCGTGCAGCTGGACCAACCGTAGCTGGTGGATACAGATCATAACAAGAAAAGAACAAATACAGCCCAGCGCTCAGGATGTGTTAAAAAACTAACTACTACAACAGAACATAAAATATGTCTAATTTTAATAAACCAAAATATAATTAAATAGTGGTAACTAGTGGATAATAAAACCACCATGTGTAGAAAAACTGTTGTAGAAAGCACCACAGTAACACAGAATTAAAACAATGATAATTGTGAAACAATAACCAAAAATTAAAAATAGTGCATTAAAATAATAACATATAAAAGGCACTAGCAATAACGGACATACAGCCCTCTAATGACAGGAGACCAGCACAGGAGATTTAGTCCAGAAAAAGACTTAATATAAAGCAATGGGTAGAATTACACAGTTGAAGTGTAGTACTTGGAGTAAATGGCAATGGGTGGAGTGATGGAAGTGGGAGAACGTGGAGAGAAGACACTGACAGCCTACCCGTGGTGAAGGGAGTCTGACCTCATGTGGGGGAGCTCGCCGGCTCCAATGAGCTGTCGGGTGGCTGTAATGTTCAGGGGGATGGGAGGAATGTAGACTCGTGCAGGGGGGCTCGCCGGCTCCAGTGCACTGTCGGATGGCTGTGGAACTCAATGAGCGGACGATCTGTCATGGGGAGAACAGCCCGGCTGGAGCTCCAGGGCGAGGGCTGATGACGTCAGCATGGGGAGAGCCGCCGGGATGTCAGCAGGTGAAACACTGAACCGCTGCGTCTCTGGATGGTGTCTCCACGAGGGTAAAACGCTCCTCAGTAAAACTTGGTGTCACTGCTCAACAGCCAACGCTGGACCTGAAGAAATTGATGGGGGGAGAGTGGACGAACAGGCAAGCTGATGGAGCTCACATCAGCCTGGAGGACCTCACACTCCCCAAAGAAGTGCAGAGGCAGTGAAAAAAATTGTATGAAATAATAAAAAAAAAAAAAATGTGCAATAAAAATTAATCAAAAAATCATCTGCCAAGGAGGGATGCGGAGGAGGAAGTGGCTAGGGTAACCACTGCTAGCTACAGTGAAAGCTACGCAGGGATGATGGATGGATGGATGGATGGGTGGATCAATACCCACTGTGACCAAGTCCTGGCAGGGGCTGCTGTCCTGGGGTTGCCTTGACGACGCGTTTCGCGCACAGCGCTTTGTCATAGTCAAGGAAGTAGGCAACTCACAAAGTTTAAATAGATGTGTGTAAATTAGGGGAGGGAACATCAGGGGAGGGGAAAAAAAAAAAAAAAAAAAGTGCCTTAACCCATTATGGGGAAAAAAAAAAAAAAAAACGGGGAAGGAAACAAAATCTCCAATGTTAACCCCCTGTAGTTCCGGCTACTCAACAATGGAAAAACATGCAATGAACCAATACCGATATATATACAAATATAAAACATATACATAAAAACATAAATAAAACATATATGTACATGAACACATGAACACATATGAGTTAACAATCAAAACCAACATTATATTGGGTTGTCACTCAACACTATTATTTCAAAAGAATTCTCTGAGAACGGTTACATTAAAACAATTATTCTAGAATACAGAAATACTAAAATATGAAAATACAAAAATATACAGATACAAATATACCCAAATATACAGATGAACCAATATCCAATGACAAAAGATTCTTATTGGGCATATCTTCTTGACTACCTTTAAAAAAACTTCAATGTATTCTCAACCAGATTCACCCTTTTCCAAATCTACACAAAGCTACATGTTTCTAGTTCTTCATTCAACCCCCTAGGGGCAAGCGAGTCAGACATGTAGATCCAAAAAACCTCACGTTTACATAGCAAGGAAAATCTCTCATTATTGGTTAGTGTGCCCTTGGGGATCGTTTCGATCACAAAGACCTCCAGAAGTCTGACGTCCTTGTCATGGAAACGTAGAAAGTGCTGAGGCACACTGTGTTCGTCATTTCCTTTAGAGATAAGTCGGCGATGGTCACCCACTCTGGCCCGTAATGCCCGAATGGTCCGGCCAACGTAGACTAACCCACATGGGCATCGCAAAACATATATAACAAACTCTGTAGAACAGGTGATGAACTGCCTGATCTCATATTTTTTGCCTGTGATGGTTGTAATAATTTTGGTGCCATGGGCAATAAACTGGCATGTCAAACAACCCCTCTTTTTGCACTGAAATATGCCCTTTCTATCATGAAAGTAGGATCTGATATCAAGGGGGGATTTGAATGTTTTGTCTATTGTTTTGCTGGGTGCTAGCAGGTTCTTTACAGTGCGAGCTTTACGAAACGTTACCTGCGGGAACTCAGGTAAAACCGGAGCAAGACGTTGGTCCAGACGTAGAATATCAAAATGTTTTCTAATAATTTTGGATATTGACTTGTAGTTGTCATTAAAAGTAGAAATAAATCTAACTGTCTGGTTAGTTCTTGATTCATCTACTGGACCCTTAGCTCTAAGGGGGAGGTTCATGTGAGACAGGAAGGCGTCATTAATGAGGTCAGATGGATATCCTTTCTCTTGGAATTTCTTTTTCATCACTGCCCCCTGTTCCACATAGTCCTCCACCCTTGAGCAATTCCGTCTGAGTCTATTAAATTGACCGCTTGGAATATTGCGTTTCCATGAAGGATGGTGGCAGCTCCCAAAATGTAAGTAGGAATTGCCGCTGGTGGGCTTGACATGGTTTCTAGTAAAAATCTTATGTTGGTCATGGAATAACACCAAATCCAAGAACACAAGTTCCTGGGGATCTATAACATGAGTAAATGATAGGCCAAGAGGATTGGAATTACAGTGGACCACAAATGAGGAGAACAATTCTGGACTCCCACTCCATATGATCACAACGTCATCAATATACCGCCCAAAGAAAACGATGTGCTCAGCAAATGGATTGTTGGTCCAAATGTTTTGTTCTTCCCAATAGCCCATGGTGAGATTAGCATAGACCGGAGCAAAGTTCGCTCCCATGGCAGTTCCCCTACGTTGCAAATAGAATTGCTCACCGAACATGAAATAATTACGTCTGAGGCAAAAATCGGTGGCTTGAATCAAAAATTGAGATTGTAGCGAATTAAAATCCCCACTTTTAGTCAAAAAGTGTTGTACAGCTCTTAGGCCTATTTCATGTGGTATGGAAGTATAGAGGGACGACACATCCAAAGATGCCCACCAATAACCCTCCTCCCATGAGTAATTCTGAAGGGCTTTTATTACATCGTTGGAATCCTTGATATATGAGGGTAATTGACACACCAGGGGCTGTAAACAGCAGTCAATATACATGGATAATCCATTGGTAAAGCTGTTCGTGCTTGCCACAATGGGTCTACCGGGAGGGTCCACCAAAGATTTGTGGACCTTGGGGAGGTGGTAGAAATAAGGAGTGCTACATTCAGATGGTAGAAGAAATTGTCTTTCTTTATTGGTGAGCACTTCATTTTGCCATGCTTCATGTATCAGTGTCCTTAGTTCCAATTGGAACGCTGGAAGAGGGTCAGACTTTAATTTTAAGTACGTATTGGTGTCTGCTAATAATCTACTGGCCTCTTTGGTGTAATCTGTGCGGTTTTGTATCACCAAACTGCCACCCTTATCTGCCTGCTTTATAATAATACCAGTATTAGACATTAGCTCTTTTAGAGCCGCATTCTCACTTTTACTCAAATTGTGGTGTTTTCGCCTCTTTGAATCCTCACATAGTGATAGAAAATCTTTGTATACGGCTTGATAGTAAGTTTCAATATAGGGACCCTTTGAATTGGTTGGAAAAAAGGTTGATTTTGGTCGGAAGGGAGTGTGTATTACTGGTGGTTCTAGGCTAGCAGTGGGAACGTAGCCCTCTGTGTGGCCCTCGGCCCATAGTTCTTCTAGGGCCTGTAGTGCAGCTTCATCAAGTTCTGTGGGGGGTGTACATTCTAATTCGGGGACCTGTATAGACGTAACCTCTTTCCTATCTTTTTTGTGTTGGGCCAATGGGTTGGGGGCATAATGACGTTTTAGTGTTAATAGGCGTATAAACCGGTGTAGGTCTTTAAAAAGACCAAACTTATTTGGACCTATAGTAGGAGAAAAGCCCAAACCCTTCTGGAGTAAAAGCTCTTCAGACGGAGTGAGAGTATGTGAGGACAGATTATATATTTTTATTGTACTATTATTTATGTTGGTTCCGACCTCTCTTTTTTGTTTACTCTTCCTAGTGGTTTCTCCTCTTCGTCCTCTTCTAGTTTTCTTTTCTCTTTGGCCCCTCCCTTTGGAGGGGAAAACCGAAAATTTTCAGAGTCAGAACCTTTTGGTGATAGCATAGGACCATTTGCACCCTGAGGATGGCAATCATCTCTATTGTCATGGGACTTCGGTCTAGCTCCCAATAGGATGTAGTCGTCCAAGTCCCGAGACAAAGGACTAAAACTATTTTGAATGGGTATATTATACGCCACTTGAAGTTGAGTGATAGACGGTGAGACTATAGATGTCTCATGTCTCACAATGGAAGGGATGAGTGGTGCCATCAAAGAGGAAGAGGCTCCATGGGGGGAGGGATTTAGATCTATAATCGTGGTGGTCGGTATGACTCCCTTTCTAGCCTCAGGATTCGAAGTCAGGATTTTCAAACTAGTTGGATTAGAGGCCCCCCTAGCTGGTGGATGTGGACTTGTTTTGGGAATTGGTTTCTTGGGGTTATTAGAATTTTGTTTTTTGAATTTTGTTTTTTTGGGCTTGGATTTCTTGATGGGTTTTGAATGAATGGACTGTGTTACTGTCTCACTCACCTCTTGTTTATGGCGTTGCCAGTCAAACACTTGGCCATTACCATAATCAAAGAGGTCTCGTTCTAGCTTGTTAGTTTTTTTATGGACCAAAGAGTCTTCGTCCTTCTTGACATTCCTCTCAAGAACTAGAAGCCACTTAGGAAATAGGCAGGAGGTACTAAATTCCTGAACAGAGTCCTCTCTATCTTTAACCTGTTGTACTGCTAGAGCTAATTTCCTTTCTCTTTGTGAAATAAGAATTTTGATCCATTTAATGGTGCAGAACTCTGCTAGGGATCGCCATTCTTTGTGGAGATCTTCGTCCAAGAAGCTACATTGTTTCTTGATACGGAGTCCTCTAGGGGTAATGCCTAATTCTATGTATTTTTTAAGAAATGCTAAATCCCACCATTGGGTTTGTTCATATTGTTTAGCATCTTGTAAACGTAAGAATGCTTTTCTCATACGGATTTCAAAGGCTTCCGTATGTGGTAGTTGAGTGGAAGCACCCATGGGTGCTTCATCGGGTAATGGTCGAACAGTACTGCTATTTTTCATATTTTCAAAAATGGCCTGTAGCCGATGAGTTCTATCAGTATCCATTGTAGGAGAAGAGAAAAAAAAAAAAAAAAAGGGAGGAGGTAAGGGGAAGGCACAAATATCAGATAAAAAACTCCCACGTGGGGGAAAATTTTATATATATTCAGATAAAATATAGATCTGTGTTACATGGGGTATCTCCCTCTCAGTAAGGGACTAAACCCCCGAGGTTACTCCAGGCCGCTCTACAGAGGCTGCCGGTAAACCAGAGTACAGCAGAAAAAAACACAATATAAACCCAGCGCCAATGGTGGGCTACCTGGAGTGTTCTGTATAGAACGTGTGATGCATGACTCAACTGGATCTAACATGCCAGGTGTCGGACATTATGTAAATAGACACCATAATCTATACAGAAAAATGGAGGGGAGAGAAAAAAAAAAAAAAAAGAAAAAAGAAACAGGACACCCCGTGCAGCTGGACCAACCGTAGCTGGTGGATACAGATCATAACAAGAAAAGAACAAATACAGCCCAGCGCTCAGGATGTGTTAAAAAACTAACTACTACAACAGAACATAAAATATGTCTAATTTTAATAAACCAAAATATAATTAAATAGTGGTAACTAGTGGATAATAAAACCACCATGTGTAGAAAAACTGTTGTAGAAAGCACCACAGTAACACAGAATTAAAACAATGATAATTGTGAAACAATAACCAAAAATGAAAAATAGTGCATTAAAATAATAACATATAAAAGGCACTAGCAATAACGGACATACAGCCCTCTAATGACAGGAGACCAGCACAGGAGATTTAGTCCAGAAAAAGACTTAATATAAAGCAATGGGTAGAATTACACAGTTGAAGTGTAGTACTTGGAGTAAATGGCAATGGGTGGAGTGATGGAAGTGGGAGAACGTGGAGAGAAGACACTGACAGCCTACCCGTGGTGAAGGGAGTCTGACCTCATGTAGGGGAGCTTGCCGGCTCCAATGAGCTGTCGGGTGGCTGTAATGTTCAGGGGGATGGGAGGAATGTAGACTCGTGCAGGGGGGCTCGCCGGCTTCAGTGCACTGTCGGATGGCTGTGGAACTCAATGAGCGGACGATCTGTCATGGGGAGAACAGCCCGGCTGGAGCTCCAGGGCGATGGCTGATGACGTCAGCACGGGGAGAGCCGCCGGGATGTCAGCAGGTGAAACACTGAACCGCTGCGTCTCCGGATGGTGTCTCCACGAGGGTAAAACGCTCCTCAGTAACACTTGGTGTCACTGCTCAACAGCCAACGCTGGACCTGAAGAAATTGATGGGGGGAGAGTGGACGAACAGGCAAGCTGATGGAGCTCACATCAGCCTGGAGGACCTCACACTCCCCAAAGAAGTGCAGAGGCAGTGAAAAAAATTGTATGAAATAATTAAAAAAAAAAAAAAATGTGCAATAAAAATTAATCAAAAAATCATCTGCCAAGGAGGGATGCGGAGGAGGAAGTGGCTAGGGTAACCACTGCTAGCTACAGTGAAAGCTACGCAGGGATGATGGATGGATGGATGGGTGGATCAATACCCACTGTGACCAAGTCCTGGCAGGGGCTGCTGTCCTGGGGTTGCCTTGACGACGCGTTTCACACACAGCGCTTTGTCATAGTCAAGGAAGTAGGCAACTCATAAAGTTTAAATAGATGTGTGTAAATTAGGGGAGGGAACATCAGGGGAGGGGAAGTGCCTTAACCCATTATGGGAAAAAAAAAAAAAAAAACGGGGAAGGAAACAAAATCTCCAATGTTAACCCCCTGTAGTTCCGGCTACTCAACAATGGAAAAACATGCAATGAACCAATACCGATATATATACAAATATAAAACATATACATAAAAACATAAATAAAACATATATGTACATGAACACATGAACACATATGAGTTAACAATCAAAACCAACATTATATTGGGTTGTCACTCAACACTATTATTTCAAAAGAATTCTCTGAGAACGGTTACATTAAAACAATTATTCTAGAATACAGAAATACTAAAATATGAAAATACAAAAATATACAGATACAAATATACCCAAATATACAGATGAACCAATATCCAATGACAAAAGATTCTTATTGGGCATATCTTCTTGACTACCTTTAAAAAAACTTCAATGTATTCTCAACCAGATTCACCCTTTTCCAAATCTACACAAAGCTACATGTTTCTAGTTCTTCATTCATTTTTTTTTTATTATTTCATACAATTTTTTTCACTGCCTCTGCACTTCTTTGGGGAGTGTGAGGTCCTCCAGGCTGATGTGAGCTCCATCAGCTTGCCTGTTCGTCCACTCTCCCCCCATCAATTTCTTCAGGTCCAGCGTTGGCTGTTGAGCAGTGACACCAAGTTTTACTGAGGAGCGTTTTACCCTTGTGGAGACACCATCCGGAGACGCAGCGGTTCAGTGTTTCACCTGCTGACATCCCGGTGGCTCTCCCCGTGCTGACGTCATCAGCCATCGCCCTGGAGCTCCAGCCGGGCTGTTCTCCCCATGACAGATCGTCCGCTCATTGAGTTCCACAGCCATCCGACAGTGCACTGGAGCCGGCGAGCCCCCCTGCACGAGTCTACATTCCTCCCATCCCCCTGAACATTACAGCCACCGGACAGCTCATTGGAGCCGGCGAGCTCCCCCACATGAGGTCAGACTCCCTTCACCACGGGTAGGCTGTCAGTGTCTTCTCTCCACGTTCTCCCACTTCCATCACTCCACCCATTGCCATTTACTCCAAGTACTACACTTCAACTGTGTAATTCTACCCATTGCTTTATATTAAGTCTTTTTCTGGACTAAATCTCCTGTGCTGGTCTCCTGTCATTAGAGGGCTGTATGTCCGTTATTGCTAGTGCCTTTTATATGTTATTATTTTAATGCACTATTTTTCATTTTTGGTTATTGTTTCACAATTATCATTGTTTTAATTCTGTGTTACTGTGGTGCTTTCTACAACAGTTTTTCTACACATGGTGGTTTTATTATCCACTAGTTACCACTATTTAATTATATTTTGGTTTATTAAAATTAGACATATTTTATGTTCTGTTGTAGTAGTTAGTTTTTTAACACATCCTGAGCGCTGGGCTGTATTTGTTCTTTTTTTTAAGAGGGTGGTTCCCCCATCCCCAACAGCCTCTTTGGTGTTCTATTGAACAAACTAACATACCAGGAGGAAGCATCTATGATTACTTGTTAGCTTCTATGCACCTAAAGTCTAAACCCTCTGACATCTCTCTCCCGACTCTAGCAACACTAAACTCATGGAAAACACTGATAACAACTAAATCCAGATCATCTCCTACTATATCCTTGTCGATCCCTATGTCAACATTGGCTTTATTGATCCCAGACATACCCTTGAATAGATGGACAGCGAAGGGAATACAATGGGTCTCGGACTTACATTCCGACACTAAAGTCAGTTCGTTTGGCACTCTACAAACGACTTATAATCTGCCTTCTTCAGAACGTTTTCAACATTTTAGAATTGCTACTTACCTCAAAAAAACATAACGTCAATTATAAGTTATTCTGGCAAATTCACGTATATCTCACAGCCAAAGTTCCTCGCAAAGGAGGTATATCGTTATTTTACACTTATCTCCATGACAAAAACATATTCAACAAAACAAATTCCATGCTAGCATGGGAAAGAGATCTTAAAGATACCTTTTCCCCACAACAATGGCACAAAGCAATACAATATATCCACTCGGCTACCAATAGCACCAACCTATGGGAACTCTCACATAAGATCATACAGCGTTGGTATTTAACACCATATCGTCTAGCTAAATTCAATTGCTCCGCACCCTCCACCTGTTGGAGAAATTGTGGGCAAACCGGCACTATCTATCACATCCTATGGGGATGTACACACCTGACGTCATATTGGTCCCACATCCTCACAATCCTACATCAAATAACGAATTTAACTATACGGAATCCTTCAGCCTTAGCTATCCTAAACATAGGTATAGAAGACATCCCACCACTACATAGACAATTTACTGTTCACTTATTCCTAGCAGCCAAACTAGTAATACTAAGAAAATGGAGATCGCTGCACCCTCCAGATGTAGAAGAGGCGATAACTACATTGTCTTTGCATTACACTTACGAAAAGATGCTAGCATCCATTAATGGAAAGTATGACGCATTTTTTCTACGCTGGCAAGGTTGGATAAAGTGGTATGATAATTATCATAAATGATTGACACCACATCTGATGTTTTTATTTAAAAAAAAAAAAAAACAATGACCATCCCTTTCCATATGGCTTCTGAAATGATCCTGTATTATATACACTTTAGCTCCTTTTATTCGTTTCTAACTATAGGCTGTTGTTACAAGAACGCTAACTGATATAAACTGGTTAATACTGCTGTTAGCACAGAGGTATGCGGAGGCTGTGCCTCAGTCAAACCACAGTTAGCTCCCAAATGGGGTGGCTGGCGGGGGCATACAGCCCCTCCTGCCTCGTCTTATTCCTCTCATCTCAGGAAATTGTATTAAGACTGTAAAGATATAAGTAACTGTTAGCCTCTATGGTTTATATTTTGATGTACGATATCTACTGTTATATGTCAGCATGGTGTATATCTTTGTAAACTGACAAAACTTGAATAAAAACTATTTAAAAAAAAAAGAAGAGAAGAAGGAAGAAGAGAAGAGGATGAAGAAGAAGATGAAGAGAATAGCGGGAGCCTCCCCCCATGCCATGGGTGCGGAGCGACCCGAGGAGAAGGAGATAGAAGACGCCGGAGAGGAGATGCTGGACGAGAACGCCGGAGGAAGAACCAGAAGAGCCAGAAGAACCAGAAGAGCCAGAAGATGAAGGAAGATAGGAGAAAGAAGAAGCATTTAAATAAAGGAATTGTCAAAAACTGTCACTTGTCATTTTTAACATTTTTGACAGTTTTTTAGTGAAATGGTAGGGGTAAGTACCCCATTACCATTTCACACAGGGGGGGGCGGGATCTGGGGGTCCCCTTGTTAAAGGGGGCTTCCAGATTCCGATAAGCCCCCCGCCCGCAGACCCCCACAACCACCGGCCAGGGTTGTGGGGATGAGGCCCTTGTCCTCGTCAACATGGGGACAAGGTGTTTTGGGGGGCTACCCCAAAGCACCCTCCCAATGTTGAGGACATGTGGCCTGGTACAGTTCAGGAGGGGGGGCCGCACTCTCGTCCCCCCCTCTTTTCCTGCGGCCTGCCAGGTTGCGTGCTCGGATAAGGGTCTGGTATGGATTTTTGGGGGGACCCCACGCCGTTTTTTTTTTTTTTTTTTTGGCGCGGGGTTCCCCTTAAAATCCATACCAGACCTGAAGGGCCTGGTATGGAATTTAGGGGGAAACCCACGTCATTTTTTTTTTTTTAATTTTGGCCTGGGTTCCCCTTAATATCCATACCAGACCTGAAGGGCCTGGTATGGAATTTAGGGGGACTCCCACGTCATTTTTTTTTTATTTTGGTTCAGGGTTCCCCTGTGGGGAATTCCCATGCCGTTTTTATCAATGAACTTCTATGTGTATTGTCGGCAATGCAATAGCCGCGGGTAGTTTTAAATGGGTTTTTTCCTTCGAAATGTAATTTTGCTGTCAGACTGTTCTAAACACGGGAAACATGCGCCCCTTTACAGGCATACTATAGACACCCCCCAGGTACAAAATTTAAAGGGATATTACACTTTTATTGTTTGACTTTAAGCATTATTAAAATCACTGCTCCTGAAAAAACGTCCGTTTTTAAAACTTTTTTTTGCATTGATCCATGTCCCCTGGGGCAGGACCCGGGTCCCCAAACACTTTTTATGACAATAACTTGCATATAAGCCTTTAAAATTAGCACTTTTGATTTCTTCCATAGACTTTTAAAGGGTGTTCTGCGGCATTCGAATTTGCCGCGAACACACCAAATTGTTCGCTGTTCGGCGAACTTGCGAACAGCCAATGTTCGAGTCGAACATGAGTTTGACTCGAACTCAAAGCTCATCCCTACTCATCACTCTTCCCCCTGCTCTCCTGCCCCACCACTGTAACCCCCTGCTCATCTGCCCCACCAATACACCTCCTTTCACATGTGCCCCACTGCTCTACTGCCCTGATTTTTTGTGGCCCAACGCTGAACCCCCTGCTCATCTGGCCCAACACTGAATCCCCCTGCTCATCTGGCCCAACACTTAACCCCCTGCTTATCTGGCCAATCACTGCACCCCCCTGCTTATCTGGCCCACTGCTGAACGCCCTTCTCATCTCTTCCACCACAGTACCTCTCTGCACATCTGCCCCACAACTGTACCCTCCTGCTCTTCTGTTCCACCTCTGAACCTCTCCTGCTCATTTTC
Source organism: Lithobates clamitans (assembly GCA_037952925.1). NCBI lineage: Eukaryota > Metazoa > Chordata > Amphibia > Anura > Ranidae > Lithobates > Lithobates clamitans. The sequence continues at coordinate 726,269 of JBBGZY010000458.1, read as the reverse complement.
CCCACCACTGTACCCTCCTGCTCATCTGCCCACTGCTGTACCATCCTCTCATCTATGATATGCAGAGTGGTGAAAGGAAGCAGAGATGAGATTCATCTACCTGTCCTGGCACACTCATCCTGCTGATCCACCTCTTGCATCCAGCCCACGTGCTTGTTTGTGATGTATGTGATGTCACATACAAGCATCTGGAATGGATGTGCAATGATGAGCTCAGGTCTGGCGCATTTTCTGAAAGCAGTGGGCCTGGGTGCAGGATCATAAGTTGGGCCCCCGCAGCTGAGAAAAAGTGGTTGGGTGTGATTTTCATTGCACTGAATACTGGCTGTGGCTTAAAGGGATCCCAGGAGTTCAGTAGTAAGTGATGCAAAGGTTTAGGAATAATTTCAACAAAGTCCCCAGAAACTCAACAGTAATTCCACAAACTGTCACCTGATTGTTGTTTTCTCAATCACAGTGAAATCCCTTCATTCTGAGATTGGTAGAGGCAACCAAGCAAGTCATCTTCCTCCAGATGGGGGACGGGACTAGCAGGACTGTGATTGGCTTTAGCAGTGGCCAAGACAGTCCTCTCCCTGGAAACAGGGAAAGCCCCCCCCAGCAGAACTGCACCAGATATCTTCCCCATCACAAAAGCTGATGATCGCAGCTACAGCAAAGTTTGAGAACCAAAATAATGTTTCCCATCTTTTACAATGTGTGGGGGCACAGTGCCTCCCCCTCAGTGCAGATGCGGCATGGGGAATTCTGAAATTGGAATGCATTAGTGTCTCACTGACACTTCCCTGCGCTGCTCTGCTTATGGGGAGGGAGTCGAGTGTCGGCAAAAGAGGCTTTGCGTGCCGCAGGTTGCCTACCCCTGTGCTAGAATGTGGAATGTTTTGATAAAATATATTTTTCTCTGTCACTTTCACATGTTACTTTCCATCTCACAAAAATCTTTACCCAAACTCACACAGGTGTCTTTACAAACCACAAACAATACCATTGCTGATGCAAATTTAAAATGAGTCACAATTTTGTGTGCTTTTTATTATTTCCAAATAATCATAATTTGAGCCCACAAAATGTGATATGTGTACCAACATGAGAAATCAAAATGTAATTCCCAAAAATTAGAGGGTAACATCACTATTCTACACTCACCCACCAAGAACCACCAAACATCACAGAATAAATGCAGAAGAATAACTCTTGAGTAATGTAATTCCACTGCCTATATGTCCAAAGAAATGCAGTATTTATGTGTAGAAGGTTTCCATATGTGGCAGCTCCGTGACTTAGAGATTCGAACTTCTGCTTAGCATCCCCAAGGGTCTGCTTTGTATAGAGAAGTTATCTCATCTCTCTATGTTGTTAAACATAACGCCTGACTCAGGTCCTAAAACTATGTCTAAATGTAGTATTTATGTGTAGGAGGGTTCCACCACCATTGTAAATCTTGCCAGATACACTATCTAGCCAAAAGTATTGGGATGCCTGCCTTTACACACACATTAACTTTAATGGCAGCCCAGTCTTAGTCTGTAGGGTTAAAATTTGATTTGGCCCACCCTTTGCAGTTATAACAGCTTCTGGGAAAGGCTGTCCACAAGGTTTAGTGTGTCTATAGGAATGTTTGACCATTCTTCCAGAAGTGCATTTTTTTTTCAATTGTTTTTTGTTGAAACTTTTTCATAGTACAACATAAAGTACAAGTAGTACAACAGTATAAAGATATACATTCAGCTGTATGTAGTAGAGAGGTATTCTCAAAAGACACAGATAGTTGAACATTCAACAGTCAGTGGGTTACACATATAGGAACCAAATAGCTACCGAAAATACAACAACCTGAAAGCGGGAGATTATTGGTTTAAAGAGGGTCTGCACTAAAGAGTGATATTCTCAGAGTATCAATAGCTAAGTATATTTTAAAAATAAAGTACATAGAGAAAAGTAAGTATATGTAAAATAAAACATAGGGTGGGATATAAGCAAGGTTAAAAGGGGTAATTGACTTTGGTCTGACCTTTACATGAGCAGATGGAGGTGGATGGGGATGAGAAATATAATCATCAAAGAATAAGTCATCAATTTATTTAACAGTTTTTCCATATTTTCCATTGTATAGCAAACTGTTTCATAGTACCACATCTATTAGCCAGTAGGGATTCATAAACATAGTGGGATTGAGTAGTCTTGAATACTTCAGATGAGTTTGGTGCCTTATCAGCTTTCCAGTGTTTCGCTATCTATGTTCTAGCGACCAAAAAAATGTGTGTAATCACAACGTGAAAGTCGGGGGGGAAGTTTTCAATGCCTATGTTCAGTATTGCTGATCTTGGATTGGGAGGTGTTAGGATCCCTGTAATGCTTGAGATTCCGCAAAATGTGTTATTCCAAAAGCTAGTTAAATGTTTGCAGGTCCAGAAGGTTGATGAATAGAAATGAGACAGTAAGCGGCGCTGCCCTCTAGAAATTAATAAGTAACAGGAAAAATATCATAAGCTCTGCACTTAGTGCAGATAGCTCTGATATGTGAAAAATTCCACTAAGAGCAAAGAAAACTTATTCTAGGCAGTATGGCGTCACAGATCATCGATGCTTACAAGTAGATAAATGAAATATGTTCCCCCATAAGGGCATAAGTGTCATCCAAAATGAGAAAATACCAAAGTGAATAAAATAAAAAAATTATATATTTTCAAAAATATTGGGACAAAATGGCGTCAGGGGGACCGTAATCCCTATATAAAGATCTATGTTCTACGTGATAACAAGGTGATGTGTGTGTGTCCCTTTAATGTGAATGTGCAAAAATAATTGAATTGAAATTGAATAATTGAAAAAGTTGTATTAAATATTCAAAAGTATTGGGACACTAATAAAAGATAAAAAGGTAAAACAGAAAAAATTGCTAATATAATAATGTGTGGTGATTGTGTATCCCCTTACGTGTTCAACAAACCATCATAAATAAATAGTAAAGTAAAATATCGTGATTATAACCAAAAGTATTGGGACAATATGGCGCTAAGGAATGTGAGTGATAAAAACTAAAACGTGAGTGATCCTCCTATGCAGTAAAACAGATAATCCTCCTATGTGATAATAGCCAGGTAATGCTCATCTACTAACATATGTAAGTTATATTTATAGTGCTCATCTACTACCATATGTAAGTTATATTTATATACTATTATTTCTAATTAATTCAAATTGCTCATGATTAAAATTGGTATTAAGGTTAAAAATCCATATATAAAATCCATGCAGATCAAATGTTATTAGGCAGGTGGGAACAAACAGGATTCAGCTACAATGCTATTTGTTTCATCCAGGAAGGTGCAACGTAGTGACTTCTGTGCAGTTTTTCATAAGGTGACTTGAAGTGACTTGCAGTGCTCGCCCCCTATGCTACCCCACTCACCAGAGATAATCACCCCTACAGGGGTACCAAGCGACAAAGTGGGTGCCTGAGGGTGGGTGGTTGTTCACTTCCAAAGTGCTTCCATTCCTCTGCTGCTTTCAATCCTTATGGCTGTCCTTGGTATGCTGTGTACTCTGACATATCATACTGCTCCAGCAGTGTAACCTTAAGTTGTTAATCACTCCAGATATCCAGAGAAAAAGAGAAACACAAGGGGCTGTCACCATGTGTTCATCTCTAGATGTTCTAGAGATGAACACATGGTGACAGCCCCTTGTGTTTCTCTTTTTCTCTGGATATCTGGAGTGATTAACAACTTAAGGTTACACTGCTGGAGCAGTATGATATGTCAGAGTACACAGCATACCAAGGACAGCCATAAGGATTGAAAGCAGCAGAGGAATGGAAGCACTTTGGAAGTGAACAACCACCCACCCTCAGGCACCCACTTTGTCGCTTGGTACCCCTGTAGGGGTGATTATCTCTGGTGAGTGGGGTAGCATAGGGGGCGAGCACTGCAAGTCACTTCAAGTCACCTTATGAAAAACTGCACAGAAGTCACTACGTTGCACCTTCCTGGATGAAACAAATAGCATTGTAGCTGAATCCTGTTTGTTCCCACCTGCCTAATAACATTTGATCTGCATGGATTTTATATATGGATTTTTAACCTTAATACCAGTTTTAATCATGAGCAATTTGAATTAATTAGAAATAATAGTATATAAATATAACTTACATATGGTAGTAGATGAGCACTATAAATATAACTTACATATGTTAGTAGATGAGCATTACCTGGCTATTATCACATAGGAGGATTATCTGTTTTACTGCATAGGAGGATCACTCACGTTTTAGTTTTTATCACTCACATTCCTTAGCGCCATATTGTCCCAATACTTTTGGTTATAATCACGATATTTTACTTTACTATTTATTTATGATGGTTTGTTGAACACGTAAGGGGATACACAATCACCACACATTATTATATTAGCAATTTTTTCTGTTTTACCTTTTTATCTTTTATTAGTGTCCCAATACTTTTGAATATTTAATACAACTTTTTCAATTATTCAATTTCAATTCAATTATTTTTGCACATTCACATTAAAGGGACACACACACATCACCTTGTTATCACGTAGAACATAGATCTTTATATAGGGATTACGGTCCCCCTGACGCCATTTTGTCCCAATATTTTTGAAAATATATAATTTTTTTATTTTATTCACTTTGGTATTTTCTCATTTTGGATGACACTTATGCCCTTATGGGGGAACATATTTCATTTATCTACTTGTAAGCATCGATGATCTGTGACGCCATACTGCCTAGAATAAGTTTTCTTTGCTCTTAGTGGAATTTTTCACATATCAGAGCTATCTGCACTAAGTGCAGAGCTTATGATATTTTTCCTGTTACTTATTAATTTCTAGAGGGCAGCGCCGCTTACTGTCTCATTTCTATTCATCCACCATATAATTGTACCCTTAGGGGTACCAATTAGAGATAGGCAGCAGCCCTTACTTTTATCCTAAGCGCGGACACACTTTCTTATAGGTCCAGAAGGTTGCCTATTGTGCCACAGGTTCGCCAGCATAAATGGGAGTTGGTTTTCCAGAATGTGGATATTCTGTAGGGCGTAAGATGCCACCTGAGGGCTATTTTTTGCGAAAGTTCCCAGTGATTAACACGTTTGGAGGCTTTGTAGATTGATCGAAGTGCATATTGCCACTGTGAGTCTGTGATTGGTATGCCTAAATCAGATTCCCATTTTCGGTAAGAGTGGGATTTGGTGAAGCTGAGTTTTTTTTGGAAGAGATTATAGAAGAGGGGTATGCCCTTGAGAGGTGTAGGGGTAGTAGTGTAAAATCGCCATATCCCTTCTGTGAGAAGATGGGAGATTTGATTGTATTTATAACAATCAGTGGGTGATAAATTGAATTGTTTTTAGAGTGTGATGAATGGTTTAAGGGTGTCATTTTGGTAGAGATCTCCAATCCACTTTTTGCATTTATTGTGCCAGTCAGTGGTTGAGAGGTTTGGAATTACATGTTTGAGGATATTTAGGGGTATGGAGATATCTACCTTGTTAGAGGTTAATGGTGGTAGTTTGCAAAGGTCCCTCCAAGCCAACAGGGAGGCTTGTATAGTGAGTGGGAGGTGTTGTATGGGGAATGGTTGTCATACATCCAGAGTAAGAGGGAGTGTAGGTGTTTGGTTGGGCTTAAAGCTTGTTCAATGCTGCTCCAGAGAATATAAGGGAAGGGGTTAAACCAACTTTTAAGTTGGGTAAGAATGGATGCTCGGACGTAGTCTTAAATATCTATCCATCCCATACCTCCTGTAAATCTGTGTTTGACCAGGAGAGTTTTAGAGCACCGTGGTCGTTTTGAACACCATATGAATTGCGTGAGCAGGAAGTTTAGAGATTTAAGATGGTTACTGTGCAGTGGGATGGGAAGTGTTCGGAAAACATATAATATTTGAGGCAGTAGGAGCATTTTGAATGAGGCAAGACTAAGACATTCTAGTCTAGTTAACCTTTTTGTTTCTTTAGTAATTCTATCTATCAATAGTTGGCATCTGCTCATTTCTGTAAGTCTGTCATTAGTTGTAGTCCAATATACGATATGCTCAACTTACTCCATGTGTAGGGAAATTCAGATTGTAGTTGAGACTGAAGAGGGGGTGGAACTTCAAACTTCAGGATAAGTGATTTTGTAAAGTTTACTTTATAGAAAGAGAGTCGACTAAACTCATTGAGGATAGTATGGGCATGACGTAGTGATGTAGCTGGGGAAGTTAGGAACAAGATGATGTCATCTGCAAATAGATCTATGTTGTGGGTTCTGTCTTGAAGGGGGAAACCAGTTATGTTAGGATGGGTTCTAATCCTCTCAGCCAGTGGTTCTATAAAGATATTGAAGATCGAGGGGGATAGGGGACATCCCTGTCTCGTACCATTGGATATGGTAAAGGGAGTTGAGAGCATATTTGATGTGTAGACCTGTGCACAGGGGGATGAGTAAAGGGCCAAGATGGCAGAGAGGATGGGTCCTGTGAAGCCAAACTTTTGTAATGTGTGCCTCATATAGCCCCAATGTATCCTGTCAAATGCCTTCTCCGCATCCAAAGAGAGGAGCAAAGAAGGCACTCGCCAGGTCTTAGCATATTGCATAATGTTGATGACTCTCCTTGTGGCATTGGATGCTTGTCTACCAGGGATGAAACCTGTTTGGTCAGGTTTGATGAGAGAGGGCAGAATAGGAAGTATAGGCGCATCAACACAGAGATTATAAAAGTCCCAATACAAATCTGCTAGTAATTGACAATATAGTCCATCTGGCATACACAGGCAAATCAGCTACGTAGTGGTATTGGGAGAGGGAAATTAACGTCCACAGGAAGCACACAAGGCTGCTATCAATTAAGGGAAGAAACCATATTCCAAGGAGCTGAAAAAAAGCACAAGTGGAGAGGCACCTCTGGGTGCAGTCATTTTTTAAAAATCAATTTAATAGACAACGTAAGATCAACTCACATGTAGTATAAAATGAAATGGTATCAGATAGTCAAGATGACGTTCCCACATCCTGTGACAAGATCTGTGCTGTGTATGATGACCGGGGATCTTCCAAATGATGTAAACGCCGGCTCCGGAAGAGCGTCCTCAGAATGAGGCTTGGAACACAGTGGATGGCTGGCAGCAGGGGGACGACGTCATCAAAAATGGACGCGTTTCATGAGCATGCGCACTTGGATGCTCTGCAAGTCGCGCTCCTTCCTCAGCAGTCTGAGGATGTGGGAACATCATCTTAAATATCTGATAGCTATGCTTTTCATTTTTATACTACATGTGAGTTGATCTTACGTTGTCTATTAAATTGATTTTAAAAAACGACTGCACCCAGAGGCGCCTCTCCACTTGTGCTTTAGAATAGGAAGAAGTCTGTGGGCCAAGTTCTTTGGCATATAACTTGACATCCGTATTAAGTAATGAGATGGGTCTGAAATTGGAAGGGGTAGTGGGGTCTTTGCCAAGTTTAGGAATGGTAACAACATAGGATTTAAGCATCTCAGAGGGAAATGAGGCATAGGACATTGCATCAGCATAGACCGACTGAAGTGTTGGGGATAAGTTGTTTTGGAAGATTTTATAATAGTCATTTGTCAATCCATCAGGACCTGGTGATTTGCCAGATGTTAGGGTTTTTATCACTTTTATGATAACAGGTTCTGTAATAGGGGTATTGAGAGAGATTAGTTGTACCTGTGAGAGGAAGACGAGGTTGATACTTGTGAAGAAAGCTTGCATATTTTCATTCTATGTTCATTTCATGCTATCTTCTGGGCTGGGTATTTCTGGCCGGATTCTGCTCAGTTCCGGGAGCTGTGATACGCTCCTGGGGCCCTCTCCTTCTCCTATCTCCCCTACCAGGATGTTCAAGGACTGGGTGGAAGCCCAATTGCGCATAAACGTCACGTCTCCAACGCTGCTCGCGCAACGTCGCATACTAGTGACGTTGACGCGTCGACACTGTGTGATTTCATCTTACGTCCTCCACGAGGTGGCCAGCGCCAGACGGGGGTGGCGTATGCCGCTCGCCGTTCTGGCGCCCTCCCCTCCCATTGGCCATCAACGTGAGGTTGGTGGACACCCCCCCACCCTATTGGAGTATATTTATACTCCTCTCAGTTGATTCATGTTCCCTTCAGGGCTGCTACCTCCATGGATATGGTGCACTTTGGATTCCATTAGCTTCACTGTATTCCAGGTATATTTTTGTCTACCCTTCTTTTTCACCTATCACCACTTTTGCTCCAATCCCTCCCTATCTTCGATATCAATACCCCATTTTCGAGGTTATTTAGCTAATTTCACTTTCTCAATATACTTTTGCTAATACAACGGGGGTTTTTATGTTATCCCTATTACCCTGCATCATAGGTACTCCCCACGACATTTCCTATCACTTGATGGTTCCTGCATCACTATTTTAATTTTAGTTTTCCCATTAACATTTTTGATACTACCAGTCACCTTTTGTAATACACCTACTTCCTTATCCCACGCATCTTACCATATACCTCCTTCTTCATAAATGGTTACATTTCCGTGGATCTTCTCCCTTTTTCATCCATGGGAGCCCTTCCCTGGGGAACATTGTTTTCCTTTGGCGATCCATCTATGCCCCGGTTTGTCCACCTCAGCTCCCGGGACTGACGTTGTATCTGGTCGGCCCTCCGGCCCTCCATACCTGCACCCAGCCTCATTGGCATTTCTGTAATTAGTCTTGGTAAATTGGGGATATCTCCCCTCTCCTCTTCCTATTTACAATAATTATCATTTTTATAAATTAATTATGTGTTTGAATACTTATAGACATCTATCCCATACTTTCTCCTGAAGAGTGGCAGTCGCCACGAAACGCGTAGAGCCACTAGATGCCTTTTCGCTCATATTCTGCCACACCAGTTATCACCACACTTACCAATTGCATTGTACCAATGAACTAGAGATACAGTTCTTTACCAGGGAGACACGCTTTTATGAAATTGGCTCTATTTTATGTGTACAATATGAACTCATTATATTACTAGTATACATTTTTATTACCATTGTTATATTTTATATATCCCAATGTATTCTGTTCTATCTAATTATAATGTTTTACATCATGAACTTATTATGTCAATATTACATCATGGTATTACTATTATTGTTATATTTTTTTATCAATAAACCTATGACTGCCAAATGTTGTTTTGCAATGCTGTCATGGAAGTCCACAGTTCTAATATACTCAGTACCGCCCATTTTATTTATATTGTGTTATTTCCAGGGGTGCATTCTTCATATAAAGTCCCACCTTCCTTCCTTTTTATCAAAATATGGGATTTTTGTTTTAGTTCTACATACTTTGAGTCTTTGGGCAAGAAATTTACCTGCCCGATTGCCAGATGAGTAATGGGATAATTTGAGTGAGTTGATGTGCTTGTCATACTGCTTAACGAGCAGGAGCCTGCGATCAGAGCGATGTTTGGAAGGTTTATTTGCTAAATGTGAATTAGCATTGTTTTTGTTCAGGGACTCTAGAGTCTTAATTTCACTAAGGAGTTGGTCTAATTTCCGTGTCCTCAGCCTCTTCTCGGGTGAACAAATTTGTAATATAATCCCTCTAATAAAGGCCTTATGCGCACACCACAACATGGCAGGGTCAGTCACCGAGTGGGTGTTCAGTGAGAAAAATGTAATTAGGTTTTTGGCAATGGTGGCAGCATGCGAAGACATTTGAAATATACAGGAGTTAGCACGCCATACATAGGCAGGACTTGGAGTGTGCCCCTCCACCACAGTTATACAGACCGCTTATACAGGTGCTTGGGTCGGACCACGTAATGTGTATGGTGGAGGAAGACACTGTCTGTAACAACATCTTATCGACTAAAATAAATCAATTCTTGAGTATGAATTGTGTCTGCAAGAGTGGAAGGTGTAGTCTCGTTTGTTTGAATGTTGGCATCTCCAGGCATCATAGACATCTTAGTAGAGGTTGTAGCATGGGTAGTGGCCGTTTGGATCTAGAGGTAGTGCCTATCGTGTAATCTGCCGTTAGATTGTAGTCTCAGGGAGCCTTTTTCGATTGTAGCGATTCTGTAGAACATTTTCTGCAGAAAGCGGAATTGATGGGAATTGGGCACATAAAGGTTCACAATAGTGTAGGGTTTCTTGTTAAGTTCTCCTACCAGGATTAGATACCGTTATTCTGGATCAACCTGGGTTTCTTGTAGGGTAAAGACCACAGAGTCCTTGATAGCAATGAGAACACCTTTTTGTTTCATAGGTGCAGAAGCCAAAAAGGTCTAAAATGCTCAGTTTTATCACACAGCACAATGCCACAGATGTCGCAAGTTTTGAGGGATTGTGCAATTGGCATGCTGACTGCAGGAATGTCCACCAGAGCTGTTGCCCTTAAATTGAATGTTCACTTGTCTACCATAAGCCATCTCCAAAGGTGTTTCAACGAATTTGGCAGTACATCCAACTGGCCTCACAACCACAGACCACATGTAACCACACCAGTCCAGGACCTCCACATCCAGCATCTTCGCCTCCAAGAACGTCTGAGACCAGCCACCCGGACAGCTTCTGCAACAATCGGTTTGCATAAGCAAAGAATTTCTGCACAAACTGTCAGAAACCGTCTCAGGGAAGCTCACCTGCATGCTCGTTGTCCTCATCGGGGTCTCGACCTGACTACAGTTCGTCGTCGTAACCGACTTGAGTGGGCAAATGCTCGAATTCGATGGTGTCTGGCACTCTTTACAGATGAATCCCAGTTTTCACTGTACAGGGCAGATGGCAGACAGCATGTATGGCGTCGTGTGGGTGAGCGGTTTGCTGATGTCAACGCTGTGGATTGAGGGGCACATGGTTGCGGTGGGGTTATAGTATGGGCAGGCGTATGCTATGGACAACAAACCTAAGGGCATTTTATTGACGGCATTTTGAATGCACATACCTTAATGAGATCCTGAGGCCCATTGTTGTGCCATTCATCCGCGACCATAACCTTATGTTGCAGCTAGGGTTGCCACATCATCCCTTTAATCGAGGACACACATTAATTACACAGGTTCTGTGGCTGATTAAGGTGGTAATTAAACTCACTTGGTGCCTTATCTGTATTAAATCAGCCTCAGAACCTGTGGAATTCATATGTGTCCTGGATTAAAGGGATGAGGTGGCAACCCTAGTTGCAGCATGTTAATGCATGGACCCATGTTGCAAGAATCTATACACAATTCCTGTAAGCTGAAAACATCCCAGTTCTTGCATGGCCAGCATACTCAACGGACATGTCACCCATTGAGCTTGTTTGGGGTGCTCTGAATTGGCATATACGACAGCGTGTTCCAGTTCCTGCCAATGTCCAGCAACTTTGCACAGCCATGGAAGAACATTCCACAGGCCACAATCAACAACCTGATAAACTCTACACGAAGGGGTGCTGCACTGCGTGAGGGAAATGGTGGTCACACAAGATACTGACTGTTTTTTGGACCCCCCAATACAGTAAAACTGCACATTTTAGAGTGGCCTTTTATTGTGGCCAGACTAAGGCACACCTGTGCAATAATCACGCTGTCTAATCAGCATCTTGATATACCACACCTGTGAGGTGGATGGATTATCTCGGCAAAGGAGAAGTGCTCACGATCACAGATTTAGACAGATTTGAGAGAAATAGGCCTTTTGTGTACAAAGTCATAGATCTTTGAGTTCAGCCATGATAAATAGGGGCAAACACAAAAGTGTTGCGTTTATAATTTTGCTCAGTGTATATGTAGATGCTTTCCATGGCAAGAGCATCTTTCTTTAGGACAAGATAGTATGGTATAGGTTCAATAGATACAAATGAAAAATAGAAGACAAATTAGATGCATACATTTCATCAATTATATACTGTATGTATAGAAACATATCATTAAAAATAACTTTTTCTCTAATATTGCATTTTACCCACACCTAGATAAATCTCCTTACACCCCAGAGTCGCATTTACCCTCTCTACTTTTACGTAAACAGCTCCAGCAGGCATCCCTTCTAGATACTTGGAGAGAATGTAATTCCCTGAAAAAAAATTATACTTTTTATTACTACCCACATAAATCTTTTTCCTGAATAGATCACATATTTATCCTGGTGGCGCCCTCACCAATCCTTTTAGATTCAAGAATACAACATATCCTGTGGTCTGACCATTGCGCTGTAATCACCACTATCTCCTCCTTGATTCCAGAGATTGGACCTGGTGTATGAATAATATGCACCTAGTCAACAAATCCTATTGCTTTGATATAAAACCAACCTTTCGAAATATACCTTCTGCACAATGCTTCTTCAGATATCTCCCCAGTTCTCCTGTGGGAATCCCATAATCCAGTAATATGAGGCACCTGCATCTCTGTCTCTTCCCATCTTAACCGGGCCAAAAAACTCAAATTACAACATTTAGAAGCAGAATATCACCACCTATTTCATCAATTCCAATCTTCCCCCACCAAATTGAACAGGACCCGCCTAGGGAAAACCAAAACGACGAGGTCTTGACGAGGTCTTGCTGGCAATCAAGGCCCTTAAACCAAATAAGCACCCTGGCCCTGACGCCTTCTCGGTTGCATGTTTAAAAATTCCTGGACATATTAGCCCCCCTGTTTTTAGCCCTTAGACTTGATCCAATTAGAAGAGGTATAGTTCACAGGGACCAAGTGAGTTTTATCCCAAGACACCAAGCCAGTGATAACATTAGCCAAGTGATTTTGCTTCAGCATTTGGCCAGAACCCGCAAAATACCACTGCATATTCTCTTGCTTGACATCAGAAAAGCATTCGATACAGTCTCATGGTCATACCTGTGTTTTGTCCTCCAGAGATGGGGCTTTGGCCACAACTTTCTGGGATGGATTGCTTCTATATATGACCACCCACAGGCATACAGAAAGTACTCAGGATTTATCTCAGAATGGCTTCCTATTACGTGTGGTACTAGACAGGGCTGCCCATTATCCCCCTTACTCTTTGCCCTTGCAATTGAACCCCTTGCTCTCTTGGTTTGAACTAACCCAGACATTAAGGGTCTAGAAATTGCCTCGACTCACCATAAGCTGTGTTTATTTGCTGATGACACATTACTGTTTATCACCTCTCCACATACAACTCTCCCAAATTTATTTAAACAACTGAATTCTTTTGCTTCAATTTCTGGATTAGAGGTCAACCCATCTAAATCCAAGGCCCTCAATGTGTCCCTGCTCCCAGATAAGCTCTCTTTTCTTCAAGAAACATTCCAGTTTCAGTGGTTGACATCCTCAATACCGTATCAAAACAAGCTGCCCCTCTCTCCTATGTCAAGCAAATTATGTTCCGATGCTGTCGCATCTATCCTCTCTACTAGCCTCTTGGCAACCACACTGCATCTCCTGGTTAGGCCGTATCATGGCAGTTAAAATTACCTTACTTCCTAAAATATTATACCTCTTTAGGGTCCTCCTGGTCTCAATTCCCTCTTATTTCTTTCGGGTTCTACAGGGTCGATGTCAGGGCTGGGCTCAGCCCTTCCTTCGCTGAGCTGGCCACTCAGCTGTCCGCTAATTGCTAGCTCCTATCACACCACAGTTACTCAGCTGTTGATAATATCCTGTTCACCAGTCCTGTCTACTTAAGTTGTCCAGCCCAGAGGATCTCTGCCTTTGCCTTAGTCACCATCACAGAGATTCTCTCCTGCATTCCTGTTAAAAGACTTGCTCCAGATCCTGCTTGCTGTTTTACTACGCTCACCTCCAGCTCCCAGACGTTTGGCTCGTCTGACTATCCGTTCCGGTTCCTGAACTCTGGCTATGTTTTGACTACATTTGTTCTATTTACTTTTATTATTAAACAAGTGTGATTTAACCGCTTCAGCCCCGGAAGATTTTACCCCCTTCCTAAACAGAGCGTTTTTTGCGATTCGGCACTGCGTCGTTTTAACTGACAATTGCGCGGTCGTGCGTCGTGGCTCCCAAACAAAATTGACGTCTTTTTTTCTCATAAATAGAGCTTTCTTTTGGTGGTATTTGATCGCCTCTGCGATTTTTATTTTTTGCGCTATAAACAAAATAAGAGCGACAATTTTGAAAAAAACGCATTATTTTTTACATTTTGCTATAATAAATATCCCCCAAAAATATATAAAAAAACATTTTTTTTCCTCAGTTTAGGCCGATCGTATTCTTCTACATATTTTTGGTAAAAAAAAATCACAATAAGCATTTATTGATTGGTTTGCGCAAAAGTTATAGCGTTTACTAAATAGAGTATTACCTCTATAAGCAGTATGTCTGGTTCCGCTCCACTTCCCATCAATTTGGGGGTGATCCAGTTCAATGCAGAGGGTTTCTCAACCAGGTTGAGATATACTTTGAGATGCCGCCCCAGGCGTTTCCCACAGACATAAGCAAAGTAGGTTTTGTGAGGTTTTTTTTAACTGGATTTTTTATTGGATTTTTTCATAAGAAAAGAACATTGTTACAGAGTGTACAGATGTCTAGAATGTAATATGAGATATAAAAGGTACAAATAAAAGTGTCCATGTATACAGAGCACAGGGGTGTTCTGTATGTCATATCAGAAAATAAGAGCAACTCATAGGTAATAACAATTAACAGAACAGGTCAAATATAAAGACAAGAGCAAATTTATGGTATATAAGTAGGGAGCTCTAAAAAAAGAAAGGAAAAGGGGGGGTACCGGCCTGTATATAGAATACAGACCACAAGGAAGCGGTTTATGATGTACTGGTTGACAAGGGTGTTCCACATTCCAATTGATCCCAAGGATCCCAGATTTTATTAAATTGAAGAATGCTATCATGCACAGAGGCCGCCATGTGTTCCATCCTCCGAATTTCAGCTATCAGTTGTAAGTATCTAGACCACGGAGGGGGTGTGTTGGACTACTAACACAATCGAATGAGCCTTTTGGCAGCTAAAAGGATGAATGAAATCAGCCTATTGTTTTTTTTTTGGTAATACCAAAAAAAGGGAGGCCTAAAAGGTAATGTAGGGGATCAAGCGGAAGGGACACAGCCACCACTCTTTGTATTAATTGCATAACTTCATGCCAAAAGGGCTGAATCATAGAACATTGCCAGAAAATGTGAAATAAAGAGCCAATATCAGTCCCACAATGCCAGCACTGTGTTGGGATTGAGGGGTCATATTTGTGAATAACTTCTGGAGTTTTTTATCAAAACATGAGGATCTTAATGGACGTTTCCCTTTGGAGTACACATTTGAAGGACTTAAAAGTGGGAGACAACATCCTATCCCACAACTGTAAGGTGATGGGTCTGCCAATCAAATGAGTCCATCTCTTCATATATAGATGAGTAGTCTCAGTGAGAGGGGTTGACACATGGAGGATATGATGTATAGATGATATTAGATGTAATTGTTGGGGTCCCTGAGTGCACAAATACTCAAAGGTTTTGTGATATCTTTGCTTTCTGAAAGAGTCTTCGCCTGGGAAAACCCTCTATGGAAGACACAAGACACTGTTGTCTTAAGTTACCCTGAGTTTGTGGCCTCCTTTAAAAGGGTATTTGATGTTTCCGCACGTTTTGCTTCTGCTGCCAAGTGCCTCATGTCCATAAAACAGAGTACGAGAACTGTTGCCGACTACGCCATTGAATTCCATACTCTGGCAACAGAGGTTGCTTGGAACAATGAGGCCCTTGTGGCTGCTTTTTCTCATGGTTTCTCGTATTTAATCAAGGATGAGATAGCAGCCCGTGATATACCCACTGAGCTTTGCAGTCCCACCGTGCCTCCCTCACCTTCCATGCCTCCTGGTACCGAGTCAGTCAGTGAAGATGAGAACAAATGGGAAAGTGGTAAAGTGCAGTGCTAAAAGTGAAGGTGAAAGTGAGATTCCCCTGCCGGGATCAAACTAGTACCAAACCATTACTGATGTGCATAAATCATGATAAAATACATACAATATTACTCTAATATACAAACAACAATGATGATGATGTTTACATAAACTAACAGTGCATATATTAGAATGAAAGTCCCTAAAGTGACTCCAATATATAAAGTGACTTGAGAGATAAATCTGTGAACTAGTTGTCTGTTAATAATCCACCACCAAAAGGAAAGAGGCTTACCAGACAAGTTGAACCCAACTAGGCATATGCCTGATGAGTCAACAGAGCTTGTGGTGTAACACACCCAGGGAAGAAAGTCAGCATACACGGTTTCTGATGTAGACCAATCAGGCAGGGGTCTGTCACAATGTATAACATCAATGGGTATCCACCAAGGGAACAGTGACCAAAGATCAAGAACGGATCCTCCCAGTATTATATATGGTAAAAGGAAAAAAATTGGGCCACACACAATGTGATTTCATTTACATAAAAGGCATTTTACTGAAATAAGTAAAATTCCAGGGGAGCCGGTTCCCTGATAAACGCTGGAGACTTAATAAATCCATCCTGAGCGACCCGTCCAGAGCAGCGAAAATCGAAAAACTTATCCAAACCTATTTTCAAACCAACGACACACCAGATCTTAGCCCCTCTTGCCTCTGGGCAGCTCACAAGGCAGTTCTTAGGGGCCACTTAATCCAAATAGCTTTGCACATTAATAAGTCTAATAAAGCGGAAATTGCAAAATTAGATAAGGAATTTTCTGATTTGACTAAAATGCATAAAACTAATCCTAGCTCGGTATCTATAGCCAAATTAGACGCAGCCCGTATGGCACTAAACCTGGCCCTCACTACCAAGGCTGAAAAATGGTTAAGGTGGAACAGATCCAAATTTTACTGTCACGGTGACAAAATAAGCTCAATGCTAGCAAGTAGACTCTCCCCAAAATTCAGGTCCCAAGCCTTCCCAAAAATTAAAATTCAAGGGGGCACCCTCTCACAGAACCCCCAACGTATCATGGGGGAATTTCAAAGATACTATAAATCCTTATACAGTGGGGAACACAACCCTCCTCAATGGGAGATGGACAGTTTTTTAAATAATATTCAAACTCCTAAATTACAAGATGGCCATCGTCAAAAATTAGATGCTCCTATTTCAGCGGAAGAAGTATGCACGGTCATTAAAAACTCTAAATCTCTCTCAGCACCAGGCCCAGATGGGTTTTCTATTCCCTATTATAAATCATTTGCCGTCACACTTGCTCCATATATGGCCCGGTTCTTCAACACTCTCAGGCAAGGGGGGCAACTAGACTCCTCACTTAATATGGCTCACATCACAGTTCTCCCCAAACCCAATAAAGACCCCAGCTCCGTAGGCAATTATAGGCCTATATCCCTTATCAATAATGACTTAAAGTTTCTGACTAAGATCCTTGCAGACCGCCTGGCTTCCTTTATTAGCTTATACATTCACAAAGACCAAGTAGGATTTATCCCTGGAAGACGGGGTCCAGATCAAACTAGACGTGCGATAGATATAATTTCTCTCCTCAACTCCAATTGGGATGGAGGCCCGCCCAGACAAGGATGTCTATTGTCCCTAGATCTCCAAAAAGCTTTTGACTCCGTACATTGGAAATATATATTTAACATTTTACATAGATGGGGCTTTGGGGACTCCTTCCTTAATGTTCTGCAAGCTCTATATTCTTCTCCCACAGCCCAGGTGCATCTGCAAGGATTTTACTCGGAGTCTTTCCCCATTTCGAGAGGTACAAGACAGGGCTGCCCCCTATCTCCATTGATCTTTGCCATAGCAATCGAATCCCTAGCAAATGCCATCAGATCTAATCCAAACATACAGGGTTTTCAGTGCGGCTCCCGTCACCACAAATGTGCGTTGTTTGCAGACGACATTCTGATGTTTATATCGTCTCCCCTGACCTCCCTCCCCAACATATGCTGCCTTCTAGATGAATTTGGAACTATCTCAGGTCTTAAGGTAAATTATGACAAATCTCACGCGCTCAACATCAACATACCTGCTCCGTTGCTGGCCAGGCTTAGGGAGAGTTTCCAGTTCACGTGGAATGAAGTACATATAACATACCTAGGGATTAAATTGACCCCCAAGATAGAGCTTCTTTACCAAGCTAATTATCCTCAGCTATACCAAAAACTAGAAGAGGGCTTGAGCAGGTGGTCTGGGCTCTTGTTATCCTGGCTTGGCAAAATAAATTCAATTAAAATAACCCTTCTTGCCCGCATCTTATATTACTTTAGGGCACTCTTAATCCCTATTGACAAAGCCCGACTAAAAAAATTCCAAGCCAAAATTATAAAATTTATATGGGGCAAAGGAGGTCATAGATTCTCAAAATCAATCTTGTTTAGAGCCAAGACTGAAGGCGGATTAGGCCTACCTAACCTACTCTGGTACTTCCAAGCAACCCACCTTGCTCAAATTTCAGCAGATTATTCCCGCTGGGAACAGCCCGACTGGTTACATATTGAAAGGCAGGCAGTACCCCTCCATACCATAGACTATCTCCTCTGGTGTCTTAATAAACTAAGACCTCCAATCTTGTCTCCGACGCGTTCACACTCTTTCAATCTCTGGGATGGCTTACGGAAAAACAATCAGATCTCCTCACCCATAGAACCTCTTAAACACATATTTCATAATCCTGACTTCCCACCGGGGCTAGACATCAAAGCATTTCGATGGTGGCTAGACAAAGGGCTATACAGGATGGGTCACTTCCTCAGACCTTTGGGCCCGCTCTCCAAAGCATATTGTATTAATAACCTGGAAATGCCCCCCTCAGAATTTTTCAGATTCTCTCAAATCTCAAACTTCTTACAGAAAAAGTGCAAGACATCTTCAAACAAACTCTTAATAAATACATATGAATATTGGTGTGGCCAGGCCGTTGAGCAGAGGGGGGGAATTTCAGTGATATACAGGGCCCTATCACACTTGGCACAACAATGGAAAACCGACACTTGGCACCGAAATTGCGCCAACTCCTTCAAGGGGATCCTTAATACCAGCCTCATGGAAGCTAGCGTAAAATTTATAACTCGATGGTACCTAGTCCCATCTAAACTAGCTGCAATTTTCCAGTCATCTTCTCCTCTCTGCTTCAGAGGTTGTGAATTATGAGGAGACATGTTCCATACTTGGTGGTCCTGTCCCAGAATATGCCAGTTTTGACACAAGATCTTTGCCTGGATTAACAAAATTACCGCCTTATCCATTCAAGTGTCCCCTCTCATAGCAATCCTTAACTTCCCAGTCCAGGGAGCCTCCAGGAATGCGCAACGCCTCATATATTTTATCCTTCTAGGAGCTAAGCTCACGATAGCCAAGGCTTGGAAGCAACCATATGTTTCCACTTTTATGGCCAAAAGAAAGATATCCTGGATCATGAACCAGGAAAAGATGGCGGGCGTAATCTTGGATCGCTCAGAAAAGTTCAAACTTACATGGGAACCTTGGGCAGATTTTGTGGGTATTTCCCTCTACTAGAGTCTTCAAGAGGCGAATATAAGACTCCTGGCTTCCCCCAGTCGACTTCCAATATAAGCTTACCTCTCTTCTTCTATCTCTTTACTTTCTTTTCTCTTCTCTCCTCTTCCATACCCACTCTTCCTAAGGTCCCCATCCCCCACTTTTTACTTAAATTACTTTTAACTAGACCAAACACGATTACTCTTTTGTAACATGGTCTAGCATTATGTTGGCTATCTCGCATGTTCCTCAAGGAAGGAAAAAACAGTTATATGTTAAAAACATTTTATTCTTCCATTTTTTTTCTTTTCCTTTGAGCTAGTTGTTTGTTCTGGTGGTCAAATACAAGCTATGCTTCTTGGTCTCTTGATATTCCAAGATCTTTGGTTCTTCATGTATGTCAACAATACTTTCTATCCTCTACAGAAAGTGATGGGTTGATTTACATGATCTTTCACAAATTTAAGCAGCCCTAGGTAATTTACGGGGTGGGGGGTCTTGGGGATGGAGGGCTCTGCCACAGTGTGTTCCCAAATGGGGTGGTGGAGCACTCCTCCTCCGGGATGCCCACTTTTTCATATAGTGGGTTATCCCGGGCTAAAATAAAAAAATGATAAGATAATTCTGAATTTATTCTCCGGGTTATCCTCTTCATCTACCTGAATCCTTTTATGTACTATTGATTTTCAAGTTTTCCTTTTCATTTTCTGATCACTTTTGAGCTAATCTGTACAATTTGATGGTTAACCTTCTGTCACTGTTAAATCATTATCAGCTCCAGTGGGGTTGAGGACCTGCTTCATGTTTATGATCTATGTTGTATTCACTTTTAATTGAAAATAAAATATATTGAAACGAAATAAGTAAAATGGTCACTCACATTTGAGAAGGCATTAAAAGGCATGTAAGTAAGATCAAATATCGCAGTGGCATCAGCAGAGCCCGTCCCGACCGGTTTCATCTCAATAAAACATCATCTGGGGTGCCTGTCCACTGCAGTCACTGAGTATTTATAGAGTAGAAGGATCACCCCTAATGAGAGCCAGCTCCATGGCCACCGAAAATCAAAAAAAATCACTTCCGGTTTGTAAAGATGGCCACTTGGCTTGCAGTGAAAGCCTCACTATGGTATCTAAATCAAGCTCCAATATGAGTCTAACCAGGAAGTAGTGACTCACATTCAAACCATTACTTTTGTAAAGATGGCAACTTGGCTTGCTATGCAAGCCTCACTACTGTATAGTATTTAGATCAGACCTCAATATGAGTCTACACA
Source organism: Lithobates clamitans (assembly GCA_037952925.1). Taxonomy (NCBI): domain Eukaryota; kingdom Metazoa; phylum Chordata; class Amphibia; order Anura; family Ranidae; genus Lithobates; species Lithobates clamitans. Next base: position 705,574 of record JBBGZY010000458.1, on the reverse strand, counting down.
GGAAGTAGTGATTCACACCAGTTCCAGATTTATATTTGCCTCAACATGAATCTGACCAGGAAGTAATAACTCACACTCAAACCATCACTTCCGGTTTGTAAAGATGGCGATTTGGCTCGCTATGCAAGCCTCACTATGGTATCTATATCAGGAAGTAGTTGGACTCATTTTTTTCTTTGGCTTGCTGTGCAAGCCTCAACATGAATCTGGCCAGAAATTATAACTCCCTTAAGATCACCGCTGGGCTCACCGCTGGGCGAAAATATATACAAAATGTCCATGATGACAAACATATGTACTCTAAAAATAAAATGGAAATAAATAAATAAAACACAGTCCAACAATAGACTGGCATTTATTAGCTAAAAGAGAAAGGGCAACTCGGCTGGAGGACAAAGCTGGGAGCGCTTACAGCATCCGGTGTCAACAAAATGGCGCCTGAAGTGGGAAGTGTATTCCTCTAATGCAGTGGTTCTCAACTCCGGTCCTCAGGACCCACTAACAGGCCAGATTTTAAGTATTACCTTGGGGAGATGCAGACTAGAATACTGCAATCACTGAGCAGCAAATTATATCACCTGTGATGTATTTCAGTTATCTTGCAAATATGGTCAGTTAGTGGGCCCTGAGGACAGGAGTTGAGCTTTTTGTCTGTGCACCTCTTCAGAAGATTTTACCTCACTTTCTGTCACAATGACAAATGTTTTTTGACAATTTGGGGTTTTTAGTGAAACAAGGATTGGTGATAACGCATCAGTTGAGAGGAGACACGTTTTTCTCATATTAAGTCTAACAGGAGAGAATTTCCCTTCCTAGGGATAGATTTCATCTAACTTCCTGTTGTCTCCTTCCGTTTGCAAGTAGGAGTCGTTTGTAAGTTGGATGTTTGAAAGTAGGGGCCTGCCCTATATACTCTGCAGAAATTGGGGCCTTAGGTGTTGGTGTTGCCACAACACTGTAAGCCCTCACAGTTATTTTTGGTGGGCGCAGGAATGGGCCGTGCTGTGAAATATTAAATCAAGAATTGTAATTATATGCCATTGTTGAACAGTAGTAGAAAAATTGGGCCTTTGGTGGTGGTGGCGCTAGTGCCACAACACTGTAAGCCCCCACAGTTACTCTTGGTGGGCGCAGGAACGGTCTCTGCTGTGAAATATTGGATCAAGAATTGTAATTACATGCCCCTATTGAACAGGGTCAAAAAAATTGGGACTTTGGTGGTGGTGGTGGTGTTGCCACAACACTATAAGTCCTCATAGTTACTCTTGGTGGGCGCAGAAACGGGCTCTGCTGTGAAATATTAGATCGAGAATTGTAATTACATGCACCCATTGAACAGGGGCAAAAAAATTGGGCCTTTGGTGGTTGTGGTGGTGGTGGTGTTGCCACAACACTGTAAGTCCTCACAGTTACTCTTGGTGGGAGCTGGAACGGGCCCTGCTGTGAAATATTAGATCAAGAATTGTAATTACATGCACCTGTTGAACAGGGGCAGAAAAATTGGGCCTTTGGTGGTGGTGGTGCTGGTGCCACAACACTGTAAGTCCTCACAGTTACTCTTGGTGGGCGCAGAAACGGGCCCTGCTGTGAAATATTAGATCAAGAATTGTAATTACATGTCCCTGTCGAACAGGGGCAGAAAAATTGGGCCTTAGCCACTGGTGGCGGCACCCAAAACCAAAAATATTCTTACAAGCTATCAGGATGATCATTGAGGAGGAAGAGGATAGTCACTCAGCATAACAGGATTGTCACTCAGCAGGCAGTCTTGAAGGGATCTGACATTTCAAAAAAAACTATTCGGTTACATCAACATCAGATGCTTGGTAGCTGGTGGTGATCCAAGACTGATTCATTTTTATGAAGGTCAGTCGATCCACCGAGTCGGTGGAAAGGTGCACCCTGTGATCGGTTACAAAACCTCCAGCAGCACTGAATGTGCGTTCCAAAAGAATGCTGGATGCAGGACAGGCCAGTAGCTCAATTGCATACTGTGCAAGCTCTGGCCAGTGATCCATCTTCAAGACCCAGTAACCCAGAGGATTTTCGGTGGGAAAGGTGTCCAAGTCAGATCTTGCCCCTAGGTATTCCTGAACCATGTAAAACAGACGCTGGTGATGGTTGCTGGAACCGATCATACCTCAGCAACACGTTGTCCAGGAACAGGAGTTTGTAACCTCCCAGTCTCTGGGAATGCGTTGAACAGACCTTTCTGCAAGGCCACCCGAAGATGTTTCATCCTCTGCTCCCTCTGCGACGGCAAGATAAGGTCCGCAACCTTACCCTTGTAACGTGGATCAAGGAGGGTTGCCAGCCAGTATTGATCCCTCTCCTTGATACCACGAATACGAGGATCCTTCCGCAGGCTTTGCAGGATCAGGGAGGCCATGCAACATAGGTTGCTGAGGCATTCGGTCCGGAGTCCTCTGGGTCACTAAGGATGATATGATCCACAGCAACCTCCTCCCAGCCACGTACAAGTCTATGGGTTTCTTGGAACTGTAAATGATCCCTTAAAGACTGCTGCTGATGCTGAGTGCCAAGCTCCATCTCCATGCTGACACAATACTCTTCTTCCTCCTCCTGCTCCTTGTCCTCTTCCTGTGTAATCGGCGGGCACGCAGGAACACTGTCTGCATAAAGGGGGCCTTGAGAGCTAAGGAAGTCCTCCTCTTCCTGCCTCTGTTCTGCCTCAAGTGCCCTGTCCATTATTCCATGCAGCGTGTGCTCCAACAGGTGGACAAGGGGGACAGTGTCACTGATGCATGCACTGTCACTGCTTACCATCCTCGTGGCCTCCTCAAAAGGTGACAGGACAGTGCATGCATCCCTGATCATGGCCCACTGGTGTAGAGAAAAAAAAACAAGCTCCCCTGACCCTGTCCTGGTGCTATAGTCGCACAGGTACTCATTGATGGCCCTCTGCTGCGTGTGCAGCCGCTGCAGCATGGCCAACGTTGAGTTCCACCTGGTGGGCATGTCACAGATTAGGCGGTTTTTGTGCAGGTTAAATTCATTTTGGAGGTCAGCCAGCCGAGCACTGGCATTATATGACCTACGGAAATGCACACAGACTTTCCTGGCCTGTCTCCGGACATCCTGTAAGCCCGGGTACCTGCCCAAGAACTGCTGCACCACCAAGTTAAGGACGTGAGCCAAACAAGGCACATGGGTCAGTTGTCCCTGTCGGAGGGCGGAGAGGAGGTTGGTGCCATTGTCGCAAACCACCATTCCTGCCTTAAGCTGGCGTGGCGTCAACCACCTCTGAACCTGCCCCTGCAGAACTCACAGAATCTCTGCCCCGGTGTGGCTCCTGTCCCCCAAGCACACCAGCTCAAGCACTATATGGCATCTTTTGGCCTGTGTGCTTGCGTAGCCCCTTGAAAGCCTACGGAGCACCGCTGGTTCCGAAGACAAATCAGCACAGGAAGAGGCCATAAAGGAAGAAGAAGAGGAGGGGGTGGAGGAGAGAGGTGTGTCAGAATCACCACTAGTAGTATTTTGGAGGCATGGTGGCGGAACAACCTCCAACACTACTGCACCCTGTCCTGCATCATTCTCAGCTGCCAGAAGAGTCACCCAGTGCACGGTGGAAGATAGGTAGCATCCCTGTCCATGCCTGCTGGACCATGAGTCAGTGGTAATATGCACCTTACTGCTGACCGCCCTGTCCAGCGAGGCCAAGACATTGCCTTCCACATGGCGGTAGAGAGCCGGAATCGCCTTCCGTGAAAAAAAGTGGCATTTGGGAACCTGCCACTGAGGAACTGCACATTCCACAAACTCACAGAAGGGGGCAGAGTCTACCAACTGAAAAAGCAGCAGTTGAAGTGCTAGCAATTTAGCCCAGCTACCATTCAACCGCTGGGCATGTGGATGGCTGGGAGAGAACTTCTTTTGGCGGTGCAGCAGCTGGGGCAGGGAAATGCCCCTGGTACAATCTGACGTTGGTGTACCGATAGCAGATTGCCCGCAAGTACTTGGCTGTGACACACCTAATTCTACACCTTCATTCCTCTCAGTGCAGGTATCAGAGAGGACTGAAGCTATAGTGGGGTTGGAGATCCCAGCTGATGAGGAGCAAGGAGATGTCCTCTTTGTTCTTTGGTGTGGGTCTTTTAGGTACGCTTGCCAACGAACTGCATGGCAGGTCAACATATGTCTGGTCAAGCATGTGGTGCCCAAGTGGGAGATGTTTTGGCCACGCTAGATACGCTTGAGACATATGTTGCAAATAGCAGCAGTAGGATCTAATGCACTCATCTCAAAAAAGGCCCACACCAAACAACTTTTGGAATAACGCATAGAGACAGCAGCGCCCTGCAGATGCGGAGCTCTGCGGTGTGATGCAGTCGGTGTGCTGTCCTTAAGCTGGCCCCTGAAGGGCATCCTGCCTTGTTGGTGATGTGCCTCTTCCTCCTCCTCCTCCTCTCTCCTATCAGGGACCCACATGGAGTCAGTGACCTCATTATCCCCTCCCTCCTCGTCACTGGAGCAAAGCTGGCAGTATGCTGTATCTGGAGGAACATGACTACCATATTGCTGTCCTTCTTGGGCACCCCCTCTCTCTGTGCTCACGTTACTGCCTTCCTCTAGCTGGGTACCATCATTGGAGCCTTCAAAACGCTGGGCATCCTCCTGGAGCATGTACCCAACACTGTGGTTAAACAGTTTGGGGGACTTCTCAGGAGCACATGGTGGGGCTAGGGAAGGAGTGACTAATGCCATTGAGCCGAGGGAAGAGGCCGCATTGGCAGCTGCTTTGCCAGACAAAGTACCCTGAGCCTGGGTGAGAGAGGATGAGGATGGCTTGGTCATCCACTCTACCAAGTCTTCGGCATGTTGTGGCTCAACACGGCCAGCTGCCGAAAAAAGGAAGTGTGTCCAGCGGCCACCTGCTAATGAGGATGCACCGTTTCCATGACCATCACTGTTGCCTCTAGACACAGAGTCTGCTTGCCCTCTTTTATTGGCCTGTGACTGTCTGCCTCTCCTTGTTGGCCTTCCAGACATACTAATGGCCTGCAGTGAGATGTAGCTGCAAAAAGCTGGGATGTACATATATACTGATACTGAAGCTAGCAGACTCAACTGCCTGCCTGTAGTATTAATAGTATGAGAACACCAGCAATTGTCTTCAGGTAGCTTTGGGTGAAAAATGTGCAGAGGACGCAGTACACTAACTGTAAATACTGTAACTGCCTGCCTGTGGTATTAATAGGAGCAGAACAACAGCAATTGTCTCCAGGTAGCTTTAGGTGCACACTGTGCAGAGGACACAGTACACTAACTGTAAATACTGTAGCTGCTTGCCTGTGGTATTAATATAGGATCAGAAGAACACCACCAATTTTATTCAGGTAGCTTTAGGTGCAAACTGTGCAGAGGACACATTACACTAACTGTAAATACTGTAGCTGCCTGCCTGTGGTATTAATATAGGATCAGAAGAACACCACCAATATTATTCAGGTAGCTTTAAGTGCACACTGTGCAGAGGACACAGTACACTAACTGTAAATACTGTAGTTGCCTGCCTGTGGTATTAATATAGGATCAGAAGAACACCACAAATTTTCTTCAGATAGCTTTAGGTGCACACTGTGCAGAGGACGCAGTACCCTAACTGTAAATACTGTAGCTGCCTGCCTGTGGTATTAATATAGGATCAGAAGAACACCACCAATTTTCTTCAGGTAGTTTTAGGTGCAAACTGTGCAGAGGACACATTACACTAACTGTAAATACTGTAGCTGCCTGCCTGTGGTATTAATATAGGATCAGAAGAACACCACCAATTTTATTCAGGTAGCTTTAGGTGCACACTGTGCAGAGGACACAGTACACTAACTGTAAATACTGCAGCTGCCTGCCTGTGGTACTAATAGGAGCAGAACAACAGCAATTGTCTCCAGGTAGCTTTAGGTGCACACTGTGAGAGGACACAGTACACTAACTGTAAATACTGTAGCTGCCTGCCTGTGGTATTAATATAGGATCAGAAGAACGCCACCAATTTTATTCAGGTAGCTTTAAGTGCACACTGTGCAGAGGACACAGTACACTAACTGTAAATCCTGTAGCTGCCTGCCTGTGGTATTAATATAGGATCAGAAGAACACCACCAATTTTATTCAGGTAGCTTTAGGTGCACACTGTGCAGAGGACGCAGTACACTAAATGTAAATACTGTAGCTGCATGCCTGTGGTATTAATATAGGATCAGAAGAACACCACCAATTTTATTCAGGTAGCTTTAGGTGCACACTGTGCAGAGGACACATTACACTAAATGTAAATACTGTAGCTGCCTGCCTGTGGTATTTTTTTTAATAATCAAAATTTTATTCATTTATATGATACATAATACATTAACATTCATACAACATACTATACCCCTACTTCAACCCAAAATCCAATAACAAGACATCAATTACCCCATGTATCCCATTTAACCAGGGTAGAAAAAAAAAAACACCTTTCCCTTCCCTTTTCTCTTCCTTCTCTCCCTTTCCCTTAACAATCTTCCTCTTTATTAAATCTCCATCCACCCCTATCCTTATATTACTCCAACTCCCTCTCCCCAACATACAAACGTGATTAACAATATTATAAGTTATAAGTGACTTCCCAAAACTATAACACAAAGAAAAAAAAAATTCCCAAAACGTGTATTCATATTTATTTAAAATTAGTGATTTCCCCCTTATTCTAATTTGTATCGTGAACCCCTAAAATTCGTAATTGCATAATTTGTGCATATGTGAGAAAAAAAAAAAATTTTCCTTTCCCTTTCCCTTTCTTCCCTTCCTCTCTCCCTCTTCCCCCTTTCTTCCTTTCCCCTTCAATTTCCTTTCCCTTCCCTTCCTTAATCTTCTGTGATTCTTCCCCTCTCATCTTTAATATCACTTTACTCAACTCCTCCCCCCGTATCCAAACGTGCTTAACTAAATTTATAAAGTAGGTTTCCCCTTCATTCAATACATGTCATAGATCACTATAAACCATAATCAATAAATTGTGCCTTCTTCCCTCCCCCCTTTCTTTAGTATTGATTTACCTCTACTCTTCCCCCCGATGTGCAAACCTAATAGACTAAAGTATACAGTGAAATCCCCCTTCTTCTGAATCGTGTTATAATCATTGTAATCATTATAATTCCTATTTATTTAATAAGAAAGAGAGAAAAAAAAAAAAAAGGGGGAAAACAAACCCCCTACCCCACATCACCCTCACCACTCAGTGTTAATTAGGGGAATCCCAAAAGAGGGAAAAGATCCCCAGGTGTGTGATAACTACAGGCCTATCTCTCTGCTGAACTCCGATACAAAACTACTGGCAAAAATCCTGGCCTCAAGACTTCGGGAATACGTAGGTGATCTGGTACATCCAGATCAAACGGGGTTTATAAAAGGATGGGAAGCCAGGGACAATACCATCCGCGCTCTCCATGTATTGCATTGGACGCGACATGGTCCGGATAGAGCCCCAGGTATCACTCTGCCGATGGATGCCGAGTAGGCCTTCGACAGAGTGAACTGGGGCTTTATGAGAGCAGTACTGGGTAGGATAGGTCTGGGGGGGAAAAATGCTAGGATGGATCATGTCACTATACGGGAAACCAAGAGGAAGAATTAAGGTCAATGGGACAGAATCCGAATGCTTCAACATACAAAACGGTACTAGGCAAGGGTGTCCACTGTCCCCTTTGATATTTGCGATAGTGATGGAACCATTCCTACGCAGAGTTAGAAAGAACGAGGAGATAGTGGGGACTAGGGATGAGCCGAACACCCCCCGGTTCGGTTCGCACCAGAACCTGCGAACGGACCGAAAGTTCGCACGAACGTTAGAACCCCATTGACGTCTATGGGACTTGAACGTTCGAAATCAAAAGTGCTCATTTTAAAGGCTAATTTGCACGGTATTGTCCTAAAAAGGGTTTGGGGACCCGGGTCCTACCCCAGAGGACATGTATCAATGCAAAAAAAACTTTTAAAAACAGACGTTTTTTCGAGAGCAGTGATTTTAATGATGCTTAAAGTAAAAAAAAAAAAGTGAAATATTCCTTTAAATATCGTACCTGGGGGGTGTCTATAGTATGCCTGTAAAGTGACGCGTGTTTCCCGTGTTTAGAACAGTCCCTGCACCAAATGTCATTTTTAAAGGAAAAAATCTCATTTAAAACTGCTTGCGGGTTTAATGTAATGTCGGGTCATGGCAATATGGATGAAAATCAGTGAGACAAATGGCATGGGTACCCCCCAGTCCATTACCAGGCCCTTTGGGTCTTGTATGAATATTAAGGGGAACCCCGCACCCACATTAAAATAAGGAAAGGTGTGGGGCCACCAGGCCCTATATACTCTGAACAGCAGTATACAGGCGGTGCAAACAAGACAGGGACTGTAGGTTTGTTGTTAAGTAGAATCTCTTTGTAATTTTGAACGGGTACATTTTTAACGTGTTTAGCTCCAGCCAAAAAATCTTTTTTAAGCTTTTTGGAAAACATAGGGAAGGGTTATCACCCCTGTGACATTTGTTTTGCTGTCTTTCCTCCTCTTCAGAAGATTTCACCTCACTTTTTGTCCCAATGAAAAATGTTTTTTGAAAATTTGGGTTTTTTTGTGGAACAAGGATTGGAAAGCATCAGTGGAAAGGAGAATTTTTTTCCCATATTAACTCTTACAGGAGAGAATTTCCCTTCCTAGGGGTAGATTTCATCTCACTTCCTGTTGTCTCCTTCAGTTTGCAAGTAGGAGTCGTTTGTAAGTTAGATGTTTGAAAGTAGGGTCCTGCCCTATATACTCAGCAGAAATTTGGGCCTTAGGTGTTGCTGTGGCCACAACACTGTAAGCCCTCGCAGGGCCCTGCTGTGAAATATTAGATCAAGAATTATAATTACATGCCCCTGTTGAACAGGAGCTGAAAAATTAGGCCTTAGGCACTGGTGCTGGTGCCACAACACTGCAACCCCTTACAGACACTCTAGTTGGAACGCAGGAACAAGCCCTGCTGCAAAGTATTGCATCAAAAATTGTAATTACACGCCCCTGTTAGACAGGAGCAGAAAAATTGGGCCTTGGGCACTGGTGCTGGTGCCACAACACTGCAACCCCTCACAGACACTCTAGTTGGAATGCAGGAACGAGCCCTGCTGCAAAGTATTGCATCAAAAATTGTAATTACACGCCCCTGTTAGACAGGGGCAGAAAAATTGGGCCTTAGGTACTGGTGGTGGCGCCCAGAACCAAAAATGTTCTTACAAGCTATCAGCGTGATGATTGAGGAGGAAGAGGATAATTTCTCGGGGATAGTCACTCAGCATCAGCATAGGCAGTCTTTGAAGGGATCTGAGATTTCAAAAAAAATTATTCGGTTACATCAGCATCAGGTGCTTGGTAGCTGGTGGTGATGCAAGACTGATTTATTTTTATGAAGGTCAGTCGATCGACCGAGTCGGTGGACAGACGCACCCTGTGATCGGTTACCACGCCTCCAGCAGCACTGAATGTGCGTTCCGAAAGAACGCTGGATGCAGGACAGGCCAGTAGCTCAATTGCATACTGTGCAAGCTCTGGCCAGTGATCCATCCTCAAGACCCAGTAACCCAGAGGACTTTCGGTGGGAAAGGTGTCCAAGTCTGATCTTGCCCCTAGGTATTCCTGCACCATGTAAAACAGATGCTGGCGATGGTTGCTGGAACCGATCATACCTTGGGGCTGCGGACCAAAAAATTGTCTGAACGCATCGGTCAGACGGCCACCTTCTCCACTGCTCCTTCTTTGACTGACCGAAGCCTCAGCAACACGTTGTCCAGAAACAGGAGTTTGTAACCTCCCAGTCTCTGGGAACGCGTTGCACAGACCTTTCTGCAAGGCCTCCCGAAGATGTTTCATCCTCTGCTCCCTCTGCGATGGCAAGATAAGGTGCGCAACCTTACCCTTGTAACGTGGATCAAGGAGGGTTGCCAGCCAGTATTGGTCCTTCTCCTTGATACCACGAATACGAGGATCCTTACGCAGGCTTTGCAGGATCAGGGAGGCCATGCAGCGTAGGTTTGCTGAGGCATTCGGTCTGGAGTCCTCTGGGTCACTAAGGACAACATGGTCCGCAGCCACCTCCTCCCAGCCACGTACAAGTCCATGTGTTTCTTGGGACTGATCCCTTAAATAATGCTGCTGATGCTGAGTGCCAGGCTCCACCTCCATACTGACACAATCTTCCTCCTCCTCCTCCTCCTCCTTGTCCTCTTCCTGTGTGATCGGCGGGCACGCAGGAACACTGTCTGGATAAAGGGGGCCTTGAGAGCTAAGGAAGTCCTCCTCTTCCTGCCTCTGTTCTGCCTCAAGTGCCCTGTCCATTATTCCACGCAGCGTGTGCTCCAATAGGTGGACAAGGGGGACAGTGTCACTAATGCATGCACTATCACTGCTCACCATCCTCGTGGCCTCCTCAAATGGTGACAGGACAGTGCATGCATCCCTGATCATGGCCCACTGGCGTGGGGAAAAAAAACCAAGCTCCCCTGATCCTGTCCTGGTGCCATAGTCGCACAGGTACTCATTGATTGCCCTCTGCTGCGTGTGCAGCCGCTACAGCATGGCCAACGTTGAGTTCCACCTGGTGGGCATGTCACATATTAGGCGGTTCTTGGGCAGGTTAAACTCCTTTTGGAGGTCCATCAGCCGAGCACTGGCATTATATGACCGGCGGAAATGCACACAGACTTTCCTGGCCTGCCTCAGGACATCCTGTAAGCCCGGGTACCTGCCCAAGAACCACTGCACCACCAAGTTAAGGACGTGAGCCAAACAGGGCACATGGGTCATTTGTCCCTGTCGGAGGGCAGAGAGGAGGTTGGTGCCATTGTCGCAAACCACCATTCCTGCCTTAAGTTGGCGTGGCGTCAACCACCTCTGAACCTGCCCCTGCAGAGCTGACAGAACCTCTGCCCCAGTGTGGCTCCTGTCCCCCAAGCACACCAGCTCAAGCAGCGCATGGCATCTTTTGGCCTGCGTACTTGCGTAGCCCCTTGAATGACTACGGAGCACCGCTGGTTCCGAGGAAGAGGCCATGGAGGAAGAAGAAGAGGAGGGGGTGGAGGAGAGAGGTGTGTCACAATCATTAGCATTTTGGAGGCGTGGTGGCGGAACAACCTCCAACACTACTGCACCTTGTCCTGCATCCTTCCCAGCTGCCAGCAGAGTCACCCAATGCGCTGTGAAACTTAGGTAACGTCCCTGTCCATGCCTGCTGGACCATGAGTCAGCGGTAATATGCACCTTACCGCTGACCGCCCTGTCCAGCGAGGCATGGACATTGCCTTCCACATGCCGGTAGAGAGCCGGAATCGCCTTCCGTGAGAAAAAGTGGCGTTTGGGTACCTGCCACTGAGGAACCGCACATTCCACAAACTTACGGAAGGGGGCAGAGTCTACCAACTGAAAAGGCAGCAGTTGAAGTGCCAGCAATTTTGCCAAGCTAGCATTCAACCGCTGGGCATGTGGATGGCTGGGAGCAAACTTCTTTCGGCGGTGCAGCAGCTGGGGCAGGGAAATTTGCCTGGTACAATCTGACGTCGGTGTACCAAAAGCAGATTGCCCACAAGTACTTGGCTGTGACACACCTAATTCTACACCTTCATTCCTCTCAGTGCAGGTCTCAGAGAGGACTGAAGGTCTAGTGGGGTTGGAAATCTCAGCTGATGAGGAGCAAGGAGAGGTCCTCTTTGTTCTTTGGTGTGGGTCTTTTAGATGCGCTTGCCAACGAACTGCATGGCAGGTCAACATATGTCTGGTCAAGCATGTGGTACCCAAGCGGGAGATGTTTTGGCCACGTGAGATACGCTTGAGACATATGTTGCAAATAGCAGCGGTGCGATCTGATGCACTCGTCTCAAAAAAGGCCCACACCAAAGAACTTTTTGAATAACGCGCAGAGACTGCAGCGCCCTGCACATGTGATGCAGTCAATGTGCTGCCCTTAGGCTGGCCCCTGGAGGGCATCCTGCCTCGTTGGTGATGTGCCGCCTCCTCCTCCTCCTCCTCTCTCCTATCAGGCACCCACATGGAGTCAGTGACCTCATCATCCCCTCCCTCCTCATCACTGGAGCAAACCCGGCAGTATGCTGCAGCAGGGGAAGCATGACTGCCAGATTGCTGTCCTTCTTGGGCACCCCCTCTGTCCGTGCTCATGTTACTGCCTTCATCGAGCTCAGTATCATCATCAGAGCCTTCCAAACGCTGGGCATCCTCCTGGAGCATGTACCCAACACTGTGGTCAAACAGTTCGAGGGACTCCTCAGGAGGACATGGTGGAGCTAGGGAAGGAGTCACTGATGACATTGAGCCGAGGGAAGAGGCCGCTGCTTTGCCAGACAAAGCACTCTGGGCATGGGTGAGAGAGGATGAGGAGGATGACCAAGTCTTCCGCATGTTGCGGCTCAACACGGCTAGCTGCCGAAAAAAAGGCCAAGCGTGTCCCATGGCCACGTGCTGATGAGGATGCACCGTCTCCACGACCAGCACTAGACACAGAGCCTGCTTGCCCTCTCTTATTGGCTTGTGACTGTCTGCCTCTCCTTCTTGGCCTTCCAGACATACTAATGGCCTGTAGCTGCACTAAGCTGGGATATATATATATATATATATATATATATATATATATATATATATATATATATATATACTGCAGCTAGCAAAATCAACTACCTGCCTGTAGTATGAGAACACCACCAACCTTCTACAGGTAGCTTTAGCTGAACACTGTGAGGTGGACGCACCCCACTAACTTGTAGGTTTAGCTGAACACTGTGAGCAGGACGCACTGCACTAAATGTAAATAGTCTAGCTGCCTGACCGTGCTACTAATAGGATCAAAAGAACACCAGTAATTTTCTTCAGGTAGCTTTATATACTGTAACAAGACAAGCCTGCCTGTCAGTAGGAAGATAACAGGAACGGATCTAGCTGAACACTGTGAGCAGGACGCACTGCACTAAATGTAAATAGTCTAGCTGCCTGACCGTGGTACTAATAGGATCAAAAGAACACCAGTAATTTTCTTTAGGTAGCTGTTAATACTGTAACAAGACAAGCCTGCCTGTCAGTAGGAAGATAACAGGAACGGATCTAGCTGAACACTGTGAGCAGGACGCACTGCACTAAATGTTAATAGTCTAGCTGCCTGACCGTGGTACTAATAGGATCAAAAGAACACCAGTAATTTTCTTTAGGTAGCTGTTAATACTGTAACAAGACAAGCCTGCCTGTCAGTAGGAAGATAACAGGAACGGATCTAGCTGAACACTGTGAGCAGGATGCACTGCACTAAATGTAAATAGTCTAGAAGATAACAGGAACGGATCTAGCTGAACACTGTGAGCAGGACGCACTGCACTAAATGTAAATAGTCTAGAATTTAACAGGAACGGATCTAGCTGAACACTGTGAGCAGGATGCACTGCACTAAATGTAAATAGTCTAGAAGATAACAGGAACGGATCTAGCTGAACACTGTGAGCAGGACGCACTGCACTAAATGTAAATAGTCTAGCTGCCTGACCGTGGTACTAATAGGATCAAAAGAACACCAGTAATTTTCTTTAGGTAGCTGTTAATACTGTAACAAGATAAGCCTGCCTGTCAGTAGGAAGATAACAGGAACGGATCTAGCTGAACACTGTGAGCAGGATGCACTGCACTAAATGTTAATAGTCTAGCTGCCTGACCGTGGTACTAATAGGATCAAAAGAACACCAGTAATTTTCTTTAGGTAGCTGTTAATACTGTAACAAGACAAGCCTGCCTGTCAGTAGGAAGATAACAGGAATGGATCTAGCTGAACACTGTGAGCAGGACGCACTGCACTAAATGTAAATAGTCTAGAAGATAACAGGAACGGATCTAGCTGAACACTGTGAGCAGGACGCACTGCACTAAATGTAAATAGTCTAGAATTTAACAGGAACGGATCTAGCTGAACACTGTGAGCAGGACGCACTGCACTAAATGTAAATAGTCTAGAAGATAACAGGAACGGATCTAGCTGAACACTGTGAGCAGGACGCACTGCACTAAATGTAAATAGTCTAGAAGATAACAGGAACGGATCTAGCTAAACACTGTGAGCAGGACGCACTGCACTAAATGTAAATAGTCTAGAATTTAACAGGAACGGATCTAGCTGAACACTGTGAGCAGGACGCACTGCACTAAATGTAAATAGTCTAGAAGATAACAGGAACGGATCTAGCTGAACACTGTGAGCAGGACGCACTGCACTAAATGTAAATAGTCTAGAAGATAACAGGAACGGATCTAGCTAAACACTGTGAGCAGGACGCACTGCACTAAATGTATATAGTCTAGAAGATAACAGGAACGGATCTAGCTGAACACTGTGAGCAGGACGCACTGCACTAAATGTAAATAGTCTAGAAGATAACAGGAACGGATCTAGCTAAACTGAGTACAGTGTATATATATATATATGCAACACCTGGGATGCATATATATATACACAATACACTGTAAGTGCAGCTAACTGACTGACTGTTCTGCCTAATCTATCTAACTCAAATCAAACACTGTCTCTCTGTCTATCTCTTTCAATGCCGGAACACACACTACACAGGGCCGCCATGCAGGCGGCCTTATATAGTGTGGGGCGTGTACTAAATCCCCTGAGCCATAATTGGCCAAAGCCTCCTTGGCTTTGGCCAATTACGGCTCTCTGTTCAGGCGGCGCTGTGATTGGCCAAGCATGCGGGTCATAGTGCATGCTTGGCCAATCATCAGCAAGCAATGCACTGTGATGCCGCAGTGAATTATGGGCCGTGACGCGCCACACGAATTTGGCGCGAACGGCCCATATCGTTCGCAATTCGGCGAACGACCGAACAGCCGATGTTCGAGTCGAACATGGGTTCGACTCGAACACGAAGCTCATCCCTAGTGGGGATGTACATAGGACATATGGAACATAAAGTAGCAGCATATGCGGATGATCTGTTATTTTTTCTCTCCACTCCCCAGACATCTATAGCCGCACTGATTGCGGAGGTACAGAGATTCGGAGGGGTGTCTGGTTTCAAGATTAATTTTGAGAAATCAGTCATCTTTCCTAGTAATATACCAGCGGAGATGGAGAGGTCACTGAAAGAGATGTATCCATTTATATGAAATAAGGAGTCACTGACATACTTGGGGGTACAAATTAGCGCAGACTATGAACTATTGTATGAACGTAACTATTGCTCACTATTGAAAGAAATAACAGAAGAGCTAAAGCAATGGAAGGGTAAATTTATGACCTGGTTCGGAAGAATCAGTGCCATAAAAATGAGTATACTGCCCAGAATGGTTTATGTACTGCGCACAGTGCCAATCAAGTTGCCAGTGACTCTTTTTAGGCAAGTGCGTAGGCTGTTTGTGTCCTTTGTATGGAATGATAGGAGGCCTAGATTAGCCTATGATATTCTAAGAAGAAGCAGAGGTGAGGGAGGCTTAGGACTCCCGGATATATCTTCCTACTATAAGGCCATGACTTTATTAAGAATAGTAGACTGGTGCCAGGACCTAAAGAGGAAACCATGGGTACAGGCAAAAATGTCAATGGCGGGGAGAAATTTGGCAGGAGCACCATGGATCCAAGGGTCCCTGAGGGGGCTATCACAATGGACATCACCGATGACCCTGAATTCATTGGAAGTATGGGATAGAGTGAATAGTAAGGGTAGATATGCCCCCCAGACCTCCCCTCTGCCTCCTCTGGAAGGATTTCCTTGGTTCCCCCCGGGGGAGGAGACGGGAAGTCTGGGGGCATGGGGCCAGGATGGGAATACTAGATGTGGCAAGTTTGCTCCCAATGGAACCCTTTTATCACTGACAGAAATGGTCATGAAATTCGGTAAGATACGAATGGCAGAATGGAAACACCACCAGATGAAGAGTTTTCTCAAGAAATCTAAACCATTAAGACCCATGAAATCACTCACAACATTTGAGAGGCAGTGTGTACAGACTTCAGAATCTGGGCATATGCTATCTCGAATGTATAGAATGATTTTAAGGGAACAAGAAAGGACACCCCCATACTTTGTAAAAGAGTGGGAGAGGGAGCTGGGCCAAGTCTGGACAGATAAACAAATTAATAGAATGATATCGTTAACATTCACAACATCCATAAGCTCAAAAGTACAAGAGATGGCATATAAGTTCCTGGCGAGATGGTATAGGACACCAGTAAAACTAGCACAAATCTTCTCAGCGTCTAGCGATAGATGCTGGAGGGGGTGTGGACAGAGGGGAACATTTCTCCATCTTTGGTGGACTTGCCCAATAATTAAATCATTTTGGGAATCAGTGGCCCCATGGATTGAGAAACTAACAGTGGAATCCTTGGAATTCGGGCCCATACAATATTTGTTCCATGGGAACCCTGGATCTGTCAAAAAGTATAGGGAAAGCATAACCCCACACTTATTAAACGCAGCAAAAAAACTGATCCCGAAGTACTGGAGGCGGGATCGGAGCCCGTCAGTCATGGAGTGGAGAAATTAGGTTAACATAATAAAGGAAGCGGAGAGGTGGGTTCATGTGGTCAAAAACCAAAAAGAGAAATTTGAAATTATATGGGCAAAATGGGAACAGTGCGCCAGGGAGATAACGGAAGAGGGAAATAATAATGGATAATGGAAGTAGAAATGGTATAGTCATTAAAAAATAAGATAAGCCCAGAAAGAAAGAGTTAAACATTAACGTGACTTCTCCAATGCCAATTAAGTAAAGCGGGTGGGGGGTAAGATAATGTATGGATATATGGTCTCATTTTTCCGAGGGGGGTTTTCCCTTTTTTTTTTTTTTTTGTCTTCCATTTACCCTGATTCGCCTGCCTGTGGTATTAATATAGGATCAGAAGAACACCACCAATTTTCTTCAGGTAGCTTTAGGTGCACACTGTGCAGAGGACACAGTACACTAACTGTAAATCCTGTAGCTGCCTGCCTGTGGTATTAATATAGGATCAGAAGAACACCACCAATTTTATTCAGGTAGCTTTAGGTGCACACTGTGCAGAGGATGCAGTACACTAAATGTATACACTGTACCTGCCTGTTGTATTAATATATGATCAGAAGAACACCACCAATTTTATTCAGGTATTTTTAGGTGCACACTGTGCAGAGGACACAGTACACTAATGCCCCATACACACGGTCGGATTTTCCGACGGAAAATGTGCGATCGGAGCGTGTTGTCGGACATTCCGACCGTGTGTGGGCTCCATCGGACTTTTTCCATCAGATTTTCCGACACACAAAGTTTGAGAGCAGGCTATAAAATTTTCCGACAACAAAATCCGATCGCGTCAATTCCGACCGTGTGTGGCCAGTTCCGACACACAAAGTGCCACGCGTGCTCAGAAGAAATTCCGAGACGGAACAGCTCGGTCTGGTAAAGTTAGCGTTCGGAATGGATACAGCACTTTCATCACGCTACAATGTTTTAAATAGTTTAATACAGCGCACTCTGTTCATCTTTATAATGTGAGAAGAATGAAGTAGTTTTACTGCTCATATTCACACAGACTTCTCACAAACTTATTTCTTGATTATTTATCGGGATTCCCTCAATATATTTTGTTTTGTCACATCTGACCAAATTTCTCTCTGGTTGTTTTTTATTTTTTATTTTTTTTCAAGGCCATTTTTTGGGGGGGGGTTTATTTTTTTCAAGGCTGTTTTTTTATTTTTTTATTTTGTGTTTTACTCCATAATATTTTTGTCTGTGTTTTGTGTGTCAAGTTACCACAACACCATTGATATATTGTATTATTTAATCTCAAGGAGATTGTTTGGTGTTGGTGTCTCTTGTTAATGTCACATTGTATTGTTCAAATGTACCTGCCTCCTCACAAACAAACTGTCCTTTTTGAAGGAAAACACACATAGGCAAGTATAATTGAAAAAAAAAATTCCTTTATTAAGGGCTCAGAACCAAACAAAGAGGGAGGCAATGCTGGAGAAACAGCAGAAATTGGCGAAGCCTTTGACCCCCAGGGCAGACATCAATTATTTTCCAGCAAAATTGGTGGCCTGAGGAGTCCTTATCTAAGGGAGTGCACTCTGGTCCAGAAGTCCCAGAGATCCGGAAAGCAGCAGATGACATCTGTGTCCCCAGGCTGTGATACTACAAGAGCCTGCATATTTTGCCAGACCAGACTGAAAGCAGGGCCATCACTCTCTGTCTTCTTTCCACGCTTCCTTCCCGGTTGTGGCTCTGGTGGTGGAGATGTGGCAGGAGGAGGAGTAGACCCTTTAGGAGGAGGAGGAGGAGGAGGAGGAGGAGGAGGAGGACCATGTGTGAGGTCACAAATGTGGGTAGCACATGTTATTTGGCCCCTCAACCCCTCATTGAGAGCTTCCAAAATTAGGAACTCACACAGGAGTCGTTGGCCCTCCTCCATCTGCATCATTTTGCAGGCAGTTATGCCAGCAAAGTCGTCCTCCACAGTGTGGGGGGTTCTCAGGGCCTCTGTAGCCTTTCAAAAGAGGCCTATGGCAGTCTCCTCCAGGTTACTCCTCTTCCTGGCACTTTGTCTTTGAAGGTGTAGGGGAGGGACCTGGATATCAGGCAGCCTGTTGGCCCGGTCACCTCCTGGCTGAGACTTCCCTATGTATGAAAAAGGGACATGGTTTTAGTTTTTGCTTCATCAATCACAATCAGAAATTATTAGTACTCCAATCTAACATCTAGTTAACATCATTGATTGGCCAACCAGAAATATAGGAATGCTATAATAATAAAGGAATGCTATACCTGGCTCAATCTGGGCTCCTCCGCATGTTGCTGCCTGGAAGGCCCAGGTTGGGCGTCAGAAGCCTCAGCTGGGGGGAAGGAAATGTGGAAGGAAGATTGGAGATTGCTGGCCTGGGTTCAGTCTGACCTGCCAAAAAATGCAGCCTGTCATAGTACCAGAGCCTGGGGACATAGATGTCATCTGCTGCTCCTGATCTCAGGGAATCCTGGACCTTCTTGCGCTCCCTTAGATAAGTGCTCCTCAGGCCACCAATTAGAACCTTCAAATAGATGATGTCTGCCGTGGGGATCACCGACTTCACAAATTGCAGCAAATTATCCAGCGCTGCCTTGCTCTTTGTTTGATTGTTATATTCCGGATGGTTTATCTGCCACAGACAAGGCAGCTCCCTGAACATATCAATGAAGTTTGGCATAAAGTCCTTATCTTTCAAGATATCCATTTTCACTGCAAGACACAACACAAGACAAACCCTAATGTCAGCCTAAAGTCTACTAAACTTGTGCAAATACAGGCCTCAATCTAGAAGCAGTATAGGCCCAATGTTAAATCTTACCTTCGCTATCACGATCGGTGCCTCCGTTACTCCTTCCTCCGCTCACAGATCGTACGTACTATGCACGCGTGTTACGCTTTATAGACACTGCGCATGCGTGAAACTCCGCCCGCCCCTGACGTTCTTTCTAGTCTATTCCCCGGCCCTTCTCGTTAGGTGCAGTGGGGAAGAGCACACGGCGGAGACACAGCAGGTGTCTGATAATTACACCAACGAGGAGGAAAAGCCCGGACCCTGAAACGTCCCGATCCAGAAGGAGACAATTTAAGGCATCAAATATGTCCTTTGGGGAGATGTTGGAGATGGTCGACATAATGAAGAGGGCCGACTATGACGGGAAGTATGGACCTTACCCCAACCCCAATGTCAGAAAGGCCAAGATCATGGCGAAAGTGGTCAAGAGTCTGCACCGGAATTTCGGGGTACGACGATTGAAAGATCAGCTCAGGAAGCGGTGGTCGGACCTCAAATTAAGAGAGCATGAGCAGTACAAAAAGATCCGCAGAGTGCTGTAAAAAAGTAAGTAGTTGTGCTGTGTTCCTATCCTTTATTTTTATTATGTTCGTGCTGCTCCATGTGCTTTTCTTAACTGTTGTCCAGTTTAAAATGGCAATTTTCATGTTCATGGGCACATTATTCGTTCATATCAAACATTGTTCGTTCGGCCTAGAAAACACCATTGTTTTGGCCATATGCATTTGGCCACATTTTTTAGGGCATACTTGTCTGAAACTAATTTGGTTGTGTAGATGGGTTTGTAACTAGAATGAAATGCAAACTAGATTCTGTGGAGAGGACACTCAGCAGCAGTTTTCACATCTGGGCGCTGGAGCACTAGTGTGGGACACAAGAACACCCTTTTTATTAGGGGGCCCACACAGGTGCTCCAGTGTATACTATAGGGGTGTCTCCATCTGTGAAGCTTGTACAAGACAGGTAAAGTATTCAAGCTTGACAAAGGACAAGAAAAATGCTACATCTTGGAACTCTGTCCACAAAAAAAATGTACTCCATTTCCAAACAATGTTTCATATTTATAGTTCTGCCATCAAATATCTGTGTGCTAAGTATACCATTTTTTTTTACATAGGGGAGAAAAGACTCGGAGGACACCCCTCATCCGAGGAGACCAGAGACCCCCCACCTCTGCAAGAAGGGGAAATCCACCCAAGACAAACAGAGCAGGAGGAGGAAGACGTGGTGGAAATTGCCACCACAACAGGTGAGTGTCTGCGACCACAGGTTTAAGTAAGAGATGGATGCTGCCATATTTATAATACATCGTTTTTTTTGGTTTCTATCTTTTTTTGGTTTCTATCCTAAAGTTGTGGATCCAGAAAGTGCACAGTGGACCTCAGAAAGTGCACAGATCCTGATCGGGGAGATCATGGGGTGTAATAGGAACTTGGAAATCATCAAGAAAAACATCAATGATGTTCTTCAAAAAAATAAGAACATCATTGAAGTTTTTGGGAGAGTTTAAAACCCCTCCAAATCCCTTTGTTTTTTCGTGTGCTATAATTTTTTTAAATTTTTTGACAAATTGGAGAAAATTAAAATTTTGAATATGCACACAGTGTGTCAACATGTGCTATCTGCCATCATGGGAGATCAATGGACGCGTTTTGGGGGTGCAACCCCTTCCTCAATAATAAAGTAGCTGAGAGGAAGGGGTTTCACCCCCAAAACACATCCCTTGATCCCCCATGATGGCACCTAGCACATGTTGACATTCGGCTATTTGTGTGCATCTTCAAAATTTGGCTTTTCCTGGGGTGACTTCCATCTGAACGCAATATCAAACACAGTTTGTAAATACTCATGTCTGATATTGCCTTCAATTTCTACCAAATGTGAACTTTGTAAGTTCAAGATTTGTGTCTTTCTTGTTGGTTTTAAACATGCCTGTTTTATCTTAAATGGACATTTCTACTTTTTCTAATGTGACCCCAAAAATTGTTATACAACAAACATGTTGGTTTGTTTTAAAAACCTTTTCTAAATGCACATGTGATTGTTCTGGTATTAAAAAGATTGTTAATCAAGAATGTGTGGATTATTGTCTCAACGCTACAACACTTTTGTGGTGCACTAATTGCTGTTTTCTGTGACAATGGGTGTTATTTCCTAAGGGCAAATCCACTTTGCACTACAAGTGCAGTTTCAAGTGCTCTTGTAGTGCAAAGTGTCTTTGCCTTTAGTAAATAACACCCAACAGTGCTTTGTAATGTTACACAATCACGCCGTTTTCAGGACTCACCACATTTCTCTCAGGGTCAAATAAAACAAACACAAGCAATAAATGTCACCAAAGATTGGATTATTTATTATTTAGGTTTTTTAGGTTTTAGACATTGTCTGGCATATTGATAGCCCCCCTACCCGTAAAGAATTCAAGGTATCTTAGGCGGACATCACGGGCACTCAGGGGGGGCAAGCCTGGACGGCCACTTTCAAGCGCCGTCAGGGTTGGTTCATTTTGAATTCCGGCCTCAGGCCCAACTGAGCCAGCATAGTTGGCAGAATGTTGCCGTAAAAAGTTGTGTAGAACACAGCACACCATGATAATGTGATTCAGTTTGTACTCCGCCATATGTATGGGTGTAAGAAATAGGTGGAAAGGGCTGGCCATGATTCCAAACGTGTTCTCCACCACTCTTCTGGCTATGGCCAGCCGGTAATTAAAAACCCTCTGGTCTGGGGTGAGGGTCCTCACCGGGAATGGCCGCATAAGATGGTCCCCCAGCGCAAATGCTTCATCCACAACGAAGACGAATGGGAGTCCTTCCACATTGTCTTCTGGAGGTGGCAAGTCCAAGCTGCCATTCTGGAGACGCCTGTAGAACTCCATCTGGGCGATGACTCCACCATCTGACATCCGGCCATTTTTCCCCATGTCCACATACAGGAACTCGTAAGTAGCCGACACCACCGCCAGCATCACAATACTAATGAACCCCTTATAGTTGTAATAGTATGACCCCGAGTTGGGTGGTGGGACGATGTGGACGTGTTTCCCATCAATTGCCCCTCCACAGTTAGGAGAGTCCCACCGCTGGGCAAAGTGGGAGGCCACAGTCTGCCATTCCTGTGGCGTGGAAGGAAACTGTGGAGTCAAAACCAAAAAAAAAAATAGTCATTTTGCACATAAACAGGGAAAGCAGATTACACACAAACATTCTTGGCCAAAATCAAGATAACATTTTTTGGAGGGAGTTTTTAAAGACCAAAGTATAAGGTACACCTATCAGATTCCCCTCCCCCCTCTCATGGGCCATTTCTAACATTATAGGGGGGAGCTCTTGGACAGGTAACCCTCTCCACTTTATTGAGAGATGGATGCCTAAATAATGGGTCTTACTTTGGCCAGCCCCTCCTTAGTTACACTATTGGCAGCCCATTGGACAGGTAAGAAGTGTTATAATACAAAGATATAAATACACATTGTACACATTTGAGCACATTTGGACATTCTGCTATTACCTATCAAGATAATAATAGGATACAAAAACTTTAAACAGTGCCATTTGAAACTATACAGGCAGGCCCTTGCACTACATGCTTTGCGGAATTCATCCATACATCTGAGCACAAAAGAGCTGGGTATAGTGTGTATGGGTTTGGCAAAGTCAGCAGATAGATGATTGAGGATAGATAGAGAATTTTTATCAGCTGACTTAGCAGTTGGGGGGAGGGGGGTTCCTAATGATTTGGGGACCCCCCAAAAAAGCCTCTGGCACTCTGCCTGAATTTAAAGCACAAATCACACGTCAAAACATTTTAGGAGGTATTTAGGGTAAAGCACTACTATGGAGCTGACAAAATACATTGTTAAGTGACTACATGAGGTGAATATAGGGCCAGGAGAACATGCTGGGGAGGTAAGTGAAGGCAAATATGTATGAAGGACAACAAAATTACATAAAAATACAGCATACATTAAGACAAAGGGGACATTCACAGCATACTCCAATCAGGGTAATTAGGGAATGAAGAAATAAATACAATATATTCACAAACATTAAATACAATAAAATGTGATATTAAAGGATACAAATCTTACCTTAATATACTCCTTCTGCAGGACCTGAATGATGGCAGAACAGGTCTCTGGGATAATAATTTAATAATTCCCAGAGTCTGGGGGGGAGATGCCTTTCGAGAACTTCAAGTCCTGCAGGCTCCTCCCCGTCGCCAAGTACCACAGGGTGGCGACTAACCACTGCTCCGCAGTGATGGCTTGCCTCATGCAGGTATCCTGCCTGCTGATATAGGTGGTCAGCAAAGCCAACAAAAGGTGAAATACGGGGTCCGTCATCCTGAGAAAGTTCCTGAAATCATCAGGATTATTCTGACGGATCTCACGGAGCAAAGGCATATGACAGAACTGGTCACGCTGAAGCAACCAATTCTTGGTCCATGAACTCCTCCCCACAATGTTCATGGACTGGGCTTGTGTCAAGGTAAGGACCCCAACACCAAGCCCCCACGCAGCACGAACTCTACGAGGAGTACGTATACGCAACATGGCTAGAACACGGTCGGCTGCTCAGAACGAAGTAACAGAACGCACTGAAGAACAGCAAGGCCTGTAAAGAGCGACCTGAAAAACAGTAACGAATGAACAAGAACACAATGACTGAGTCATGCGTAGCTTGCTGCGCGCACTGAATAGCAGATACAAACCCACAAGCACAAACTGAACAGCATAAAACGATCTGAAAACCACGAGTCTGAAAAAGCGCGAATCGTCTCTCACCAAACTTTTACTAACACGAGATTAGCAAAAGGAGCCCAAAGGGTGCCGCGCTTGGTTCTGAACTGGCCTTTTCTAGTCTCGTTGTAAGTGGTGTACGTCACCGCGTTCTTAGAGAGTGGAAATTCCAACAACTTTGTGTGATCGTGTGTACGCAAAACAAGTTTGAGCAAACATCCGTTGGAAAAAATCCGCGGATTTTGTTGTCGGAATGTACGATCAATGTCCGATCATGTGTACGGGGCATAGCTGTAAATCATGTAGCTGCCTGCCTCTGGTATTAATATAGGATCAGAAGAACACCACCAATTTTCTTCAGATAGCTTTAGGTGCACACTGTGCAGAGGACACAGTGTGCACACTGTGCAGATGACGCAGTACACTAACTGTAAATACTTCAGCTGCCTGCCTGTGGTATTAATAGGAGCAGAACAACAGCAATTGCCTCCAGGTAACTTTATGTGCACACTGTGCAGAGGACGCACTACACTAACTGTAAATACTGTAGCTGCCTGCCTATGGTATTAATAGGATCAGAAGAACACCACTAATTTTCTTCAGGTAGCTTTAGGTGCACACTGTGCAGAGGACACAGTACACTAACTGTAAATACTGTAGCTGCCTGCCTGTGGTATTAACAGGAGCAGAACAACAGCAATTGTCTCCAGGTAGCTTTAGGTGCACACTGTGCAGAGGATGCACTACACTAACTGTAAATACTGTAGCTGCCTGCCTGTGGTATTAATAGGAACAGAAGAACCCCACTAATTTTATTTGGTAGCTTAAGGTGCACACTGTGCAGGGGATGCACTACACTAAATTGTAAATACTGCAGCTGCCTGCAGTACTGTACTAATAGGATCCGAAGAACACCACTAATTTTCTTCAGGTAGCTTTAGGTGCACACTGTGCAGAGGATGAACTACACTAACTTGTGAATACTGCAGCTGCCTGCGGTACTGTACTAATAGGATCAAAAGAATACCACTAATTTTCTTCAGATAGCTTTAGGTGCACACTGTGCAGAGAACACACTACACTAACTTGTAAACACTGTAGCTTCCTGCGGTACTGTACTAATAGGATCATAAGAACATCACTAATTTTCTTCAGGTAAATTTAGGTGCACACTGTGCAGAGAACGCGCTAAACTAACTTTTAAATACTGCAGCTGCCTGCGGTACTGTACTAATAGGATCAGAAGAACAACGCTAATTTTCTTCAGGTAGTTTTAGGTGCACACTGTGCAGAGGACGCACTACACTAACTTGTAAATACTACAGCTGCCTGCGGTACTGTACTAATAGGATTAGAATAACACTACTAATTTTCTTCAGGTAGCTTTAGGTGCACACTGTGCAGAGAACGCACTACACTAACTTGTAAATACTGTAGCTGCCTGCGGCACTGTACTAATAGGTTTAGAAGAACACCACTCATTTTCTTCAGGTAGTTTTAGGGGCACACTGTGCAGAGGACGCACTACACTAACTTGTAAATACTGCAGCTGCCTGCGGTACTGTACTAATAGGGTCAGAAGAACACCACTAATTTTCTTCAGGTAGCTTTAGGTGCACACTGTGCAGAGAACACACTAAACTAACCTGTAAATACTGCAGCTGCCTGTGGTACTGTACTAATAGGATCAAAGGACACCACAAATTTTCTTCAGGTAACTTTAGGTGCACACTGTGCAGAGGACGCACTACATTAACTTGTAAATACTGCAGCTGCCTGCGGTACTGTACTAATAGGATCATAAGAACACCACTAATTTTCTTCAGGTAGCTTTAGGTGCACACTGTGCAGAGGATGAACTACACTAACTTGTGAATACTGCAGCTGCCTGCGGTACTGTACTAATATGATCAAAAGAACACCACTAATTTTCTTCAGGTAGCTTTAGGTGCACACTGTGCAGTGAATGCACTACACTAACTTGTAAAAAATGAAGCTGCCTGCGGTACTGTACTAATAGGATCAGAAGAACACCACTAATTTTCTTCAGGTAGCTTTAGGTGCACACTGTGCAGAGAACACACTAAACTAACGTGTAAATAACTGCAGCTGCCTGTGGTACTGTACTAATAGGATCAGAAGAGCACCACAAATTTTCTTCAGGTAGATTTAGGTGCACACTGTGCAGAGGATGAGCTACACTAACTTATGAATATTGCAGCTGCCTGCAGTACTGTACTAATAGGATCAGAAGAACAACGCTAATTTTCTTCAGGTAGCTTTAGGTGCACACTGTGCAGAGGATGCACTACACTAACTTGTAAATACTACAGCTGCCTGCGGTACTGTACTAATAGGATTAGAATAACACCACTAATTTTCTTCAGGTAGCTTTAGGTGCACACTGTGCAGAGAACGCACTACACTAACTTGTAAATACTGTAGCTGCCTGCGGCACTGTACTAATAGGATCAGAAGAACACCACTAATTTTCTTCAGGTAGTTTTAGGGGCACACTGTGCAGAGGACGCACTACACTAATTTGTAAATACTGCAGCTGCCTGCGGTACTGTACTAATAGGATCAGAAGAACACCACTAATTTTCTTCAGATAGCTTTAGGTGCACACTGTGCAGAGAACCAGCTACACTAACTTGTGAATACTGCAGCTGCCTGCGGTACTGTACTAATAGGATCAGAAGAACAACGCTAATTTTCTTCAGGTAGCTTTAGATGCACACTGTGCAGAGGACGCACTACACTAACTTGTAAATACTACACCTGCCTGCGGTACTGGACTAATAGGATCAGAATAACACCACTAATTTTCTTCAGGTACCTTTAGGTGCACACTGTGCAGAGAACGCACTACACTAACTTGTAAAAACTGTAGCTGCCAGCGGCACTGTAATAATAGGATCAGAAGAACAACACAAATTTTCTTCAGGTAGGTTTAGGTGCACACTGTGCAGAGGACGCACTGCACTAACTTGCAAATACTGCAGCTGCCTGCGGTACTGTACTAATAGGATCAGAAGAACACCACTAATTTTCTTCAGAGAGCTTTAGGTGCACACTGTGCAGAGAACGCGCTAAACTAACTTGTAAATATTGCAGCTGCCTGCGGTACTGTACTAATAGGATCAGAAGAACACCACAAATTTTCTTCAGGTAGCTTTAGGTGCACACTGTGCAGAGGACGCACTACACTAACTTGTAAATACTGCAGCTGCCTGCAGTTTTGCATTAATAGGATCAGAAGAACACCACTAATTTTCTTCAGGTAGCTTTAGGTGCACACTGTGCAGAGGATGCACTAAACTAACTTGTAAATTCTGCAGCTGCCTGCGGTACTGTACTAATAGGATGAGAAGAACACCACTAATTTTCTTCAGGTAGCTTTAGGTGCACACTGTGCAGAGGACGCACTAAACTAACTTGTAAATACTGCAGCGGCCTGCGGTACTGTACTAATATGATCAGAAGAACACCACTAATTTTCTTCAGGTAGCTTTAGGTGCACACTGTGCAGAGGACGCACTACACTAACTTGTAAATACTGCAGCTTTGTGCGGTACTGTACTAATAGGATCAGAAGAACACCACAAATTTTCTTCAGGTAGCTTTAGGTGCACACTGTGCAGAGGACGCACCACACTAACTTGTAAATACTACACCTGCCTGCGGTACTGTACTAATAGGATCCGAAGAACACCACTTATTTTCTTCAGGTAGCTTTATGTGCACACTGTGCAGAGGACACAGTACACTAACTGTAAATACTGTAGCTGCTTACCTGTGGTATTAATAGGAGCAGAACAACAGCAATTGTCTCCAGGTAGCTTTAGGGGCATACTGTGCAGAGGATGCACTACACTAACTGTAAATACTGTAGCTGCCTGCCTGTGGTATTAATAGGATCAGAAGAACACCACCAATTTCTTCAGGTAGCTTTAGGTGCACACTGTGCAGAGGACGCACTACAATAACTGTAAATACTGTAGCTGCCTGCCTGTGGTATTAATAGGATCAGAAGAACCCCACTAATTTTCTTCAGGTAGCTTTAGGTGCACACGGTGCAGGGGATGCACTACACTAAATTGTAAATACAGCAGATGCCTGCAGTACTGTACTAATTGGATCAGAAGAACAACGCTAATTTTCTTCAGGTAGCTTTAGGTGCACACTGTGCAAAGGACGCACTACATTAACTTGTAAATACTACAGCTGCCTGCGGTACTGTACTAATAGGATTAGAATAACACCACTAATTTTCTTCAGGTAGATTTAGGTGCACACTGTGCTGAGGATTCAATACACTAACTTATAAATACTGCAGCTGCCTGAGGTACTGTACTAATCGGATCAGAAGAACACCACTAATTTTCTTCAGGTAGCTTTAGGTGCACACTGTGCAGAGGACGAGCTACACTAACTTGTAAATACTGCAGCTGCCTGCGGTACTGTACTAAAAGGATCAGAAGAACAACACTAATTTTCTTCAGGTAGCTTTAGATGCACACTGTGCAGAGGACGCACTACACTAACTTGTAAATACTACAGCTTTCTGCGGTACTGTACTAATAGGATCAGAATAACACCACTAATTTTCTTCAGGTAGCTTTAGGTGCACCCTGTGCAGAGGACGCACTACGCTGACTGTTAATACTGTAGCTGCCTGCCTGTGGTATTAATAGGATCAGAAGAACACCACCAATTTCTTCAGGTAGCTTTAGGTGCACACTGTGCAGAGGACACAGTACACTAACTGTAAATACTGTAGCTGCTTGCCTGTGGTATTAATAGGAGCAGAACAACAGCAATTGTCTCCAGGTAGCTTTAGGTGCACACTGTGCAGAGGACGCACTACAATAACTGTAAATACTGTAGCTGCCTGCCTGTGGTATTAATAGGATCAGAAGAACCCCACTAATTTTCTTCAGGTAGCTTTAGGTGCACACGGTGCTGGGGATGCACTACACTAAATTGTAAATACATCAGATGCCTGCAGTACTGTACTAATTGGATCAGAAGAACAACGCTAATTTTCTTCAGGTAGCTTTAGGTGCACACTGTGCAAAGGACGCACTGCATTAACTTGTAAATACTACAGCTGCCTGCGGTACTGTACTAATAGGATTAGAATAACACCACTAATTTTCTTCAGGTAGATTTAGGTGCACACTGTGCTGAGGATTCAATACACTAACTTGTAAATACTGCAGCTGCCTGAGGTACTGTACTAATCGGATCAGAAGAAGACCACTAATTTTCTTCAGGTAGCTTTAGGTGCACACTGTGCAGAGGACGAGCTACACTAACTTGTAAATAATGCAGCTGCCTGCGGTACTGTACTAAAAGGATCAGAAGAACAACACTAATTTTCTTCAGGTAGCTTTAGATGCACACTGTGCAGAGGACGCACTACACTAACTTGTAAATACTACAGCTTCCTGCGGTACTGTACTAATAGGATCAGAATAACACCACTAATTTTCTTCAGGTAGCTTTAGGTGCACCCTGTGCAGAGGACGCACTACACTTACTGTAAATACTGTAGCTGCCTGCCTGTGGTATTAATAGGATCAGAAGAACCCCACTAATTTTCTTCAGGTAGCTTTAGGTGCACACTGTGCAGGGGATGCACTATACTAAAATGTAAATACAGCAGCTGCCTGCAGTACTGTACTAATAGGATCAGAAGAACAACGCTAATTTTCTTCAGGTAGCTTTAGATGCACACTGTGCAGAGGACGCACCACACTAACTGTAAATACTGTAGCTGCTTGCCTTTGGTATTAATATGAGCAGAACAACAGCAATTGTCTCCAGGTAGCTTTAGGGGCATACTGTGCAGAGGACGCACTACACTAACTGTAAATACTGTAGCTGTTTGCATGTGGTATTAATAGGATCAGAAGAACACCACCAATTTCTTCAGGTAGCTTTAGGTGCACACTGTGCAGAGGACACAGTACACTAACTGTATATACTGTAGCTGCTTGCCTGTGGTATTAATAGGAGCAGAACAACAGCAATTGTCTCCAGGTAGCTTTAGGTACACACTGTGCAGAGGACGCACTACACTAACTGTAAATACTGTAGCTGCCTGCCTGTGGTATTAATAGGATCAGAAGAACCCCACTAATTTTCTTCAGGTAGCTTTAGGTGCACACTATGCAGGGGATACACTACACTAAATTGTAAATACGGCAGCTGACTGCAGTACTGTAATAATAGGATCAGAAGAACACCACAAATTTTCTTCAGGTAGCTTTAGGTGCACACTGTGCAGAGGTCATAGTACACTAACTGTAAATACTGTAGCTGCTTGCCTGTGGCATTAATAGGAGCAGAAAAACAGCAATTGTCTCCAGGTAGCTTTCGGTGCATACTGTGCAGAGGACGCACTACACTAACTTTAAATACTGTAGCTGCCTACCTGTGGTATTAATAGGATCAGAAGAACACCACTAATTTTCTTCAGGTAGCTTTAGGTGCACACTGTGCAGAGGATGAACTACACTAACTTGTAAATTCTACAGCTGCCTGCGGTACTGTACTATTAGGATCCGAAGAACACCACTAATTTTCTTCAGGTAGCTTTAGGTGCACACTGTGCAGAGAACGCATTACACTAACTTGTAAATACTGTAGCTGCCTGCGGCACTGTACTAATAGGATCAGAAGAACACCACTAATTTCCTTCAGGTAGATGTAGGTGCACACTGTGCAGAGGACGCACTACACTAACTTGTAAATACTGCAGCTGCCTGCGGTACTGTACTAATAGGATCAGAAGATTACCACTAATTTTCTTCAGATAACTTAGGGTGAACACTGTGCAGAGAACGCGCTGAACTAACTTGTAAATACTGCAGCTGCCTGCGGTACTGTACTAATAGGATTAGAAGAAACTACAAATTTTCTTCAGGTAGCTTTAGGTGCACACTGTGCAGAGGATGCACTATACTAACTTGTAAATACTGCAGCTGCCTGCAGTACTGTACTAATAGGACCAGAAGAACACCGCTAAATTTCTTCAGGTAGCTTTAGGTGCACACTGTGCAGAGAACACACTAAACTAACCAGTAAATACTGCAGCTGCCTGCGGTACTGTACTAATAGGATCAGAAGAAAACCACTAATTTTCTTCAGGTAGCTTTAGGGGCACACTGTGCAGAGGACGCACTACACTAGCTTATAAATACTGCAGCTGCCTGCGGTACTGTACTAATAGGATCAGAAGAACCCCACTAATTGTCTCCAGGTAGCTTTCGGTGCATACTGTGCAGAGGACGCACTAAACTAACTGTAAATACTGTAGCTGCCTACCTGTGGTATTAATAGGATCAGAAGAACCCCACTAATTTTCTTCAGGTAGCTTTAGGTGCACACTGTGCAGGGGATGCACTACACTAAATTGTAAATACAGCAGCTGCCTGCAGTACTGTACTAATAGGATCAGAAGAACAACGCTAATTTTCTTCAGGTAGCTTTAGAGGATGCACCACACTAACTGTAAATACTGTAGCTGCTTGCCTTTGGTATTAATATGAGCAGAACAACAGCAATTGTCACCAGGTAGCTTTAGGGGCATACTGTGCAGAGGACGCACTACACTAACTGTAAATACTGTAGCTGTTTGCATGTGGTATTAATAGGATCAGAAGAACACCACCAATTTCTTCAAGTAGCTTTAGGTGCACACTGTGCAGAGGACACAGTACACTAAATGTATATACTGTAGCTGCTTGCCTGTGGTATTAATAGGAGCAGAACAACAGCAATTGTCTCCAGGTAGCTTTAGGTACACACTGTGCAGAGGACGCACTACACTAACTGTAAATACTGTAGCTGCCTGCCTGTGGTATTAATAGGATAAGAAGAACCCCACTAATTTTCTTCAGGTAGCTTTAGGTGCACACTGTGCAGAGAACGCATTACACTAACTTGTAAATACTGTAGCTGCCTGAGGCACTGTACTAATAGGATCAGAAGAACACCACTAATTTTCTTCAGGTAGGTTTAGGTGCACACTGTGCAGAGGACACAGTACACTAACTGTAAATACTGTAGCTGCCTACCTGTGGTATTAATAGGATCAGAAGAACCCCACTAATTTTCTTCAGGTAGCTTTAGGTGCATACTGTGCAGGGGATGCACTACACTAAATTGTAAATATAGCAGCTGCCTGCAGTACTGTACTAATAGGATCAGAAGAACAACGCTAATTTTCTTCAGGTAGCTTTAGATGCACACTGTGCAGAGGATGCACCACACTAACTGTAAATACTGTAGCTGCTTGCCTTTGGTATTAATATGAGCAGAACAACAGCAATTGTCTCCAGGTAGCTTTAGGGGCATACTGTGCAGAGAACGCATTACACTAACTTGTAAATACTGTAGCTGCCTGCGGCACTGTACTAATAGGATCAGAAGAACACCACTAATTTTCTTCAGGTAGGTTTAGGTGCACACTGTGCAGAGGACACAGTACACTAACTGTAAATACTGTAGCTGCCTGCCTGTGGTATTAATAGGAGCAGAACAGCAGCAATTGTCTCCAAGTGGCTTTAGGTGCACACTGTGCAGAGGACGCACTACACTAACTGTAAATACTGTAGCTGCCTGACTGTGGTATTAATAGGATCAGAAGAACCCCACTAATTTTCTTCAGGTAGCTTTAGGTGCACACTGTGCAGAGAACGCATTACACTAACTTGTAAATACTGTAGCTGCCTGCGGCACTGTACTAATAGGATCAGAAGAACACCACTAATTTCCTTCAGGTAGATGTAGGTGCACACTGTGCAGAGGACGCACTACACTAACTTGTAAATACTGCAGCTGCCTGCGGTACTGTACTAATAGGATCAGAAGATTACCACTAATTTTCTTCAGATAACTTAGGGTGAACACTGTGCAGAGAACGCGCTAAACTAACTTGTAAATACTGCAGCTGCCTGCGGTACTGTACTAATAGGATTAGAAGAAACCACAAATTTTCTTCAGGTAGCTTTAGGTGCACACTGTGCAGAGGATGCACTACACTAACTTGTAAATACTGCAGCTGCCTGCGGTACTGTACTAATAGGGTCAGAAGAACACCGCAAAATTTCTTCAGGTAGCTTTAGGTGCACAATGTGCAGAGAACACACTAAACTAACCAGTAAATACTGCAGCTGCCTGCGGTACTGTACTAATAGGATCAGAAGAAAACCACTAATTTTCTTCAGGTAGATTTAGGGGCACACTGTGCAGAGGACGCACTACACTAGCTTATAAATACTGCAGCTGCCTGCGGTGCTGTACTATTAGGATCAGAAGAACCCCACTAATTGTCTCCAGGTAGCTTTTGGTGCATACTGTGCAGAGGACGCACTAAACTAACTGTAAATACTGTAGCTGCCTACCTGTGGTATTAATAGGATCAGAAGAACACCACTAATTTTCTTCAGGTAGCTTTAGGTGCACACTGTGCAGAGGACACAGTACACTAACTGTAAATACTGTAGCTGCCTGCCTGTGGTATTAATAGGAGCAGAACAGCAGCAATTGTCTCCAGGTGGCTTTAGGTGCACACTGTGCAGAGGACGCACTACACTAACTGTAAATACTGTAGCTGCCTGCCTGTGGTATTAATAGGATCAGAAGAACCCCACTAATTTTCTTCAGGTAGCTTTAGGTGCACACTGTGCAGAGGATACACTACACTAACTTGTAAATACTGTAGCTGCCTGCAGCACTGTACTATTAGGATCAGAAGAACACCACTAATTTCCTTCAGGTAGATGTAGGTGCACACTGTGCAGAGGACGCACTACACTAACTTGTAAATACTGCAGCTGCCTGCGGTACTGTACTATTAGGATCCGAAGAACACCACTAATTTTCTTCAGGTAGCTTTAGGTGCACACTG
The DNA here is from genome assembly GCA_037952925.1 of Lithobates clamitans. NCBI lineage: Eukaryota > Metazoa > Chordata > Amphibia > Anura > Ranidae > Lithobates > Lithobates clamitans. The sequence goes on along the minus strand of JBBGZY010000458.1, from coordinate 671,557 downwards.
TGCAGAGAACGCACTACACTAACTTGTAAATACTGTAGCTGCCTGCGGCACTGTACTAATAGGATCAGAAGAACACCACTAATTTCCTTCAGGTAGATGTAGGTGCACACTGTGCAGAGGACGCACTACACTAACTTGTAAATACTGCAGCTGCCTGCGGTACTGTACTAATAGGATCAGAAGAAAACCACTAATTTTCTTCAGGTAGCTTTAAGTGCACACTGTGCAGAGAACACACTAAACTAACTTGTAAATACTGCAGCTGCCTGTGGTACTGTACTAATAGGATCAGAAGAACCCCACTAATTTTCTTCAGGTAGCTTTAGGTGCACACTGTGCAGAGGATGCACTACACTAACTTGTAAATACTGTAGCTGCCTGTGGCACTGTACTAATAGGATCAGAAGAACACCACTAATTTCCTTCAGGTAGATGTAGGTGCACACTGTGCAGAGGACGAACTACACTAACTTGTAAATACTGCAGCTGCCTGCGGTACTGTACTATTAGGATCCGAAGAACACCACTAATTTTCTTCAGGTAGCTTTAGGTGCACACTGTGCAGAGAACGCACTACACTAACTTGTAAATACTGTAGCTGCCTGCGGCACTGTACTAATAGGATCAGAAGAACACCACTAATTTCCTTCAGGTAGATGTAGGTGCACACTGTGCAGAGGACGCACTACATTAACTTGTAAATACTGCAGCTGCCTGCGGTACTGTACTAATAGGATTAGAAGAAACCACAAATTTTCTTTAGGTAGCTTTAGGTGCACACTGTGCAGAGGATGAACTACACTAACTTGTAAGTACTGCAGCTGCCTGCGGTACTGTACTAATAGGATCAGAAGAACACCACTAAATTTCTTCAGGTAGCTTTAGGTGCACACTGTGCAGAGAACACACTAAACTAACCAGTAAATACTGCAGCTGCCTCTGGTACTGTACTAATAGGATCAGAAAAAAAAACACTAATTTTCTTCAGGTAGATTTAAGTGCACACTGTGCAGAGAACACACTAAACTAACCTGTAAATACTGCAGCTGCCTGTGGTACTGTACTAATAGGATCAGAAGAACACCACTAATTTTCTTCAGATAGATTTAGGTACACACTGTGCAGAGAACGCGCTAAACTAACTTGTAAATACTGCAGCTGCCTGCGGTACTGTACTAATAGGATCAGAAGAAACCACAAATTTTCTTCAGGTAGCTTTAGGTGCACACTGTGCAGAGGATGCACTACACTAACTTGTAAATACTGCAGCTGCCTGCGGTACTGTACTAATAGGATCAGAAGAACCCCACTAATTGTCTCCAGGTAGCTTTCGGTGCATACTGTGCAGAGGACGCACTAAACTAACTGTAAATAATGTAGCTGCCTACCTGTGGTATTAATAGGATCAGAAGAACACCACTAATTTCTTCAGGTAGCTTTAGGTGCACACTGTGCAGAGGACACAGTACACTAACTGTAAATACTGTAGCTGCCTGCCTGTGGTATTAATAGGAGCAAAACAGCAGCAATTGTCTCCAGGTAGCTTTAGGTGCACACTGTGCAGAGGACGCACTACACTAACTGTAAATACTGTAGCTGCCTGCCTGTGGTATTAATAGGATCAAAAGAACCCCACTAATTTTCTTCAGGTAGCTTTAGGTGCACACTGTGCAGAAGATGCACTACACTAACTTGTAAATACTGTAGCTGCCTGCGGCACTGTACTAATAGGATCAGAAGAACACCACTAATTTCCTTCAGGTAGATGTAGGTGCACACTGTGCAGAGGACGCACTTCACTAACTTGTAAATACTGCAGCTGCATGCGGTACTGTACTATTAGGATCCGAAGAACACCACTAATTTTCTTCAGGTAGCTTTAGGTGCACACTGTGCAGAGAACGCACTACACTAACTTGTAAATACTGTAGCTGCCTGCGGCACTGTACTAATAGGATCAGAAGAACACCACTAATTTCCTTCAGGTAGATGTAGGTGCACACTGTGCAGAGGACGCACTACACTAACTTCTAAATACTGCAGCTGCCTGCAGTACTGTACTAATAGTATCAGAAGAAAACCACTAATTTTCTTCAGATAACTTAGGGTGAACACTGTGCAGAGAAGGCCCTAAACTAACTTGTAAATACTTCAGCTGCCTGCGGTACTGTACTAATAGGATTAGAAGAAACCACAAATTTTCTTCAGGTAGCTTTAGGTGCACACTGTGCAGAGGATGCACTACACTAACTTGTAAATACTGCAGCTGCCTGCGGTACTGTACTAATAGGATCAGAAGAACACCACTAAATTTCTTCAGGTAGCTTTAGGTGCACACTGTGCAGAGAACACACTAAACTAACCAGTAAATACTGCAGCTGCCTGCGGTACTGTACTAATAGGATCAGAAGAACACCACTAATTTTCTTCAGGTAGCTTTAGGTGCACACTGTGCAGAGGACGCACTAAACTAACTTGTAAATACTGCAGCGGCCTGCGGTACTGTACTAATATGATCAGAAGAACACCACTAATTTTCTTCAGGTAGCTTTAGGTGCACACTGTGCAGAGGACGCACTACACTAACTTGTAAATACTGCAGCTATGTGCGGTACTGTACTAATAGGATCAGAAGAACACCACTAAATTTCTTCAGGTAGCTTTAGGTGCACACTGTGCAGAGAACAGACTAAACTAACCTGTAAATACTGCAGCTGCCTGCGGTACTGTACTAATAGGATCAGAAGAACACCACAAATTTTCTTCAGGTAGCTTTAGGTGCACACTGTGCAGAGGACGCACCACACTAACTTGTAAATACTACACCTGCCTGCGGTACTGCACTAATAGGATCCGAAGAACACCACTTATTTTCTTCAGGTAGCTTTATGTGCACACTGTGCAGAGGACACAGTACACTAACTGTAAATACTGTAGCTGCTTACCTGTGGTATTAATAGGAGCAGAACAACAGCAATTGTCTCCAGGTAGCTTTCGGTGCATACTGTGCAGAGGACGCACTAAACTAACTGTAAATACTGTAGCTGCCTACCTGTGGTATTAATAGGATCAGAAGAACACCACTAATTTTCTTCAGGTAGCTTTAGGTGCACACTGTGCAGAGGATGAACTACACTAACTTGTAAATTCTACAGCTGCCTGCGGTACTGTACTATTAGGATCCGAAGAACACCACTAATTTTCTTCAGGTAGCTTTAGGTGCACACTGTGCAGAGAACACATTACACTAACTTGTAAATACTGTAGCTGCCTGCGGCACTGTACTAATAGGATCAGAAGAACACCACTAATTTCCTTCAGGTAGATGTAGGTGCACACTGTGCAGAGGACGCACTACACTAACTTGTAAATACTGCAGCTGCCTGCGGTACTGTACTAATAGGATCAGAAGATTACCACTAATTTTCTTCAGATAACTTAGGGTGAACACTGTGCAGAGAACGCGCTGAACTAACTTGTAAATACTGCAGCTGCCTGCGGTACTGTACTAATAGGATTAGAAGAAACCACAAATTTTCTTCAGGTAGCTTTAGGTGCACACTGTGCAGAGGATGCACTACACTAACTTGTAAATACTGCAGCTGCCTGCAGTACTGTACTAATAGGATCTGAAGAACACCGCTAAATTTCTTCAGGTAGCTTTAGGTGCACACTGTGCAGAGAACACACTAAACTAACCAGTAAATACTGCAGCTGCCTGCGGTACTGTACTAATAGGATCAGAAGAAAACCACTAATTTTCTTCAGGTAGCTTTAGGGACACACTGTGCAGAGGACGCACTACACTAGCTTATAAATACTGCAGCTGCCTGCGGTACTGTACTAATAGGATCAGAAGAACCCCACTAATTGTCTCCAGGTAGCTTTCGGTGCATACTGTGCAGAGGACGCACTAAACTAACTGTAAATACTGTTGCTGCCTACCTGTGGTATTAATAGGATCAGAAGAACCCCACTAATTTTCTTCAGGTAGCTTTAGGTGCACACTGTGCAGAGGACCAGCTACAGTAACTTGTGAATACTGCAGCTGCCTGCGGTACTGTACTAATAGGATCAGAAGAACACCACAAATTTTCTTCAGGTAGCTTTAGGTGCACACTGTGCAGAGGAGGCACTACACTAACTGTATATACTGTAGCTGTTTGCATGTGGTATTAATAGGATCAGAAGAACACCACCAATTTTTTCAGGTAGCTTTAGGTGCACACTGTGCAGAGGACACAGTACACTAACTGTATATACTGTAGCTGCTTGCCTGTGGTATTAATAGGAGCAGAACAACAGCAATTGTCTCCAGGTAGCTTTAGGTACACACTGTGCAGAGGACGCACTACACTAACTGTAAATACTGTAGCTGCCTGCCTGTGGTATTAATAGGATCAGAAGAACCCCACTAATTTTCTTCAGGTAGCTTTAGGTGCACACTGTGCAGAGAACGCATTACACTAACTTGTAAAAACTGTAGCTGCCTGCGGCACTGTACTAATAGGATCAGAAGAACACCACTAATTTTCTTCAGGTAGGTTTAGGTGCACACTGTGCAGAGGACACAGTACACTAACTGTAAATACTGTAACTGCCTTCCTGTGGTATTAATAGGAGCAGAACAGCAGCAATTGTCTCCAAGTAGCTTTAGGTGCACACTGTGCAGAGGACGCACTACACTAACTGTAAATACTGTAGCTGCCTGACTGTGGTATTAATAGGATCAGAAGAACCCCACTAATTTTCTTCAGGTAGCTTTAGGTGCACACTGTGCAGAGAACGCATTACACTAACTTGTAAATACTGTAGCTGCCTGCGGCACTGTACTAATAGGATCAGAAGAACACCACTAATTTCCTTCAGGTAGATGTAGGTGCACACTGTGCAGAGGACGCACTACACTAACTTGTAAATACTGCAGCTGCCTGCGGTACTGTACTAATGGGATTAGAAGAAACCACAAATTTTCTTCAGGTAGCTTTAGGTGCACACTGTGCAGAGGATGCACTACACTAACTTGTAAATACTGCAGCTGCCTGCGGTACTGTACTAATAGGATCAGAAGAACACCACTAAATTTCTTCCGGTAGCTTTAGGTGCACACTGTGCAGAGAACACACTAAACTAACCTGTAAATACTGCAGCTGCCTGTGGTACTGTACTAATAAGTTCAGAAGAACACCACAAATTTTCTTCAGGTAGCTTTAGGTGCACACTGTGCAGAGGACGAGCTACACTAACTTGTAAATACTGCAGCTGCCTGCGGTACTGTACTAAAAGGATCAAAAGAACAACACTAATTTTCTTCAGGTAGCTTTAGATGCACACTGTGCAGAGGACGCACTACACTAACTTGTAAATACTACAGCTGCCTGCGGTACTGTACTAATAGGATCAGAAGAACACCACTAATTTTCTTCAGGTAGCTTTAGGTGCACACTGTGCAGAGAACACACTAAACTAACCTGTAAATACTGCAGCTGCCTGTGGTACTGTACTAATAGGATCAGAAGAACACCACAAATTTTCTTCAGGTAGCTTTAGGTGCACACTGTGCAGAGAATGTGCTAAACTAACCTGTAAATACTGCAGCTGCCTGCGGTACTGTACTAATAGGATCAGAAGAACACCACAAATTTTCTTCAGGTAGCTTTAGGTGCACACTGTGCAGAGGATGCACTACACTAACTTGTAAATACTACAGCTGCCTGCGGTACTGTACTAATAGGATCAGAAGAACACCACTAATTTTCTTCAGGTAGCTTTAGGTGCACACTGTGCAGAGGACGCACTAAACTAACTTGTAAATACTGCAGCGGCCTGCGGTACTGTACTAATATGATCAGAAGAACACCACTAATTTTCTTCAGGTAGCTTTAGGTGCACACTGTGCAGAGGACGCACTACACTAACTTGTAAATACTGCATTTGTGTGCGGTACTGTACTAATAGGATCAGAAGAACACCACTAAATTTCTTCAGGTAGCTTTAGGTGCACACTGTGCAGAGGACGCACCACACTAACTTGTAAATACTACACCTGCCTGCGGTACTGTACTAATAGGATCCGAAGAACACCACTTATTTTCTTCAGGTAGCTTTATGTGCACACTGTGCAGAGGACACAGTACACTAACTGTAAATACTGTAGCTGCTTACCTGTGGTATTAATAGGAGCAGAACAACATCAATTGTCTCCAGGTAGCTTTAGGGGCATACTGTGCAGAGGATGCACTACACTAACTGTAAATACTGTAGCTGCCTGCCTGTGGTATTAATAGGATCAGAAGAACACCACCAATTTCTTCAGGTAGCTTTAGGTGCACACTGTGCAGAGGACACAGTACACTAACTGTAAATACTGTAGCTGCCTGCCTGTGGTATTAATAGGATCAGAAGAACCCCACTAATTTTCTTCAGGTAGCTTTAGGTGCACACGGTGCAGGGGATGCACTACACTAAATTGTAAATACAGCAGATGCCTGCAGTACTGTACTAATTGGATCAGAAGAACAACGCTAATTTTCTTCAGGTAGCTTTAGGTGCACACTGTGCAAAGGACGCACTACATTAACTTGTAAATACTACAGCTGCCTGTGGTACTGTACTAATAGGATTAGAATAACACCACTAATTTTCTTCAGGTAGATTTAGGTGCACACTGTGCTGAGGATTCAATACACTAACTTGTAAATACTGCAGCTGCCTGAGGTACTGTACTAATCGGATCAGAAGAACACCACTAATTTTCTTCAGGTAGCTTTAGGGGCACACTGTGCAGAGGACGCACTACACTAACTTGTAAATACTGCAGCTGCCTGCGGTACTGTACTAATAGGATCAGAAGAACACCACAAATTTTCTTCAGGTAGCTTTAGGTGCACACTGTGCAGAGGACGAGCTACACTAACTTGTAAATACTGCAGCTGCCTGCGGTACTGTACTAAAAGGATCAGAAGAACAACACTAATTTTCTTCAGGTAGCTTTAGATGCACACTGTGCAGAGGACGCACTACACTAACTTGTAAATACTACAGCTTCCTGCGGTACTGTACTAATAGGATCAGAATAACACCACTAATTTTCTTCAGGTAGCTTTAGGTGCACCCTGTGTAGAGGACGCACTACACTGACTGTAAATACTGTAGCTGCCTGCCTGTGGTATTAATAGGATCAGAAGAACCCCACTAATTTTCTTCAGGTAGCTTTAGGTGCACACTGTGCAGAGGATGCACTACACTAAATTGTAAATACAGCAGCTGCCTGCAGTACTGTACTAATAGGATCAGAAGAACAACGCTAATTTTCTTCAGGTAGCTTTAGATGCACACTGTGCAGAGGATGCACCACACTAACTGTAAATACTGTAGCTGCTTGCCTTTGGTATTAATATGAGCAGAACAACAGCAATTGTCTCCAGGTAGCTTTAGGGGCATACTGTGCAGGGGACGCACTACACTAACTGTAAATACTGTAGCTGTTTGCATGTGGTATTAATAGGATTAGAAGAACACCACCAATTTCTTCAGGTAGCTTTAGGTGCACACTGTGCAGAGGACACAGTACACTAACTGTATATACTGTAGCTGCTTGCCTGTGGTATTAATAGGAGCAGAACAACAGCAATTGTCTCCAGGTAGCTTTAGGTACACACTGTGCAGAGGACGCACTACACTAACTGTAAATACTGTAGCTGCCTGCCTGTGGTATTAATAGGATCAGAAGAACCCCACTAATTTTCTTCAGGTAGCTTTAGGTGCACACTGTTCAGAGAACGCATTACACTAACTTGTAAATACTGTAGCTGCCTGCGGCACTGTACTAATAGGATCAGAAGAACACCACTAATCTTCTTCAGGTAGGTTTAGGTGCACACTGTGCAGAGGACACAGTACACTAACTGTAAATACTGTAGCTGCCTGCCTGTGGTATTAATAGGAGCAGAACAGCAGCAATTGTCTCCAAGTAGCTTTAGGTGCACACTGTGCAGAGGACGCACTACACTAACTGTAAATACTGTAGCTGCCTGACTGTGGTATTAATAGGATCAGAAGAACCCCACTAATTTTCTTCAGGTAGCTTTAGGTGCACACTGTGCAGAGAACGCATTACACTAACTTGTAAATACTGTAGCTGCCTGCGGCACTGTACTAATAGGATCAGAAGAACACCACTAATTTCCTTCAGGTAGATGTAGGTGCACACTGTGCAGAGGACGCACTACACTAACTTGTAAATACTGCAGCTGCCTGCGGTACTGTACTAATAGGATCAGAAGATTACCACTAATTTTCTTCAGATAACTTAGGGTGAACACTGTGCAGAGAACGCGCTAAACTAACTTGTAAATACTGCAGCTGCCTGCGGTACTGTACTAATAGGATTAGAAGAAACCACAAATTTTCTTCAGGTAGCTTTAGGTGCACACTGTGCAGAGGATGCACTACACTAACTTGTAAATACTGCAGCTGCCTGCGGTACTGTACTAATAGGATCAGAATAACACCGCAAAATTTCTTCAGGTAGCTTTAGGTGCACACTGTGCAGAGAACACACTAAACTAACCAGTAAATACTGCAGCTGCCTGCGGTACTGTACTAATAGGATCAGAAGAAAACCACTAATTTTCTTCAGGTAGATTTAGGGGCACACTGTGCAGAGGACGCACTACACTAGCTTATAAATACTGCAGCTGCCTGCGCTACTGTACTAATAGGATCAGAAGAACCCCACTAATTGTCTCCAGGTAGCTTTCGGTGCAAACTGTGCAGAGGACGCACTACACTAACTGTAAATACTGTAGCTGCCTGCCTGTGGTATTAATAGGATCAGAAGAACCCCACTAATTTTCTTCAGGTAGCTTTAGGTGCACACTGTGCAGAGGATACACTACACTAACTTGTAAATACTGTAGCTGCCTGCAGCACTGTACTAATAGGATCAGAAGAACACCACTAATTTCCTTCAGGTAGATGTAGGTGCACACTGTGCAGAGGACGCACTACACTAACTTGTAAATACTGCAGCTGCCTGCGGTACTGTACTATTAGGATCCGAAGAACACCACTAATTTTCTTCAGGTAGCTTTAGGTGCACACTGTGCAGAGAACGCACTACACTAACTTGTAAATACTGTAGCTGCCTGCGGCACTGTACTAATAGGATCAGAAGAACACCACTAATTTCCTTCAGGTAGATATAGGTGCACACTGTGCAGAGGACGCACTACACTAACTTGTAAATACTGCAGCTGCCTGCGGTACTGTACTAATAGGATCAGAAGAAAACCACTAATTTTCTTCAGGTAGCTTTAAGTGCACACTGTGCAGAGAACACACTAAACTAACCTGTAAATACTGCAGCTGCCTGTGGTACTGTACTAATAGGATCAGAAGAACCCCACTAATTTTCTTCAGGTAGCTTTAGGTGCACACTGTGCAGAGAACGCACTACACTAACTTGTAAATACTGTAGCTGCCTGCGGCACTGTACTAATAGGATCAGAAGAACGCCACTAATTTCCTTCAGGTAGATGTAGGTGCACACTGTGCAGAGGACGCACTACATTAACTTGTAAATACTGCAGCTGCCTGCGGTACTGTACTAATAGGATCAGAAGATTACCACTAATTTTCTTCGGATAACTTAGGGTGAACACTGTGCAGAGAACGCGCTAAACCAACTTGTAAATACTGCAGCTGCCTGCGGTACTGTACTAATAGGATTAGAAGAAACCACAAATTTTCTTCAGGTAGCTTTAGGTGCACACTGTGCAGAGGATGAACTACACTAACTTGTAAATACTGCAGCTGCCTGCGGTACTGTACTAATAGGATCAGAAGAACACCACTAAATTTCTTCAGGTAGCTTTAGGTGCACACTGTGCAGAGAACACACTAAACTAAACAGTAAATACTGCAGCTGCCTCTGGTACTGTACTAATAGGATCAGAAAAAAAAACCACTAATTTTCTTCAGGTAGATTTAAGTGCACACTGTGCAGAGAACACACTAAACTAACCTGTAAATACTGCAGCTGCCTGTGGTACTGTACTAATAGGATCAGAAGAACACCACTAATTTTCTTCAGATAGATTTAGGTGCACACTGTGCAGAGAACGCGCTAAACTAACTTGTAAATACTGCAGCTGCCTGCGGTACTGTACTAATAGGATCAGAAGAACACCACTAAATTTCTTCAGGTAGCTTTAGGTGCACACTGTGCAGAGAACACACTAAACTAACCAGTAAATACTGCAGCTGCATGCGGTACTGTACTAATAGGATCAGAAGAAAACCACTAACTGTCTCCAGGTAGCTTTCGGTGCATACTGTGCCGAGGACGCACTAAACTAACTGTAAATACTGTAGCTGCCTACCTGTGGTATTAATAGCATCAGAAGAACCCCACTAATTTTCTTCAGGTAGCTTTAGGGGCACACGGTGCAGGGGATGCACTACACTAAATTGTAAATACAGCAGATGCCTGCAGTACTGTACTAATTGGATCAGAAGAACAACGCTAATTTTCTTCAGGTAGCTTTAGGTGCACACTGTGCAAAGGACGCACTACATTAACTTGTAAATACTACAGCTGCCTGCGGTACTGTACTAATAGGATTAGAATAACACCACTAATTTTCTTCAGGTAGATTTAGGTGCACACTGTGCTGAGGATTCAATACACTAACTTGTAAATACTGCAGCTGCCTGAGGTACTGTACTAATCGGATCAGAAGAACACCACTAATTTTCTTCAGGTAGCTTTAGGGGCACACTGTGCAGAGGACGCACTACACTAACTTGTAAATACTGCAGCTGCCTGCGGTACTGTACTAATAGGATCAGAAGAATACCACTAATTTTCTTCAGGTAGCTTTAGGTGCACACTGTGCAGAGAACACACTAAACTAACCTGTAAATACTGCAGCTGCCTGTGGTACTGTACTAATAGGATCAGAAGAACACCACAAATTTTCTTCAGGTAGCTTTAGGTGCACACTGTGCAGAGGACGAGCTACACTAACTTGTAAATACTGCAGCTGCCTGCGGTACTGTACTAAAAGGATCAGAAGAACAACACTAATTTTCTTCAGGTAGCTTTAGATGCACACTGTGCAGAGGACGCACTACACTAACTTGTAAATACTACAGCTTCCTGCGGTACTGTACTAATAGGATCAGAATAACACCACTAATTTTCTTCAGGTAGCTTTAGGTGCACCCTGTGCAGAGGACGCGCTACACTGACTGTAAAAACTGTAGCTGCCTGCCTGTGGTATTAATAGGATCAGAAGAACCCCACTAATTATCTCCAGGTAGCTTTAGGTGCACACTGTGCAGGGGATGCACTACACTAAATTGTAAATACAGCAGCTGCCTGCAGTACTGTACTAATAGGATCAGAAGAACAACGCTAATTTTCTTCAGGTAGCTTTAGATGCACACTGTGCAGAGGATGCACCACACTAACTGTAAATACTTTAGCTGCTTGCCTTTGGTATTAATATGAGCAGAACAACAGCAATTGTCTCCAGGTAGCTTTAGGGGCATACTGTGCAGAGGACGCACTACACTAACTGTAAATACTGTAGCTGTTTGCATGTGGTATTAATAGGATCAGAAGAACACCACCAATTTCTTCAGGTAGCTTTAGGTGCACACTGTGCAGAGGACACAGTACACTAAATGTATATACTGTAGCTGCTTGCCTGTGGTATTAATAGGAGCAGAACAACAGCAATTGTCTCCAGGTAGCTTTAGGTACACACTGTGCAGAGGACGCACTACACTAACTGTAAATACTGTAGCTGCCTGCCTGTGGTATTAATAGGATCACAAGAACCCCACTAATTTTCTTCAGGTAGCTTTAGGTGCACACTGTGCAGAGAACGCATTACACTAACTTGTAAATACTGTAGCTGCCTGCGGCACTGTACTAATAGGATCAGAAGAACACCACTAATTTTCTTCAGGTAGGTTTAGGTGCACACTGTGCAGAGGACACAGTACACTAACTGTAAATACTGTAGCTGCCTGCCTGTGGTATTAATAGGAGCAGAACAGCAGCAATTGTCTCCAAGTAGCTTTAGGTGCACACTGTGCAGAGGACGCACTACACTAACTGTAAATACTGTAGCTGCCTGACTGTGGTATTAATAGGATCAGAAGAACCCCACTAATTTTCTTCAGGTAGCTTTAGGTGCACACTGTGCAGAGAACGCATTACACTAACTTGTAAATACTGTAGCTGCCTGCGGCACTGTACTAATAGGATCAGAAGAACACCACTAATTTCCTTCAGGTAGATGTAGGTGCACACTGTGCAGAGGACGCACTACACTAACTTGTAAATACTGCAGCTGCCTGCGGTACTGTACTAATAGAATCAGAAGATTACCACTTATTTTCTTCAGATAACTTAGGGTGAACACTGTGCAGAGAACGCGCTAAACTAACTTGTAAATACTGCAGCTGCCTGCGGTACTGTACTAATAGGATTAGAAGAAACCACAAATTTTCTTCAGGTAGCTTTAGGTGCACACTGTGCAGAGGACGCACTACATTAGCGTATAAATACTGCAGCTGCCTGCGGTACTGTACTAATAGGATCAGAAGAACACCGCAAAATTTCTTCAGGTAGCTTTAGGTGCACACTGTGCAGAGAACACACTAAACTAACCAGTAAATACTGCAGCTGCCTGCGGTACTGTACTAATAGGATCAGAAGAAAACCACTAATTTTCTTCAGGTAGATTTAGGGCCACACTGTGCAGAGGACGCACTACACTAGCTTATAAATACTGCAGCTGCCTGTGGTACTGTACTAATAGGATCAGAAGAACCCCACTAATTGTCTCCAGGTAGCTTTCGGTGCATACTGTGCAGAGGACGCACTAAACTAACTGTAAATACTGCAGCTGCCTACCTGTGGTATTAATAGGATCAGAAGAACACCACTAATTTTCTTCAGGTAGCTTTAGGTGCACACTGTGCAGAGGACACAGTACACTAACTGTACATACTGTAGCTGCCTGCCTGTGGTATTAATAGGAGCAGAACAGCAGCAATTGTTTCCAGGTAGCTTTAGGTGCACACTGTGCAGAGGACGCACTACACTAACTATAAATACTGTAGCTGCCTGCTTGTGGTATTAATAGGATCAGAAGAACCCCACTAATTTTCTTCAGGTAGCTTTAGGTGCACACTGTGCAGAGGATGCACTACACTAACTTGTAAATACTGTAGCTGCCTGCGGCACAGTACTAATAGGATCAGAAGAACACCACTAATTTCCTTCAGGTAGATGTAGGTGCACACTGTGCAGAGGACGCACTACACTAACTTGTAAATACTGCAGCTGCCTGCGGTACTGTACTATTAGAATCCAAAGAACACCACTAATTTTCTTCAGGTAGCTTTAGGTGCACACTGTGCAGAGAACGCACTACACTAACTTGTAAATACTGTAGCTGCCTGCGGCACTGTACTAATAGGATCAGAAGAACACCACTAATTTCCTTCAGGTAGATGTAGGTGCACACTGTGCAGAGGACGCACTACACTAACTTCTAAATACTGCAGCTGCCTGCAGTACTGTACTAATAGGATCAGAAGAAAACCACTAATTTTCTTCAGATAACTTAGGGTGAACACTGTGCAGAGAAGGCCCTAAACTAACTTGTAAATACTTCAGCTGCCTGCGGTACTGTACTAATAGGATTAGAAGAAACCACAAATTTTCTTCAGGTAGCTTTAGGTGCACACTGTGCAGAGGATGCACTACACTAACTTGTAAATACTGCAGCTGCCTGCGGTACTGTACTAATAGGATCAGAAGAACACCACTAAATTTCTTCAGGTAGCTTTAGGTGCACACTGTGCAGAGAACACACTAAACTAACCAGTAAATACTGCAGCTGCCTGCGGTACTGTACTAATAGGATCAGAAGAACACCACTAATTTTCTTCAGGTAGCTTTAGGTGCACACTGTGCAGAGGACGCACTAAACTAACTTGTAAATACTGCAGCGGCCTGCGGTACTGTACTAATATGATCAGAAGAACACCACTAATTTTCTTCAGGTAGCTTTAGGTGCACACTGTGCAGAGGACGCACTACACTAACTTGTAAATACTGCAGCTGTGTGCGGTACTGTACTAATAGGATCAGAAGAACACCACTAAATTTCTTCAGGTAGCTTTAGGTGCACACTGTGCAGAGAACAGACTAAACTAACCTGTAAATACTGCAGCTGCCTGCGGTACTGTACTAATAGGATCAGAAGAACACCACAAATTTTCTTCAGGTAGCTTTAGGTGCACACTGTGCAGAGGACGCACCACACTAACTTGTAAATACTACACCTGCCTGCGGTACTGCACTAATAGGATCCGAAGAACACCACTTATTTTCTTCAGGTAGCTTTATGTGCACACTGTGCAGAGGACACAGTACACTAACTGTAAATACTGTAGCTGCTTACCTGTGGTATTAATAGGAGCAGAACAACAGCAATTGTCTCCAGGTAGCTTTCGGTGCATACTGTGCAGAGGACGCACTAAACTAACTGTAAATACTGTAGCTGCCTACCTGTGGTATTAATAGGATCAGAAGAACACCACTAATTTTCTTCAGGTAGCTTTAGGTGCACACTGTGCAGAGGATGAACTACACTAACTTGTAAATTCTACAGCTGCCTGCGGTACTGTACTATTAGGATCCGAAGAACACCACTAATTTTCTTCAGGTAGCTTTAGGTGCACACTGTGCAGAGAACGCATTACACTAACTTGTAAATACTGTAGCTGCCTGCGGCACTGTACTAATAGGATCAGAAGAACACCACTAATTTCCTTCAGGTAGATGTAGGTGCACACTGTGCAGAGGACGCACTACACTAACTTGTAAATACTGCAGCTGCCTGCGGTACTGTACTAATAGGATCAGAAGATTACCACTAATTTTCTTCAGATAACTTAGGGTGAACACTGTGCAGAGAACGCGCTGAACTAACTTGTAAATACTGCAGCTGCCTGCGGTACTGTACTAATAGGATTAGAAGAAACCACAAATTTTCTTCAGGTAGCTTTAGGTGCACACTGTGCAGAGGATGCACTACACTAACTTGTAAATACTGCAGCTGCCTGCAGTACTGTACTAATAGGATCTGAAGAACACCGCTAAATTTCTTCAGGTAGCTTTAGGTGCACACTGTGCAGAGAACACACTAAACTAACCAGTAAATACTGCAGCTGCCTGCGGTACTGTACTAATAGGATCAGAAGAAAACCACTAATTTTCTTCAGGTAGCTTTAGGGACACACTGTGCAGAGGACGCACTACACTAGCTTATAAATACTGCAGCTGCCTGCGGTACTGTACTAATAGGATCAGAAGAACCCCACTAATTGTCTCCAGGTAGCTTTCGGTGCATACTGTGCAGAGGACGCACTAAACTAACTGTAAATACTGTTGCTGCCTACCTGTGGTATTAATAGGATCAGAAGAACCCCACTAATTTTCTTCAGGTAGCTTTAGGTGCACACTGTGCAGAGGACCAGCTACAGTAACTTGTGAATACTGCAGCTGCCTGCGGTACTGTACTAATAGGATCAGAAGAACACCACAAATTTTCTTCAGGTAGCTTTAGGTGCACACTGTGCAGAGGAGGCACTACACTAACTGTAAATACTGTAGCTGTTTGCATGTGGTATTAATAGGATCAGAAGAACACCACCAATTTTTTCAGGTAGCTTTAGGTGCACACTGTGCAGAGGACACAGTACACTAACTGTATATACTGTAGCTGCTTGCCTGTGGTATTAATAGGAGCAGAACAACAGCAATTGTCTCCAGGTAGCTTTAGGTACACACTGTGCAGAGGACGCACTACACTAACTGTAAATACTGTAGCTGCCTGCCTGTGGTATTAATAGGAACAGAAGAACCCCACTAATTTTATTTGGTAGCTTAAGGTGCACACTGTGCAGGGGATGCACTACACTAAATTGTAAATACTGCAGCTGCCTGCAGTACTGTACTAATAGGATCCGAAGAACACCACTAATTTTCTTCAGGTAGCTTTAGGTGCACACTGTGCAGAGGATGAACTACACTAACTTGTGAATACTGCAGCTGCCTGCGGTACTGTACTAATAGGATCAAAAGAATACCACTAATTTTCTTCAGATAGCTTTAGGTGCACACTGTGCAGAGAACACACTACACTAACTTGTAAACACTGTAGCTTCCTGCGGTACTGTACTAATAGGATCATAAGAACATCACTAATTTTCTTCAGGTAAATTTAGGTGCACACTGTGCAGAGAACGCGCTAAACTAACTTTTAAATACTGCAGCTGCCTGCGGTACTGTACTAATAGGATCAGAAGAACAACGCTAATTTTCTTCAGGTAGTTTTAGGTGCACACTGTGCAGAGGACGCACTACACTAACTTGTAAATACTACAGCTGCCTGCGGTACTGTACTAATAGGATTAGAATAACACTACTAATTTTCTTCAGGTAGCTTTAGGTGCACACTGTGCAGAGAACGCACTACACTAACTTGTAAATACTGTAGCTGCCTGCGGCACTGTACTAATAGGTTTAGAAGAACACCACTCATTTTCTTCAGGTAGTTTTAGGGGCACACTGTGCAGAGGACGCACTACACTAACTTGTAAATACTGCAGCTGCCTGCGGTACTGTACTAATAGGGTCAGAAGAACACCACTAATTTTCTTCAGGTAGCTTTAGGTGCACACTGTGCAGAGAACACACTAAACTAACCTGTAAATACTGCAGCTGCCTGTGGTACTGTACTAATAGGATCAAAGGACACCACAAATTTTCTTCAGGTAACTTTAGGTGCACACTGTGCAGAGGACGCACTACATTAACTTGTAAATACTGCAGCTGCCTGCGGTACTGTACTAATAGGATCATAAGAACACCACTAATTTTCTTCAGGTAGCTTTAGGTGCACACTGTGCAGAGGATGAACTACACTAACTTGTGAATACTGCAGCTGCCTGCGGTACTGTACTAATATGACAAAAGAACACCACTAATTTTCTTCAGGTAGCTTTAGGTGCACACTGTGCAGTGAATGCACTACACTAACTTGTAAAAAATGAAGCTGCCTGCGGTACTGTACTAATAGGATCAGAAGAACACCACTAATTTTCTTCAGGTAGCTTTAGGTGCACACTGTGCAGAGAACACACTAAACTAACGTGTAAATAACTGCAGCTGCCTGTGGTACTGTACTAATAGGATCAGAAGAGCACCACAAATTTTCTTCAGGTAGATTTAGGTGCACACTGTGCAGAGGATGAGCTACACTAACTTATGAATATTGCAGCTGCCTGCAGTACTGTACTAATAGGATCAGAAGAACAACGCTAATTTTCTTCAGGTAGCTTTAGGTGCACACTGTGCAGAGGATGCACTACACTAACTTGTAAATACTACAGCTGCCTGCGGTACTGTACTAATAGGATTAGAATAACACCACTAATTTTCTTCAGGTAGCTTTAGGTGCACACTGTGCAGAGAACGCACTACACTAACTTGTAAATACTGTAGCTGCCTGCGGCACTGTACTAATAGGATCAGAAGAACACCACTAATTTTCTTCAGGTAGTTTTAGGGGCACACTGTGCAGAGGACGCACTACACTAATTTGTAAATACTGCAGCTGCCTGCGGTACTGTACTAATAGGATCAGAAGAACACCACTAATTTTCTTCAGATAGCTTTAGGTGCACACTGTGCAGAGAACCAGCTACACTAACTTGTGAATACTGCAGCTGCCTGCGGTACTGTACTAATAGGATCAGAAGAACAACGCTAATTTTCTTCAGGTAGCTTTAGATGCACACTGTGCAGAGGACGCACTACACTAACTTGTAAATACTACACCTGCCTGCGGTACTGGACTAATAGGATCAGAATAACACCACTAATTTTCTTCAGGTACCTTTAGGTGCACACTGTGCAGAGAACGCACTACACTAACTTGTAAAAACTGTAGCTGCCAGCGGCACTGTAATAATAGGATCAGAAGAACAACACAAATTTTCTTCAGGTAGGTTTAGGTGCACACTGTGCAGAGGACGCACTGCACTAACTTGCAAATACTGCAGCTGCCTGCGGTACTGTACTAATAGGATCAGAAGAACACCACTAATTTTCTTCAGAGAGCTTTAGGTGCACACTGTGCAGAGAACGCGCTAAACTAACTTGTAAATATTGCAGCTGCCTGCGGTACTGTACTAATAGGATCAGAAGAACACCACAAATTTTCTTCAGGTAGCTTTAGGTGCACACTGTGCAGAGGACGCACTACACTAACTTGTAAATACTGCAGCTGCCTGCAGTTTTGCATTAATAGGATCAGAAGAACACCACTAATTTTCTTCAGGTAGCTTTAGGTGCACACTGTGCAGAGGATGCACTAAACTAACTTGTAAATTCTGCAGCTGCCTGCGGTACTGTACTAATAGGATGAGAAGAACACCACTAATTTTCTTCAGGTAGCTTTAGGTGCACACTGTGCAGAGGACGCACTAAACTAACTTGTAAATACTGCAGCGGCCTGCGGTACTGTACTAATATGATCAGAAGAACACCACTAATTTTCTTCAGGTAGCTTTAGGTGCACACTGTGCAGAGGACGCACTACACTAACTTGTAAATACTGCAGCTTTGTGCGGTACTGTACTAATAGGATCAGAAGAACACCACAAATTTTCTTCAGGTAGCTTTAGGTGCACACTGTGCAGAGGACGCACCACACTAACTTGTAAATACTACACCTGCCTGCGGTACTGTACTAATAGGATCCGAAGAACACCACTTATTTTCTTCAGGTAGCTTTATGTGCACACTGTGCAGAGGACACAGTACACTAACTGTAAATACTGTAGCTGCTTACCTGTGGTATTAATAGGAGCAGAACAACAGCAATTGTCTCCAGGTAGCTTTAGGGGCATACTGTGCAGAGGATGCACTACACTAACTGTAAATACTGTAGCTGCCTGCCTGTGGTATTAATAGGATCAGAAGAACACCACCAATTTCTTCAGGTAGCTTTAGGTGCACACTGTGCAGAGGACGCACTACAATAACTGTAAATACTGTAGCTGCCTGCCTGTGGTATTAATAGGATCAGAAGAACCCCACTAATTTTCTTCAGGTAGCTTTAGGTGCACACGGTGCAGGGGATGCACTACACTAAATTGTAAATACAGCAGATGCCTGCAGTACTGTACTAATTGGATCAGAAGAACAACGCTAATTTTCTTCAGGTAGCTTTAGGTGCACACTGTGCAAAGGACGCACTACATTAACTTGTAAATACTACAGCTGCCTGCGGTACTGTACTAATAGGATTAGAATAACACCACTAATTTTCTTCAGGTAGATTTAGGTGCACACTGTGCTGAGGATTCAATACACTAACTTATAAATACTGCAGCTGCCTGAGGTACTGTACTAATCGGATCAGAAGAACACCACTAATTTTCTTCAGGTAGCTTTAGGTGCACACTGTGCAGAGGACGAGCTACACTAACTTGTAAATACTGCAGCTGCCTGCGGTACTGTACTAAAAGGATCAGAAGAACAACACTAATTTTCTTCAGGTAGCTTTAGATGCACACTGTGCAGAGGACGCACTACACTAACTTGTAAATACTACAGCTTTCTGCGGTACTGTACTAATAGGATCAGAATAACACCACTAATTTTCTTCAGGTAGCTTTAGGTGCACCCTGTGCAGAGGACGCACTACACTGACTGTTAATACTGTAGCTGCCTGCCTGTGGTATTAATAGGATCAGAAGAACACCACCAATTTCTTCAGGTAGCTTTAGGTGCACACTGTGCAGAGGACACAGTACACTAACTGTAAATACTGTAGCTGCTTGCCTGTGGTATTAATAGGAGCAGAACAACAGCAATTGTCTCCAGGTAGCTTTAGGTGCACACTGTGCAGAGGACGCACTACAATAACTGTAAATACTGTAGCTGCCTGCCTGTGGTATTAATAGGATCAGAAGAACCCCACTAATTTTCTTCAGGTAGCTTTAGGTGCACACGGTGCTGGGGATGCACTACACTAAATTGTAAATACATCAGATGCCTGCAGTACTGTACTAATTGGATCAGAAGAACAACGCTAATTTTCTTCAGGTAGCTTTAGGTGCACACTGTGCAAAGGACGCACTGCATTAACTTGTAAATACTACAGCTGCCTGCGGTACTGTACTAATAGGATTAGAATAACACCACTAATTTTCTTCAGGTAGATTTAGGTGCACACTGTGCTGAGGATTCAATACACTAACTTGTAAATACTGCAGCTGCCTGAGGTACTGTACTAATCGGATCAGAAGAAGACCACTAATTTTCTTCAGGTAGCTTTAGGTGCACACTGTGCAGAGGACGAGCTACACTAACTTGTAAATAATGCAGCTGCCTGCGGTACTGTACTAAAAGGATCAGAAGAACAACACTAATTTTCTTCAGGTAGCTTTAGATGCACACTGTGCAGAGGACGCACTACACTAACTTGTAAATACTACAGCTTCCTGCGGTACTGTACTAATAGGATCAGAATAACACCACTAATTTTCTTCAGGTAGCTTTAGGTGCACCCTGTGCAGAGGACGCACTACACTGACTGTAAATACTGTAGCTGCCTGCCTGTGGTATTAATAGGATCAGAAGAACCCCACTAATTTTCTTCAGGTAGCTTTAGGTGCACACTGTGCAGGGGATGCACTATACTAAAATGTAAATACAGCAGCTGCCTGCAGTACTGTACTAATAGGATCAGAAGAACAACGCTAATTTTCTTCAGGTAGCTTTAGATGCACACTGTGCAGAGGACGCACCACACTAACTGTAAATACTGTAGCTGCTTGCCTTTGGTATTAATATGAGCAGAACAACAGCAATTGTCTCCAGGTAGCTTTAGGGGCATACTGTGCAGAGGACGCACTACACTAACTGTAAATACTGTAGCTGTTTGCATGTGGTATTAATAGGATCAGAAGAACAACAGCAATTGTCTCCAGGTAGCTTTAGGTACACACTGTGCAGAGGACGCACTACACTAACTGTAAATACTGTAGCTGCCTGCCTGTGGTATTAATAGGATCAGAAGAACCCCACTAATTTTCTTCAGGTAGCTTTAGGTGCACACTATGCAGGGGATACACTACACTAAATTGTAAATACGGCAGCTGACTGCAGTACTGTAATAATAGGATCAGAAGAACACCACAAATTTTCTTCAGGTAGCTTTAGGTGCACACTGTGCAGAGGTCATAGTACACTAACTGTAAATACTGTAGCTGCTTGCCTGTGGCATTAATAGGAGCAGAAAAACAGCAATTGTCTCCAGGTAGCTTTCGGTGCATACTGTGCAGAGGACGCACTACACTAACTTTAAATACTGTAGCTGCCTACCTGTGGTATTAATAGGATCAGAAGAACACCA
Organism: Lithobates clamitans; assembly: GCA_037952925.1. Classification (NCBI taxonomy): domain Eukaryota; kingdom Metazoa; phylum Chordata; class Amphibia; order Anura; family Ranidae; genus Lithobates; species Lithobates clamitans. The sequence goes on along the minus strand of JBBGZY010000458.1, from coordinate 650,036 downwards.
CTAATTTTCTTCAGGTAGCTTTAGGTGCACACTGTGCAGAGGATGAACTACACTAACTTGTAAATTCTACAGCTGCCTGCGGTACTGTACTATTAGGATCCGAAGAACACCACTAATTTTCTTCAGGTAGCTTTAGGTGCACACTGTGCAGAGAACGCATTACACTAACTTGTAAATACTGTAGCTGCCTGCGGCACTGTACTAATAGGATCAGAAGAACACCACTAATTTCCTTCAGGTAGATGTAGGTGCACACTGTGCAGAGGACGCACTACACTAACTTGTAAATACTGCAGCTGCCTGCGGTACTGTACTAATAGGATCAGAAGATTACCACTAATTTTCTTCAGATAACTTAGGGTGAACACTGTGCAGAGAACGCGCTGAACTAACTTGTAAATACTGCAGCTGCCTGCGGTACTGTACTAATAGGATTAGAAGAAACTACAAATTTTCTTCAGGTAGCTTTAGGTGCACACTGTGCAGAGGATGCACTATACTAACTTGTAAATACTGCAGCTGCCTGCAGTACTGTACTAATAGGACCAGAAGAACACCGCTAAATTTCTTCAGGTAGCTTTAGGTGCACACTGTGCAGAGAACACACTAAACTAACCAGTAAATACTGCAGCTGCCTGCGGTACTGTACTAATAGGATCAGAAGAAAACCACTAATTTTCTTCAGGTAGCTTTAGGGGCACACTGTGCAGAGGACGCACTACACTAGCTTATAAATACTGCAGCTGCCTGCGGTACTGTACTAATAGGATCAGAAGAACCCCACTAATTGTCTCCAGGTAGCTTTCGGTGCATACTGTGCAGAGGACGCACTAAACTAACTGTAAATACTGTAGCTGCCTACCTGTGGTATTAATAGGATCAGAAGAACCCCACTAATTTTCTTCAGGTAGCTTTAGGTGCACACTGTGCAGGGGATGCACTACACTAAATTGTAAATACAGCAGCTGCCTGCAGTACTGTACTAATAGGATCAGAAGAACAACGCTAATTTTCTTCAGGTAGCTTTAGAGGATGCACCACACTAACTGTAAATACTGTAGCTGCTTGCCTTTGGTATTAATATGAGCAGAACAACAGCAATTGTCACCAGGTAGCTTTAGGGGCATACTGTGCAGAGGACGCACTACACTAACTGTAAATACTGTAGCTGTTTGCATGTGGTATTAATAGGATCAGAAGAACACCACCAATTTCTTCAGGTAGCTTTAGGTGCACACTGTGCAGAGGACACAGTACACTAAATGTATATACTGTAGCTGCTTGCCTGTGGTATTAATAGGAGCAGAACAACAGCAATTGTCTCCAGGTAGCTTTAGGTACACACTGTGCAGAGGACGCACTACACTAACTGTAAATACTGTAGCTGCCTGCCTGTGGTATTAATAGGATAAGAAGAACCCCACTAATTTTCTTCAGGTAGCTTTAGGTGCACACTGTGCAGAGAACGCATTACACTAACTTGTAAATACTGTAGCTGCCTGAGGCACTGTACTAATAGGATCAGAAGAACACCACTAATTTTCTTCAGGTAGGTTTAGGTGCACACTGTGCAGAGGACACAGTACACTAACTGTAAATACTGTAGCTGCCTACCTGTGGTATTAATAGGATCAGAAGAACCCCACTAATTTTCTTCAGGTAGCTTTAGGTGCATACTGTGCAGGGGATGCACTACACTAAATTGTAAATATAGCAGCTGCCTGCAGTACTGTACTAATAGGATCAGAAGAACAACGCTAATTTTCTTCAGGTAGCTTTAGATGCACACTGTGCAGAGGATGCACCACACTAACTGTAAATACTGTAGCTGCTTGCCTTTGGTATTAATATGAGCAGAACAACAGCAATTGTCTCCAGGTAGCTTTAGGGGCATACTGTGCAGAGAACGCATTACACTAACTTGTAAATACTGTAGCTGCCTGCGGCACTGTACTAATAGGATCAGAAGAACACCACTAATTTTCTTCAGGTAGGTTTAGGTGCACACTGTGCAGAGGACACAGTACACTAACTGTAAATACTGTAGCTGCCTGCCTGTGGTATTAATAGGAGCAGAACAGCAGCAATTGTCTCCAAGTGGCTTTAGGTGCACACTGTGCAGAGGACGCACTACACTAACTGTAAATACTGTAGCTGCCTGACTGTGGTATTAATAGGATCAGAAGAACCCCACTAATTTTCTTCAGGTAGCTTTAGGTGCACACTGTGCAGAGAACGCATTACACTAACTTGTAAATACTGTAGCTGCCTGCGGCACTGTACTAATAGGATCAGAAGAACACCACTAATTTCCTTCAGGTAGATGTAGGTGCACACTGTGCAGAGGACGCACTACACTAACTTGTAAATACTGCAGCTGCCTGCGGTACTGTACTAATAGGATCAGAAGATTACCACTAATTTTCTTCAGATAACTTAGGGTGAACACTGTGCAGAGAACGCGCTAAACTAACTTGTAAATACTGCAGCTGCCTGCGGTACTGTACTAATAGGATTAGAAGAAACCACAAATTTTCTTCAGGTAGCTTTAGGTGCACACTGTGCAGAGGATGCACTACACTAACTTGTAAATACTGCAGCTGCCTGCGGTACTGTACTAATAGGGTCAGAAGAACACCGCAAAATTTCTTCAGGTAGCTTTAGGTGCACAATGTGCAGAGAACACACTAAACTAACCAGTAAATACTGCAGCTGCCTGCGGTACTGTACTAATAGGATCAGAAGAAAACCACTAATTTTCTTCAGGTAGATTTAGGGGCACACTGTGCAGAGGACGCACTACACTAGCTTATAAATACTGCAGCTGCCTGCGGTGCTGTACTATTAGGATCAGAAGAACCCCACTAATTGTCTCCAGGTAGCTTTTGGTGCATACTGTGCAGAGGACGCACTAAACTAACTGTAAATACTGTAGCTGCCTACCTGTGGTATTAATAGGATCAGAAGAACACCACTAATTTTCTTCAGGTAGCTTTAGGTGCACACTGTGCAGAGGACACAGTACACTAACTGTAAATACTGTAGCTGCCTGCCTGTGGTATTAATAGGAGCAGAACAGCAGCAATTGTCTCCAGGTGGCTTTAGGTGCACACTGTGCAGAGGACGCACTACACTAACTGTAAATACTGTAGCTGCCTGCCTGTGGTATTAATAGGATCAGAAGAACCCCACTAATTTTCTTCAGGTAGCTTTAGGTGCACACTGTGCAGAGGATACACTACACTAACTTGTAAATACTGTAGCTGCCTGCAGCACTGTACTATTAGGATCAGAAGAACACCACTAATTTCCTTCAGGTAGATGTAGGTGCACACTGTGCAGAGGACGCACTACACTAACTTGTAAATACTGCAGCTGCCTGCGGTACTGTACTATTAGGATCCGAAGAACACCACTAATTTTCTTCAGGTAGCTTTAGGTGCACACTGTGCAGAGAACGCACTACACTAACTTGTAAATACTGTAGCTGCCTGCGGCACTGTACTAATAGGATCAGAAGAACACCACTAATTTCCTTCAGGTAGATGTAGGTGCACACTGTGCAGAGGACGCACTACACTAACTTGTAAATACTGCAGCTGCCTGCGGTACTGTACTAATAGGATCAGAAGAAAACCACTAATTTTCTTCAGGTAGCTTTAAGTGCACACTGTGCAGAGAACACACTAAACTAACTTGTAAATACTGCAGCTGCCTGTGGTACTGTACTAATAGGATCAGAAGAACCCCACTAATTTTCTTCAGGTAGCTTTAGGTGCACACTGTGCAGAGGATGCACTACACTAACTTGTAAATACTGTAGCTGCCTGTGGCACTGTACTAATAGGATCAGAAGAACACCACTAATTTCCTTCAGGTAGATGTAGGTGCACACTGTGCAGAGGACGAACTACACTAACTTGTAAATACTGCAGCTGCCTGCGGTACTGTACTATTAGGATCCGAAGAACACCACTAATTTTCTTCAGGTAGCTTTAGGTGCACACTGTGCAGAGAACGCACTACACTAACTTGTAAATACTGTAGCTGCCTGCGGCACTGTACTAATAGGATCAGAAGAACACCACTAATTTCCTTCAGGTAGATGTAGGTGCACACTGTGCAGAGGACGCACTACATTAACTTGTAAATACTGCAGCTGCCTGCGGTACTGTACTAATAGGATTAGAAGAAACCACAAATTTTCTTTAGGTAGCTTTAGGTGCACACTGTGCAGAGGATGAACTACACTAACTTGTAAGTACTGCAGCTGCCTGCGGTACTGTACTAATAGGATCAGAAGAACACCACTAAATTTCTTCAGGTAGCTTTAGGTGCACACTGTGCAGAGAACACACTAAACTAACCAGTAAATACTGCAGCTGCCTCTGGTACTGTACTAATAGGATCAGAAAAAAAAACACTAATTTTCTTCAGGTAGATTTAAGTGCACACTGTGCAGAGAACACACTAAACTAACCTGTAAATACTGCAGCTGCCTGTGGTACTGTACTAATAGGATCAGAAGAACACCACTAATTTTCTTCAGATAGATTTAGGTACACACTGTGCAGAGAACGCGCTAAACTAACTTGTAAATACTGCAGCTGCCTGCGGTACTGTACTAATAGGATCAGAAGAAACCACAAATTTTCTTCAGGTAGCTTTAGGTGCACACTGTGCAGAGGATGCACTACACTAACTTGTAAATACTGCAGCTGCCTGCGGTACTGTACTAATAGGATCAGAAGAACCCCACTAATTGTCTCCAGGTAGCTTTCGGTGCATACTGTGCAGAGGACGCACTAAACTAACTGTAAATAATGTAGCTGCCTACCTGTGGTATTAATAGGATCAGAAGAACACCACTAATTTCTTCAGGTAGCTTTAGGTGCACACTGTGCAGAGGACACAGTACACTAACTGTAAATACTGTAGCTGCCTGCCTGTGGTATTAATAGGAGCAAAACAGCAGCAATTGTCTCCAGGTAGCTTTAGGTGCACACTGTGCAGAGGACGCACTACACTAACTGTAAATACTGTAGCTGCCTGCCTGTGGTATTAATAGGATCAAAAGAACCCCACTAATTTTCTTCAGGTAGCTTTAGGTGCACACTGTGCAGAAGATGCACTACACTAACTTGTAAATACTGTAGCTGCCTGCGGCACTGTACTAATAGGATCAGAAGAACACCACTAATTTCCTTCAGGTAGATGTAGGTGCACACTGTGCAGAGGACGCACTTCACTAACTTGTAAATACTGCAGCTGCATGCGGTACTGTACTATTAGGATCCGAAGAACACCACTAATTTTCTTCAGGTAGCTTTAGGTGCACACTGTGCAGAGAACGCACTACACTAACTTGTAAATACTGTAGCTGCCTGCGGCACTGTACTAATAGGATCAGAAGAACACCACTAATTTCCTTCAGGTAGATGTAGGTGCACACTGTGCAGAGGACGCACTACACTAACTTCTAAATACTGCAGCTGCCTGCAGTACTGTACTAATAGGATCAGAAGAAAACCACTAATTTTCTTCAGATAACTTAGGGTGAACACTGTGCAGAGAAGGCCCTAAACTAACTTGTAAATACTTCAGCTGCCTGCGGTACTGTACTAATAGGATTAGAAGAAACCACAAATTTTCTTCAGGTAGCTTTAGGTGCACACTGTGCAGAGGATGCACTACACTAACTTGTAAATACTGCAGCTGCCTGCGGTACTGTACTAATAGGATCAGAAGAACACCACTAAATTTCTTCAGGTAGCTTTAGGTGCACACTGTGCAGAGAACACACTAAACTAACCAGTAAATACTGCAGCTGCCTGCGGTACTGTACTAATAGGATCAGAAGAACACCACTAATTTTCTTCAGGTAGCTTTAGGTGCACACTGTGCAGAGGACGCACTAAACTAACTTGTAAATACTGCAGCGGCCTGCGGTACTGTACTAATATGATCAGAAGAACACCACTAATTTTCTTCAGGTAGCTTTAGGTGCACACTGTGCAGAGGACGCACTACACTAACTTGTAAATACTGCAGCTGTGTGCGGTACTGTACTAATAGGATCAGAAGAACACCACTAAATTTCTTCAGGTAGCTTTAGGTGCACACTGTGCAGAGAACAGACTAAACTAACCTGTAAATACTGCAGCTGCCTGCGGTACTGTACTAATAGGATCAGAAGAACACCACAAATTTTCTTCAGGTAGCTTTAGGTGCACACTGTGCAGAGGACGCACCACACTAACTTGTAAATACTACACCTGCCTGCGGTACTGCACTAATAGGATCCGAAGAACACCACTTATTTTCTTCAGGTAGCTTTATGTGCACACTGTGCAGAGGACACAGTACACTAACTGTAAATACTGTAGCTGCTTACCTGTGGTATTAATAGGAGCAGAACAACAGCAATTGTCTCCAGGTAGCTTTCGGTGCATACTGTGCAGAGGACGCACTAAACTAACTGTAAATACTGTAGCTGCCTACCTGTGGTATTAATAGGATCAGAAGAACACCACTAATTTTCTTCAGGTAGCTTTAGGTGCACACTGTGCAGAGGATGAACTACACTAACTTGTAAATTCTACAGCTGCCTGCGGTACTGTACTATTAGGATCCGAAGAACACCACTAATTTTCTTCAGGTAGCTTTAGGTGCACACTGTGCAGAGAACGCATTACACTAACTTGTAAATACTGTAGCTGCCTGCGGCACTGTACTAATAGGATCAGAAGAACACCACTAATTTCCTTCAGGTAGATGTAGGTGCACACTGTGCAGAGGACGCACTACACTAACTTGTAAATACTGCAGCTGCCTGCGGTACTGTACTAATAGGATCAGAAGATTACCACTAATTTTCTTCAGATAACTTAGGGTGAACACTGTGCAGAGAACGCGCTGAACTAACTTGTAAATACTGCAGCTGCCTGCGGTACTGTACTAATAGGATTAGAAGAAACCACAAATTTTCTTCAGGTAGCTTTAGGTGCACACTGTGCAGAGGATGCACTACACTAACTTGTAAATACTGCAGCTGCCTGCAGTACTGTACTAATAGGATCTGAAGAACACCGCTAAATTTCTTCAGGTAGCTTTAGGTGCACACTGTGCAGAGAACACACTAAACTAACCAGTAAATACTGCAGCTGCCTGCGGTACTGTACTAATAGGATCAGAAGAAAACCACTAATTTTCTTCAGGTAGCTTTAGGGACACACTGTGCAGAGGACGCACTACACTAGCTTATAAATACTGCAGCTGCCTGCGGTACTGTACTAATAGGATCAGAAGAACCCCACTAATTGTCTCCAGGTAGCTTTCGGTGCATACTGTGCAGAGGACGCACTAAACTAACTGTAAATACTGTTGCTGCCTACCTGTGGTATTAATAGGATCAGAAGAACCCCACTAATTTTCTTCAGGTAGCTTTAGGTGCACACTGTGCAGAGGACCAGCTACAGTAACTTGTGAATACTGCAGCTGCCTGCGGTACTGTACTAATAGGATCAGAAGAACACCACAAATTTTCTTCAGGTAGCTTTAGGTGCACACTGTGCAGAGGAGGCACTACACTAACTGTAAATACTGTAGCTGTTTGCATGTGGTATTAATAGGATCAGAAGAACACCACCAATTTTTTCAGGTAGCTTTAGGTGCACACTGTGCAGAGGACACAGTACACTAACTGTATATACTGTAGCTGCTTGCCTGTGGTATTAATAGGAGCAGAACAACAGCAATTGTCTCCAGGTAGCTTTAGGTACACACTGTGCAGAGGACGCACTACACTAACTGTAAATACTGTAGCTGCCTGCCTGTGGTATTAATAGGATCAGAAGAACCCCACTAATTTTCTTCAGGTAGCTTTAGGTGCACACTGTGCAGAGAACGCATTACACTAACTTGTAAAAACTGTAGCTGCCTGCGGCACTGTACTAATAGGATCAGAAGAACACCACTAATTTTCTTCAGGTAGGTTTAGGTGCACACTGTGCAGAGGACACAGTACACTAACTGTAAATACTGTAACTGCCTTCCTGTGGTATTAATAGGAGCAGAACAGCAGCAATTGTCTCCAAGTAGCTTTAGGTGCACACTGTGCAGAGGACGCACTACACTAACTGTAAATACTGTAGCTGCCTGACTGTGGTATTAATAGGATCAGAAGAACCCCACTAATTTTCTTCAGGTAGCTTTAGGTGCACACTGTGCAGAGAACGCATTACACTAACTTGTAAATACTGTAGCTGCCTGCGGCACTGTACTAATAGGATCAGAAGAACACCACTAATTTCCTTCAGGTAGATGTAGGTGCACACTGTGCAGAGGACGCACTACACTAACTTGTAAATACTGCAGCTGCCTGCGGTACTGTACTAATGGGATTAGAAGAAACCACAAATTTTCTTCAGGTAGCTTTAGGTGCACACTGTGCAGAGGATGCACTACACTAACTTGTAAATACTGCAGCTGCCTGCGGTACTGTACTAATAGGATCAGAAGAACACCACTAAATTTCTTCCGGTAGCTTTAGGTGCACACTGTGCAGAGAACACACTAAACTAACCTGTAAATACTGCAGCTGCCTGTGGTACTGTACTAATAAGTTCAGAAGAACACCACAAATTTTCTTCAGGTAGCTTTAGGTGCACACTGTGCAGAGGACGAGCTACACTAACTTGTAAATACTGCAGCTGCCTGCGGTACTGTACTAAAAGGATCAAAAGAACAACACTAATTTTCTTCAGGTAGCTTTAGATGCACACTGTGCAGAGGACGCACTACACTAACTTGTAAATACTACAGCTGCCTGCGGTACTGTACTAATAGGATCAGAAGAACACCACTAATTTTCTTCAGGTAGCTTTAGGTGCACACTGTGCAGAGAACACACTAAACTAACCTGTAAATACTGCAGCTGCCTGTGGTACTGTACTAATAGGATCAGAAGAACACCACAAATTTTCTTCAGGTAGCTTTAGGTGCACACTGTGCAGAGAATGTGCTAAACTAACCTGTAAATACTGCAGCTGCCTGCGGTACTGTACTAATAGGATCAGAAGAACACCACAAATTTTCTTCAGGTAGCTTTAGGTGCACACTGTGCAGAGGATGCACTACACTAACTTGTAAATACTACAGCTGCCTGCGGTACTGTACTAATAGGATCAGAAGAACACCACTAATTTTCTTCAGGTAGCTTTAGGTGCACACTGTGCAGAGGACGCACTAAACTAACTTGTAAATACTGCAGCGGCCTGCGGTACTGTACTAATATGATCAGAAGAACACCACTAATTTTCTTCAGGTAGCTTTAGGTGCACACTGTGCAGAGGACGCACTACACTAACTTGTAAATACTGCATTTGTGTGCGGTACTGTACTAATAGGATCAGAAGAACACCACTAAATTTCTTCAGGTAGCTTTAGGTGCACACTGTGCAGAGGACGCACCACACTAACTTGTAAATACTACACCTGCCTGCGGTACTGTACTAATAGGATCCGAAGAACACCACTTATTTTCTTCAGGTAGCTTTATGTGCACACTGTGCAGAGGACACAGTACACTAACTGTAAATACTGTAGCTGCTTACCTGTGGTATTAATAGGAGCAGAACAACATCAATTGTCTCCAGGTAGCTTTAGGGGCATACTGTGCAGAGGATGCACTACACTAACTGTAAATACTGTAGCTGCCTGCCTGTGGTATTAATAGGATCAGAAGAACACCACCAATTTCTTCAGGTAGCTTTAGGTGCACACTGTGCAGAGGACACAGTACACTAACTGTAAATACTGTAGCTGCTTGCCTGTGGTATTAATAGGAGCAGAACAACAGCAATTGTCTTTAGGTAGCTTTAGGTGCACACTGTGCAGAGGACGCACTACAATAACTGTAAATACTGTAGCTGCCTGCCTGTGGTATTAATAGGATCAGAAGAACCCCACTAATTTTCTTCAGGTAGCTTTAGGTGCACACGGTGCAGGGGATGCACTACACTAAATTGTAAATACAGCAGATGCCTGCAGTACTGTACTAATTGGATCAGAAGAACAACGCTAATTTTCTTCAGGTAGCTTTAGGTGCACACTGTGCAAAGGACGCACTACATTAACTTGTAAATACTACAGCTGCCTGTGGTACTGTACTAATAGGATTAGAATAACACCACTAATTTTCTTCAGGTAGATTTAGGTGCACACTGTGCTGAGGATTCAATACACTAACTTGTAAATACTGCAGCTGCCTGAGGTACTGTACTAATCGGATCAGAAGAACACCACTAATTTTCTTCAGGTAGCTTTAGGGGCACACTGTGCAGAGGACGCACTACACTAACTTGTAAATACTGCAGCTGCCTGCGGTACTGTACTAATAGGATCAGAAGAACACCACAAATTTTCTTCAGGTAGCTTTAGGTGCACACTGTGCAGAGGACGAGCTACACTAACTTGTAAATACTGCAGCTGCCTGCGGTACTGTACTAAAAGGATCAGAAGAACAACACTAATTTTCTTCAGGTAGCTTTAGATGCACACTGTGCAGAGGACGCACTACACTAACTTGTAAATACTACAGCTTCCTGCGGTACTGTACTAATAGGATCAGAATAACACCACTAATTTTCTTCAGGTAGCTTTAGGTGCACCCTGTGTAGAGGACGCACTACACTGACTGTAAATACTGTAGCTGCCTGCCTGTGGTATTAATAGGATCAGAAGAACCCCACTAATTTTCTTCAGGTAGCTTTAGGTGCACACTGTGCAGAGGATGCACTACACTAAATTGTAAATACAGCAGCTGCCTGCAGTACTGTACTAATAGGATCAGAAGAACAACGCTAATTTTCTTCAGGTAGCTTTAGATGCACACTGTGCAGAGGATGCACCACACTAACTGTAAATACTGTAGCTGCTTGCCTTTGGTATTAATATGAGCAGAACAACAGCAATTGTCTCCAGGTAGCTTTAGGGGCATACTGTGCAGGGGACGCACTACACTAACTGTAAATACTGTAGCTGTTTGCATGTGGTATTAATAGGATTAGAAGAACACCACCAATTTCTTCAGGTAGCTTTAGGTGCACACTGTGCAGAGGACACAGTACACTAACTGTATATACTGTAGCTGCTTGCCTGTGGTATTAATAGGAGCAGAACAACAGCAATTGTCTCCAGGTAGCTTTAGGTACACACTGTGCAGAGGACGCACTACACTAACTGTAAATACTGTAGCTGCCTGCCTGTGGTATTAATAGGATCAGAAGAACCCCACTAATTTTCTTCAGGTAGCTTTAGGTGCACACTGTTCAGAGAACGCATTACACTAACTTGTAAATACTGTAGCTGCCTGCGGCACTGTACTAATAGGATCAGAAGAACACCACTAATCTTCTTCAGGTAGGTTTAGGTGCACACTGTGCAGAGGACACAGTACACTAACTGTAAATACTGTAGCTGCCTGCCTGTGGTATTAATAGGAGCAGAACAGCAGCAATTGTCTCCAAGTAGCTTTAGGTGCACACTGTGCAGAGGACGCACTACACTAACTGTAAATACTGTAGCTGCCTGACTGTGGTATTAATAGGATCAGAAGAACCCCACTAATTTTCTTCAGGTAGCTTTAGGTGCACACTGTGCAGAGAACGCATTACACTAACTTGTAAATACTGTAGCTGCCTGCGGCACTGTACTAATAGGATCAGAAGAACACCACTAATTTCCTTCAGGTAGATGTAGGTGCACACTGTGCAGAGGACGCACTACACTAACTTGTAAATACTGCAGCTGCCTGCGGTACTGTACTAATAGGATCAGAAGATTACCACTAATTTTCTTCAGATAACTTAGGGTGAACACTGTGCAGAGAACGCGCTAAACTAACTTGTAAATACTGCAGCTGCCTGCGGTACTGTACTAATAGGATTAGAAGAAACCACAAATTTTCTTCAGGTAGCTTTAGGTGCACACTGTGCAGAGGATGCACTACACTAACTTGTAAATACTGCAGCTGCCTGCGGTACTGTACTAATAGGATCAGAATAACACCGCAAAATTTCTTCAGGTAGCTTTAGGTGCACACTGTGCAGAGAACACACTAAACTAACCAGTAAATACTGCAGCTGCCTGCGGTACTGTACTAATAGGATCAGAAGAAAACCACTAATTTTCTTCAGGTAGATTTAGGGGCACACTGTGCAGAGGACGCACTACACTAGCTTATAAATACTGCAGCTGCCTGCGCTACTGTACTAATAGGATCAGAAGAACCCCACTAATTGTCTCCAGGTAGCTTTCGGTGCAAACTGTGCAGAGGACGCACTACACTAACTGTAAATACTGTAGCTGCCTGCCTGTGGTATTAATAGGATCAGAAGAACCCCACTAATTTTCTTCAGGTAGCTTTAGGTGCACACTGTGCAGAGGATACACTACACTAACTTGTAAATACTGTAGCTGCCTGCAGCACTGTACTAATAGGATCAGAAGAACACCACTAATTTCCTTCAGGTAGATGTAGGTGCACACTGTGCAGAGGACGCACTACACTAACTTGTAAATACTGCAGCTGCCTGCGGTACTGTACTATTAGGATCCGAAGAACACCACTAATTTTCTTCAGGTAGCTTTAGGTGCACACTGTGCAGAGAACGCACTACACTAACTTGTAAATACTGTAGCTGCCTGCGGCACTGTACTAATAGGATCAGAAGAACACCACTAATTTCCTTCAGGTAGATATAGGTGCACACTGTGCAGAGGACGCACTACACTAACTTGTAAATACTGCAGCTGCCTGCGGTACTGTACTAATAGGATCAGAAGAAAACCACTAATTTTCTTCAGGTAGCTTTAAGTGCACACTGTGCAGAGAACACACTAAACTAACCTGTAAATACTGCAGCTGCCTGTGGTACTGTACTAATAGGATCAGAAGAACCCCACTAATTTTCTTCAGGTAGCTTTAGGTGCACACTGTGCAGAGAACGCACTACACTAACTTGTAAATACTGTAGCTGCCTGCGGCACTGTACTAATAGGATCAGAAGAACACCACTAATTTCCTTCAGGTAGATGTAGGTGCACACTGTGCAGAGAACGCGCTAAACTAACTTGTAAATACTGCAGCTGCCTGCGGTACTGTACTAATAGGATCAGAAGAACACCACTAAATTTCTTCAGGTAGCTTTAGGTGCACACTGTGCAGAGAACACACTAAACTAACCAGTAAATACTGCAGCTGCATGCGGTACTGTACTAATAGGATCAGAAGAAAACCACTAAATTTCTTCAGGTAGCTTTAGGTGCACACTGTGCAGAGAACACACTAAACTAAACAGTAAATACTGCAGCTGCCTCTGGTACTGTACTAATAGGATCAGAAAAAAAAACCACTAATTTTCTTCAGGTAGATTTAAGTGCACACTGTGCAGAGAACACACTAAACTAACCTGTAAATACTGCAGCTGCCTGTGGTACTGTACTAATAGGATCAGAAGAACACCACTAATTTTCTTCAGATAGATTTAGGTGCACACTGTGCAGAGAACGCGCTAAACTAACTTGTAAATACTGCAGCTGCCTGCGGTACTGTACTAATAGGATCAGAAGAACACCACTAAATTTCTTCAGGTAGCTTTAGGTGCACACTGTGCAGAGAACACACTAAACTAACCAGTAAATACTGCAGCTGCATGCGGTACTGTACTAATAGGATCAGAAGAAAACCACTAACTGTCTCCAGGTAGCTTTCGGTGCATACTGTGCCGAGGACGCACTAAACTAACTGTAAATACTGTAGCTGCCTACCTGTGGTATTAATAGCATCAGAAGAACCCCACTAATTTTCTTCAGGTAGCTTTAGGGGCACACGGTGCAGGGGATGCACTACACTAAATTGTAAATACAGCAGATGCCTGCAGTACTGTACTAATTGGATCAGAAGAACAACGCTAATTTTCTTCAGGTAGCTTTAGGTGCACACTGTGCAAAGGACGCACTACATTAACTTGTAAATACTACAGCTGCCTGCGGTACTGTACTAATAGGATTAGAATAACACCACTAATTTTCTTCAGGTAGATTTAGGTGCACACTGTGCTGAGGATTCAATACACTAACTTGTAAATACTGCAGCTGCCTGAGGTACTGTACTAATCGGATCAGAAGAACACCACTAATTTTCTTCAGGTAGCTTTAGGGGCACACTGTGCAGAGGACGCACTACACTAACTTGTAAATACTGCAGCTGCCTGCGGTACTGTACTAATAGGATCAGAAGAATACCACTAATTTTCTTCAGGTAGCTTTAGGTGCACACTGTGCAGAGAACACACTAAACTAACCTGTAAATACTGCAGCTGCCTGTGGTACTGTACTAATAGGATCAGAAGAACACCACAAATTTTCTTCAGGTAGCTTTAGGTGCACACTGTGCAGAGGACGAGCTACACTAACTTGTAAATACTGCAGCTGCCTGCGGTACTGTACTAAAAGGATCAGAAGAACAACACTAATTTTCTTCAGGTAGCTTTAGATGCACACTGTGCAGAGGACGCACTACACTAACTTGTAAATACTACAGCTTCCTGCGGTACTGTACTAATAGGATCAGAATAACACCACTAATTTTCTTCAGGTAGCTTTAGGTGCACCCTGTGCAGAGGACGCGCTACACTGACTGTAAAAACTGTAGCTGCCTGCCTGTGGTATTAATAGGATCAGAAGAACCCCACTAATTATCTCCAGGTAGCTTTAGGTGCACACTGTGCAGGGGATGCACTACACTAAATTGTAAATACAGCAGCTGCCTGCAGTACTGTACTAATAGGATCAGAAGAACAACGCTAATTTTCTTCAGGTAGCTTTAGATGCACACTGTGCAGAGGATGCACCACACTAACTGTAAATACTTTAGCTGCTTGCCTTTGGTATTAATATGAGCAGAACAACAGCAATTGTCTCCAGGTAGCTTTAGGGGCATACTGTGCAGAGGACGCACTACACTAACTGTAAATACTGTAGCTGTTTGCATGTGGTATTAATAGGATCAGAAGAACACCACCAATTTCTTCAGGTAGCTTTAGGTGCACACTGTGCAGAGGACACAGTACACTAAATGTATATACTGTAGCTGCTTGCCTGTGGTATTAATAGGAGCAGAACAACAGCAATTGTCTCCAGGTAGCTTTAGGTACACACTGTGCAGAGGACGCACTACACTAACTGTAAATACTGTAGCTGCCTGCCTGTGGTATTAATAGGATCACAAGAACCCCACTAATTTTCTTCAGGTAGCTTTAGGTGCACACTGTGCAGAGAACGCATTACACTAACTTGTAAATACTGTAGCTGCCTGCGGCACTGTACTAATAGGATCAGAAGAACACCACTAATTTTCTTCAGGTAGGTTTAGGTGCACACTGTGCAGAGGACACAGTACACTAACTGTAAATACTGTAGCTGCCTGCCTGTGGTATTAATAGGAGCAGAACAGCAGCAATTGTCTCCAAGTAGCTTTAGGTGCACACTGTGCAGAGGACGCACTACACTAACTGTAAATACTGTAGCTGCCTGACTGTGGTATTAATAGGATCAGAAGAACCCACTAATTTTCTTCAGGTAGCTTTAGGTGCACACTGTGCAGAGAACGCATTACACTAACTTGTAAATACTGTAGCTGCCTGCGGCACTGTACTAATAGGATCAGAAGAACACCACTAATTTCCTTCAGGTAGATGTAGGTGCACACTGTGCAGAGGACGCACTACACTAACTTGTAAATACTGCAGCTGCCTGCGGTACTGTACTAATAGAATCAGAAGATTACCACTTATTTTCTTCAGATAACTTAGGGTGAACACTGTGCAGAGAACGCGCTAAACTAACTTGTAAATACTGCAGCTGCCTGCGGTACTGTACTAATAGGATTAGAAGAAACCACAAATTTTCTTCAGGTAGCTTTAGGTGCACACTGTGCAGAGGACGCACTACACTAGCGTATAAATACTGCAGCTGCCTGCGGTACTGTACTAATAGGATCAGAAGAACACCGCAAAATTTCTTCAGGTAGCTTTAGGTGCACACTGTGCAGAGAACACACTAAACTAACCAGTAAATACTGCAGCTGCCTGCGGTACTGTACTAATAGGATCAGAAGAAAACCACTAATTTTCTTCAGGTAGATTTAGGGCCACACTGTGCAGAGGACGCACTACACTAGCTTATAAATACTGCAGCTGCCTGTGGTACTGTACTAATAGGATCAGAAGAACCCCACTAATTGTCTCCAGGTAGCTTTCGGTGCATACTGTGCAGAGGACGCACTAAACTAACTGTAAATACTGCAGCTGCCTACCTGTGGTATTAATAGGATCAGAAGAACACCACTAATTTTCTTCAGGTAGCTTTAGGTGCACACTGTGCAGAGGACACAGTACACTAACTGTACATACTGTAGCTGCCTGCCTGTGGTATTAATAGGAGCAGAACAGCAGCAATTGTTTCCAGGTAGCTTTAGGTGCACACTGTGCAGAGGACGCACTACACTAACTATAAATACTGTAGCTGCCTGCTTGTGGTATTAATAGGATCAGAAGAACCCCACTAATTTTCTTCAGGTAGCTTTAGGTGCACACTGTGCAGAGGATGCACTACACTAACTTGTAAATACTGTAGCTGCCTGCGGCACAGTACTAATAGGATCAGAAGAACACCACTAATTTCCTTCAGGTAGATGTAGGTGCACACTGTGCAGAGGACGCACTACACTAACTTGTAAATACTGCAGCTGCCTGCGGTACTGTACTATTAGAATCCAAAGAACACCACTAATTTTCTTCAGGTAGCTTTAGGTGCACACTGTGCAGAGAACGCACTACACTAACTTGTAAATACTGTAGCTGCCTGCGGCACTGTACTAATAGGATCAGAAGAACACCACTAATTTCCTTCAGGTAGATGTAGGTGCACACTGTGCAGAGGACGCACTACACTAACTTGTAAATACTGCAGCTGCCTGCGGTACTGTACTAATAGGATCATAAGAAAACCACTAATTTTCTTCAGGTAGCTTTAAGTGCACACTGTGCAGAGAACACACTAAACTAACCTGTAAATACTGCAGCTGCCTGTGGTACTGTACTAATAGGATCAGAAGAACCCCACTAATTTTCTTCAGGTAGCTTTAGGTGCACACTGTGCAGAGGATGCACTACACTAACTTGTAAATACTGTAGCTGCCTGCGGCACTGTACTAATAGGATCAGAAGAACACCACTAATTTCCTTCAGGTAGATGTAGGTGCACACTGTGCAGAGGACGCACTACACTAACTTGTAAACACTGCAGCTGCCTGTGGTACTGTACTATTAGGATCCGAAGAACACCACTAATTTTCTTCAGGTAGCTTTAGGTGCACACTGTGCATAGAACGCACTACACTAACTTGTAAATACTGTAGCTGCCTGCGGTACTGTACTAATAGGATCAGAAGAACACCACTAATTTCCTTCAGGTAGATGTAGGTGCACACTGTGCAGAGGACGCACTACACTAACTTGTAAACACTGCAGCTGCCTGTGGTACTGTACTATTAGGATCCGAAGAACACCACTAATTTTCTTCAGGTAGCTTTAGGTGCACACTGTGCAGAAAACGCACTACACTAACTTGTAAATACTTCCATTGTCTGCGGTACTGTACTAATAGGATCAGAAGATTACCACTAATTTTCTTCAGATAACTTAGGGTGAACACTGTGCAGAGAACGCGCTAAACTAACTTGTAAATACTGCAGCTGCCTGTGGTACTGTACTAATAGGATTAGAAGAAACCACAAATTTTCTTCAGGTAGCTTTAGGTGCACACTGTGCAGAGGATGCACTACACTAACTTGTAAATACTGCAGCTGCCTGCGGTACTGTACTAATAGGATCAGAAGAACACCACTAAATTTCTTCAGGTAGCTTTAGGTGCACACTGTGCAGAGAACACACTAAACTAACCTGTAAATACTGCAGCTGCCTGTGGTACTGTACTAATAGGATCAGAAAAACACCACTAATTTTCTACAGATAGATTTAGGTGCACACTGTGCAGAGAACGCGCTAAACTAACTTGTAAATACTGCAGCTGCCTGCGGTACTGTACTAATAGGATCAGAAGAACACCACAAATTTTCTTCAGGTAGCTTTAGGTGCACACTGTGCAGAGGATGCACTACACTAACTTGTAAATACTGCAGCTGCCTGCGGTACTGTACTAATAGGATCAGAAGAACACTACTAATTTTCTTCAGGTAGCTTTAGGTGCACACTGTGCAGAGGACGCACTAAACTAACTTGTAAATAATGCAGCTGCCTGCGGTACTGTACTAATAGGATCAGAAGAACACCACTAATTTTCTTCAGGTAGCTTTAGGTGCACACTGTGCAGAGGACGCACTACACTAACTTGTAAATAATGCAGCCACCTGTGGTACTGTACTAATAGGATCAGAAGAACACCACTAAAATTCTTCAGGTAACTTTAGGTGCACACTGTGCACAGAACACACTAAACTAACCTGTAAATACTGCAGCTGCCTGCGGTACAGTACTAATAGGGTCAGAAGAACACCATAAATTTTCTTCAGGTAGCTTTTGGTGCACACTGTGCCGAGGACGAGCTACACTAACCTGTGAATACTGCAGCTGCCTGCGGTACTGTACTAATAGGATCAGAAGAACAATGCTAATTTTCTTTCACGTAGCTTTAGGTGCACACTGTGCAGAGGATGCACTATACTAACTTGTAAATACTACAGCTGCCTGCGGTACTGTACTAATAGGATCCGAAGAACACCACTTCTTTTCTTCAGGTAGCTTTAGGTGCACACTGTGTAGAGGACACAGTACACTAACTTTAAATACTGTAGCTGCTTGCCTATGGTATTAATAGGAGCAGAACAACAACAATTGTCTCCAGGTAGCTTTAGGTGCATACTGTGCCGAGGAAGCACTACATTAACTGTAAATACTGTAGCTGCCTTCCTGTGGTATTAATAGGAGCAGAACAACAGCAATTGTATCCAGGTAGCTTTAGGTGCACACTGTGCAGAGGACACACTACACTAACTGTAAATACTGTAGCTGCCTGCCTGTGGTATTAATAGGATCAGAAGAACCCCACTAATTTTCTTCAGGTAGCTTTAGGTGCACACTGTGCAAGGGATGCACTACACTAAATTGTAAATACTGCAGCTGCCTGCAGTACTGTACTAATAGGATCAGAAGAACACCACTAATTTTCTTCAGGTAGCTTTAGGTGCACACTGTGCAGAGGACGCACTAAGCTAACTTGTAAATACTGCAGCTGCCTGCGGTACTGTAATAATATGATCAGAAGAACACCACTATTTTCTTCAGGTAGCTTTAGTTGCACACTGTGCAGTGAATGCACTACACTAACTTGTAAATACTGCAGCTACCTGCGGTACTGTACTAATAGGATCAGAAGAACACCACTAATTTTCTTCAGGTAGCTTTAGGTGCACACTGTGCAGAGAACACACTAAACTAACCTGTAAATACTGCAGCTGCCTGTGGTACTGTACTAATAGGATCAGAAGAACACCACAAATTTTCTTAAGGTAGATTTAGGTGTACGCTGTGCAGAGGATGAGCTACACTAACTTGTGAATACTGCAGCTGCCTGCAGTACTGTACTAATAGGATCAGAAGAACAACGCTAATTTTCTTCATTTAGCTTTAGGTGCACACTGTGCAGAGGATGCACTACACTAACTTATAAATACTGCAGCTTCCTACGGTACTGTACTAATAGGATCAGAAGAACACCACTAATTTTCTTCAGGTAGCTTTAGGTGCACACTGTGCAGAAAACACACTACATTAAACTGTAAATACTGCAGCTGCCTGTGGTACAGTACTAATAGGATCAGAAGAACACCACAAATTTTCCTCAGGTAGCTTTAGGTGCACACTGTGCAGAGGACCAGCTACAGTATCTTGTGAATACTGCAGCTGCCTGCGGTACTGTACTAATAGGATCAGAAGAACACCACAAATTTTCTTCAGTTAGCTTTAGGTGCACACTGTGCAAAGGACGCACTACACTAACTTGTAAATACTGCAGCTGCCTGCAGTTTTGCATTAATAGGATCAGAAGAACACCACTAATTTTCTTCAGGTAGCTTTAAGTGCACACTGTGCAGAGGATGCACTAAACTAACTTGTAAATACTGTAGCTGCCTGCGGTACTGTACTAATAGGATCAGAAGAACACCACTAATTTTCTTCAGGTAGCTTTAGGTGCACACCGTGCAGAGGACGCACTAAACTAACTTGTAAATACTGCAGCTGCCTGCGGTACTGTACTAATATGATCAGAAGAACACCACTAATGTTCTTCAGGTAGCTTTAGGTGCACACTGTGCAGTGAATGCACTACACTAACTTGTAAATACTGCAGCTACCTGCGGTACTGTACTAATAGGATCAGAAGAACACCACTAATTTTCTTCAGGTAGCTTTAGGTGCACACTGTGCAGAGAACACACTAAACTAACCTGTAAATACTGCAGCTGCCTGTGGTACTGTACTAATAGGATCAGAAGAACACCACAAATTTTCTTAAGGTAGATTTAGGTGTACGCTGTGCAGAGGATGAGCTACACTAACTTGTGAATACTGCAGCTGCCTGCGGTACTGTACTAATAGGATCAGAAGAACACCACAAATTTTCTTCAGGTAGCTTTAGGTGCACACTGTGCAGAGGACGCACTACACTAACTTGTAAATACTGCAGCTGCCTGCAGTTTTGCATTAATAGGATCAGAAGAACACCACTAATTTTCTTCAGGTAGCTTTAGGTGCACACTGTGCAGAGGATGCACTAAACTAACTTGTAAATACTGTAGCTGCCTGCGGTACTGTACTAATAGGATCAGAAGAACACCACTAATTTTCTTCAGGTAGCTTTAGGTGCACACTGTGCAGAGGACGCACTAAACTAACTTGTAAATACTGCAGCTGCCTGCGGTACTGTACTAATATGATCAGAAGAACACCACTAATTTTCTTCAGGTAGCTTTAGGTGCACACTGTGCAAGGGATGCACTACACTAAATTGTAAATACTGCAGCTGCCTGCAGTACTGTACTAATAGGATCAGAAGAACACCACTAATTTTCTTCAGGTAGCTTTAGGTGCACACTGTGCAGAGGACGCACTAAGCTAACTTGTAAATACTGCAGCTGCCTGCGGTACTGTAATAATATGATCAGAAGAACACCACTAATTTTCTTCAGGTAGCTTTAGGTGCACACTGTGCAGTGAATGCACTACACTAACTTGTAAATACTGCAGCTACCTGCGGTACTGTACTAATAGGATCAGAAGAACACCACTAATTTTCTTCAGGTAGCTTTAGGTGCACACTGTGCAGAGTACACACTAAACTAACCTGTAAATACTGCAGCTGCCTGTGGTACTGTACTAATAGGATCAGAAGAACACCACTAATTTTCTTCAGGTAGCTTTAGGTGCACACTGTGCAGAAAACACACTACATTAAACTGTAAATACTGCAGCTGCCTGTGGTACAGAACTAATAGGATCAGAAGAACACCACAAATTTTCCTCAGGTAGCTTTAGGTGCACACTGTGCAGAGGACCAGCTAAAGTAACTTGTGAATACTGCAGCTGCCTGCGGTACTGTACTAATAGGATCAGAAGAACACCACAAATTTTCTTCAGGTAGCTTTAGGTGCACACTGTGCAGAGGACGCACTACACTAACTTGTAAATACTGCAGCTGCCTGCAGTTTTGCATTAATAGGATCAGAAGAACACCACTAATTTTCTTCAGGTAGCTTTAAGTGCACACTGTGCAGAGGATGCACTAAACTAACTTGTAAATACTGTAGCTGCCTACGGTACTGTACTAATAGGATCAGAAGAACACCACTAATTTTCTTCAGGTAGCTTTAGGTGCACACTGTGCAGAGGACGCACTAAACTAACTTGTAAATACTGCAGCTGCCTGCGGTACTGTACTAATATGATCAGAAGAACACCACTAATTTTCTTCAGGTAGCTTTAGGTGCACACTGTGCAGTGAATGCACTACACTAACTTGTAAATACTGCAGCTACCTGCGGTACTGTACTAATAGGATCAGAAGAACACCACTAATTTTCTTCAGGTAGCTTTAGGTGCACACTGTGCAGAGAACACACTAAACTAACCTGTAAATACTGCAGCTGCCTGTGGTACTGTACTAATAGGATCAGAAGAACACCACAAATTTTCTTAAGGTAGATTTAGGTGTACGCTGTGCAGAGGATGAGCTACACTAACTTGTGAATACTGCAGCTGCCTGCAGTACTGTACTAATAGGATCAGAAGAACAACGCTAATTTTCTTCAGGTAGCTTTAGGTGCACACTGTGCAGAGGATGCACTACTCTAACTTGTATATACTGTAGCTGCCTGCGGCACTGTACTAATAGGATCAGAAGAACACCACTAATTTTCTTCAGGTAGATTTAGGTGCACACTGTGCAGAGGATGCACTACACTAACTTATAAATGCTGCAGCTGCCTACGGTACTGTACTAATAGGATCAGAAGAACACCACTAATTTTCTTCAGGTAGCTTTAGGTGCACACTGTGCAGAAAACACACTAAATTAAACTGTAAATACTGCAGCTGCCTGTGGTACAATACTAATAGGATCAGAAGAACACCACAAATTTTCTTCAGGTAGCTTTAGGTGCACACTGTGCAGAGGACCAGCTACAGTAACTTGTGAATACTGCAGCTGCCTGCGGTACTGTACTAATAGGATCAGAAGAACACCACAAATTTCCTTCAGGTAGCTTTAGGTGCACACTGTGCAGAGGACGCACTACACTAACTTGTAAATACTGCAGCTGCCTGCAGTTTTGCATTAATAGGATCAGAAGAACACCACTAATTTTCTTCAGGTAGCTTTAGGTGCACACTGTGCAGAGGATGCACTAAACTAACTTGTAAATACTGTAGCTGCCTGCGGTACTGTACTAATAGGATCAGAAGAACACCACTAATTTTCTTCAGGTAGCTTTAGGTGCACACTGTGCAGAGGACGCACTAAACTAACTTGTAAATACTGCAGCTGCCTGCGGTACTGTACTAATATGATCAGAAGAACACCACTAATTTCCTTCAGGTAGATGTAGGTGCACACTGTGCAGAGGACGCACTACACTAACTTGTAAATACTGCAGCTGCCTGCAGTTTTGCATTAATAGGATCAGAAGAACACCACTAATTTTCTTCAGGTAGCTTTAGGTGCACACTGTGCAGAGGATGCACTAAACTAACTTGTAAATACTGTAGCTGCCTGCGGTACTGTACTAATAGGATCAGAAGAACACCACTAAATTTCTTCAGGTAACTTTAGGTGCACACTGTGCAGAGAACACACTAAAATAACCTGTAAATACTGCAGCTGCCTGCGGTACTGTACTAATACGATCAGAAGAACACCACTAAATTTCTTCAGGTAGCTTTAGGTGCACATTGTGCAGAGAACACACTAGACTAACCTATAAATACTGCAGCTGCCTGCGGTACTGTACTAATAGGATCAGAAGAACACCACTAATTTTCTTCAGGTAGCTTTAGGTGCACACTGTGCAGAAAACACACTAAATTAAACTGTAAATACTGCAGCTGCCTGTGGTACAGTACTAATAGGATCAGAAGAACAACGCTAATTTTCTTCAGGTAGCTTTAGGTGCACACTGTGCAAAGGACCAGCTACAGTAACTTGTGAATACTGCAGCTGCCTGCGGTACTGTACTAATAGGATCAGAAGAACACCACTAATTTTCTTCAGGTAGCTTTAGGTGCACACTGTGCAGAAAACACACTAAATTAAACTGTAAATACTGCAGCTGCCTGTGGTACAGTACTAATAGGATCAGAAGAACACCACAAATTTTCTTCAGGTAGCTTTAGGTGCACACTGTGCAGAGGACCAGCTACAGTAACTTGTGAATACTGCAGCTGCCTGCGGTACTGTACTAATAGGATCAGAAGAACACCACAAATTTTCTTCAGGTAGCTTTAGGTGCACACTGTGCAGAGGACGCACTACACTAACTTGTAATCACTGCAGCTGCCTGCAGTTTTGCATTAATAGGATCAGAAGAACACCACTAATTTTCTTCAGGTAGCTTTAGGTGCACACTGTGCAGAGGATGCACTAAACTAACTTGTAAATACTGTAGCTGCCTGCGGTACTGTACTAATAGGATCAGAAGAACACCACTAATTTTCTTCAGGTAGCTTTAGGTGCACACTGTGCAGAGGACGCACTAAACTAACTTGTAAATACTGCAGCTGCCTGCGGTACTGTACTAATATGATCAGAAGAACACCACTAATTTTCTTCAGGTAGCTTTAGGTGCACACGGTGCAGGGGATGCACTACACTAAATTGTAAATACAGCAGATGCCTGCAGTACTGTACTAATTGGATCAGAAGAACAACGCTAATTTTCTTCAGGTAGCTTTAGGTGCACACTGTGCAAAGGACGCACTACATTAACTTGTAAATACTACAGCTGCCTGCGGTACTGTACTAATAGGATTAGAATAACACCACTAATTTTCTTCAGGTAGATTTAGGTGCACACTGTGCTGAGGATTCAATACACTAACTTGTAAATACTGCAGCTGCCTGAGGTACTGTACTAATCGGATCAGAAGAACACCACTAATTTTCTTCAGGTAGCTTTAGGGGCACACTGTGCAGAGGACGCACTACACTAACTTGTAAATACTGCAGCTGCCTGCGGTACTGTACTAATAGGATCAGAAGAATACCACTAATTTTCTTCAGGTAGCTTTAGGTGCACACTGTGCAGAGAACACACTAAACTAACTTGTAATAAATGCAGCTGCCTGTGGTACTGTACTAATAGGATCAGAAGAACACCACAAATTTTCTTCAGGTAGCTTTAGGTGCACACTGTGCAGAGGACGAGCTACACTAACTTGTAAATACTGCAGCTGCCTGCGGTACTGTACTAAAAGGATCAGAAGAACAACACTAATTTTCTTCAGGTAGCTTTAGATGCACACTGTGCAGAGGACGCACTACACTAACTTGTAAATACCACAGCTTCCTGCGGTACTGTACTAATAGGATCAGAATAACACCACTAATTTTCTTCAGGTAGCTTTAAGTGCACCCTGTGCAGAGGACGCGCTACACTGACTGTAAAAACTGTAGCTGCCTGCCTGTGGTATTAATAGGATCAGAAGAACCCCACTAATTATCTCCAGGTAGCTTTAGGTGCACACTGTGCAGGGGATGCACTACACTAAATTGTAAATACAGCAGCTGCCTGCAGTACTGTACTAATAGGATCAGAAGAACAACGCTAATTTTCTTCAGGTAGCTTTAGATGCACACTGTGCAGAGGATGCACCACACTAACTGTAAATACTTTAGCTGCTTGCCTTTGGTATTAATATGAGCAGAACAACAGCAATTGTCTCCAGGTAGCTTTAGGGGCATACTGTGCAGAGGACGCACTACACTAACTGTAAATACTGTAGCTGTTTGCATGTGGTATTAATAGGATCAGAAGAACACCACCAATTTCTTCAGGTAGCTTTAGGTGCACACTGTGCAGAGGACACAGTACACTAAATGTATATACTGTAGCTGCTTGCCTGTGGTATTAATAGGAGCAGAACAACAGCAATTGTCTCCAGGTAGCTTTAGGTACACACTGTGCAGAGGACGCACTACACTAACTGTAAATACTGTAGCTGCCTGCCTGTGGTATTAATAGGATCACAAGAACCCCACTAATTTTCTTCAGGTAGCTTTAGGTGCACACTGTGCAGAGAACGCATTACACTAACTTGTAAATACTGTAGCTGCCTGCGGCACTGTACTAATAGGATCAGAAGAACACCACTAATTTTCTTCAGGTAGGTTTAGGTGCACACTGTGCAGAGGACACAGTACACTAACTGTAAATACTGTAGCTGCCTGCCTGTGGTATTAATAGGAGCAGAACAGCAGCAATTGTCTCCAAGTAGCTTTAGGTGCACACTGTGCAGAGGACGCACTACACTAACTGTAAATACTGTAGCTGCCTGACTGTGGTATTAATAGGATCAGAAGAACCCCACTAATTTTCTTCAGGTAGCTTTAGGTGCACACTGTGCAGAGAACGCATTACACTAACTTGTAAATACTGTAGCTGCCTGCGGCACTGTACTAATAGGATCAGAAGAACACCACTAATTTCCTTCAGGTAGATGTAGGTGCACACTGTGCAGAGGACGCACTACACTAACTTGTAAATACTGCAGCTGCCTGCGGTACTGTACTAATAGGATCAGAAGATTACCACTAATTTTCTTCAGATAACTTAGGGTGAACACTGTGCAGAGAACGCGCTAAACTAACTTGTAAATACTGCAGCTGCCTGCGGTACTGTACTAATAGGATTAGAAGAAACCACAAATTTTCTTCAGGTAGCTTTAGGTGCACACTGTGCAGAGGACGCACTACACTAGCGTATAAATACTGCAGCTGCCTGCGGTACTGTACTAATAGGATCAGAAGAACACCACAAAATTTCTTCAGGTAGCTTTAGGTGCACACTGTGCAGAGAACACACTAAACTAACCAGTAAATACTGCAGCTGCCTGCGGTACTGTACTAATAGGATCAGAAGAAAACCACTAATTTTCTTCAGGTAGATTTAGGGCCACACTGTGCAGAGGACGCACTACACTAGCTTATAAATACTGCAGCTGCCTGTGGTACTGTACTAATAGGATCAGAAGAACCCCACTAATTGTCTCCAGGTAGCTTTCGGTGCATACTGTGCAGAGGACGCACTAAACTAACTTGTAAATAATGCAGCTGCCTGCGGTACTGTACTAATAGGATCAGAAGAACACCACTAATTTTCTTCAGGTAGCTTTAGGTGCACACTGTGCAGAGGACGCACTACACTAACTTGTAAATAATGCAGCCACCTGTGGTACTGTACTAATAGGATCAGAAGAACACCACTAAAATTCTTCAGGTAACTTTAGGTGCACACTGTGCACAGAACACACTAAACTAACCTGTAAATACTGCAGCTGCCTGCGGTACAGTACTAATAGGGTCAGAAGAACACCATAAATTTTCTTCAGGTAGCTTTTGGTGCACACTGTGCCGAGGACGAGCTACACTAACCTGTGAATACTGCAGCTGCCTGCGGTACTGTACTAATAGGATCAGAAGAACAATGCTAATTTTCTTTCACGTAGCTTTAGGTGCACACTGTGCAGAGGATGCACTATACTAACTTGTAAATACTACAGCTGCCTGCGGTACTGTACTAATAGGATCCGAAGAACACCACTTCTTTTCTTCAGGTAGCTTTAGGTGCACACTGTGTAGAGGACACAGTACACTAACTTTAAATACTGTAGCTGCTTGCCTATGGTATTAATAGGAGCAGAACAACAACAATTGTCTCCAGGTAGCTTTAGGTGCATACTGTGCCGAGGACGCACTACATTAACTGTAAATACTGTAGCTGCCTTCCTGTGGTATTAATAGGAGCAGAACAACAGCAATTGTATCCAGGTAGCTTTAGGTGCACACTGTGCAGAGGACACACTACACTAACTGTAAATACTGTAGCTGCCTGCCTGTGGTATTAATAGGATCAGAAGAACCCCACTAATTTTCTTCAGGTAGCTTTAGGTGCACACTGTGCAAGGGATGCACTACACTAAATTGTAAATACTGCAGCTGCCTGCAGTACTGTACTAATAGGATCAGAAGAACACCACTAATTTTCTTCAGGTAGCTTTAGGTGCACACTGTGCAGAGGACGCACTAAGCTAACTTGTAAATACTGCAGCTGCCTGCGGTACTGTAATAATATGATCAGAAGAACACCACTAATTTTCTTCAGGTAGCTTTAGTTGCACACTGTGCAGTGAATGCACTACACTAACTTGTAAATACTGCAGCTACCTGCGGTACTGTACTAATAGGATCAGAAGAACACCACTAATTTTCTTCAGGTAGCTTTAGGTGCACACTGTGCAGAGAACACACTAAACTAACCTGTAAATACTGCAGCTGCCTGTGGTACTGTACTAATAGGATCAGAAGAACACCACAAATTTTCTTAAGGTAGATTTAGGTGTACGCTGTGCAGAGGATGAGCTACACTAACTTGTGAATACTGCAGCTGCCTGCAGTACTGTACTAATAGGATCAGAAGAACAACGCTAATTTTCTTCATTTAGCTTTAGGTGCACACTGTGCAGAGGATGCACTACACTAACTTATAAATACTGCAGCTTCCTACGGTACTGTACTAATAGGATCAGAAGAACACCACTAATTTTCTTCAGGTAGCTTTAGGTGCACACTGTGCAGAAAACACACTACATTAAACTGTAAATACTGCAGCTGCCTGTGGTACAGTACTAATAGGATCAGAAGAACACCACAAATTTTCCTCAGGTAGCTTTAGGTGCACACTGTGCAGAGGACCAGCTAAAGTAACTTGTGAATACTGCAGCTGCCTGCGGTACTGTACTAATAGGATCAGAAGAACACCACAAATTTTCTTCAGGTAGCTTTAGGTGCACACTGTGCAGAGGACGCACTACACTAACTTGTAAATACTGCAGCTGCCTGCAGTTTTGCATTAATAGGATCAGAAGAACACCACTAATTTTCTTCAGGTAGCTTTAAGTGCACACTGTGCAGAGGATGCACTAAACTAACTTGTAAATACTGTAGCTGCCTACGGTACTGTACTAATATGATCAGAAGAACACCACTAATTTTCTTCAGGTAGCTTTAGGTGCACACTGTGCAGTGAATGCACTACACTAACTTGTAAATACTGCAGCTACCTGCGGTACTGTACTAATAGGATCAGAAGAACACCACTAATTTTCTTCAGGTAGCTTTAGGTGCACACTGTGCAGAGAACACACTAAACTAACCTGTAAATACTGCAGCTGCCTGTGGTACTGTACTAATAGGATCAGAAGAACACCACAAATTTTCTTAAGGTAGATTTAGGTGTACGCTGTGCAGAGGATGAGCTACACTAACTTGTGAATACTGCAGCTGCCTGCAGTACTGTACTAATAGGATCAGAAGAACAACGCTAATTTTCTTCAGGTAGCTTTAGGTGCACACTGTGCAGAGGATGCACTACTCTAACTTGTATATACTGTAGCTTCCTGCGGCACTGTACTAATAGGATCAGAAGAACACCACTAATTTTCTTCAGGTAGATTTAGGTGCACACTGTGCAGAGGATGCACTACACTAACTTATAAATGCTGCAGCTGCCTACGGTACTGTACTAATAGGATCAGAAGAACACCACTAATTTTCTTCAGGTAGCTTTAGGTGCACACTGTGCAGAAAACACACTAAATTAAACTGTAAATACTGCAGCTGCCTGTGGTACAATACTAATAGGATCAGAAGAACACCACAAATTTTCTTCAGGTAGCTTTAGGTGCACACTGTGCAGAGGACCAGCTACAGTAACTTGTGAATACTGCAGCTGCCTGCGGTACTGTACTAATAGGATCAGAAGAACACCACAAATTTCCTTCAGGTAGCTTTAGGTGCACACTGTGCAGAGGACGCACTACACTAACTTGTAAATACTGCAGCTGCCTGCAGTTTTGCATTAATAGGATCAGAAGAACACCACTAATTTTCTTCAGGTAGCTTTAGGTGCACACTGTGCAGAGGATGCACTAAACTAACTTGTAAATACTGTAG
This sequence comes from Lithobates clamitans, assembly GCA_037952925.1. Lineage (NCBI taxonomy): Eukaryota > Metazoa > Chordata > Amphibia > Anura > Ranidae > Lithobates > Lithobates clamitans. Next base: position 620,171 of record JBBGZY010000458.1, on the reverse strand, counting down.
CTGCCTGCGGTACTGTACTAATAGGATCAGAAGAACACCACTAATTTTCTTCAGGTAGCTTTAGGTGCACACTGTGCAGAGGACGCACTAAACTAACTTGTAAATACTGCAGCTGCCTGCGGTACTGTACTAATATGATCAGAAGAACACCACTAATTTCCTTCAGGTAGATGTAGGTGCACACTGTGCAGAGGACGCACTACACTAACTTGTAAATACTGCAGCTGCCTGCAGTTTTGCATTAATAGGATCAGAAGAACACCACTAATTTTCTTCAGGTAGCTTTAGGTGCACACTGTGCAGAGGATGCACTAAACTAACTTGTAAATACTGTAGCTGCCTGCGGTACTGTACTAATAGGATCAGAAGAACACCACTAAATTTCTTCAGGTAACTTTAGGTGCACACTGTGCAGAGAACACACTAAAATAACCTGTAAATACTGCAGCTGCCTGCGGTACTGTACTAATACGATCAGAAGAACACCACTAAATTTCTTCAGGTAGCTTTAGGTGCACATTGTGCAGAGAACACACTAGACTAACCTATAAATACTGCAGCTGCCTGCGGTACTGTACTAATAGGATCAGAAGAACACCACTAATTTTCTTCAGGTAGCTTTAGGTGCACACTGTGCAGAAAACACACTAAATTAAACTGTAAATACTGCAGCTGCCTGTGGTACAGTACTAATAGGATCAGAAGAACAACGCTAATTTTCTTCAGGTAGCTTTAGGTGCACACTGTGCAAAGGACCAGCTACAGTAACTTGTGAATACTGCAGCTGCCTGCGGTACTGTACTAATAGGATCAGAAGAACACCACAAATTTTCTTCAGGTAGCTTTAGGTGCACACTGTGCAGAGGATGCACTACACTAACTTGTAAATACTGCAGCTGCCTGCAGTTTTGCATTAATAGGATCAGAAGAACACCACTAATTTTCTTCAGGTAGCTTTAGGTGCACACTGTGCAGAGGATGCACTAAACTAACTTGTAAATACTATAGCTGCCTGCGGTACTGTACTAATAGGATCAGAAGAACACCACTAAATTTCTTCAGGTAGCTTTAGGTGCACACTGTGCAGAGAACACACTAAACTAACCTGTAAATACTGCAGCTGCCTGCAGTACTGTACTAATAGGATCAGAAGAACAACGCTAATTTTCTTCAGGTTAGCTTTAGGTGCACACTGTGCAGAGGATGCACTACTCTGACTTGTAAATACTGTAGCTGCCTGCGGCACTGTACTAATAGGATCAGAAGAACACCACTAATTTTCTTCAGGTAGCTTTAGGTGCACACTGTGCAGAAAACACACTAAATTAAACTGTAAATACTGCAGCTGCCTGTGGTACAGTACTAATAGGATCAGAAGAACACCACAAATTTTCTTCAGGTAGCTTTAGGTGCACACTGTGCAGAGGACCAGCTACAGTAACTTGTGAATACTGCAGCTGCCTGCGGTACTGTACTAATAGGATCAGAAGAACACCACAAATTTTCTTCAGGTAGCTTTAGGTGCACACTGTGCAGAGGACGCACTACACTAACTTGTAATCACTGCAGCTGCCTGCAGTTTTGCATTAATAGGATCAGAAGAACACCACTAATTTTCTTCAGGTAGCTTTAGGTGCACACTGTGCAGAGGATGCACTAAACTAACTTGTAAATACTGTAGCTGCCTGCGGTACTGTACTAATAGGATCAGAAGAACACCACTAATTTTCTTCAGGTAGCTTTAGGTGCACACTGTGCAGAGGACGCACTAAACTAACTTGTAAATACTGCAGCTGCCTGCGGTACTGTACTAATATGATCAGAAGAACACCACTAATTTTCTTCAGGTAGCTTTAGGTGCTCACTGTGCAAAGGACGCACTACACTAACTTGTAAATACTGCAGCTGCCTGCGGTACTGTACTAATAGGATCAGAAGAACACCACTAAATTTCTTCAGGTAACTTTAGGTGCACACTGTGCAGAGAGCACACTAAAATAACCTGTAAATACTGCAGCTGCCTGCAGTACTGTACTAATACGATCAGAAGAACACCACTAAATTTCTTCAGGTAGCTTTAGGTGCACATTGTGCAGAGAACACACTAGACTAACCTATAAATACTGCAGCTGCCTGCGGTACTGTACTAATAGGATCAGAAGAACACCACTAATTTTCTTCAGGTAGCTTTAGGGGCACACTGTGCAGAGGACGCACTACACTAGCTTGTAAATACTGCAGCTGCCTGCGGTACTGTACTAATAGGATAAGAAGAACCCCACAAATTTTCTTCAGGTAGCTTTAAGTGCACACTGTGCAGAGAATACACTAAACTAACCTGTAAATACTGCAGCTGCCTGCGGTACTGTACTAATAGGATCAGAAGAACAATGCTAATTTTCTTCAGGTAGCTTTAAATGCACACTGTGCAGAGGACGCACTACACTAACTTGTAAATACTACAGCTTCCTGCAGAACTGTACTAATAGGATCAGAATAACACCACTAATTTTCTTTAGGTATCTTTAGGTGCACACTGTGCAGAGGATGCACTACACTAACTGTAAATACTGTAGCTTCCTGCCTGTGGTATTAATAGGGTCAGAAGAACCCCACTAATTTTCTTCAGGTAGCTTTAGGTGCAAACTGTGCAGGGGATGCACTACACTAAATTGTAAATACAGCAGCTGCCTGCAGTACTGTACTAATAGGATCAGAAGAACAATGCTAATTTTCTTCAGGTAGCTTTAGATGCACACTGTGCAGAGGACGCACCACACTAACTTGTAAATACTACAGCTGCCTGCGGTACTGTACTAATAGGAACCCGAAGAACACCACTTATTTTCTTCAAGTAGCTTTAGGTGCACACTGTGCAGAGAACACAGTACACTAACTGTAAATACTGTAGCATCTTGCCTGTGGTATTAATAGGAGCAGAACAACAGCAATTGTCTCCAGGTAGATTTAGGGGCATACTGTGCAGAGGACGCACTACACTAACTGTAATTACTGTAGCTGCCTGCATGTGGTATTATTGGATCAGAAGAACACCACCAATTTCTTCAGGTAGCTTTTGGTGCACACTGTGCAGAGGACATAGTACACTAACTGTATATACTGTAGCTGCTTGCCTGTGGTATTAATAGGAGCAGAACAACAGCAATTGTCTCCATGTAGATTTAGGTGCACACTGTGCAGAGGACGCACTACACTAACTGTAAATACTGTAGCTGCCTGCCTGTGGTATTAATAGGATCAGAAGAACCCCACTAATTTTCTTCAGGTAGCTTTAGGTGCACACTATGCAGAGAACGTGCTAAACTAACTTGTAAATACTGCAGCTGCCTGCGGTACTGTACTAATAGGATCAGAAGAACACCACAAATTTTCTTCAGGTAGCTTTAGGTGCACACTGTACAGAGGACGCACTACACTAAGTTGTAAATACTGCAGCTGCCTGCGGTACTGTACTAATAGGATCAGAAGAACACCACAAAACTTCTTCAGGTAGCTTTAGGTGCACACTGTGCAGAGAACAAACTAAACTAACCTGTAAATACTGCAGCTGCCTGCGGTACTGTACTAATAGGATCAGAAGAACACCACAAATTTTCTTCAGGTAGCTTTAGGTGCACACTGTGCAGAGGATGAGCTACACTAACTTGCAAATACTGCAGCTGCCTGCGGTACTGTACTAATAGGATCAGAAGAACACTACTCATTTTCTTCAGGTAGCTTTAGGTGCACACTGTGCAGAGGACGCACTAAACTAACTTGTAAATAATGCAGCTGCCTGCGGTACTGTACTAATATGATCAGCAGAACACCACTAATTTTCTTCAGGTAGCTTTAGGTGCACACTGTGTAGAGGACGCACTACACTAAGTTGTAAATACTGCAGCTGCCTGCGGTACTGTACTAATAGGATCAGAAGAACACCACAAATTTTCTTCAGGTAGCTTTAGGTGCACACTGTGCAGAGGACGAGCTACACTAACTTGTGAATAGTGCAGCTGCCTGCGGTACTGTACTAATAGGATCAGAAGAACAATGCTAATTTTCTTCAGGTAGCTTTAGGTGCACACTGTGCAGAGGATGCACTACACTAACTTGCAATTACTACAGCTGCCTGCGGTACTGTACTAATAGGATCAGAATAACACCACTTATTTTCTTCAGGTAGCTTTAGGCGCACACTGTGCAGAGAACGCACCATGCTAACTTGTAAATACTGCAGCTGCCTGCGGTACTGTACTAATTGGATTAGTATAACACCACTAAAATTGTTTAGGTAGCTTTAGGTGCACCCTGTGCAGAGGACGCACTATACTAACTTGTAAATACTGCAGCTGCCTGTGGTACTGTACTAATATGACCAGAAGAACACCACTAATTTTCTTCAGGTAGCTTTACGTGAACACTGTGCAGAGGACGCTTTACACTAACTTGTAAATACTACAGCTGCCTGTGCAAGCCAAACAGCCATCTTTAGAAATCGGAAGTGATGTTTTTTTAATTTTCGGTGGCCATGGAGCTTGCTCATTAGGGGTGATCCTCTTACTCTATAAATACGCAGTGACTGCATTGGACAGATGAAACTTGAGATGAAACTGGTTGGGTTTAGCTCTGCTGATGCCACTGCGATATTTGATCTTACTTACATGCCTTTTAATGCCTTCTCAAATGTGAGTGACCATTTTACTTATTTCAATAAAATGCCTTTTATATACAGTAAATGGAATCACACTATGTAACCCAATTGTTTTCCTTTTACCATATATATTACTGGGAGAATCCGTTCTTGATGTTTGGTCACTGTTTCCTTGCTAGATACCCATTGATATTATACATTGTGAATGACCCCTGCCTGATTGGTCTACATCAGAAACCGTGTATGCTGATTTTCTTCCCTGGGTGTGTTGCACCACAAGCTCTGTTGACTCATCAGGTGTATGCCTAGTTTGGTTCAACTTGTCTGGTAATCCTCTTTAATCCTCTTTCCTTTTGGTGGTGGATAATCAACAGACAACTAGTTCACAGATTTATCTCGCAAGTCCTTTATATAGTGGAGTCACTTTAGGGACTTTCACTCTAATATATATATATATATATATATATATATATATATATATACACACAGTGCCTTGAAAAAGTATTCATACCCCTTGACATTTTCCACATTTTGTCATGTTACAACCAAAAACGTGAATGTATTTTATTGGGATTTTATGTGATAGACCAACACAAAGTGGCACATAATTGAGAAGTGGAAGGAAAATGATAAATGATTTTCAACATTTTTTACAAATAAATATATGAAAAGTGTGGCTTGCATTTGTATTCAGCCCCCTTTACTCTGATACCCCCAACTAAAATCTAGTGGAACCAATTGCCTTCAGAAGTCACCTAATTAGTAAATAGAGTACACCTGTGTGTAATTTTAATCTCAGTATAAATACAGATGTTCTGTGAAGCCCTCAGAGGTTTGTTAGAGAACTTTAGTGAACAAACAGCATCATGAAGGCCAAGGAACACACCAGGCAGGTCATGGATAAAGTTGTGGAGTTTTAAAGCAGGGTTAGGTTATAAAAAAAATATCCCAAGCTTTGAACATCTCACGGAGCTCTGTTCAATCCATCACCCGAAAATAGAAAGAGTATGGTACAACCGTAAACTTACCAAGACATGGCCGTCCACCTAAACTTACAGGCCGGGCAAGGAGAGCATTCATCAGAGAAGAGCCAAGAGGTCCATGGTAACTCTGGAGGAGCTGCAGAGATCCACAGCTCAGGTGGGAGAATCTGTCCACAGGACAACTATTAGTCGTGCAATCCACAAATCTGGCCTTTATGGAAGAGTGACAAGAGGAAAGACATTGTTGAAGTAAAGCCATAAGAAGCCCCATTTGCAGTTTGTAAGAAGCCATGTGGGGGACACAGAAAACATGTGGAGGAAGGTGCTCTGGTCAGATGAGACCAAAATTGAGCTTTTTGGCCTAAAAGCAAAACACTATGTGTGGTGGAAAACTAACACTGCACATCACCCTGAACACACCATCCCCACTGTGAAACATGGTGGTGGCAGCATCATGTTGTGGGGATGCTTTTTTTCAGCAGGGGCAGGGAAGCTGGTCAGAGTTGATGGGAAGGTGGATGGAGCCAAATACAGAGCAATCTTAGAAGAAAACCTATTAGAGTCTGCAAAAGACTTGAGACTGGGGCGGAGGTTCAGCTTCCCGCAGGACAACTACCCTAAACATACAGCCAGAGCTACAATGGAATGGTTTAGATCAAAGCATATTCATGTGTTAGAATGGCCCAGTCAAAGTTCAGACCTCAATCCAATTGAGAATCTGTGGCAAGACTTGAAAATTGCTGTCACAGACGCTCCCCATCCCATCTGACAGAGCTTGAGCAATTTTGCAAAGAAGAATGGGCAAAAATGTCCCTCTCTAGATGTGCAAAGCTGGTAGAGACATCCCCAAAAAGACTTTCAGCGGTAATTGCAGCAAGAGGTGGTTCTACAAAGTATTGATTCAGGGGGGCTGAATACAAACGTACCCCACACTTTTCACATATTTATTTGTAAAAAGTTTTGAAAACCATTTATCATTTTCCTTCCACTTCACAATTACGCGCCACTTTGTGTTGGTCTATCACATAAAATCCCAATAAAATACATTTATGTTTTGGGTTGTAACATGACAAAATGTGGAAAATTTCAAGGGGTGTGAATACTTTTTCAAGGCACTGTATATGTGTGTGTGTGTAATATATATATATATATATATATATATATATATATATATATATATATATATATATATATATATATATGCACTGTTGGTTTATGTAAACATCATAATTATTATTGTTTGTATATTAGAGTAATATTGTATGTATTTTATCATGATTTATGCACATCAGTAATGGTTTGTTACTAGTTTGATCCCGTCAGGGGAATCTCACTTTCACCTTCACTTTTAGCGCTGCACTTTCATATTTGTTCACATATTCACAGATTTCTTTTGTGCTGGCTTATCACTTTAAGACAGCGCAGTTTTTTTTCTTTTTTTTTCCACATACGGTCAGTGAAGATGAACCCATGCACTTGGGCTTCATGCGTCTCTCTGCTCTCTCCCTTTAGGGGGAGGGAGAGATTGTGCCTTTATTGTGGCCAGGCAGGTCACTTTTTGAAGTCTTGTCCTACCCTTTCAGGGAACGCCCGAACTTTGAGGTCCTGTCACGGACAGACCTTAGGTGGCTTTATTTCATCCCCAGTTATCCAAAAGGATAAGCCCCTGGTTTCGATCACCCTTTCTTGGGCTGAGTAGTCCATCTAGATACAGGCTCTAATCGACTCTGGGGTTGCAGGCCTGTTCATTGATGCTGCCTTTGTATCGAAGCACTCGATTCCGCTGCAGCTGCGTGACACTCCACTTGCCATTGAGGCTCTTGATGGGAAACCCCTACAGCCTGCCCATGTGACTCATGAGACGGTTCCGTTGTCCATCGCCTTATAGGCTCTTCACCATGAGATAATCCAATTCCAAGTCATTTACTCACCTAAGTTTCCGCTGGTTATTGGTTATCAGAGGTACAACAGAGGCACAACCTTTTTTGATTGGCTCCATGCTGAGGTTCTTTCCTGGTCACCACAAAGCAGTGAGGCATGCTTCCAGAAGGTAGCCAAGGTCCGGTGCACCTCTTCACTCTCCTCCCTGCTGAAGGAGTACCGCAATTTTAGCAATGTCTTTGACAAAGGTCAAGCCGGTAGTTTGCCTCCACATGGGCCGCGTGATTGTGCAATTGACTTTCAACCTGGTGCCATACCCCCTCATGGCTGGGTTAACCCTTTTTCGGTCTTGGAGGATAAGGCCATTGAGGAGTATGTTGCAGACGCACTTTCTCGAGGTTTCATCTGCAAATCCTTGTCCCCTGCTGGTGCTGGTTTCTTCTTCTATAGAAGAAGAGTGATTAACTGAGACCTTGTATTGATTATAGGGGTCTCAATCGTATTATGATTAAGAATGCCTATCCACCTTAAACATATCTGAAGTGAAGAATAGGGTCACCCAGGCTATGATACATAGCAAAATTGAAGCCACAATTCTGGATAAAATCCCCCAACATCTCAAAATCTGGCACCCATGGATAGACCATTTTTTACCTCCTGATTTTGACAAACACCTCCTAGAACCTTAATCCCCCTTGGCTCCCTAGTGAAATGGACAAAAATTGTTGATGGCCCAGGCAGACCACTTGACCATCTTTTCTCTAGTCTATTTTCTCCCTTTCTTCTTTTCCTTACCTCTTGTTGTCACCCTCCCCTTCTCCCAAACCTCCTCTTAACCCAATATTCACCACTGGTAACGTAACTTACTATTATACGTTGTTTATTTGGTATCATGATTTCCTCCTCACAGACTACCAACTCTAACGAATCTGCCTGTGTTAATGGGACATCGGCCCCCTCCAATATAGCAATCTATGATATCAACCAGACTGTATAAGACATCCTTGCTGACCTAAACTATGTATCACCTCTCTCAATATGTCTCCGTTATACAGATTCACCAAAATGTACTCCTGTTCATTGTACTTTCTCTATGTTAAACTGTAATTGTCAGTAATTGTTATCTGATTGTTACCAATAAAAATGAAAAGGATGCCTATCCGATTCCATTGATTATGGAGTTATTTGACCGCCTCAAGGAAGCAACGCTTTTCATGAAGCTTAATTTGAGAGGGGCATACAATCTCATGAGGATTAAGGAGAGTGGAAAACTGCATTTAATACCAGAACAGGCCATTATGAGTACCTCATAATGCCTTTTGGCCTTTGTAATGGCCTGGCAGTTTTCCAGGAATTCATCCTGATCCTACGCTACCTTTTATCCTTGAGGTTGATGCTCAAGGATGGTTGATGGTTCTGAGACTGAAGTTGGCGCCGTTCTGCCTCAACATCTTACCTCTGAGAGTTGCATCCTTGTGGCTACTTTTCCAAGAAATTATTACCTGCGGAGTGCAATACGAGAGTGTTGACAGAGAGCTGTTGGCAATCATTTTAGCCCTGAAAGAATGGAGACATCTCCTCGAAGGTACCACTGTGCCGGTTCTGATTCTTACTGACCATAAGAATCTCACATGTCTGAATGTCACTTGTCTGAGGCTAAACGCCTCTCTCCCAGAAGGGCGCGATGGGCTCTTGTCAAGTTTCAATTACATTGTCTCATTCTTACCCGGTACTAAGAATGTTGGTTCTGGTTCCTGTGATTCCTTCTCGTATTCTGGCTACAGTTCGCACCAGTCTCACTTCTCCTTTGGGTGACAAAATTCTTCCTGCTCAGGTCCATGCTCCTGCTTAGAAACCTTGTGACTGCTGTTTTGTCCCAGAGAGTCTCCTTACTGCTGTGCTCCAGACTTGCCATTCTCCCAAGGCTGCTGACCACCCTGGGAAGAATCCAACTCTTTTGGACCATTTACCAACAATTCTGGTGGCCTAGTCTACGTGCTGATGTAACCACCTTCGTAGCTGCCTGTTCCGTGTGTGCTCAGAGTAAAACTCCACAACATCTTCCAGTGGGCCTCCTACAACCCATACCCAATGGAGAGAGGCCCTGGACCCACCTGTCTATGGATTTCATTGTGGAGTTACCCAACTCCCAGGGCAACACAGTTATCCTTATGGTGGTTGACCGGTTCTCAAAAATGTCTTTGTATTCCACTTAAGAAGTTGCCCACTTCTAAGGAACTGGCTTCCATTTTTGCTCAGGGGGATCTTTCGCTTACGTGGGCTACCCAAGGTGATTTTCTCGGACAGGGGTAGTCAGTTTGTGTCCTGTTCTGGCGAGCCTTTTGTGCACAGTTAAGAATTCAGCTTGCTTTTTCCTCTGCATTTTACCCACAGTCTAATGGGGCCGCAGAACAAGCCAATCAGTCCTTGGAGCAATTCCTACGCTGCTATATTTCTGACCATCATAACAACTGGTCAGACCTGTTACAGTGGGCAGAGTTTGTGCCTTGGATTCTGCTTCCCAATTGTCCCCGCTTATGGCGAACTATGGCTTCCAACCTTCCATGTTGCCTGACTCATTTGTTCTGCAGAGTATTTCTGCGTTAGAGGAGCATCTCTGTGGTCTTTGTTCCACTTGATCACAAGTCCAGGAGGCTTTGCAAAATGCTAAGGATAGGTACAGACTCCATGCTGACCACAGATGCCTGCCTGCGCCTTCCTACCAGGTTGGGGACAGGGTCTAGCTGTCATCTAGCAAACCAGTGGCTTACGCATTAGACTTTCCTTTTAATATGCGCATTTCAAATGTATTTCATATCTCCTTATTAAAACCTTTGGTCTGCAACCGCTTTACCACCTCTGTGTCACGTCCTCACCCTGTAGAGGTTGATAACCATGGAGTATGAAGTATGTACTGTACTTCAGGAGTATGAAGTATAGTCCATTGCTGACTCCCATAGGTTTCGTGGGTGCATACAGTACCTGGTGCATTGGAAGGGGTACGGTCCGGAGGAACGCTCTTGGGTCTCATCATCGGACATACATGCCCTTTTCCTCCTCTGTGATTTCCATAGATGTTTTCCCCTCAAGCCTTGTGGTCCTCCGAGGGGGAGGGGTCATTGAGGAGGGGGTACTGTCAGGGCTGGGCTCAGCCCTTCCTTCTCTGAGCTGGCAGCTCAGCTGTCGGCTAATTGCCAGCTCCTATCTCTCCACAGTTACTCAGCTGTTGATGATATCCTGCTCGTCAGTCCTGCCTACTTAAGCCGTCCATCCTGACATCCCTTCTGGCACCAGATCCTGCTCGCTGTTTTACTATACTCATCTCTGGCTCTCTGACATTTGGCATGTCTGACTATACGTTCCAGTTCCTGAACTCTGGCTATGTTTTGGCTATGTTTTGACTACATTTGTTCTATTTACTTTTATTATTAAGTGTGATTTAACTGTACTTCTGTCTCTATCTGATTTCATGGTTTCTGACTGTCGAGTATATAAATATGTTTGGGATACTACTAAACCTAGAGTCCCTAGAGCAGTATTACTGCGGAACAAATTACATGGAGGCTTGGGGGTCCCTAATTTTCTGAGATACTTTCAAGCTGCTCTACTGGCCCAGATTACACTCTATCACGTTACATCTGAAACGCTGCTATGGGTTGCTCTTGGGGTGGTTGATCTCTATCCAATATCAGTAACTAATATGCTTTGGATGACACATACAGATCGTGGGCCTATAACTAACCCAGTAACGCAGTATTCATCTACACTTTGGGACATACTCCGCTGTTCATTTAGGCTCATGTCCCCTCACAGTCCACTCCTTTCTTTTCTAAACCATCCAGCTTTCTATCCAGCCAATTCTAGCCCAGCCTGATTTCGACTTTGGCAAGACCTGGGCTTGACCCGTATATGTGACTTAGTGATGAATACTGACTTGAAAACATTTGCAGCATTATGAGAACAGGTCCATATTCTGCTTAGGGAATATTTTCATTATCTTCAGATTGCACACTTTTTTAGGTCCATCATATGGACATGCTCTTCTCTCACTAGCCAGTCCCTCTATGAAGGTATATGTAACTTCGATCCACATGCCCCTGGTATTATATCACACCTATATAGCCATCTCACGTCCCCTTTGTCTAAACTGCCATCCTATACAGCTCAGTGGGCCAGAGACCTTGAGATTGACCTAGTATTGGAGGATTGGGATGCCATCTGGGTCACCACAAAATCCTCTACTCAAAAAATTTTAGCCCTTGAAACAAATTATAAGGTCCTCATGCGCTGGTATTTGGTCTGGTAAGGATTGACAAATTTTTGTCTGGGTACTCCCCTTTGTGTTTCCGTGAGTGTGATCAAGAAGGTACTCACATATCTGGTGGGAATGCACCATTATGCATCAAATTTGAACTGAAATTTTCCAAATGGCCTCCACTGGTTAACTTCACGCTTGATCCTGACCCATCACTGGCATTACTGAATCACAATACTCTAGCCTGTACTAAACCCCAGTTCTGCTTCATATTACAATTCATGTTGGTGGCTAAACAAACCATAGCGCGTGCCTGTTAGTCCCCCTCTCTTTCCGCCATTGAAACTAAACATAGGGTCACCCGGGCTATGATCCATAGCAAAATCGAAGCAACTATTCAGGATAGTATTCCTAAACACCTCAATCTGGCAACCATGGGTGGACCATTTTATTCCCCCAGGCTTTGATGAGTCCCTCCTGATACACTGAGACAAGATCTTTCACGACTACCATAACCAGTACCTTGGGCTGGCCCAGAGCAGTTGACCTCCCTTCTTTTCTCCTTGCTTCTTTTCTCCACCCTCTTTATTCTTCTTTTTTTTTCCTGTCTTTATCTTTCCTCTTCTTCAAACACTTAAGAAATGTGATTCTTTTTTTTTTTTTTTGCGGTTTCCTCTCTATACACTTTCTACCTACCAGTTTTGTATACGTTAGTAATAGTTCCAATATTGGTTCCTCAGTTGTTTGATCCAATATGCTTGGAAGGTCATGTGCCTTTCATTTATCACACGTGATGTATAATTAATGTGCCTTTAGATCTGATATATTGTTGAGCTTTGTACCCGCATGTATGCATTTTGTTCGATCAATATTGGAATCAGATTTGTACTTTTTCCAAAACAATAAAAAGTTTGAAAAGAAAAATAACTTTTTCTCATATGGCAACAGATTTATGGCGAGAAACTATATGCATTCTGGATGGACATAGGGGCCAAGGATGCCACAATACACATGAAGGTAACACATGCTCAACACTGATCTTGTGCTTGCATTTTATTAAATAGGTATATATCCTTGCACTCTACTGAGCTGAAATGTATTGTTTTACCTTATGTGTAATATAAACCTTATACATATTTTCCCTGTAAATGTCTTTTATGTGGCCTATCCACACCAAAGACTTCCATTTATTTTTTCATCCATAGTGGTGTGCCTAGCTAATGTGCTACTAACATGTGAGGTGTGTACTATGTACTAAATTGGTCCATCTATATGTTGATATGATGTACTTGTACTTAATTTCCATCACCATACATGTGGACCTGTGATTGGTACACAATATAATATTTAAGTAGCATTTTGACTTGGATGACCCCAGACCCTTGGTCATTTAGGTGAGCTTATATTATGATCATTCTGTTGGATTATTTAATACAGAGGATGTTATGAAGATATTTTTTGTTTTTAGAATGTGGGTCCCCCTGTTGCCAGCTGTAGCTGTCCTGATTGTGGTGTCCTGGACCCCTATGTCTACCCTGGATACATATAGTTTCTCACCAAAAAACTGTTGCCATGTGAGAAAATTATTTTTGATTATAGGTTTCTATACATATATAACTAATGAAATCTAATTTGTTGTCTATTTTCCATTTGTATCTAGGGAACATACTTCATACCATCTTGCCCTAATAAAGCTGCTCTTCCTGTGAATGCTTTGACACATACTGTAGGAATGGAATGCTTTAATCTACTATGATATTATACATTAGCTTGTGAAGACTCATCTAGTGACAGTACAGGTGAGTTTAGGTCTCTTGCATTCTTGGCGTTCACTTGCATTATTGTTATACGTTTTTACTTTTATATTGACCCAATGGGGTCTTTTTTAAGATATACGTATAAATAAATATATGATTTCATAACCTACTTGACTTTGTTCACTGTCTCACTATGTGCCTGAAAAGTCCTCTTTTTTTCCTTGTCAAAAGAAGTTTATTGAGTATACAATATTATAAAGATACATAAAGTAAGTTTACAAGGATCTATAAAGTAAGCTCATTGTTTTACAGTAGGGTTTATATAGGTAAATATCATGAAATTTCAAATATTAAACATTGGGTTCACGTAAACCTAAATTAAAGATATATATCATTTCCTTAGTCACTTTTGTAGGTATTTAAATGATTTATACCTACTATACATATTGTTTACAGGTAGAGTGTATATAGGTCAAATAAATTCTGATAATGAGCTTTAATCGTAAGGTGGAGAAAAGGAAAGAGAAAGAAGAAAAAGGGTAGAAAGGTAGAGGTATGGTCCACAAGGTTGTCCCGCTCGTCAGTTTATTATTCTTTTTAGTTCTCTTTGAAGCCTTAGAATGGGTGTCTCTGTAAGTCATTTAATCTGTTACCATGGCAACAGGACAGAGTCATTGAAGTTTGACAGGAACTGTTGTTTTATCCAAGGATGCCAAAGTTTTTAAAATTTTGGAATTTGATTTTGATCGATGGCTACCATCTTAGCATGGGACATTGTATTATTCATTCTGTGAATTGTTTCTGCTAGTACCAATGTAGGAGATTTCCATGCCTTGGCCACTGTTTGTTTTGCATCCGTTATTAGTTGGATCATAAGTTTGAATTGAGAGAGTGTTAACCATTCCGGTTTTAGATTAAGTAAAGTTATATATGGATCTGGTTGTATTATTTTTTTAAATATTTTAGATGCAATCACGAAGACTTCCTTCCAGAAGGTTTGGATTACTGGGCACGTCCACCATGTGTGTAAATGTGTGCCTATTTCTGGGAATCCTCGAAAACAAAGAGCTGGGGTATTAGGTGAATATTTTGCCACTCTAGCGGGTACAAGGTACCAGCGAGTTAGGACTTTATAATTTGTCTCCAGTGCTAAGATGTTGGGTGAAGATGACTTAGATGTGAGCCATATGTTAGACCAGTCCGTGTCTTCTAAAGTTCGTCCCAGGTCCTCCTCCCACCTCTGAACGTAAGAGGGTCTATTAAGATTTGCTACTCCATGTAATTGATTATAAAGTGATGAAATTGTACCTTTAGCAAATGGATCTTTTGTACAGATTGATTCAAAAATGGATAATTGGGATAATGGTGTATCCCCCTTTAGGAATGGAGTATAGAAATTTTTGATTTGGAGATATCTAAATATCTCAGAGTTTGGTAGATCATATTTTTCTCTAAGCGATGGGAATGAAAGGAATGATTTAGATGCTATGAAGTCATTTAGTGTCTGAATGCCTGATGTTGTCCAAACTTTAAAAGAATTTGGGTAGATCCATGCCGGATAAAAGGCCGGATTTCTGATAAAAGAAAGGAGACGATTGTGTGGAGATTGTAACTGATATTTGGTTTTTAGTTTATCCCAGAGGGATAAGAAGTGTTTAGTTATGGGATTATGAATTTTAAAGCGGTCTTTAGGATCAAGCCATAACAAGTTTGATATTAATAGAGGGTCATTTTCTGAAGCCTCTATAAATACCCATAATGGGATTTCCTGTTTTGCATGGTATTTGGACAGACTGGCCAAATGTGCTGCTCTGTAGTAGTTAGTAAAATTAGGGTATCCCAGGCCTCCTTTATTTTTGGGATGTAGTGTGTGTATAGGTATACATGGTTTAGAAGAGCCCCATATAAACGAAGTTGCTATTTTTTGTACTATTCTCAAAAAATAGGAAGGAATTGGAATAGGGAGGACTCTGAATAGATAAAGCAATTTGGGTAGAATAGTCATTTTGATTGCATTAATCTTCCCTAGCCAGGATAAAGGAAGTTGCGACCATTGTTTTATTAGATTTGTGATCTGTCTTAATACAGGAGGATAATTGGTTGAGAATAAGTCAGAATGAGATGCTGTTAAATGAATTCCAAGATATGGGATTGATTTTTCTGCCCATGTGAATGGGAGTGCAGCCCTAGCCGGGATCAATTCCATGTTTGTGAGTGAAATATTAAGCACTAGGCATTTCTTAGGATTAATCATAAGGCCGGATAGGGCTGCAAATCCATCAAGAGCTGGTATTAAGTTAGGACCAGAGACCTGTGGTGATGATAGAAAAAGTAATATATCGTCTGCAAATATACATAATTTGTGTGTAATACCTCCTACTTCAATGCCAGTTATAGTTTGGTTTGTTCTGATGTATTGGGCCATGGGTTCGAGTATAAGGGCAAATAATAAGGGAGATAATGGGCAACCCTGTTGGGTACCTCTTTCGATATTAAAGGCATCAGATTTGTATCCAGCATATTTTATATAGGCTTTGGGTTTATTATATAATGCTTTGATCCATGTTAAAAAGTGGGGTCCAAAACCCCATTTTTGTAATGAATATTGCATATATTGCCAGGATACTGTGTCAAATGCCCTCTTAATATCGAGAGATAGAAAACAAAGGGATTTTCCGTTTTTCAGCAATATGTGCCAATAACACTGCCCTGCGTATATATTATCGCCTGCCTGTCTATTTGGCATTAAGCCTACTTGATCTCTATGTATTAATTTTCCTATAATGCTATTGAGGCGTTTTGCTATTATTTTTGCTAATAATTTAATATCAAGGTTTACCAGAGAGATAGGCCGATAATTCACACAGGAAGTATCATCAGAAAGGGGTTTTGGGATCATACAAACAATTGCCATTAGTGTTTCTTGCCGAAAAGAATGTCCATCTAGAAGTTTGGTAAAAGTTTCAGTGAGAATGGGAGAGAGTATTTCTGAGAATGTTTTATAGTATAAAGCCGAGTAGCCGTCTGGGCCTGGTCTTTTGTTAAGTTTTAGGTCTTTTATGGCGTTAGCAACTTCATCTATAGTTATAGGCTCATCCAAACTGCTTTTTTGATTCTGAGATAACTCAGGTAAGGTTATTTTTGAGAAGAAGGATTCAGCCTCTGTAGGATTAAATTCATTGTTTGTCTTGTATAAAGTTGCGAGATGTGAGTAAAATTTATGGACTATTTTAACTGGATTACAAGTATAAACATTTTTTGATAATTTCAAACGTATTGGTTTGAAAGATTTGTTAGTTGAATCTAATGCCCGAGCCAAATATGTACCTGGTTTGTTTGTATTCATGTAGAAATTGTGTTTGGAGCGTTTGAGGGATTTATCAACTGACTCAGTGAGAAATAGATCGTATTCCAATCTAGATTTTTCCAGATGAGATTTTGTACTCTGAGATGGATTATCTTGGAATGATATGTAGGCTGCATTAAAATTGAGTTCTAGTTTTTTTGCTAGATTTTTGCGTTCCCGTTTAAATAGTGCCATTTGTCTTTGTATTGTACCACGCAAGACAGGCTTATGAGCTTCCCACAGTGTTATTGGGGAGATGTCTGTTGTATTATTAATTGATATGTATTCCTTTAAAGCTTGTTCAATGGCCCTCTGATGTAGTGGGTGTTTGAGCATTATGTCCGGTAAGTACCACGTTGGGTCATGCGCTTTTGGTATGGCTGAGGCTATAGTAGTGTATACTGCATTATGGTCAGACCACGGAATCGGAATTATATCTGATGCAATAATTTCTGGTATCATACCTATTGTTAGAAAAATATGATCTATTCTGGTGAAGGTTTGATGAGGGTGCAAGAAAAAAGTGAATTTCTTTTTCATTGGGTTACTTTCTCTCCACGAATCTACCAGATTGTATTTGGAAAGAAGTTGAGAAAAAGGTAATCTAGAGGTTATTTTGGATGGTGTAAAAGGTGATTTATCTAGAAATGGGAGGAGGACCTGGTTCGAATCCCCACACATTATCACTGTTCCTATTTTGTGTGTATTAATCACTTGTAATATATGTGAGAGGAATGGTGTAGGTTGTTTGTTAGGAGCGTAGTAGGAAATCACAGTGATTGCTGTATCCATTATATAACCCATGAGTATCAGGTATCTACCTTCTGGGTCTTTAATTTCTGATGATAAGGTGAATGGTGTGGATTGGTGAAATGCAATTAGAGTTCCCCTTTGCTTGGTACAGGCAGAAGCCGTGTAAATTTGTTGATAAAAAGTAGAAATATATTTTGGAGTAGAATCTTTGGTGAAGTGTGTTTCTTGGAGGCATACTATGTGAGCCTTCTTGTTATGGAAAGTACGGAAGGCTTTGGTCCTTTTTTGAGGGACATTTATTCCCTGAACATTCAGGGAAAGTATATTCAGTGGTGCCATGGCAACAGATCAAATAGTTTTGACTTACTTTTTGTTATGCAGAGCTGACTGCGCAGATCAACCTGTGTGGACTGAAGAGATGAAAAGATAGAAAAGAAACCAGTGAATTCTGGAGTAAAGAGTAAACAAAAAACATATGAGATTAGATGATACATTGTATAAATTATTTTTTGCAAGTAATCACAATTTACCCGTGAAAGAGAATAAATATCTCTCTCAGGGGAATAAGTGCCTTCGTCACACTCCCACATAATATGGTTGGGAGAATGAGGAGGGCTAATGGGGGTACACGGATCTTCCACTTACAGGAGAGAAGTGCTATGTCAAAAGACATCAAAATGATGTTTCATTAATTGGAGTGCAGAATATAGTTTTTGTTGAAATTATTTATTCCAGGGTGGTTGTATATGGTTAGTCTTGCCCTAGGCTAAATAATTCAGTTAGAAAGGTACTGTTAATAACTTTGGTATTGATGAAGATAGTTTGAATTATTTTGGGATTTTAACCCTTTTAGAGTAAACAATTACATATTTTTTTTCATATGTAACTGTTTAGATATGTTAACTCATAAAATTGAGGTTGTATTGCTTCAGATTAGAATAAACAAAAACATAATTCTAGGAACTAGTTAGGTAATAATATATTTGTTTTAAGAAAAGAAAGAAAAAGCTTCCATTACTTCTGGATTATTGAACATATTTGTCCTAAAAAGTAATAAATCTATTGTTATTACCTGATAATATATAACTGAACAAGAATTTCCTTATTTCACTTATATATTCTAAGGCTATATGAATCAGAAGTAATAAGAAATATAACTGGAATGTAACATGATCCCACACAGTGTGTGACTATCAGAATGCAGTTACATTCTGTTATAAATACAGGTTTTTTATAGAGAACCATCTCTTAGTATAATAAATGAAGATATATCAGGAATTAGGATGTCAGTCCACTGAATCTTCTTGGTCCATGGATGATGTGGCATAATGGCCTCTTTTGGGAGAATTGATGATTCCCATTTTGTTCTGAAATTTTCTGGGTGCTGCCTGAAGGTGAAGATGATGCCATTCTTCTGCGTGTGGGAGAGTTGCTGCTTGTGGGTTCTGTCAGATTTAATTTTAAAAGGGTCTGTTGTAGTTCATCTGCTGATCTTCTTCTGTAAATTGTACCTTGGTAGTTAAATCTGACTGAAAAGGGGAAGCCCCATTGATACATAATGTTGTGGCGTTGCAGTTCCATTAGTTGGGGTTTCATGGATCGTCTTTTAGTAATAGTAAGTTGGGATAGGTCAGCAAAAATTTGATAATTGTGTCCTTGAAAATTAAGTTCCTTTTTTTCTCTTGCAGCAATTAGTATTTGTTCTTTCGTTCTGTAATAATAAAAATTTTGTGATTATATCACGTGGGGGTTCATCTTTCTTTTTGGCTGTGAGGGCTCTGTGTACTCTGTCCAGTTCTAAACGTTCAATAGGGATTTCTGGCTTTAGTTCTTGTAATAGAGCAGTAATAGTAGATTGCAGGTCTGTCACAGTTTCAGGTATTCCCCTTATGCGCAAGTTTGAACGTCTGGCTCTATTTTCGTAATCTTCGAGCTTAGTTTGAAGTATTAAATTCTCTTCTTTTAATTGTTCCAATTCTGTTATATTTTCTTGGGTTGTAATTTCAATTTCATCTATTTTTATTTCTAAGGCTGCGGTGCAGTTTCCCAGCTCTCTTATTTCTTTGGTTAGGCTTTTTGTTATTTGGTCTGAGGTTTGTTTTAAAGCCTTATGAAGCATCTTTTCAAATTGTAATAATATTACTGGGGATGCTGAGGAGGCTTGTGGAGAAGTTTGTGAGAGGATTTGTTCTGTATCTGACTCAAATGGAGAGTCTTGCTGTGACATTTTCTGTCTGTGAGAGCTCCCTGATGCTGTATATTGTGAGGTGACAGGAGCTGCTTTAGTTGCAGTGAGTGCCTGTGAGCTCTTTGTGAGGTGATTTTTATTTCTGCCACGGTTTTCTCCCAGTACCATATTTCCTGCCCAAACTTTCACAGTTTGTTCCCTGGGGCAAAAAGGTTCAAATGGATACCTTTTGAGCCTGCAGGCTCTGCTTTGTCCTTCTCTTCTCTCCTCAGCGGTGTGGAGCTCTAACAATGCATGTCTGCTCTGCTAGGCTCCGCCCATCTCCCCGTTGAAGTCCTCTTTTTTAAATCAAATTTTGTTTGTATATCTGCATTTGACTATTTTACCCCCCAAAGATTTTTTTTTTTGAGTCCAGTCCTGAGATTCACACAGCTGTGCCTCACATCACTGCCTCCCATGGCATTGAAGGGAACCTTTTTTTTTCTCTATTGCTGTTTCATTTACAGTACAGGTCTTCTCTCCACCCCTGCCTCTTACTAGATAGTGAAAGAAGAAGCAGCACACTAACAAGCTTATCTCTTTATCACTCTGCTCTATCCTTCTATCAGCATTCTCGCTGGACTGATTTTCCCACCTCCAGTATAGGCTCTGTTGTACAAGGATGGCTACCAAATCAAATTTAGGTACTAACACTGCTAGCAAATAAAAACACACACATATATATATATATATATAAAATAATAGATACAGATCTACTTTAATTTGTGTATCTTATCTTCTTGGAGTTTACATTTAAGTAACATTGAAGTGGAACTTCATTTCTGTTTGAGAAAAATGAAAAATCAGTAGCTAAAAATACTGTAGCTGCTGACTTTTAGAAAACAGACACTTACCAGTCCAACAGTCCAGCTCTGTCACCAAAGTTAATTCTTTGTCATGCTTTGGATCTCCAGTTTTAAAATCTTGGATGTGGCAGCTGGCTGTGACTTTGTGTTTCACAGCTGACTTACCATTGCAAATGTGCAAGATTACACAGTGTTGTCAGACTATTACCACAGCCTCCTGGGACAGGTGATGTGTCCCAGGAGGTTGTCCCGGGAGGTCACTGTCAGAAAAGGTACCAACTCTTAGAAAAGAATACAATCAATATGTTAGAGAAGGCGGGGGAGTTGATGACCAGTATTTTAATTTTTAAGTAAAGGTTTGCTTTGACATCGACTTTCCCTCTAATATATTTAAATGATCCACTATAGTCACAAAGATCCAATTGTACTTGCAGTTTTTTGTTTGTTAGAAATAGTATATAAAATGATATTTAGGTTGGCAGCTACATCCTGTATGTGAATCAATTTAATTGATTTAGGACCAGGCCAAATATTTCTGCAGTTATACCATGGTGTTTCCCTAAAGTTCAAAATTTCATTTATTTTTTCATGAAATGTAATCTTTGTCTCCCATCTTGCTTCCTCTAGTTCCCCAGCCTTGTCTATTTTATTGCCTTTCATATTTAAATAAATCCTTTGAAAGAAGGAGCACGATAAAGTTTCTTTCTTTCTTTACAACTAGGTAATTTTAGAGCAAGATACAGCTTCTTCATTTTTTTACAACTAGGTAATATTCGATTTTCAGTCACACCTCCCTGAAGTCCACTTTTCACCTCCAAGCTCGATAGAATTTTCTGCTTGAAATAGGAGGCTGTACTTGCAATGTAATGACACATGCAGAAGTGTACTTGAACTATGAAAGGAGAGAAAACTATACTGGAACTTCTGACTCTGATGATTCACTTCTGTTTGTGAACTTCTTAGAAATCTTTCTCTATGCAACATGCTGTCTATGCATGCATATAAATATCCTATTAAAGGAGGTAAGATGATAAGAATAAAAAAGAAAGTATGATTAGGACTAAAATCTAAACAAACTTTAACATGTTAATGTTCTTTCAAAAATAAATTTGCCTTTTTTAAAATCTGCAGCTTTCATTGAAATAGTACCTGGTTCAGGCACTTTTTAGAGATTGACAACTGTTTCTAAATTGTTCTGATGGGTTGTTGTCACACGTGCCCTTTTGCTGCGCTGTCACACGTTCTGCAGGCATGGTTCACTACTGCTAATATCTGTCAACTGTTCAAAAGCAAAGATACACAGCAGACGCAGAAATAAGTGCATGTAAGCCAGGAAGGGAAACAATATAATGAAAAAAAAAATGGCAATTGTTCTGTACACAACGCTTTAGCAGCTAAAATTTTCGTCAGTTAGGAATTAAACTATTTTCTACTTTATCTGCTTCCCATCCGGCCTATAGACAAATGACAAGCTGCTCTGCAGTTCAATCTCTTACCTGCTGTGTCCCCCGGATAGAGTGGATGACAGATCAGTGTACCAGGCTGCTGCTGGTTCCATGGGATCACCGTGACCAATAACAGCAGATCACATGACAATTGTACACATTGGGTGGCTTCCAATCATGTCATTCATTGTGTACTATTGTGATGGTCTCTCTGAGATCACATAGTACATACAGGGTCAATCACAGCCCCATCTGTACAATGTGATTAGTTGTAGACAATCAGAAGCTAATCACAATAGTACACACAGAATGAATGGATTTCGTTCAGAAAAAATGAATGTTTATAACAACGATATTCACACTGCACAGGGCACAGATGTAATGGCCCCATGTGAATTAGGCCTGAATAATATTTAAAAACCATTTGTTTTTATTTTTTATTACATAAATTAAAAAAGACTAACATTTAAAAAATACGTTTTTTTTCTGTTAAAATTAAATTGTCAGGAATGCACAAAAATCCCCCAAATTACCCTTTTTTGGAAAATAGATACCCAAGGTGATTCAATCTTTTGCCATAATTTTTTGGAAATTAAGAAACATGCTGGCATTGAGGGGGTTAAAACCTAGAGCTTTATAATGGTTTGCTAGATACACAGATGGAGGAGGTGGTGAATGGCTTAATGTGTAGATCAGATATAGTGTGAGAATGGGGATAATGGGGTAATGTACAGAAGTACAAAATAAGGGAGGTGAAGGTTTACTATACAGGTCACATAGAGAAGCAGTGTGAGATTAGATGTGTAGAAGAGGAGGGAGTGAAGAAGTTAAACTTTGTCATGTACCTGATAGGAGACTGAGATGATGAGGTCGGTCTCTCCAGCCCAGGCCCCACTGGAAGTGGAACAGAGGGTACCGAGGGACAAGAAGAACATGAGTGCCAGCAGATGTTGATAGGAGAACTTGCAGCAGGAGATGTGCTCCCAAGGAGACTGGCAGACCAATGGGTCAGAAACAGTAGCTGTGTTCAGTAGTCTAGCCCAGGCTAAAGGGGCACTCCACTTGCACAGCAGGTTCAAGACGTGTGGCTTGTCAGAGCTCTCAGCAGACTTGAGGCAGGAACACTCAGCGGTGCCCAAAGCTTGTACAGTGACAGCCGGGCTGGCACTCAAGCAGGACAGGTAGCCAGAATCAGAGACAGAAGCGTGGTCATCGGAGAATAGCCATTGTCCTCAGCAGGTGGGCAGTGAGGTACCACATCATGAACAGAGCCAAAGTCAGAAACAGAGCTTGGTCAGGAACTGGCGACAAGTCAGAAGCAGAATTCAAGAATGGGTCAGGAGTAAACCAGGGAATCAGCCAGGATACATGCAGGGAACAGCTGAAGATCAGTCAGCACAGAACATGGGCATGGGAATCCTTTAGATAACCCATCTGGCACCAACAGGAATTGTGCATGTGCGTGCACACACATGCATTCTTGCGTGCATGCGTGTGCCTGGTTACCGTTAGGTGGAAAATTACCACACACATGTGCATACAATATCTGCGCACCAGATGTCTCACAGGGATTCACTAACATAACGACACCCCGAGTATGAAAGGGGTTAAAGTCGTTTAGGACATTTCAAACCCAAACACAAAGGCAGCTACCGAACACTCCAATCAGCCGAACAAGGAACCCATACACATAATCCACCCCAAAAACGAGACACGGCTCTGTCTTCAGGTCCCAAGCAGGAATGAATCTTTATTCCAAAAAACACATGTTATACAGATCCCACTCCAAAACATTTCCCCCCCACCCTTGGAAAACAGGGCGGGTTAAACTGTCCAATAACAATGGACACACAGGTCAGGTGTGCTTAACTTCTAATCAGTAAACAGTCCTAACAGGGGGGCTGCTGGAGGAATCCCCCCTCCCTCTTTCCTCACAGCAATACACATCCTGTGATCCAAGGCAGACAAACACAATAGAACATTGGAATACAGCCCCACCCCAAACTAGCAAAGCAAACAGTACACAACACAATGAGACAGCACACTTTATATATACACATATATACAGCATTGAGTCTCTGACTAGCACAGATCACAGCGGGGCTCCCACTCACCCTGTGCTCCACCAGCGACTCCCGTCACATGGCCCCCTCCTTGTGGAACACTCCGGCAGACCCGGCTTGATCCTTCTCGGGTCAACTTGGGGATGTCCGGAACTAGGAGGCCGGAGTGACGTCGGTTTGCCGGGACAACCCATCAGCATTGCCATTTTGCTTACCGGGTCGGTAGCTGATGGTGAAATTGTAAGGTTGCAGGGCTAAGCTCCACCGCAGCAACCTGCCATTGTCTCCTGAGACCCGGTTAAGCCAGACCAATGGGTTGTGATCAGTAACTAATGAAAATTCCTGTCCATACAAATAAGGGTTCAACTTTTTAAGGGCCCAAACCAGGGCCAAGCACTCTTTCTCCACGGCTGCATAGCTCACTTCCCGGGGTAATAGTTTTCTGCTCAGGTATGCGACGGGGTGTTCTCTTCCATCCTCCCCAATTTGGCTCAGCACAGCCCCCAGTCCAAACATGGAAGCATCTGTGTGGACAAGGAAACGTTTGTTAGGTACTGGGGCAGCCAAGACAGGGGCATTTACAAGTGCTTGCTTGAGGGCTAGAAATGCGGCTTCACAAGCTGGAGACCACAGGACCTGCCTAGGTAAATTCTTTTTCGTCAGGTCAGTCAGGGGCTTGGCGATAGCACTGTAATCAGGGATAAAACGCCGGTAGTACCCGGCAGTCCCCAAGAAGGCTAATACCTGGGTCTTAGTACGGGGTGTGGGCCAGTTAGCTACTGCCTCTACCTTGGCTGGCTCTGGTCTCTGGTTCCCACACCCCACTCTGTGTCCCAGGTACTGCACCTCTGCCATACCTAGATGGCACTTGTCTGGTTTCAAGGTCAGGCCTGCGGCCCGAATCTTGTCCAGAACCACCCCTACGTGAACCAGGTGCTCCTCCCAAGACCCACTGTAGATCGCAATGTCATCCAGGTATGCACATGCAAAATCCTGAAAGCCATCGAGGAGCCGATCCACCATACGTTGGAAGGTAGCTGGGGCATTTTTCATCCCGAATGGCATGACCTTAGACTGGTACAGGCCAAACGGGGTAACAAATGCCGACTTGGGGATAGCATCCTCGGCCAGGGGAATCTGCCAATAGCCCTTACACAGGTCGATTGTAGTTAAATAACGTCCCCTGGCTATACGATCTAGCAGTTCGTCTACCCTGGGCATTGGGTAGGCATCAGTGGTGGTCTTCTCATTGAGTCGCCTGTAGTCCACGCAGAACCGGGTAGTTCCGTCTTTCTTAGGCACCAGGACTACAGGCGAGGCCCAAGGGCTGTCAGAGGGCTCAATGACTCCTAACTGAATCATCTCCTGTATCTCCTTCCGCATTCCTTCTCGGACTGCTTCAGGGATACGGTAGGGGGGCTGACGCAGGGGTGCTTGTCCAGGGGTCTCTACCTTATGCACAGCCAGGGTCGTGTAGCCTGGTTTTTGGGAGAAAGTCGCCTGTTTCTCCCACAGAAGCCGCTTAGCCTGTTCCTTCTTTGTGGGGCTTAACTGGTCCCCTAGCTGTACGAGGCTAATGAGGTCAGTCTGGGGGTCTCTCTCTAATAAGTCAGGGAGGGGTAAACTTTCGGAATCGTCCGCAGCAGGCGCACATACTGCAGCCACATCCTCCTGCCGTTCCTGATACTCCTTCAGCATGTTCACATGAAAGGTTCGCTGGATTCTTTCATCTGCACAGCTGGCAATAACATAGGTAGTATCACATACCTGGGCTACTACTTTATATGGGCCCTGCCAAGATGCCTGCATCTTGTCGGTCTTCACAGGCTTGAGCACTAAGACCTTCTGCCCAACCTGGAAGATACGCTGTCGGGCACCCCGATCGTACCATCTCTTCTGTCTCCCCTGGGCCGCCTGGAGATTCTCCCTTACCATCAGAGACAGTTGTGCCATGCGGTCCCTGAGTTCCAGAACATAGGGCACTATGGGGGTTCCCTCCCGCTCTGTCTCTCCCTCCCAGTGTCCTCTAATGAGATCGAGGGGTCCGCGAACCCTTCTCCCATAGAGTAACTCGAAGGGAGAGAACCCAGTAGATTCCTGGGGTACCTCTCTGTACGCAAACAACAGGTGAGGCAGGAATTTCTCCCAGTCTCTGCAAGCGTCCGAAAAGGTCCTCAGCATTTGCTTGAGGGTCCCGTTAAAGCGCTCGCAGAGACCATTAGTCTGGGGGTGGTAGGGTGAGCTCAGCAAAGGCTTAATATTGCATACCTTCCATAACTGCTGGGTGAGCACAGCGGTAAACTGGGTTCCCTGGTCAGAGAGGATCTCCTTAGGGAAACCCACTCTAGTAAATATTTTAACCAGGGCATCAGCTACGGTCTCTGCTTCAATGTTGGACATAGCTACTGCCTCTGGGTAACGGGTGGCGTAGTCAACCACGGTGAGAATATACTTCTTCCCGGATGGACTAGGCCTGGCCAAGGGACCCACAATGTCAACGGCTATGCGGTAAAAGGGCTCCCCAATAATAGGCATGGACATAAGTCTGGCCTTAGGGTGGTCCCCCCGCTTACCTACCCGTTGACATGTGTCACACGTTTTGCAGTACTGTCGCACATCCTGGTTAAAATTGGGCCAGAAGAAATTCTGTGCAATTCTATGGGCTGTGCGGCGGGACCCTAGATGTCCTGCCAGTGGTACATCATGCCCAATTCGCAGAATCTCCAGCTGGTATTTCTTAGGTACCACCAGCTGTCGTTTCTGCGAAGGGACTTTATTTCCCGGGTATGGCTTAGGGATCCTATACAGTCTATCCCCCACCCATTCATAAAGCTCCCCATCTATTCCCTTTTCCTGAGTATCTGCCTTAGCCCTATACTTATGTAAGGTCGGGTCCTCCCGGGTTTCCCTCCCGAATGCTTCTGGGGTATCCCAACCTAGGGGAGCCTGATCTAAGGTACATGTCGGGGAAGATAGTCTTACCTGGGTCTCAGCAGCAAGTGGGCCGGTTCCAATAGCACGGGTCTGGGCACGGGTAGTCACTGGGTTGGCCTCAGCTGGGCCCATCGGGGCGTAAGCAGAAACGAGGGGGGCCAAATCATTCCCCAGTAGTACATCCGCTGGCAAATCCTTCATCACCCCCACATTCACATGTCCCGAACCAACCCCCCAGTCCAGGTGAACACGGGCAACGGGTAGCCGGAAAAGAGTGCCTCCTGCTACCCTTACTGCTACAGTGTCCCCGGTGTGTTGGCTCTCTGGGATGAGGTTCTTCCGTAGCAGGGTCATCGTGGCGCCAGTATCACGTAGGCCATTAGCTACCTTTCCATTAACCCGAACGGTCTGCCTGTGTTGCTGCCTGTTGTCCTGGTTAGCTGCTTGTACTGGATCAGCCTCGTGCAGGATGCCCCACTGTTCTTCCTCCTCAACGCAGTGAGCCGCAGG
This sequence comes from Lithobates clamitans, assembly GCA_037952925.1. Lineage (NCBI taxonomy): Eukaryota > Metazoa > Chordata > Amphibia > Anura > Ranidae > Lithobates > Lithobates clamitans. The sequence goes on along the minus strand of JBBGZY010000458.1, from coordinate 592,557 downwards.
CATGGATGTGCAAGGATTCCCCCCTGCTGGCTTTCTCCACGACTGGGACTGCCTGGCTGGATTCAACGGACAGTCTGGCTTTTTGTGCCCTAGCTGTTTACACCCGAAACACCTGATGGGTTGTGAGTAGTCCTGGGAGTTGAACCTGGGCTGCTGAGAATAAGTGGCCCCTGGAGGTGGTGCTGTAGGGCGGTATGACTGTGGTTGGTAGGTGCCAGCTGGAGGGGGTGCCGCTGATCGATAATCCACCCGAGCTGTTGTCTTGACCACTGGGTTATCCAGTTTGCGGGCGTCGGTGTATTCGTCTGCCAGGCGAGCTGCTTCAGACAAGGTGAAAGGTTTTCGGTCCCGGACCCACTCTCTGACTTCTGGGGACAGCTTGTCAAAGAAGTGCTCCAGCAGGAACAGCTGCAGCACCTCTTCCCCGGATACTGCTTGGCATCCAGCGACCCAGTGTGATGCCGTGCGGTGTAGGCGGCATGCCCACTCGGCATATGAGTCTCCAGTCTGCTTACTTGTCTCTCGGAACCGCCTCCGGTATGCTTCTGGTGTGACGGCATACCTGGCCAAAAGTGCTTCTTTTACAAGCCCATAGTTCATAATATCCTTGTCTGGGATGGCCCTGAACGCTTCACTGGCCCGGCCGGACAATTTCCCAGACAAAATGGTAACCCATTCCTCTGTGGGCACCCGGTGTAGGGCACATTGCCGTTCAAAATCTGCAAGGTACCCATCAATCTCCTCTTCTGCTTCAATGAAATTTTTAAAAGCAGCAAAATGTACCTTTCTCCTTTCAGTTGGTGCTGCTGTGTCTCCCGCTGCTGCAGCACCTCTTTGCTGTAGCCAATTTGCATCCACAGCCGCTATAACTCGGTCTATGATCTCCGCTGTAGGGTTAGGGCCATAATGTGCCAGTCTTATTTTTACAGCCCGATCAAAACTTTCCTCTTCGGGTGTCCTGTCTGTTATGCTGGGTCTTTCGGCTATGTTGGTTCTTTCAGCTCTATCCATTTCGACTAGTTCTGCGATAATGTCCCTCTTCTTACGGTTGTTGGCCGGTCGGCCCCGGTTCTCCAGTAAGTCCTTGAGGGTAGAGCGCTTTAGCCGTTCATACTGTGCTTCCATTGGCCTGTGTCCTCTTGTAGCTGTCCTTCTGGGCTGTGGGAATGATCCCACTGCTGCCACCAGTGTAACGACACCCCGAGTATGAAAGGGGTTAAAGTCGTTTAGGACATTTCAAACCCAAACACAAAGGCAGCTACCGAACACTCCAATCAGCCGAACAAGGAACCCATACACATAATCCACCCCAAAAACGAGACACGGCTCTGTCTTCAGGTCCCAAGCAGGAATGAATCTTTATTCCAAAAAACACATGTTATACAGATCCCACTCCAAAACATTTCCCCCCCACCCTTGGAAAACAGGGCGGGTTAAACTGTCCAATAACAATGGACACACAGGTCAGGTGTGCTTAACTTCTAATCAGTAAACAGAAGAAGAACATGAGTGCCAGCAGATGTTGATAGGAGAACTTGCAGCAGGAGATGTGCTCCCAAGGAGACTGGCAGACCAATGGGTCAGAAACAGTAGCTGTGTTCAGTAGTCTAGCCCAGGCTAAAGGGGCACTCCACTTGCACAGCAGGTTCAAGACGTGTGGCTTGTCAGAGCTCTCAGCAGACTTGAGGCAGGAACACTCAGCGGTGCCCAAAGCTTGTACAGTGACAGCCGGGCTGGCACTCAAGCAGGACAGGTAGCCAGAATCAGAGACAGAAGCGTGGTCATCGGAGAATAGCCATTGTCCTCAGCAGGTGGGCAGTGAGGTACCACATCATGAACAGAGCCAAAGTCAGAAACAGAGCTTGGTCAGGAACTGGCGACAAGTCAGAAGCAGAATTCAAGAATGGGTCAGGAGTAAACCAGGGAATCAGCCAGGATACATGCAGGGAACAGCTGAAGATCAGTCAGCACAGAACATGGGCATGGGAATCCTTTAGATAACCCATCTGGCACCAACAGGAATTGTGCATGTGCGTGCACACACATGCATTCTTGCGTGCATGCGTGTGCCTGGTTACCGTTAGGTGGAAAATTACCACACACATGTGCATACAATATCTGCGCACCAGATGTCTCACAGGGATTCACTAACATAACGACACCCCGAGTATGAAAGGGGTTAAAGTCGTTTAGGACATTTCAAACCCAAACACAAAGGCAGCTACCGAACACTCCAATCAGCCGAACAAGGAACCCATACACATAATCCACCCCAAAAACGAGACACGGCTCTGTCTTCAGGTCCCAAGCAGGAATGAATCTTTATTCCAAAAAACACATGTTATACAGATCCCACTCCAAAACATTTCCCCCCCACCCTTGGAAAACAGGGCGGGTTAAACTGTCCAATAACAATGGACACACAGGTCAGGTGTGCTTAACTTCTAATCAGTAAACAGTCCTAACAGGGGGGCTGCTGGAGGAATCCCCCCTCCCTCTTTCCTCACAGCAATACACATCCTGTGATCCAAGGCAGACAAACACAATAGAACATTGGAATACAGCCCCACCCCAAACTAGCAAAGCAAACAGTACACAACACAATGAGACAGCACACTTTATATATACACATATATACAGCATTGAGTCTCTGACTAGCACAGATCACAGCGGGGCTCCCACTCACCCTGTGCCCCACCAGCGACTCCCGTCACACTAACACTTTACTTGAATGTGTTGCTCTTATATGTAAATACACAGGACATCATGTGATCATTGTGATTGATCTCTCTGTGACCAGGCACATCAATCTGAAGTTAGAGAGCTGCTCAGAGCAGCTCTGTACACAGTGACTGTAAACAAAGCTGATGAAGCACTGCACAGTTCACCTGCATTATTAGGTGGCATGGCCATTTAATGGTACTTTATCCAGTATTGTTTATGCATGGCACTGGGTAAAGAACCATCCATCACTTTCTTGTTTTTTAAATGTATAGACTGATTTCTTTAACACCTTCCCACCCAGTCTATAGAATGACGGCCGGGTGGGGTTTTCTCATCCTGACTAGATGTCATATGACATCCTCTTGTGATATGTCACCAGCTGGGTCCATGGACAGTGCCAATGACTGATCACTGTACCAGACCACGGTGACCAATCATAGCAGGTCACATGACAGTTGTGCACAATGGATGGCTTCCTTTCATGACATCCATTGTGTACAATTGTGTTGGTAGCTATGATTGGTCAAGTTGATCACATGGTACAGACAGGAACAATCACAGCCCATCTGTACAATGTGTTTAGCGTTGACCAATCACAGCTAATCACAACATAACAAACCAAATGGATCAGTTTTATTTAGTGAAAATGCTTGTTATTCACTGCTATAAGCAAACAATGTGTAAAATATCACTTCCCTAGAGTAGTACAATATTTCTATGGTAACATTATTTTTCTCTGGTCACAATGTGTTAAAAAAAATAAAATAATTTGTATCTTGGCCTTATCTACATACAATTCTCCAGCGTTGGGGATTCGGAGCGAGTTTCTTGCATTGGATTGATACTTTATATCAAAACCCAAAAGCTTGTAAATCTTACTCAGGATAATGTTCCGACCTCTTTAATAGGGATGAGCTTTGAGTTCGAGTCGAACCCATGTTCGACTCGAACATCGCCTGTTCGACCGTTCGTCGAATTGCGAACGTTATGGGCCGTTAGTGCCAAATTCAAGTGGCGCGTCACGGCCCATAATTCACTGCGGCATCGCAGTGAGTGTGTGTGTATGTGTATGTGTATATATATATATATATATATATATATATATATATATATATATATATATATATATATATATATATATATATATATATCAAAAATTCAAAGAAAGAAATTGCGCTAGGTGCATAAAAATTGTGATTTAAGTAAAAAAAGGGGTCCTGCTGCTATGCACTATAACCCCGATATAAGGGTACAAGAAAACTAGATATAATGTAGAAAGTGCAGCGCTGGACATATGAAGTGAATGGTGAAATATTACTAAACCATGTAATAAAATTTGATCAACAACAATATATACAAATAATGACCTATAAATATAGGTAGTGAATTACTTATGACCGTGAACATATAAATAAAGATAGTGAATTACTTATGACCGTAAGCATATGTAATTACAGAAAAAATTCCTAAAGATAAAACTTTTAAAGGTGCATAAAAGTCCAAAGCAATAATTTTTTGTGCAATGTGAATGAACATATGGAGTTGCAGAAAAAAATCCTGAAGGTAAAACTTTTAAGGTGCATAAAAGTCCAAAGCAATAATTTTTCGTGCAATGTGAATTTCAGGGGTGCATCTTCGATAATCGGTGTTGTCCACCACCGGATAGGTGAATGAATAAAAGGCTTACCAGAAAGCCTGTGACCGCCCTTATTCAGGGGGGTCGGAACAGGCTTAGCAGATATGGGGGGACCACCACACGGATACTCCGTTTGATAGATGGATCAGTGGACCAGGACTCCTTGCCAGGTAATTCTCCAGCCAACAACCACTGTGGATACTCTCCCGACTCCTGTCCTCTCCTAGGGCAGACTGATGGCCATCCAACAATGGTGTGTTCACGCCCATGTAAATACGGTATGTGCAGCAAGAGGGTACATTCCAAAGTGGGAAGGTAAGAGGACAATTATCGATTCCCAGGGACGCCCCAAGCCTATGCCGCAATCTGATGGGAAGCCAGGACGAAACACAGTCTGTCTGCGCAGAGGAGCGGAGCAGCAACCCAGGAAGCGGCTGGGGATGTATAGTGGTGGGGAAGAACACAGCGCGTTTCCAAGCTTGCGCAAGGTCCGTACGGCACATGCGCGCTCCTTGAAAAAGGAGCGCGCATGTGCCGTACGGACCTTGCGCAAGCTTGGAAACGCGCTGTGTTCTTCCCCACCACTATACATCCCCAGCCGCTTCCTGGGTTGCTGCTCCGCTCCTCTGCGCAGACAGACTGTGTTTCGTCCTGGCTTCCCATCAGATTGCGGCATAGGCTTGGGGCGTCCCTGGGAATCGATGATTGTCCTCTTACCTTCCCACTTTGGAATGTACCCTCTTGCTGCACATACCGTATTTACATGGGCGTGAACACACCATTGTTGGATGGCCATCAGTCTGCCCTAGGAGAGGACAGGAGTCGGGAGAGTATCCACAGTGGTTGTTGGCTGGAGAATTACCTGGCAAGGAGTCCTGGTCCACTGATCCATCTATCAAACGGAGTATCCGTGTGGTGGTCCCCCCATATCTGCTAAGCCTGTTCCGACCCCCCTGAATAAGGGCGGTCACAGGCTTTCTGGTAAGCCTTTTATTCATTCACCTATCCGGTGGTGGGCAACACCGATTATCGAAGATGCACCCCTGAAATTCACATTGCACGAAAAATTATTGCTTTGGACTTTTATGCACCTTAAAAGTTTTACCTTCAGGATTTTTTTCTGCAATTCCATATGTTCATTCACATTGCACGAAAAATTATTGCTTTGGACTTTTATGCACCTTTAAAAGTTTTATCTTTAGGATTTTTTTCTGTAATTACATATGCTTACGGTCATAAGTAATTCAATCTTTATTTATATGTTCACGGTCATAAGTAATTCACTACCTATATTTATAGGTCATTATTTGTATATATTGTTGTTGATCAAATTTTATTACATGGTTTAGTAATATTTCACCATTCACTTCATATGTCCAGCGCTGCACTTTCTACATTATATATATATATATATATATATATATATATATATATATATATATATATATATATATATATATATATATATATATATATATATACACATTGTATTCAGTTTAGCTAGATCCATTCCTGTGATTCTCTTCCTACTGGCAGGCAGGTGTTTTTACAGTATTTACAGTTAGTGTACTGTGTCCTTTGCACAGTGCACCTAAAGCTACCTGAAGAAAATTGCTGGTGTTCTTCTGATCCTATTAGTACCACAGGCAGGCAACTACAGTATTTACAGTTAGTGTACTGTGTCCTCTGCACAGTGTGCACCTAAAGCTACCTGAAGACAATTGCTGTTGTTCTGATCCTATTAATACCACAGGAAGGCAGCTGCAGTATTTACAGTTAGTGTACTGTATCCTCTGCACAGTGTGCACCTAAAGCTACCTGAAGACAATTGTTGGTGTTCTCATACTATTAATACTACAGGCAGGCAGTTGATTCTGCTATCTTCCATATCAATATATATATATATATATATATATATATATATATATATATATATATATATATATATATATATATATATATATATATATATATATATATATATATATATATATGTATATACACACACACATCCCAGCTTTGTGCAGCTTCATCTCACTGCAGGCCATTAGTATGTCTGGAAGGCCAACAGGGAGAGGCAGTCATAAGCCAATAAAAGAGGGCAAGCAGGCTCTGTGTCTAGAGGCAACAGTGCTGGTCGTGGACACGGTGTATCTTCATCAGCACGTGGCCGTGGGACACGCTTGTCCTTTTCTCGTCAGCTGGTCAGGTTGAGCCGCAACATGTGGAAGACTTGGTAGAGCGGATGACCAAGCTGTCCTCATCCTCCTCATTCTCTCTCACCCAGGCTTAGGGTACTTTGTCTGGCAAAGCAGCTGCCAATGTGGCCTCTTCCCTCGGCTCAATGGCATCAGTCACTCCTTCCCTAGCCCCACTGTGTCCTCCTGAGAAGTCCCCCGAACTGTTTGACCACAGTGTTGGGTACATGCTCCAGGAGGATGCCAAGGTGTTTTGAAGGCTCCGATGATGGTACCCAGCTAGAGGAAGGCAGTAACGTGGGCCCAGAGAGAGGGGGTGCCCAAGAAGGACAGCAATCTGGCAGTTATGTTCCCCCAAGCTGCAGCATACTGCCAGGTTTGCTCCAGTGATGAGGAGAGAGGGGATGATGAGGTCACTGACTCCACATGGGTGTGTGATAGGAGAGGAGGAGGAGGCACATCTCCAACGAGGCAGGGTGCCCTCCAGGGGCCAGCTTAAGGGCATCACACTGACTGTATCACACCGCAGAGCTCCGCATGTGCAGGGCGCTGCTGTCTCTGCGCGTTATTCCAAAAGTTCTTTGGTGTGGGCCTTTTTTGAGACAAGTGCATCAGATCCCACCGCTGCTATTTGCAACATATGTCTCAAGCGTATCTAGCGTGGCCAAAACATCTCCCGCTTGGGCACCACTTGCTTGGCCAGACATATGTCGACCTGCCATGCAGTTCGTTGGCAAGCGTACCTAAAAGACCCACACCAAAGAACAAAGCGGACCTCTCCTTGCTCCTCATCAGCTGGGATCTCCAACCTCACTATACCTTCAGTTCTCTCTGAAACCTGCACTGAGAGGAATGAAGGTGTAGAATTAGGTGTGTCACAGCCAAGTACTTGCAGGCAATCTGCTATCGATACACCAATGTCAGATTGTACCAGGCAAATTTCCTTGCCCCAGCTGCTGCACCGCCGAAAGAAGTTCGCTCCCAACCATCCACATGCCCAGCGGTTGAATGCTAGCTTGGCTAAATTTCTAGAACTTCAACTGCTGCCTTTTCAGTTGGTAGACTCTGCCCCCTTCCGTGAGTTTTTGGAATGTGCGGTTCCTCAGTGGCAGGTTCCCAGATGCCATTTTTTCTCACGGAAGGCAATTCCGGCTCTTTACTGGCATGTGGAAGGCAATGTCTTGGCCCCCCAAAGCACCTTGTCCCCATGTTGATGGGGAGAAGGGCCTCATCCCCACAACCCATGGTGGTTGTGGGGGTCTGCGGTCGGGAGGCTTCTGGAAGCCCCCTTTAACAAGGGGACCCCCAGATCCTGCCCCCCCTGTGTGAATTGGTAATGGGGAACAAAAGTACCCCTTCCATTTCACAAAAAAGTGTCAAAAAGGTTAAAAAAACACAAGAGATGCTTTTTGACAAGTTCTTTATTAATTTCTCCTTCTTTCTGCTTCTTCTTCCATCTTCTTTCTTCTGGTCTTCCTTCTGTGTTTTTCTTCTTCCTTTCTTCCTCCATCTTCTTCTTCCTCCGCTCTTCTCATCCTGCAACCTCCTCCGGCTTCTTCTCCGATCCATCCGCACGATCAGTGGGAGTCTTCCACTGTGTGACGCTTTGGTTCTTCTGACACTTCTTATATAATGGAGGGCGGGGACACCCGGTGACCCTGCCCTCCTCTGACGCACAGGTACTTCACAGGGACTTGACTATGGCTTTCCCTGTGTTGTCAGAGGGGGGCGCGGTCACCCGTTTACGTAACCAGGTGACCCCACCCCCTCTGACAACACAGTGAAAGCCATAGGGAAGTCCCCGTGAAGTCCCCGTGCGTCAGAGGAGGGCGGGGTCACTGGGTGGCCCCGCCCTCTGTTATATAAGAAGTGTTAGAAGAACCAAAGCGCCACACGGTGGAAGATTCCCACTGAGGCGGATCGTGAGGAGGAGGAGGAGGTCTCTTGTATCTCCAGTCCAGGTACAGCTGAGAGTGAAACAGAAGGAGCTAAGGAACAGGAGGCACATGAGTGCCAGCAGGTGGAAACCAGGAACCCTGTTGCAGGAAGTCGCAGAACTGTAGTTGCAGAGCAGGAAGTGGCAGCTGGTCGCAGGACTGTAGTTGCAGACACTCGGGTAGTTGCGCTGGGCCAACCTAGGCACCAGAGCCAGGTCACAGGTATAGCCGGGTTCGTCAACAGGCGGGCAGCAGGGTACCAGAACATCAGGCAGAGACAGGTCAGATAGGAAGCCGGGATCAGGAACCACAGATCAGGTATAGCAGAGTTCAGACCCTGAAGGGTCTGGTATGGATTTTTAGGGGGACCCCCACCCATTTTGGTTCAGGGTTCCCCTGTGGGGAATTTCCATGCCGTTTTTATCAATGAACTTTTATGTGTATTGCCGGACCGACATTCCATTATAGCTGGCGCTAGCGATAATAGTTTTACATGACTTCTTTTCCTTTAAAAATGTCATTTTGCTGTTAGACTGTTCTAAACATGGGAAACATGCACCACTTTACAGGCATACTATAGACACCGCCCAGGTATGAAATTTAAAGGAATATTACACTTTTATTGTTTCACTTTAAACATTATTAAAATCACTGCTCCTGAAAAAACGGCAGTTTTTGAAACTTTTTTTTGCATTGATACATGTCCCCTGGGGCAGGACGCAGGTCCCCAAACACTTTTTATGACAATACCATGCATATAAGCCTTTAAAATTAGCACTTTTGATGTCTCCCATAGACTTTTAAAGGGTGTTCCACGGCTTTCGAATTTGCCATGAACACCCCAAATTGTTTGCTGTTCGGCGATCAGGCGAACAGCCAATGTTCGAGTCGAACTCATGTTCGACCCGAACATAAAGCCCATCCCTATCTACAACACATTAACTTTATATTTCTTTATAGGTTCATTTACTTCTTGTACAAAGGGTTTTATTGAAAATACACATCAATAAATAAATTCAAAAACTGTAGTGGACATGTCATGTAAACGTTCTTGCATACATTTCAGTTATCAGAAAGCCTTTTGTTGGGGACCTAGAGGATTATACCAATTCCTGAGAGTTCAAGGACTATCACATAGGCCCTATGGACCCCGAGATCATAATAACACATTTAACTACAATTGCATATGTTTTAGCTTATTGAGTACCATGTAGCATTTGTGGGATCAGATAAGATGTTCCTGTATGCAATAAAAGAGGAAAAGAATGATTTTCTCATTTTCTCAGCTAGTGTCCATTCCCGACAGATTAACCTGCGGGTCAGGAAATCGAGAAAAGAGGATGTAGAAAAGGGAGGAGTAGAGAATTGAAGTGGGTAGAAAGAAAAACAGAATAGATATGGAAAGTCAAGAAGAAGAAATAAGAATAGTACAGAGGGGTGAAGAGGTGTAGGGAAAAGAAGGGGAAGGCTCCAGGGTGGGGGGATTGGAGGCATATTAAAGTGAGAGCAATGCTGGATCAAATCGAGATGGGTGGGCATACGTCACCCAGGGTTGCCATGTCCGGAGGAATTTGCCGTGAGTATCCAATAACACGGCTGTCAGCTTCTCATTAACCATGCTATTGTTTACACAATTTTTAACTGCTTCAAAGCTGAGGGCCGGGGTTTTCCAGGATTTTGCTATGGTCAACTCAGTTGCAGTAAAGATATGTGACGCCAGTTGGTGTTCTGGTCGAAGAAGTTCCGTGATTTGCTTCCCCAGTAATGCCTCATATGCGTCCCTTCTTATGGTTGCACTAAAGAGGTTACGGAGAAGTGCATACATTCTGATCCTCAATCTGCTCACCTTGGGACATGTCCACCAAATATGTGCCATTGTACCCTCTTGAGCACACCCACGGAAACACAGGGGGGGAATATGACAGGATAAAGCTCCCATTCTGGCCGGGGTATAGTACCATCTATAGAGCACTTTGTAGGCGTTTTCCACAAAGAGTACATTCTTGGAGCATTTAGACAATGCGATGGTCATGACCTGCCAATCCTCTGGGTCTAATTGTTTTCCTAACTCTGCTTCCCACTGGAGTTGATATGACCTCAAAGGTGGCTTTTTATAGCCTATTATGGCAACATATACTAAAGAGATTAAACCGAGGACTGGGGCCGTGATCTACAAAGGCTCTCAAAGGGGGTTAACGTGTAGGGGGTTGGTCATGACTTGGTAAGTTGCTGAAGGAAATGTCAAATTTGGATATAACTATAGTGTTCCCTGAGGGGGATGTCATGGGAGGATCGTAGGGATGCGTGTGGAATAATCTTAGTGGGTGTAAACATGGAGTGAACATCCACAAAGCCATTCTCAGTCCACCATGTAAATTGCCGCTGATTATCGCATCCTGGTGGGAATAGTGGACACTGAGGAAGGTGGAGTAGGGGGAGGTGGGGAGAGATCAGGCCTGCCGAATATTTAACCGAGTCCCACAACTGGAGTGAGTGGGCCAAACATAGGCCAATATTAGGTGGACAGTGGGCTTGTGGTAGCCAGAGGAGCGAGGCCAATGGTATCGGGTAGGAGTCCACTAGATCAATGGTGGATCATAACGGCATTTGCTGCTTCTCATGGAGATGAGACAATGGAGCGATAGCCGCTGCTGTATAGTAAGCTTGTAAGTTGGGGACCAAGAGGCCACCATTGATCCTGCGGGCCTAAAGAACCTGTTTTTTGATCCTGGGTCTCGTAGAACCCCAGATAAACTTCATGATTTTACATTGATGTATACGTATAATATGGGGAGGGATGTGAACTGGTAAGACCCGAAAATAATAAAGCAGTTTTGGGAGGTAGGTCATACGGATGGTCGCTATCCTCCCAAACCAGGACAACGGGAGGGTAGACCAGGAGGTTAGCATAGCTGCCAGCTTCCCAAAAAGTGAAGGGAAGTTGGCTTGGTAGAGGCCAGAGTATTTTGAGGTAAGTTTAATTCCCAGGTAGGGAGTCTAACCATTGGAAAGAAAAAGATGATTTTAGGGCATCAAGCTCCGGGGGCGAGAGGTTGATCAACATTGCTTTAGATTTAGCGGTGTTGACTGATAGGCCCAAGAACCTGGCAAAGGTGTTTAAAGTTTGGGAGGGTGAGTCTGGGCTTAGTAATAGTGAGGAGAATATTGTCCGCAAACAGGGACAACTTGTGAGAAGTACCTGCTATTTCCACTCCGGATATATCCGGGTGGGATTGAATTGCCTCCGCCAGGGGTTCGAGTGCCAGGATGAATAGGAGCGGAGAAAGAGGGCAGCCCTAGCGGGTACCCATTTTAATAGGGAAAGTAGACAACTCAAAGCCATAATATTTCACTTTGGCCTGGGGTGCATCATAAATAGCTGAGACCCAGCTCATAAAGGGTGTGCCAAATCTATAATGGGTTAACACCTGCATCAGGTAAGACCATGACAAAGTGTCAAAGTGCAGAAGGGTGGATGGAGGGCGTATGATCAATTGCTCACATCAAAAAGTGTAAAATGTATTCATATGAAATAAAAACAAATAGATAATACCAATATAACCTATCATGCAAGCAGGTAACAAAATATGTAAAGCATGGAAATTAAAAATAGGTTAAAAGTAACACAAGCCGATGTTTGGGTGAGTGTTTAAAGTCTGCTGATGCATTTCAAGGATAACCTCTTCGTCAGAGCCTTGAAAACCAGGGCACAGTCTGTATGGGCCGGTAGGCCAACATGTGTACATAAAAAGGAATGGCTAGTTGGGAGGTGTAGCCTGAGATGAAAAGTAAGTTTTTCTGAGTTCCATATATATATAAATATAAATTAGTATGGAGCACATGGCAAGTATGTGCAACACAAGAGACATATGATAAATTCAAATAAATATGATAGATGAAAATCACATATATATATATACATAAAATTGATGAAAGATACAGTGTCTATAAGAACCATAAATGATTGATCAATGGTGAACCTTGAAGCAACAAAGTAAAAAAAAAAAATATATATATATATATATAACTAAAATTTTTTAAAAGTATATATGTAAGTAAAAGAGATAGGGAGATGACGGACTGGTGACTAAATGTGTAAACACACCTACTTATGTGGTATGCTGACGGTATGTGTGTTTTCTTTTAAATTGTTGAAGTGGACCTGAAAGGGGGGGGGGGAGCACAGTATTGAAAAAAATCAGGGGAACGCCAGAGAGGTGACCTGGGAGAGATGCTCCAGGACACTGATAGGCAGACAAATGAAACTTCATAGCATAATGCAGAGTGAATGAAGAGGCTGGATACCTGACCTGTCTCACGGGCTGGATGGAGGAGAGATTGCAGCCTGTCTGCGTCCTAAGGGGAGGCGGAGAGACAGCTTCAGACACACACAGCTCCAGTATCATTCAAAGAGATTTCCACCCTCCTCCATCCTCCACGAGTACAGGACAGCCTTCTCCCCTTGGGATGCAGACAGGCTGCAATCTCTGCTCCATCCAGCCCGTGAGACAGGTCAGGTATCCAGCCTCTTCATTCACTCTGCATTATGCTATGAAGTTTCATTTGTCTGCCTATCAGTGTCCTGAGGGATCTCTCCCAGGTCACCTCTCTGGTTTCCCCCTGATTTTTCCAATACTGTGCTTTCTCTCCCCCCCCCCCCTTTCAGGTCCACTCCACCCCACAGTCCCACTTCAACAATTTAAAGGAGAACACACATACCGTCAACATATCACATAGGTAGGTGTGTTTACACATTTAGTCACCAGTCCATCATCTCCCTACCTCTTTTACTTACATATATACGTTTAAAAATTTTATATATATATATATATATTTTTTTTTACTTTGTTGCTTCAAGGTTCACCATTGATCAATCATTTATGGTTCTTATAGACACTATCTTTCATCAATTTTATGTATATATATATGTGATTTCCATCTATCATATTTATTTGAATTTATCACATGTCTCTTGTGTTGCATATACTTGCCATGTGCTCCATACTAATTTATACTTATAGTTATAATTCTACCTATATTTTTTATATATATATTGTGACAGCAGGCAGGTAAAAACACCTGGTTGCATCCAGGATGGAAAATATGTATGCCCTAGATTCAGGCTTTATGCTGACTTATACCACTAGGGGGAGTGCTGGGAGTCCTGCAGGGGAAGAGTTAATGAGCCCAGCTGAAGTAAGTGGGCTCATTAAGACCTATAGAAAACACCCCAGCATGCTTAGGGAGAGGCTCCATCCTGGAACCAGTTCTGTGTTTGTGTAGACTGGGGAGTGTGGTATCTGTCCTGTGCGGTGAGTTAATGCCTGTGTGGCAAAACTTCTCAACGAGAGATAGGGACTGGGGCAGCACAAGGCTGCACCCAGTTGTTAGATAGGGAATCTACGTGTGTAGTAAGCGGTCAAGCTGACCAGGATTTCTTTTCATATTTCTTTTTGTTTTGCTGTTATTTTTCAATGCATATAGTCTAGATAAACCGCACCTTTGTTTTTGTTTCACCTACAACGCTGTCTGCTGTGCCTGATTTTGTGTGGTGAACCCATCCAGGGGGTCACACACACCCGCGGCCGAGCAAACCCCCTCACAGTTGGTGGAGAATGCGGGCAGTTTTTTTGTAAGGCCAGCATGGAAGAGATACTGAGACAGCTGGCTCTAGCAAATGCAAATCAGCAGCAGACAAATGCGGGTTTGCAAAAGAGCCTTGCAGCTCAACAACAGAGCCTTGCAGCCCAGCAGCAGACAAATGCAACTTTGCAGCAGAGTCTGGAAGCTCATCAGAAAGCTCACCTGCAGAGTCTGGACGCTCAGCAACAAGCCCAGCAGCAGTCTGAGGCCCGCTTCATAGAGCTGTTACAAAAGCAAGAGCAGAGACTCCAACAACAAATCGAGACATTAATGCAGCAACGGCCGCAGACCAGTGAGACAAGTGGTTCCACTAATACTGCATCCTTTGGTGTGAGCCGTTTACTGACAAAAATGACTGGAGAGGATGATCCGGAGGTGTTTTTGACCACATTTGAAAGGACTGCTGAAAGGGAAAAGTGGCCTAAGGAGCAGTGGGCTGGACTTGTGGCCCCTCTGTTAACGGGGGAATCGCAGAAAGCCTATTATGACCTAGAGCCGGACCAAGCAAAAGACTATGTGGTGCTAAAAACAGAAATATTGGCACGGCTGGGTGTCACCCTGGCCGTCCGGGCTCAGCGTGTACATAACTGGACTTTCCAGCTTGGAAAACCCCCCAGGTCTCAAATGTATGATCTTATTCACCTGAGCAGGAAGTGGCTGCAGCCAGAGACTTTGACCGCACCAAACATTGTGGAACGTGTTGTTATGGATCGTTTCCTGAGAGCTCTTCCTACTGCCATCCAAAAGTGGGTAAGCCATGGAGACCCAGAAACTGCAGATAAGCTTGTGGATCTGGTTGAGAGATACTTGGCTACAGAGAACCTGACCACCTCTTCCAGGGACTCACAGACTTTCCACCCTAAGACCAGACCATCCCCAGTGGCGGGTAAGATGACTCCAAGGGGTGAGGGTGGAGAGAGTGAGAGGGTGGGGGTTCCACCTAATGTCTGGCGGGAGCAGCCCAGGAAGCCCAGGCCGCAAGACGCAGCGAAAAAGATTATTTGCTACCGCTGCCGGCAAGAGGGACATATTTCAGCCAATTGCCCAGTTGTGGATGAACCTATGCAATGTGACTTTATAAGGGACAGACGTCAGTCGCTGTTTGCGACAGTCACATGCACTGCCATTCGGGGACCTGAGAAACATTTATGTAAAATGTGTATTAATGGTAGAAATGTTGATGTGTTGCTGGATTCAGGTAGCCTGGTGACATTAATAAAGGCTGAATTAGTTACTACAGAGGTCCCTGGGAATAACTAGGTGGCTGTTATTTGTGTGCATGGGGACACCCGAGAGTATCCTGTAACTTCAGTGTTTTTTGAAACCCACAAAGGTAACCTCTCTCATCAGGTGGGGTTAGTGTCTCACTTACCACATGATGCCATTGTGGGAAGGGATTTTCCAATGTTCTGGGAACTCTGGGATTGTCCTGAGCCCCCCACTGGTGCCCCTATAGACCAGAAAGATGATGACCAGAATTCCTCTGAGAGTGGTGAGGACTCTCCTGAATTTCCCTTGTCGGTATTGGCAGGGGAAACTTGAGAAAATGGGGAGGAGCAAACATCCTCAGATGAAAACATGCTGTCTGTGGAATTTTCGGATCTTGAGGTTCACAGGGAAAATTTTGCCACAGAACAGTTAAAAGACCCCACCCTAATAAAGGCACGGGAAAATGTGGTGAAAATAGATGGCGAGTTAGTGAACCCAGAAAAAACTTGCACTTACCCGTACTTCACTGTGGAAAGGGACCTACTGTATCGAGTGGCTCAAAGGGCAGAAGAAACCGTTGAGCAACTTGTGGTGCCCAAACCTTACAGGAAGTTGGTGTTGGAATTGGCCCATGGGCACATTCTTGGAGGTCATCTGGGGACAGAGAAAACCAGAGAGAGAGTATTGCAGAGATTCTATTGGCCTGGGGTCATGAAGGAAACAGAAAATTATTGTTCCTCCTGCCCTGTGTGTCAGAAGTCGGCACCTATGCCACATTTCCGTAACCCGCTGGTACCTCTTCCTATCATTGAGGTCCCCTTTGATAGGATAGCAATGGATTTGATAGGTCCGATGATGAAGTCCGCTAGGGGGCATCAGTATATTTTGGTTATAATGGACTATGCCACCCGTTATCCGGAGGCAATTCCTCTTCGAAATACCTCGGCCAAAACCATAGCCAAAGAACTATCTCTTGTTTTTAGCCGTGCGGGTATTTGTAAGGAACTGCTTACGGACCAAGGTACACCTTTTATGTCCCGGGTTATGAAAGAACTATGCAAGTTGTTCAAAGTGACACAATTACATACGTCTGTGTATCACCCCCAAACAGATGGGTTGGTTGAAAGATTCAACAAAAAAAGAATGGAAAGAATTGGGACTGTCTAATACCCTATTTGATGTTTGCCATTAGGGAGGTACCCCAATCCTCTACGGGTTTCTCACCCTTCGAGTTACTCTATGGGAGACACCCAAGAGGACTGCTGGATATCGTCAAGGAAACTTGGGAAAATGAGAGTTCTCCCCACAAGAGTGTGATTGAGCATGTCGCCCTGATGCAAGATAGAATTGCACAGGTAATGCCAATCGTAAAGGAACATTTGGCCCAATCGCAGTTAGCACAGCAGAGAGTGTACAACCGTGGGGCCAAGACCCATACTTTTTCCCCGGGGGATAAGGTATTGGTGCTAGTCCCTACGGTTGAAAGCAAATTCATGGCCAAATGGCAAGGTCCATACGAAGTTCTTGAAAAATTGAGCGAGGTGAACTATAGGGTCAGACAGCCAGGAAGGCGAAAGCTGGAACAGGTATATCACGTCAATCTGCTGAAAGCCTGGAGGGATAGGGAATCCCTAGTTGCAGAGACGTTGTCACCGGTCCAGTCTGATTGCTTTGTTCCTGAGGTTGGAATCGCAGTCACCTTATCGAAACCCCAAAAACAGGAGGTTAAAGAGTTTGTACTTCACAACAAAGAGATTTTCTCTGAGCTGCCAGGAGAAACATTTGGCGTAGAGCATGATATTATTACCCCGCCAGGAGAAAGGGTAAAACTAAAACCTTATAGAATACCAGAGGCCCGACGGGAGGCAATACGTGGGGAGGTTCAAAGGATGCTGGAATTGGGTGTGATAGAGGAGTCCCAGAGTGACTGGTCCAGTCCTATCGTACTAGTGCCCAAACCTGATGGGAGCTGGCGGTTTTGTAACGATTTTCGACAATTGAATAAAGTTACAAAATTTGACACCTACCCCATGCTGCGTATAGATGAGTTGATCGACCGGCTGGGAACAGCCCGATACATGACAACTCTCGATCTCACCAAAGGGTATTGGCAAATTCCCCTGGCCGAGTCGGCCAAGGAAAAAACTGCGTTTGTAACCCCAGATGGGGCGTTCCAATACAAGAGAATGCCGTTTGGGTTACAGAATGCACCTGCAACATTCCAGCGGAAAATGGACAAGATTCTGAGGCCCCATCAGAAGTATGCTGCAGCTTACCTGGATGATGTGATTATCCATAGCACAGATTGGGTCTCACATCTGCCAAAAGTGCAAGCAGTCTTAGACTCCATCCGGGAAGCTGGGTTTACGGCCAATCCAAAGAAGTGTACCATTGGACAGGAGGAGGACAAATATCTGGGGTACACTATTGGGAGGGGAGTGATAAAGCCTCAAGTCAATAAAGTCGAGGCCATACAGAGTTGGCCACGTCCCAACAGCAAGAAACAGGTACGAGCCTTTCTGGGAATCGCTGGCTATTATCGGCGATTCATTCCTCATTTTGCTTCTCAGGCTGTGCCCCTCACCAACGTGACAAAAGGGAAAGAGTCTGTCATGGTCAAATGGTCCCCAGAGGCTGAAGCAGCATTCCAGTCCTTAAAAACCGCCTTATGTAGCCAGCCAGTGTTGTACTCACCAGACTTCTCTAAGGACTTTGTTGTACAAACTGATGCATCAGACGTTGGGTTGGGAGCAGTGTTGTCCCAGGTCTGGAACGGGGAAGAGTACGCAGTCATTTACCTCAGCAGGAAATTGAAGTCCCATGAGGTAAATTACGCCACAATTGAGAAGGAGTGTTTAGCTGTGAAGTGGGCTTTAGATTCCCTTCGGTACTATCTATTAGGTAGGCACTTTGACCTGGTAACTGATCACGCTCCTTTAAAGTGGATGGCTCAAAACAAGGAGACCAATAGAAGGATAAATAGGTGGTTCCTGGCCCTACAGGAATTCAACTTTACAGTAAAGCATCGCCCTGGCGTTAAAATGGGGAATGTGGATGCTTTGTCTCGAGTACATGCGTGCCTGACTGCGTGTGTTCCAACCCCAAGGTTGAAACAAGAGGGGGGGTATGTGACAGCAGGCAGGTAAAAACACCTGGTTGCATCCAGGATGGAAAATATGTATGCCCTAGATTCAGGCTTTATGCTGACTTATACCACTAGGGGGAGTGCTGGGATTCCTGCAGGGGAAGAGTTAATGAGCCCAGCTGAAGTAAGTGGGCTCATTAAGACCTATAGAAAACACCCCAGCATGCTTAGGGAGAGGCTCCATCCTGGAACCAGTTCTGTGTTTGTGTAGACTGGGGAGTGTGGTATCTGTCCTGTGCGGTGAGTTAATGCCTGTGTGGCAAAACTTCTCAACGAGAGATAGGGACTGGGGCAGCACAAGGCTGCACCCAGTTGTTAGATAGGGAATCTACGTGTGTAGTAAGCGGTCAAGCTGACCAGGATTTCTTTTCATGTTTCTTTTTGTTTTGCTGTTATTTTTCAATGCATATAGTCTAAATAAACCGCACCTTTGTTTTTGTTTCACCTACAACGCTGTCTGCTGTGCCTGATTTTGTGTGGTGAACCCATCCAGGGGGTCACACACACCCGCGGCTGAGCAAACCCCCTCACAATATATATATTATACTATATATACACATGTATATATATTTTTTGATCTCTGTTCCACCTAGAACATTTGAACGTGGACTGGTATGGAACGCAGAAAAACTTACTTTTCATCTCAGGCTACACCTCCCAACTAGCCATTCCTTTTTATGTACACATGTTGGCCTACCGGCCCATACAGACTGTGCCCTGGTTTTCAAGGCTCTGATGAAGAGGTTATCCTCGAAACGCGTCAGCCGACTTTAAACACTCACCTCAACATGGGCTTGTGTTACTTTTAATCTATGTTTAATTTCCATGCTTTACATATTTTGTTACCTGTTTGCATGATACGTATTATTGGTATTATCTATTTGTTTTTATTTCATATGAATAAATTTTACACTTTTTGATGTGAGCAATTGATCACGCGCCCTCCATCCACCCTTCTCCATATAGTCTAGAAAAATGGGAAAAAGTCCCCCAAGCGGGGTTTTTAGGCAGCTAGCTATAGATATGAGCAAGGCATTAAGTAAAATATTAAAATTCTTTATCGAAGGGTAATGAATAAATGTAACAACATCTAAATATAAATTGGGAGCTCAAGTGGGAAAATACCCATACCAAATACATATAATAGCAAACATAGGTTATACACAGCATGTGATAAGGCTATTGCATAACAATCCTGATGCGTTTCGACCCATGAATTTTGGGGTCTCTTCAGAGGATGAGTTTGCTAAAGAAAAAAGAAAAATTTATAATAGTATGTCCAGCTTATTTAAAAGAATTACAGCATAGGCAAGTTTGTTTAGCAACATGTTTAGTAACACTTTGCACATAATTACCACTGAGTTTGGATGTACCCCTCGATCAGAGCCTCCCCACATAGCAGCCAGACCATCCAGTGTGCCCGCACGTAGCAGCACCCCGGAAGAAGGGGGAACAGGAATCCACTTGATATGGCTTGCAAGGAGTCACACGTATAATTGCCCCCCCACCAACACGCCACGGGGGAGGTGGGGCCGAACCTACGAAAATTGTCAGAGCGTTAGCTCATGAATATACCCATATAGGTTAGTGGTTAGATTTAACTGTTGGGCGGTCAGAAAGTGTTGTAATAATCTATTACAGCTTGAATTGATCATGTGAAGGATAATAAAATGAGTAAAGTGACTATATTGGTATAACTAATATAAAATATGTCAGGGATGACCTTGTCTTTAAATGCTGACAATGGCAGTGATAGGAAGAGAAGTGAGGGATGTGCACAGTGAATAATGACATGTAAAATATATGTGAAAAAAGGAATGTGCATGAAAATGATGCGAGTGAGTGTTTAAACAGCAAAAAAAAACAAAAAAACAAAAAACAAAAAAACAAAAAACAAAAAAAACACAAAAACAAAAAAACCCAACACAAAACAAATGAGTGTATGTGTGATGTGTGAATTTAAGGAAAAAGTGCATGATATTGCCAAGTATCTAAGTCTATGTGAAAAAAGGAATGTGCATGAAAATGATGCGAGTGAGTGTTTAAATAGCAGAGAAAAAAAACAAAAAAACAAAAAAAAACAAATGAGTGTATGTGTGATGTGTGAATTTGAGGAAAAAGTGCATGATATTGCCAAGTATCTAAGTCTACGGCATCCAGAGCTGGTGTGCACATAAATCAAAATTAAATATAAGTAAAATATTATTCTATGGGGTCTGACAAAGCATTGATAATCAGATGTATCATAAGTTCTTACTCACTCCTACTGTTGAGGAAAAGAGTCTGGCCGTCCAAGGAGGAAGTGGAGGGATCACCCCCAAATCCACCCTCATTAAATAGTGTCCTTAATTAGTATTGAAATTAACAACAGGTATCGTTTCTTCCGCCCCTTAACCCCGGTGTGTAGAGGGAGGCTGTGGCCGCCATTGGCAGGCCTCGTGTGGCTCCCTCGGCATCCATCAAGGCGAAGCCCCGACATCTGTCGTCACCTTCGCCGTAAAATACGTGACGTCTTGAGGCCGCACGCACACGCGACCCGCACATGTGTGGCACACCGCACGCAACGTCCGAAGGTGATGGGGGATGCCGCCGGCAGGGTAATCACGCCCGTGGGCGGCCGATCCAGGAATCCGGCAATCCAAGGGGAGAGACAAGGGGAGCGCAGGTAACTGAGCTCCCCACCCTGCCGGGAAGACACATCAGGGAACATGATCCCCGACCCAGGGAGCATGCGATCATGCAGGCATCACAGGGATCCGATGGCCCAAGCTGCAAGCGGGGAGGCGACAATCAAGAAGCACACAAACGAGCTCACATATGCAATTTGTGAAAAATAACAAATGACAAAAGTTTTCTACATAGTTGCTTATTGATCATACAAAGTAAACATTGGAAACTGTGCACTGACAATTCTAACAATATTCCTATAAATATGTAAAAACCAAAACAACTCAGAGATGGCAACATAATTTCAACGTTTAAATAGATTTATTTGATAGAAAATAACTCCCAGATACACAAAATAGTAAATGTATAACAACCCAAATAAGGAAATTTGCATCGGATCCAATGGATCCCTCATTGCTCGCGGTTGCGATGCGATTTTACTCTATTTGCAACCACGAACGAGGCTATGAATTATAGACTCGATTGAGTATAATAATAATACAGACTCACAATACAAGAGCGTAACTGATTTAGTGAGCTCAAGGGGAGAAATATAATTCCGATTTAGTCCCCTTATTGAGAGTCTACTTATAATCCTAATATGCGATTTAACACATTTTTGGAAAATATATGGATGCAATCTAATGTGGTATCTAGGATTAACACAGAGGGATATATACAGGAGAACAGACAGTGCACAGCTCATGTCTAACTCCCATGTGTCAAATGGGGGAAGGGGTGTTTAACCACCCGAATTTGTATAGCAAAGAGGGAAGACACATTAAGGAGCGATATCAATGCTGCTCACCCCAATATGGACAAGAAAAATGGGAAAAAGTCCCCCAAGCGGGGTTTTTAGGTAGCTAGCTATAGATATGAGCAAGGCATTAAGTAAAATATTAAAATTCTTTATTGAAGGGTAATGAATAAATGTAACAACATCTAAATATAAATTGGGAGCTGAAGTGGGAAAATACCCATACCAAATACATATAATAGCAAACATAGGTTATACGCAGCATGTGATAAGGCTATTGCATAACAATTGTGACGCGTTTCGACCCATGAATTTTGGGGTCTCTTCAGAGGATGAGTTTGCTAAAGAAAAAAGAAAAATTAATAATAGTATGTCCAGCTTATTTAAAAGAATTACAGCATAGGCAAGTTTGTTTAGCAACATGTTTAGTAACACTTTGCACATAATTACCACTGAGTTTGGATGTACCCCTCGATCAGAGCCTCCCCACATAGCAGCCAGACCATCCAGTGTGCCCGCACGTAGCAGCACCCCGGAAGAAGGGGGAACAGGAATCCACTTGATATGGCTTGCAAGGAGTCACATGTATAATTGCCCCCCCACCAACACGCCACGGGGGAGGTGGGGCCGAAACCTACGAAAATTGTCAGAGCGTTAGCTCATGAATATACCCATATAGGTTAGTGGTTAGATTTAACTGTTGGGTGGTCAGAAAGTGTTGTAATAATCTATTACAGCTTGAATTGATCATGTGAAGGATAATAAAATGAGTAAAGTGACTATATTGGTATAACTAATATAAAATATGTCAGGGATGACCTTGTCTTTAAATGCTGACAATGGCAGTGATAGGAAGAGAAGTGAGGGATGTGCACAGTGAATAATGACATGTAAAATATATGTGAAAAAAGGAATGTGCATGAAAATGATGCGAGTGAGTGTTTAAACAGCAAAAAAAAAAAAAAAAACAAAAAACAAAAAAAAACACAAAAACAAAAAAAAACCAACACAAAACAAATGAGTGTATGTGTGATGTGTGAATTTGAGGAAAAAGTGCATGATATTGCCAAGTATCTAAGTCTACGGCATCCAGAGCTGGTGTGCACATAAATCAAAATTAAATATACGTAAAATATCATTCTATGGGGTCTGACAAAGCATTGATAATCAGATGTATCATAAGTTCTTACTCACTCCTACTGTTGAGGAAAAGAGTCTGGCCGTCCAAGGAGGAAGTGGAGGGATCACACCCAAATCCACCCTCATTAAATAGTGTCCTTAATTAGTACTGAAATAACAACAGATATTGTTTCTTCAGCCCCTTAACCCCGGTGTGTAGAGGGAGGCTGTGGCCGCCATTGGCAGGCCTCGTGTGGCTCCCTCGGCGTCCATCAAGGCGAAGCCCCGACATCTGTCGTCACCTTCGCCGTAAAATACGTGACGTCATGAGGCCGCACGCACATGCGACCCGCACGTGTGCGCACACCGCACGCAACATCCGAAGGTGATGGGGAATGCCGCCGGCAGGGTAATCACGCCCGTGGGCGGCCGATCCGGGAATCCGGCCATCCAAGGGGAGAGACAAGGGGAGCGCAGGTAACTGAGCTCCCCACCCTGCCGGGAAGACACATCAGGGAACATGATCCCCGACCCAGGGAGCATGCGATCATGCAGGCATCACAGGGATCCGATGGCCCAAGCTGCAAGCGGGGAGGCGCCAATCGAGAAGCACACAAACGAGCTCACATATGCAATTTGTGAAAAATAACAAATGACAAAAGTTTTCTACATATTTGCTTATTGATCATACAAAGTAAACATTGGAAACTGTGCACTGACAATTCTAACAATATTCCTATAAATATGTAAAAACCAAAACAACCCAGAGATGGCAACATAATTTCAACATTTAAATAGATTTATTTGATAGAAAATAACTCCCAGATACACAAAATAGTAAATGTATAACAACCCAAATAAGAAAATTTGCATCGGATCCAATGGATCCCTCATTGCTCGCGGTTGCGATGCGATACACTCATTTGTATTTTTTTTTTTTTTTTCTCTGCTCTCTTTTTTAAACACTCACTCGCATCATTTTCATGCACATTCCTGTTTTTCACATAGACTTAGATACTTGGCAATATCATGCACTTTTTCCTTAAATTCACACATCACACATACACTCATTTGTTTTGTGTTGGTTTTTTTTGTTTTTGTGTTTTTTTTTTTTTTTGCTGTTTAAACACTCACTCGCATCATTTTCATGCACATTCCTTTTTTCACATATATTTTACATGTCATTATTCACTGTGCACATCCCTCACTTCTCTGGAAGGGACTGTGCCAACCTCCCTCAAGCAAGGCATCGTCAAACCCCTGCTAAAGAAACCTAATCTCGACCCTAAAGACCCTAACTGCCGCAGACCAATAACAAGCCTCAACACCATCTCCAAGATTATAGAGAAAGCAGTAGTACAGCAGCTACAACACCACCTGGAGACACACCACCTCCTGGACCCTCTGCAATCAGGCTTCCGCCCAGGCCATGGCACAGAAACAGCACTTCTCAAAATATGGGACGACGCCCTCGAAGCAGCAGATGACGGAGAACCGAGTCTCCTGGTACTGTTAGACCTCAGCGCAGCATTGGATACAGTGGACCACAATACTTTACTTGTCTGCCTCTCAGAAGTTGCAGGAGCCACAGATTCTGCCCTAAAATGGTTTACATCCTTCTTAGAGAATCGCTCTCAGACAGTGAAACTGGGAACATTCACCTCGGAATCTCGGGCAGTCTCCTGTGGAGTCCCTCAGGGCTCACCCTTGTCACCAGTGCTATTTAACATCTACATCCGCCTGCTTCTCAATATCATCAGGAAATCGGACCTCTGCTTCCACTCATACGCAGACGACACCCAACTCTACCTTCGCATTAACGGACAAAAAGATCATCATCAGCAACTACAGAAATGCCTCACTTTAATCAATGACTGGATGACCACTAGCTCCCTCAAACTCAACGAATCAAAAACAGAACTTCTTCTCCTGCAAGCCAACAAAAATTCCAAAATTAAGACTCCGTGGACACCACCCTCCATCCTCGGACAGACCATCTCCCCCAGCACCAAAGTCAAGAGTCTCGGAGTCATCTTTGACTCAGGAATGACAATGGATGCACAGATAGGATCGGTAGTGAGTGGATCCCACCACCTCCTCCGCCTGCTTCGCAGACTCATCCCCTTCATCCCAGAAGAGGACAAAGCGGCAGTTGTGGGAACGATCATCAATTCCCGACTCGACTACGCAAATTCCCTCTACATAGGTCTACCCCAATATCAGCTTGCGCGCTTGCAACTCATTCAAAATACGGCGGCAAGACTGTTAACAGGAAAAAAGCCCTGGGAATCCATCTCCCCATCCCTAAAAAGCCTACATTGGCTAACTGTGAAGAATCGGATCATATTCAAGACCCTCTGCCTCACCCATAAATGCATACAAGGAAACGCTCCGCAATATCTCCGGGAAAAAATAAAACACTACACACCGAATCGCAGTCTTCGATCAGCTAACCAAAACCTCCTCCTCATTCCCAAATACCGCTACAAAGCAAAGGGAGAACGTAGATTTGCAGTCCAAGGACCTCGACTATGGAATGCTCTCCCAACCAACCTCCGCATGGAAGAAAACCACCAGGCCTTCAGGAAAAAACTAAAGACCTTCCTTTTCTAGAAGCTGGCTACAGAGAATACATCTAGCGCCTTGAGGCGATTCAGTTCGCAATTGAAGCGCTTTACAAATCATTCATTCATTCATTCATTCATTCATTCATTCATTCATTCATTCATTCCTATCACTGCCATTGTCAGCATGTAAAGACAAGGTCATCCCTGACATATTTTATATTAGTTATACCAATATAGTAACTTTACTCATTTTATTATCCTTCACATGATCAATTCAAGCTGTAATAGATTATTACAACACTTTCTGACCGCCCAACAGTTAAATCTAACCACTAACCTATATGGGTATATTCATGAGCTAACGCTCTGACAATTTTCGTAGGTTCCGACCCCACCTCCCCCGTGGCGTGTTGGTGGGGGGGGCAATTATACATGTGATTCCTTGCAAGCCATATCAAGTGGATTCCTGTTCCCCCTTCTTCTGGGGTGCTGCTACGTGCGGGCACACTGGATGGTCTGGCTGCTATGTGGGGAGGCTCTGATAGAGGGGTACATCCAAACTCAGTGGTAATTATGTGCAAAATGTTACTAAACATGTTGCTAAACAAACTTGCCTATGCTGTAATTCTTTTAAATAAGCTGGACATACAATTATAAATTTTTCTTTTTTCTTTAGCAAACTCATCCTCTGAAGAGACCCCAAAATTCATGGGTCGAAACGCATCAGGATTGTTATGCAATAGCCTTATCACATGCTGTGTATAACCTATGTTTGCTATTATATGTATTTGGTATGGGTATTTTCCCACTTGAGCTCCCAATTTATATTTAGATGTTGTTACATTTATTCATTACCCTTCAATAAAGAATTTTAATATTTTACTTAATGCCTTGCTCATATCTATAGCTAGCTGCCTAAAAACCCCGCTTGGGGGACTTTTTCCCATTTTTCTTGTCCATATTGGGGTGAGCAGCATTGATATCGCTCCTTAATGTGTCTTCCCTCTTTGCTCCATATAGTCTTACCCTGACCACCCCGGGGTCAGTTTTTGGGCAGTGGGACACGCAACACCATCTCTTTCAGTTCCTCTACAGCTCACAATACTACCATTTCAAATTTAACACACCCTCACAAGCGCAGGAGTAATCTTTTCTTGTCCACAATTTGCATCAGCCCCTAGGGGTCTCCCGCTGCTGAGGTGAAGCCATCCCCACATGTCAGATCCCTCTCTGGATGCTATCCAGTTCAGCAGATCCAATTATCCAACAGGCCACAAAATATCACACTACTAGACTAGCATGGTCCTATCAATTGAACAAAGAGAACTGAGACGGACCTCTCTGGCAAGAGGTTTCTCTAATAGCATTGAAGCACATGAAACATGCAGCAAACCAACAGATACTGCTACCAAACCAGTAACCACTCCCAATAGGGAGGAACTCATGATAATACTGTTTTCCAAATTGAGAAACAGTTTACAGAAAGAAATGATACAATGGTGGGACATTCTACTTTTAGAAAATTACATCAAAACAAATCATGTACTAAGAGGACTTAGACTAACTAAGACTTGCACTTGGCTAGATGACGATCTCAAGGATGCATGGGTTATCCAAATGAGAGATTTAAACAAAAAATTACTTCTCTCAATTATCACTCAAAGAGAGAAACCTAACAAAAATCCATAGTAATTTGAAAGATATACAGGACGATCTGGCCCCCTACACAGATGTCCCGTCTTTTAACGATTGGGATAAAAAGATCAATGACCAAATGGTTAGCTTTGAAACCAATCTTATCAGTAAGAAATAGGGAAAATTTGAGAGGGACAGACTCGACTACCTTTTTGGACGAGAATTTGAATGGAAAAAACCTACAGATGGTAACGGCTTACATCCCCAAAAACCTTCACCACTCTCTCAAAACAATACACGTCCCATGACCCCTCTACGCCACACGAAATACAACACCAACAAAAGCAACAATAAACAAAGACCATACAGAAGCTCTCAATTACAAAATCATTCAAACAATATTCCAAAGAGAGGGAGTAAGGGGAATTCTCTGACCAGCAAAGACCATCAGGCGTCAGCCTCCGCCCACCCCTCTTCTCACAATGATGGAAATAAAAATAAATGGACCAAGCAACCGGGCAGAAGAGGGGGCCAAACTCCACCAACAGGAGTCAAAGCCCAGAAAATAAAAGCACCTACTAATGATCTACCTACCAACACCACTATAAGTACGTATACGAATCACAATCCACCACCAGTGGTTATTATCACCGACCACCACACCAGCCAACAGATGGTCAATTCACCCACTCAGCAAAAACCGATGGAAAACACATCACCGTGCATTTTTTTAGGAGAAGGAGCTGTGGGCAGTTGGAACCCCATGGCTCCACAGAAAATCCCTCTGGAACTTCCACAGAGGATGGTAAGAAAAAGAGAAGGAGAAGAAGAGGTCGACGAGGAGGACAGAAAAATAAAAAAAGAGAAAAGATAACTCCAACACACACCACTCAAAATTTTCAACCTATCCAGTTCAGTTTATGATGACACAGAACTCAATGTTCTACACTAGGGATGAGCTTCGTGTTCGAGTCGAACCCATGTTCGACTCGAACATCGGCTGTTCGGTCGTTCGCCGAATTGCGAACGATATGGGCCGTTCGCACCAAATTTGTGTGGTGCGTCACGGCCCATAATTCACTGCAGCATCGCAGTGCATTGCTTGCTGATGATTGGCCAAGCATGCACTATGACCCGCATGCTTGGCCAATCACAGCGCCGCCTGAACAGAGAGCCGTAATTGGCCAAAGCCAAGGAGGCTTTGGCCAATTATGGCTCAGGGGATTTAGTACACGCCCCACACTATATAAGGCCGCCTGCACGGCGGCCCTGTGTAGTGTGTGTTCCGGCGTTGAAAGAGATAGACAGAGAGACAGTGTCATTTGATTTGAGTTAGATAGATTAGGCAGAACAGTCAGTCAGTTAGCTGCACTTACAGTGTATTTTGTATATATATGCATCCCAGGTGTTGCATATATATATATACACTGTATTCAGTTTAGTTAGATCCGTTCCTGTTATCTTCTAGACTATTTACATTTAGTGCAGTGCGTCCTGCTCACAGTGTTCAGCTAGATCCGTTGCTGTTATCTTCCTACTGACAGGCAGGCTTGTCTTGTTACAGTATTAACAGCTACCTAAAGAAAATTACTGGTGTTCTTTTGATCCTATTAGTACCACGGTCAGGCAGCTAGACTATTTACATTTAGTAAAGTGCGTCCTGCTCACAGTGTTCAGCTAGATCCGTTCCTGTTATCTTCTAGACTATTTACATTTAGTGCAGTGCGTCCTGCTCACAGTGTTCAGCTAGATCCGTTCCTGTTATCTTCCTACTGACAGGCAGGCTTGTCTTGTTACAGTATTAACAGCTACCTAAAGAAAATTACTGGTGTTCTTTTGATCCTATTAGTACCACGATCAGGCAGCTAGACTATTTACATTTAGTAAAGTGCGTCCTGCTCACAGTGTTCAGCTAGATCCGTTCCTGTTATCTTCCTACTGACAGGCAGGCTTGTCTTGTTACAGTATATAAAGCTACCTGAAGAAAATTACTGGTGTTCTTTTGATCCTATTAGTACCACGGTCAGGCAGCTAGACTATTTACAGATAGTGCAGTGCATCCTGCTCACAGTATTCAGCTAGATCCGTTCCTGTTATCTTCCTACTGACAGGCAGGCTTGTCTTGTTACAGTATATAAAGCTACCTGAAGAAAATTACTGGTGTTCTTTTGATCCTATTAGTACCACGGTCAGACAGCTAGACTATTTACAGATAGTGCAGTGCGTCCTGCTCACAGTGTTCAGCTAGATCCGTTCCTGTTATCTTCCTACTGACAGGCAGGCTTGTCTTGTTACAGTATATAAAGCTACCTGAAGAAAATTACTGGTGTTCTTTTGATCCTATTAGTACCACGGTCAGGCAGCTAGACTATTTACATTTAGTGCAGTGCGTCCTGCTCACAGTGTTCAGCTAGATCCGTTCCTGTTATCTTCTAGACTATTTACATTTAGTGCAGTGCGTCCTGCTCACAGTGTTCAGCTAGATCCGTTCCTGTTATCTTCCTACTGACAGGCAGGCTTGTCTTGTTACAGTATTAACAGCTACCTAAAGAAAATTACTGGTGTTCTTTTGATCCTATTAGTACCACGGTCAGGCAGCTAGACTATTTACATTTAGTGCAGTGCGTCCTGCTCACAGTGTTCAGCTAGATCCGTTCCTGTTATCTTCCTACTGACAGGCAGGCTTGTCTTGTTACAGTATATAAAGCTACCTGAAGAAAATTACTGGTGTTCTTTTGATCCTATTAGTACCACGGTCAGGCAGCTAGACTATTTACAGTTAGTGCAGTGCGTCCTGCTCACAGTGTTCAGCTAGATCCGTTCCTGTTATCTTCCTACTGACAGGCAGGCTTGTCTTGTTACAGTATATAAAGCTACCTGAAGAAAATTACTGGTGTTCTTTTTATCCTATTAGTACCACGGTCAGGCAGCTAGACTATTTACATTTAGTGCAGTGCGTCCTGCTCACAGTGTTCAGCTAAACCTACAAATTAGTGGGGTGCGTCCACCTCACAGTGTTCAGCTAAAGCTACCTGTAGAAGGTTGGTGGTGTTCTCATACTACAGGCAGGCAGTTGATTTTGCTAGCTGCAGTATATATATATATATATCCCAGCTTAGTGCAGCTACAGGCCATTAGTATGTCTGGAAGGCCAAGAAGGAGAGGCAGACAGTCACAAGCCAATAAGAGAGGGCAAGCAGGCTCTGTGTCTAGTGCTGGTCATGGAGACGGTGCATCCTCATCAGCACGTGGCCATGGGACACGCTTGGCCTTTTTTTCGGCAGCTGGCCGTGTTGAGCCGCAACATGCGGAAGACTTGGTCGAGTGGATGACCAAGCCGTCCTCATCCTCCTCATCCTCTCTCACCCATGCCCAGTGTGCTTTGTCTGGCAAAGCAGCGGCCTCTTTCCTCGGCTCATTGTCATCAGTGACTCCTTCCCTAGCTCCACCATGTCCTCCTGAGGAGTCCCTCGAACTGTTCGACCATAGTGTTGGGTACATGCTCCAGGAGGATGCCCAGCGTTTGGAAGGCTCTGATGATGATACTGAGCTCAATGAAGGCAGTAACATGAGCACGGACAGAGGGGGTGCCCAAGAAGGACAGCAATCTGGCAGTCATGCTCCCCCTGTTGCAGCATACTGCCAGGTTTGCTCCAGTGATGAGGAGGGAGGGGATGATGAGGTCACTGACTCAACGTGGGTGCCTGATAGGAGAGAGGAGGAGGAGGAGGAGGAGGCGGCACATCACCAACGAGGCAGGATGCCCTCCAGGGGCCAGCCTAAGGGCAGCACATTGACTGCATCACATGTGCAGGGCACTGCAGTCTCTGCGCGTTATTCAAAAAGTTCTTTGGTGTGGGCCTCTTTTGAGACGAGTGCATCAGATCGCACCGCTGCTATTTGCAACATATGTCTCAAGCGTATCTCACGTGGCCAAAACATCTCCCGCTTGGGTACCACATGCTTGACTAGACATATGTTGACCTGCCATGCAGTTCGTTGGCAAGCGCATCTAAAAGACCCACACCAAAGAACAAAGAGGACCTCTCCTTGTTCCTCATCAGCTGAGATTTCCAACCCCACTAGACCTTCAGTCCTCTCTGAGACCTGCACTGAGAGGAATGAAGGTGTAGAATTAGGTGTGTCACAGCCAAGTACTTGTGGGCAATCTGCTTTTGGTACACCGACGTCAGATTGTACCAGGCAAATTTCCCTGCCCCAGCTGCTGCACCGCCGAAAGAAGTTTGCTCCCAGCCATCCACATGCCCAGCGGTTGAATGCTAGCTTGGCAAAATTGCTGGCACTTCAACTGCTGCCTTTTCAGTTGGTAGACTCTGCCCCCTTCCGTGAGTTTGTAGAATGTGCGGTTCCTCAGTGGCAGGTACCCAAACGCCACTTTTTCTCACGGAAGGCGATTCCGGCTCTCTACCGGCATGTGGAAGGCAATGTCCATGCCTCGCTGGACAGGGCGGTCAGCGGTAAGGTGCATATTACCTCTGACTCATGGTCCAGCAGGCATGGACAGGGACGTTACCTAAGTTTCACGGCGCATTGGGTGACTCTGCTGGCAGCTGGGAAGGATGCAGGACAAGGTGCAGTAGTGTTGGAGGTTGTTCCGCCACCACGCCTCCAAAATGCTAATGATTGTGACACACCTCTCTCCTCCACCCCCTCCTCTTCTTCTTCCTCCATGGCCTCTTCCTCGGAACCAGCGGTGCTCCGTAGTCGTTCAAGGGGCTACGCAAGTACGCAGGCCAAAAGATGCCATGTGGTGCTTGAGCTGGTGTGCTTGGGGGACAGGAGCCACACTGGGGCAGAGGTTCTGTCAGCTCTGCAGGGGCAGGTTCAGAGGTGGTTGACGCCACGCCAACTTAAGGCAGGAATGGTGGTTTGCGACAATGGCACCAACCTCCTCTCTGCCCTCCGACAGGGACAAATGACCCATGTGCCCTGTTTGGCTTACGTCCTTAACTTGGTGGTGCAGCGGTTCTTGGGCAGGTACCCGGGCTTACAGGATGTCCTGAGGCAGGCCAGGAAAGTCTGTGTGCATTTCCGCCGGTCATATAATGCCAGTGCTCGGCTGACGGACCTCCAAAAGGAGTTTAACCTGCCCAAGAACCGCCTAATCTGTGACATGCCCACCAGGTGGAACTCAATGTTGGCCATGCTGCAGCGGCTGCACATGCAGCAGAGGGCCATCAATGAGTACCTGTGCGACTATGGCACCAGGACAGGGTCAGGGGAGCTTGGTTTTTTTCCCCACGCCAGTGGGCCATGATCAGGGATGCATGCACTGTCCTGTCACCATTTGAGGAGGCCACAAGGATGGTGAGCAGTGACAGTGCATGCATCAGTGACACTGTCCCCCTTGTCCACCTGTTGGAGCACACGCTGCGTGGAATAATGGACAGGGCACTTGAGGCAGAACAGAGGCAGGAAGAGGAGGACTTCCTTAGCTCTCAAGGCCCCCTTTATCCAGACAGTGTTCCTGCGTGCCCGCCGATCACACAGGAAGAGGAGGAGGAGGAGGAAGATTGTATGGAGGTGGAGCCTGGCACTCAGCATCAGCAGCAGTCTTTAAGGGATCAGTCCCAAGAAACACATGGACTTGTACGTGGCTGGGAGGAGGTGGCTGCGGACCATGTCGTCCTTAGTGACCCAGAGGACTCCGGAC
Source organism: Lithobates clamitans (assembly GCA_037952925.1). Classification (NCBI taxonomy): domain Eukaryota; kingdom Metazoa; phylum Chordata; class Amphibia; order Anura; family Ranidae; genus Lithobates; species Lithobates clamitans. Next base: position 559,646 of record JBBGZY010000458.1, on the reverse strand, counting down.
CGAATGCCTCAGCAAACCTACACTGCATGGCCTCCCTGATCCTGCAAAGCCTGCGTAAGGATCCTCGTATTCGTGGTATCAAGGAGAAGGACCAATACTGGCTGCGGTTCCAGCAACCATCGCCAGCGTCTGTTTTACATGGTGCAGGAATACCTAGGGGCAAGATCAGACTTGGACACCTTTCCCACCGAAAATCCTCTGGGTTACTGGGTCTTGAGGATGGATCACTGGCCAGAGCTTGCACAGTATGCAATTGAGCTACTGGCCTGTCCTGCATCCAGCGTTCTTTCGGAACGCACATTCAGTGCTGCTGGAGGCGTGGTAACCGATCACAGGGTGCGTCTGTCCACCGACTCGGTCGATCGACTGACCTTCATAAAAATGAATCAGTCTTGGATCACCACCAGCTACCAAGCACCTGATGCTGATGTAACCGAATAATTTTTTTTGAAATCTCAGATCCCTTCAAAGACTGCCTATGCTGATGCTGAGTGACTATCCCTGAGTAATTATCCTCTTCCTCCTCAATCATCACGCTGATAGCTTGTAAGAACATTTTTGGTTCTGGGCGCCACCACCAGTGCCTAAGGCACAATTTTTCAGCCCCTGTTTAACAGGGGCGTGTAATTACAATTTTTGATGTAATACTTTGCAGCAGGGCTCGTTCCTGCATTCCAACTAGAGTGTCTGTGAGGGGTTGCAGTGTTGTGGCACCAGCACCAGTGCCCAAAGCCCAATTTTTCTTCTCCTGTCTAACAGGGGCGTGTAATTACAATTTTTGATGCAATACTTTGCAGCAGGGCTCGTTCCTGCATTCCAACTAGAGTGTCTGTGAGGGGTTACAGTGTTGTGGCACCAGTGCCCAAGGCCCAATTTTTCTGCTCCTGTCTAACAGGGGCGTGTAATTACAATTTTTGATGCAATACTTTGCAGCAGGGCTCGTTCCTGCGTTCCAATTAGAGTGTCTGTAAGGGGTTGCAGTGTTGTGGCACCAGCACCAGTGCCTAAGGCCTAATTTTTCAGCTCCTGTTCAACAGGGGCATGTAATTACAATTCTTGATCTAATATTTCACAGCAGGGCCCTGTGAGGGCTTACAGTGTTGTGGCCACAGCAACACCTAAGGCCCAAATTTCTGCTGAGTATATAGGGCAGGACCCTACTTTCAAACATCTAACTTACAAATGACTCCTACTTGCAAACGGAAGGAGACAACAGGAAGTGAGATGAAATCTACCCCTAGGAAGGGAAATTCTCTCCTGAGTTAATATGGGAAAAAAAATTCTCCTTTCCACTGATGCTTTCCATTCCTTGTTCCACAAAAAAACCCAAATTTTCAAAAAACATTTTTCATTGGGACAAAAAGTGAGGTGAAATCTTCTGAAGAGGAGGAAAGACAGCAAAACAAATGTCACAGGGGTGATAACCCTTCCCTATGTTTTCCAAAAAGCTTAAAAAAGATTTTTTGGCTGGAGCTAAACACGTTAAAAATGTACCCGTTCAAAATTACAAAGAGATTCTACTTAACAACAAACCTACAGTCCCTGTCTTGTTTGCACCGCCTGTATACTGCTGTTCAGAGTATATAGGGCCTGGTGGCCCCACACCTTTCCTTATTTTAATTTGGGTGCGGGGTTCCCCTTAATATCCATACAAGACCCAAAGGGCCTGGTAATGGACTGGGGGGTACCCATGCCGTTTGTCTCACTGATTTTCATCCATATTGCCATGACCCGACATTACATTAAACCCGCAAGCAGTTTTAAATGAGATGTTTTCCTTTAAAAATGAAATTTGGTGCAGGGACTGTTCTAAACACGGGAAACGCGCGTCACTTTACAGGCATACTATAGACACCCCCCAGGTATGATATTTAAAGGAATATTTCACTTTTTTTTTTTTACTTTAAGCATCATTAAAATCACTGCTCCCGAAAAAACGTCCGTTTTTAAAAGTTTTTTTTGCATTGATACATGTCCCCTGGGGTAGGACCCGGGTCCCCAAACCCTTTTTAGGACAATATCATGCAAATTAGCCTTTAAAATGAGCACTTTTGATTTCGAACGTTCGAGTCCCATAGACGTCAATGGGGTTCTAACGTTCGTGCAAACTTTCGGTCCGTTCGCAGGTTCTGGTGCGAACCGAACCGGGGGGTGTTCGGCTCATCCCTATTTGGCACATTGTCAGCAGATATCAGTGGATTTTCTTCTGCAGAATGCACATTGGATAATTTAAGTAATTTACCATTTTACGTACCTGGAAGCATTTTATATCTTAGGTGCACTGTAAGACCCTCTTAGGTTTGTTTGTCAATATGATTTGAAAGTGCCAAAGGCACTAGTTAAATCTATAATAACTTCTGTCTGGTTCTGCCATCGGTAAATTACATTTGAAATAAGACAGGGATTTGTATCTAAATCGGAATTTCAGTTGTGCTAGGACAGTCTAATATTTTCTGTTATAACTGTGTCATGACCTAAAGTCTGTAAGGACGTAAGACAGAAGCAATAAGAATCTTTTGAATCATGGATGTAGGACAGCAAGCTGGTGACTGTACCATCCATTCGCCTTCCCATGTGTACACTGATGTCCTGTTGTTATGTGACCATCTGGCTTTTTCCATCTTTTGGCTGTGTGTGATGGAGTGTCATTCCGAGTTAATGTTGAGCCTCGGCATCATTTGATTACATCGCATGTTTTTTTACATTGCTCTGGTAAGTTTGGCAGCACGTGGGTGTGGTGTGCTTTCTTTGTGCACACTGAAGTTTGGTGGAGGCTTCACGCCATCTCAACTTTTCAAATAATTCTCATGGACTTATTTATCATTCAATCACATTTACCTAATTTAATTTAGTGCTGCATTTGAATTTTTTTTTGATATAGAGAAAGAGCTGGAACCTCTGAACAAGCAATTACTATGCTTCAAAGATCATGCACTCTATGACCAGTATGATAAAAACCTTCATGAGCATCTGGAACACTATAACAGAGAGATCCTAATCAAGAAGGACCAAAAGTTCTGTAGAGATAAGATTGCCTTTCAGGAGTCTAGGGCATATAATTGGAAGAATGTAACAATGAATAGAAATACAAATTGCCATACTAAAAATGTTGACGTGCTATCTGAGACCTCTTCCATGTTTTCTTTTTCATCTATGGGATCTATTAGACAGAAGTCATCACAAAAGACCAAAAGGAACTCCCAGGGCAACGGCTCACATGAAAAGAACCCCAAAAAACGCATCACTGATTCTCGCACAACCGTCGGCATCTCTAGTCCACACTTGGTGTCAGGTAAAACAGGTGGTGGTGGTTCCTCTGCACCGATGCCCTTAGAGACCAATACTTCCCAAACTGATCAAGTAGGTAGCGGGATCCAGCAGCATAGAACACTACCAGATAATCTTTTAGTCAATCCAGTCGACAATGCAGTAATATAAACGCTTCCAGTTCTCACACAGTATCACCTACATTGATTGATGAACACAATCTCAATGTGGTGAACCTTTCCTCCTGTATTCTTAATGAGGTTGAGCTTTCCGTATTGGCCCGCGGCCTCAGTTTTTGCCCCGATCAGGACCTAGACAGGCTCGAAGTGACTAAGGATATTCAGTTATTTGCACGCAAACTTATCCTGAAACAGCTATATTCTAAAGAGACACCCAAAGAACCCAAATTTAAGTCACAAGAGCTGATTGCGTTAGACAACCTGATATCACTATTGGATGAAAATGAGCCCTCTGATCTAATTGATCAGATCGACCTAGAGCATTTGCTCGGTCGATTTGATCAATCCGATCTTCCCCAACCATCCATTCAATTTTTCAAGAAAAAATCAGACAAATTTCCCGCCCTCAACACAAATTCCAATGTATTGGCTTTTGTAAAATTGACATGCAATGAAATCTGTAAGATCAATACCATTTCCAAAAAACAACACAACCTCAGTTCAAGAGAACGTGAAGCCCTTAAATTGTTGGCCTCAAATCCCAATATCACTATTAAACCTTCGGATAAGGGGGGCAACATTGTCATTCTGGACAATGACCAGTATGTTGAAATTTGCAACAAAATACTGTCCAATCAACAATGGTATTGCAGGATTTCATCCAGCAAGATTGACAAGTTTAATAGGGAATTCTATAAACTCATAGATTAATCATATGCCGTTAATCTGCTTACCAAAACAGAATACGACTATGTCAGGACAGCCTTGCCTCGTATTCCAACATTTTATGCCCTACCAAAACTGCACAAGGACATACGTAAACCATTAGGACAGCCAATCATCTCGGGCAACGGCTCTTTAACCGAGAAATTAAGCCAATTTATAGACGGACACCTGCGACCATACATGCTGAATATACCCAGTTACGTAAAGGATACCGTGCATCTTTTGCAGATCATGGATAGTATCCATGTTCCACCCAAATCCTTATTGGTGGCTTTGGATGTGGAAGCCCTATATAGTTCAATACCTGACGATAAAGGGCTTGCTTGCATTCGGCATGTGTTATCGCGTGATGGCCATCTCTGTGAAAGGAAAAGACATTTTTTGGTTGATGCCCTAGATTTTATCTTGAATCATAACTACTTCACGTTTAATGACGGCTTCTTCCTTCAGGTACAATGGGTTGCGATGGGGACTTCTGTGTCCCATCGTATGCCAACCTGTACCTGGGGGAGTGGGAAAGCATGTTGGAACAGTCCAAATCCACACGTCCCTACATGGACAATGTGGTGATCTGGCGTTGATACATCGATGACATTTTGCTTGTCTGGGATGGCACCCCAGACAACCTCCAGGCTTTCCTACAGGAATTGAATATTAATCCATTCAATCTCACCTTTACCATGACATTCCATGAACACAAGATCACCTTCCTAGATGTGACAATCCACAAACAACAAGATGGCTCACTAACTAGCTCTCTATATCGTAAGCCGAATTCCGAGAACTCTATTTTACATGCTACTAGCTTCCACCCCCAACCCCCTGATTCGCTCAATTCCCTATAGCCAGTACCTACGTGTTAGGAGGAACTGCACCGACAACGAACTCTTCAAACGAGAGGCTGACTTGCTGATGGGGAGAGTCCTGGCACGTGGGTACTCTAAAATATGCCTAAAGAGGGCCTTTAGATGAGCTTGCTCTAAACCTAGACACAAACTTATTTTTAATACAGAATCCAACAAGAATAAAACCAATCCAATCCGTATAGTTACTAGGTTTTCCAACCAACATAGGACCATAAAAAACATTATTGAACGGTATTGGCATGTCCTCAAACTAGATCCTACCATTGGCCCCTTTGTGCAGTATAAACCATCCTTCACCTTTAATAGGGCGTACACACGGTCGGACTTTGTTCGGACATTCCGACAACAAAATCCTCTGATTTTTTCCGACGGATGTTGGCTCAAACTTGTTTTGCCTACACACGGTCGCACAAAGTTGTCGGAATTTCCGATCGCCAACCACGCGGTCACGTACACCACGTACGACGAGACTAGAAAAGGCCGGTTCAGAACCAAGCGCGGCACCCTTTGGGCTCCTTTTGCTAATCTCGTGTTAGTAAAAGTTTGGTGAGAGACGATTCGCGCTTTTTCAGACTCGTGGCTTTCAGATCGTTTTCTGCCATTCAGTTTGTGCTTGTGGGTTTGTATCTGCTCTTCAGTGCGTGCAGTTAGTTCGTATCAGAGTTTTCTGTGTGATCTTGCCTGCTCGTTGCTGTTTTTCAGGTCGCTGTTCACAGGCCTTGCTGTTCTTCAGGGCGTTCTGTTACTTCGTTCTGAACAGCCGACCATTTTCTAGCCATGTTTCGTATGCGTACTCCTCGTAGAGTTCATGCTGTGCGGGGGCTTGGTGTTGGGGTCCTGACCTTGACACAAGTCCAGTCCATGAACAGGGTGGGGAGGAGTTCATGGACCAAGAATTGGTTGCTTCAGCGTGACCAGTTCTCTCATATGCCTTTGCTCCGTGAGATCCATGAGAATAATCCTGATGATTTCAGGAACTTTCTCAGGATGACGGACCCTGTGTTTCACCGTTTGTTGGCTTCGCTGACCCCCTATATTAGCAGGCAGGATACCTGCATGAGGCAAGCCATCACTCCGGAGCAGAGGTTGGTCACTACCTTGCGGTATTTGGCCACAGGGAGAAGTCTGCAGGACTTGAAGTTCTCGACAGGCATCTCCCCCCAGGCTCTGGGGATCATTATCCCGGAGACCTGTTCTGCCATCATACAGGTCCTGCAGAAGGAGTATATGAAGGTAAGATTTTTATTCTTTTATATCACATTTTATTGTATTGAATGTTTGATAATATCTTGTATTTCTTTACTCATTCCATAATTACCATGCTTGTAATATGCTGTGAATGTCCCCTTTGTCCTCATGCATGCTGGATTTTTATGTAATTATTATTTTAGGTCCTTCATACATATTTGCCCTTCAATAACCTCCCCAGCATGGTGTCTCCTGCCCTATATTCACCTCATGTAGTCACTTAACAATGTATTTTATCTGCTCCATAGTAGTGCTTTACCCCAAACACCCCCTAAAATGTTTGGTAATGTTATTCAGGCAGAGTGCCAGAGGATTTTTTTTGTGGTGTCCCCAAATAATTTTTAGTAACCCTCCCTCCCCCAACTGCTAAGTCAGCTGATTCCAATTCTCTATCTATCCTCAATCATCTATCTGCTGACTTTGCCAAACCCATACACACTATACCCATCTCTTTAGTGGTGAGATTTATGGATGAATTCCCCAAAGCATGTAGTGCAAGGGCCTGCCTGTATACTTTCCAATGGTACTGTTTAAAGTTTTTGTATCCTATTATTATCTTGATAGGTAATAGCAGAATGTCCAAATGTCCTCAAATGTGTACAATGTGTATTTATATCTTTGTATTATGACACTTCTTACCTGTCCAGTGGTCTGCCAATAGTGTAACTAAGGAGGGGCTGTTCAAAGTAATACCCATTATTTAGGCATTCATCTCTCAATGAAGTGAAGAGGGTTACCTGTCCAAGATTTACACACACCCCCTATAATGTTAGAAATGGCCCATGAGAGGGGGGGGAGGGGGAATATGATAGGTGTACCTTATACTTTGGCCTTGCTAAATTCCCCTTACTAAATGCTATCTGAAGGTTGCCCCATAATGTTTGTGTCTAATCTGCTTGCCATGTTTCAGAGTAAAGACAGTAATGTTTATTGTTTTTTCCTCAACAGTTTCCTTCCACGCCACAGGAATGGCAGACTGTGGCCTCCCACTTTGCCCAGCGGTGGTGTCAGTACTAGGATCCCATTAGGACCCAGCACAACTCACCTGACACAGCCTTTACCTGGAAAACAACAATGATTGGCCAGCTCACCTTTAAATAACTTGCATCAGCATTCAATCATTGCTCGTGTTAGAGTTTACCTTGTGTTTGATCCAGTTGATATCTGCTCTGTGTATTTTGTGTATGACCCGGCTCGTTTGACCCTGTTTGCTTGCTTCTGATTCGGTACCGTTTGGACTCTGATCTTCCTGTGTATGACCCAGCTTGCCTAGACTACGTTTTTGCCTTATACCACTAGTACCTTCATCTGCAGCGGTGAACTACAAGCACCAGACATCTATCCTCCACCTGCAGCGGTGAACTACAAACACCAGACACCATCAATCCTCATCTGCAGCGGTGAACTACAAGGTCCATGTCGGAACTATACTCACCGAGGCCAAGATGCCGAGAGCGGCTCGCCCTTACGACCACGCGCACCCGACCCCTGGAAGTGATACAGGGAATTGGGGGCACGCGGAGGCACGGGCTTCCGGTGGTGGCTGGATTCCCGAAGGGCCCGAAGGAGGTCCGCGTAGCCGTTGGGCACTGGAGAAACTGCAAAGACAAGTGGTTAACTAGAACTAGGGTATCAGACAGGGCAAGTTCGTTATTCAGGCAGAGGTCAGAACTGGGATATCAAGCAAGAGCAAAGTCCGTTAAATCAGGCAGAGGTCAGAACCGGGGTATCAAGCAAGAGCAAAGTCTGTTTAATCAGGCAGGGTTCAGAGGTATCAGGCCAGCAAGAGGAATCCGTTGATCAGGCAGAGGTCAGGGGTATCAGGCAAGCAAGAGTAATCCGTTTAACAGGCAAAGGTCAGGGGTATCAGGCAAGCAAGAGTAATCCGTAAAGAGGCAGAGATCCGGGGTATCAGGCAAGCAGGGACAATCCGTTTGTCAGGCAGAGTTCAGCACAGGAAACACTATTAGGAATCACAGGGAGTAGCAGGTACAGGGAACAGGGCACAGCTGATGACAAACCAGCAACCCGACTGGGTGCTGGAGCCATCAGATGTAGCCCTCCGGCGAGCGCGTCAGCGTGACGCGCTGCCGGGCACCCACACGGCCACGGCGCGCACACGGGGACTGCCGTGCACCCGCGCGCACCGCACCATTGGGCCGCGAACGGGTGTACGGCGTAGCGTGAGTCCTCCGCGCATGCGCCCTGGAGCCCGGCGGACGGAGGTGGCTTGTGCCTCCTGACAGTCCAGCAAACATCTACCTACATCTACAGCGGTGAACTACAAGTCCCAGCTGACCTGCTCTGCTCAGACCTGCTCATGGTATGTGCTCTTGTTCTTTGAACTCTTTGCATAATCAGAACACCTGAACTGTTACCTGTTATATGCTCTAGCCTGACATTAACACGAGCCATACATAATAAAGGAAACCTATCATGGATCCTGAGCAGGCTCAGTTGTTTGCACAGGAACTTTGCCGCTTATCCCATCAAGTTCAGGAAATGGCCACAGAGCTCACCAAGGTGCAATCTCCTTCTATTAGCACTGCTACAAAAACTCCATCTGAACTAAAAATTCCTTTGCCTGACCGGTTTTCTGGTGACCGTAAAGGGTTTTGCAACTTTAAAAACAGCTGCAAATTATATTTCAAGTTAAGGCCATCCTCGTCTGGCCCTGAAACTCAGAGGGTTCAAATCATTATCTCTCTACTACAGGTTGACCCCCATCCAGCCTTGCTAACACTAGATGCCTTCTTTGAAGCCCTAGGGTTGCTTTATGATGATCCAGATCGTGCTGCTACTGCAGAATCAACCCTGCGTAACTTAAAGCAAGGAACTACCACAGCTGAAATGTATTGCTCAGAGTTTCGCAGGTGGGCCCCGGAATCTGGCTGGAATGATGCAGCACTCCACAGCCAGTTTAGAATGGGCCTTTCAGATGCAATTAAGGATGCTCTGGTCAACTTCTCCTACCCAGCCTCACTGGAGGAGGCTATGAGTCTAGCCATTAGAATTGACCGCCGCCAGCGAGAGAGGAGACGAGAACAAATTACAGCTGTGGCAAACCATATACCTCCCTTGCCGCCTGACTATTCCACCTCCAGTGCCAAATCTGAGGAAGAACCCATGCAGTTAGGCTCCACCCGGTCATCTGCCCAGGAACACACGCGCCGGCGTAACATGGGACTCTGCTTGTATTGTGGCCTCAAGGGTCATATGCTCCGTTCGTGCCCTACACGTCCGGGAAACTCCTGGACCTAGGTAATTGCGGGGAGGTTACCTTAGGTCTGCTCTCATCTCCCCAGGGGGGCAATCGTATTCTTTTACCCGCTGTCATTCACTTTGGGACAGGGGCTCATGAACTGCTGGCCTTGGTAGATTCTGGAGCCGCTGAGAATTTTATTGATAAGACACTGATTACCTCTTTGTCCTTGGAAACTCATGCTCTATATTGCCCAGTCCACCTGATTTCCGTGGATAATCATCCTCTCTCACAAGATCTAGTGCTCCAAGCCACCAAGCCTTTCCAGTTACAATTGGGGACTTTGCATTGGGAGAAGACTTCATGTCTTGTCATTGACTCTCCATCCACTCCTTTGATCCTAGGCCTTCCTTGGCTTCAGAAGCACAATCCTGTAATTGACTGGCGAACAGGAAATATTCTGGCTTGGTCCAATCAGTGTAAAAAGAACTGCATCCAGCACCCTGTTCGACTGGCTACCTGTCAAGTGGGAATGGAACAGATTCCACTTTGTTATAAGGACTTTTGGGATGTATTTTCTAAAGGGATTGCTGACACTTTACCACCTCATCGCAGTTATGATTGTCCTATTGACCTCTTGCTTGACACTATACCTCCTCAAGGGAGAGTCTTTCCACTGTCTGAGCCAGAGAATCTTGCCTTGCAAGAATACATCCAGAAAAACCTAGCTAAGGGTTTCATCCGTCCCTCCACTTCTCCCGCAGGAGCAGGATGCTTCTTTGTCCCAAAGAAGGATGGGGGACTGAGACTTTGTGTTGATTACAGAGGTCTAAATAAAATAACTGTTCCCAATCGGTATCCTCTTCCTCTCATCACAGAATTGTTCTTTCAAATCCAGGGAGCCAAAATCTTCTCCAAACTGGACTTAAGGGGAGCCTATAATCTGGTGCGCATACGTGCAGGCGACGAGTGGAAGACAGCCTTTAACACCAAGGATGGTCATTATGAATGTCTTGTCATGCCTTTCGGTCTCAGAAATGCACCAGCTGTCTTTCAGAACTTTATGAATGACATTTTCCGTGACATGTTGGGTCGCTTAATGCTTGTATATTTAGACGACATTTTGATATATTCTCCCAATCTTGAAACACATCAGAAACATGTCTGCTCAGTATTGGCCCGATTAAAGACTCACTCCCTTTTTGTAAAGCCTGAGAAATGTTCATTCCATGTTAAACAAGTACCTTTCCTAGGCTACCTAATTTCTGACACAGGCCTCACCATGGATCCAGCCAAGATTCAAGCCATTTTAGACTGGGCACCACCTTCAGACCTGAAGGCATTTCAGCGCTTCCTGGGCTCATTAAGAACTTTTCCACCATTGCACATCCCATCACCTCTCTCACCAGGAAGACTCCGACTACCTTTAAATGGACTACTGAAGCCCAGGCAGCCTTCACTCAGTTAAAGAAAGCCTTTACCTCTACACCAATCCTATGTCATCCTGTTCCTGAGCTACCTTTTATTGTGGAGGTAGATGCATCTGAAGTAGGGGTGGGGGCGCTTTTGTCACAAAAGGATCCTGTAAATGCCGCCATCCACCCCTGTGCCTTCTTGTCTCGGAAATATTCCCCAGCAGAGCACAATTATGATATAAGCAACAGAGAACTTCTAGCCATAAAGCTCGCTTTGCAGGAATGGAGGCATTGGCTGGAGGGAGCTCGCTATCCATTCATAGTTCTGACTGACCACAAAAACTTTGAATACATCCGTTCTGCTAAAAGACTGAACTCACGTCAAGCCAGGTGGTCATTGTTCTTCTCCAGATTTGACTTCACAATTTCATATTTACCAGGACCAAGAAACATTAAGGCTGACGCCTTATCTCGCAGCTTTCTTTCAGAGTCTCCTCCTCCGCTTCCTCCACAACCCATTATCTCTGAGGATAGGATTTTGGCTTTCACCCAGACTGACATCTCTGAGGCCTTGTTACCTGCACAGGCTGAAGCCCCTCCCTCCACTCCCTCCGGTATGCTTTTTGTGCCCCTGGCTCTTCGTTTGCAGGTATTGCAGCAGGTACATGCATCAAAACCTGCAGCACATCCGGGGTTTAGACAAACTTTTGAGATTATCTCTCGCAACCTCTGGTGGCCATCGATTAGGCAGGATATGTTAGCCTTCGTCCAGGCCTGTGAAGTTTGTGCCAGAAGCAAGAGCAGTACCTCTAAGCCGCCTGGTCTCCTACGTCCTCTACCAATACCTACCTGTCCCTGGACCCATTTATCTATGGACTTTATCACTGACTTGCCTCCGTCCCAGGGATGTTCCACGATCTGGGTGGTGGTAGACAGATTCAGTAAAATGGCCCACTTTGTTCCGCTTCCGAAACTTCCATCTGCTAAAGAACTGGCATCTTTATTCATTAAACATGTTTTCAGGCTCCATGGGGCACCAATCAACATTGTCTCAGACCGTGGCCCTCAGTTTATAGCCCAGTTTTGGAAGGCCCTTTGCTCTCAGCTGGGGATTAAGTTATCATATTCTTCAGCATATCATCCTGAGACAAACGGCCAAACAGAAAGGACTAATCAGACTCTAGAGAAGATGATACGTTGTCTGATGGCCAATGATGAGGTGGAGTGGGTCAACGTCCTGCCATGGGCAGAGTTTGCCTTTAATAACTGTGCCAGCACATCTACAGAGACCTCTCCTTTCTTCTGTGTTTACGGGTTGCATCCTCCTGTGTGCTCCTTTGATCTTCCACCCTCTGATGTGCCAGATGCCAACACCACAATAGAAAATTTCTCCAAAATCTGGTCCGATGTTAATCATGCTATTTCTCGCTCTGTGCTGGCTTTTAAGAAAATGGCGGACAAGAGGCGCTCAAAGGCACCAGGATATAAAGTTGGTGACAAAGTGTGGCTATCATCCAGGAATCTGTCCCTGCATGTTCCATCTAAAAAACTTGGCCCAAAATTTATCGGGCCCTATGAAATTTCGGAGATTGTTAATCCTGTATCCTATAGATTAAAACTCCCCCCATCCATGCGCATTCCAAATGTCTTTCATGTTTCATTGTTGAAACCTGTTCATTCCAGCCTCCAAGTAAATGAATCAGAACCTGTGGATGTGTTGGACAGTCAGGAATATGAAGTGGTATTTATTCTTGATTCCAGACGAGTGCGCAATTCCTTACAATATCTCGTTCATTGGAAAGGTTTCGGCCCAGAAGATCGATCTTGGGTCCCAGCTCGTGATCTTCATGCTGACCGACTTAAGAAGAAGTTTCATCTTCGTTATCCAAGTAAGCCTGGGGATGCAGGAGAAACCCCTCGAGAAAGGGGGGGTACTGTCAGTACTTTAGGACCCAGCACAACTCACCTGACACAGCCTTTACCTGGGAAACAACAATGATTGGCCAGCTCACCTTTAAATAACTTGCATCAGCATTCAATCATTGCTCATGTTAGAGTTTACCTTGTGTTTGATCCAGTTGATATCTGCTCTGTGTATTTCGTGTATGACCCGGCTCGTTTGACCCTGTTTGCTTGCTTCTGATTCGGTACCGTTTGGACTCTGATCTTCCTGTGTATGACCCAGCTTGCCTAGACTACGTTTTTGCCTGATACCACTAGTACCTTCATCTGCAGCAGTGAACTACAAGCACCAGACATCTATCCTCCACCTGCAGCGGTGAACTACAAACACCAGACACCATCAATCCTCATCTGCAGCGGTGAACTACAAGGTCCAGCAAACATCTACCTACATCTACAAGTCCCAGCTGACCTGCTCTGCTCAGACCTGCTCATGGTATGTGCTCTTGTTCTTTGAACTCTTTGCATAATCAGAACACCTGAACTGTTACCTGTTATATGCTCTAGCCTGACAGGTGGGACTTTCCTAACTGCGGAGGGGCAATTGATGGGAAACACATCCACATCGTCCCACCACCCAACTCGGGGTCGTACTATTTCAACTATAAGGGGTTCAATAGTATAGTGATGTTGGCGGTGGTGTCGGCTAATTACGACTTCCTGTATGTGGACGTGGGGAAGAATGGCCGGATGTCCGATGGTAGAGTCATCGCCCAGACGGAGTTCTACAGGCGTCTCCAGAATGGCAGCTTGGACTTTCCAGCTCCAGAGGACAATGTGGAAGGACTCCCATTTGTGTTCTTGCTGATGAAGCATTTGCGCTGGGGGACCACCTGATGCGGCCATTCCCGATGAGGACCCTCACCCCGGAACAGAGGGTTTTTAATTACCGGCTGGCCAGAGCCCGAAGAGTGGTGGAGAACACATTTGGAATCCTGGCCAGCTGGTTCTGCCTATTTCTGACACCTATCCATAATGCGGAGTATAAACTGAACCATATAATACTTGCGTGCAGTGTTCTCCATAACTTTTTACAGAAACATTCGGCCAACTATGCTGGCTCAGTTGGGCCTGAGGCCGGAATCCTACATCAAACCACACTGACGACGCTTGAAAGTGGCCGTCCTGGCTTGCCCTCCCTGAGTGCCCGTGATGTCCAGTTACGCTACCTGGAGTTCTTTGCGGGTAGGGGGGCTATCAATATGCCAGACAATATGTGAAGCCTTTTTCAAAAAAAAAAAATCTTTGTGGACATTTACTGCTTGTGTTTGTTTGAGCTGACCCTGACAGAAATGTGTTGAGTGCAGAAAATGGCGTGATTGTGTAACCTTATACAAAGCACTGTTGGCTGTTATTTACTAAATGCAAAAACACATTTCACTACAAGTGCTCTTGCAACTGCACTGAAACTGCACTTGTAGTGCAAAGTGGATTTGCCCTTAGGAAATAACCCCCATTTTCTCATAAAACAACAATTACATCACCCCAAAAGTGTTGTAGCGTTGAGACAATAATCCACACATTCTTGATTAACAATCTTTTTAATACCTGCGCAATCGCATGTGCATTTACCAAAAGTTTTGCTGACAAACCAACATGTTTGTTGTATACCAATTTTTGTGGTGGCATTATCCAAAATTAAAATGTCCATTTTATAGAAAACAGGCCTGTGTAAAACCAACAAGAAAGACACAAATCTTGATCTTACAAAGTTCACATTTGGTAGAACTTGAAGGCAATATCAGACATGAGTATTTAGGAACTGTGTTTGATATTGCGTTCAGATGGGGGGAAATCACCCCAGGAAAAGCCAAATTCAGAAGATGCACACGAATTTCCCAATGTCAACATGTGCTATCTGCCATCACTGGGGATCAAGGGATGTGTTTTGGGGGAGCAAGCCCTTCCTCTCAGCTACTTTATTATTGTCACAGGAGACAAGTCACCTCCATTCGCCGGGCTGCGGGGCGCATGCGCAGTGGGCTACTGTTGAGACGTGCACCCGTTTGCGGCCTGATTGTGCGGCGCGCGCGGGTACACGGCGGTCCACGTGTGCGCGCCGTCGCCCGTGCGGGTGCCCGGTAGCGCGTCACGCTGACACGCTCGCCGGGAGGCTACTTCAGACGACACCAGCACCCAGTCGGGTTGCTGGTTTGTCGTCAGCTGTGCCCCGCTCTGTGTTTGTTCCTGATTCCTGATTATCTGACTCCCTGATCCCTGCTTGTTAAACGACCACTCTCCTGTCTGCCGGATACCTTGACCTCTGCCTGATAAACGACCACTCTCCTGTCTGCCGGATACCCTGACCTCTGCTTGATAAACGACCACCCTCCTGTCTGCCGGATACCCTAATCTCTGCCTGTTTAACGACCACTCTCCAGTCTGCCGGATACCCTGATCTCTGCCTGTTTAACGACCACTCTCCAGTCTGCCGGATACCTTGATCTTTGCTTGTTAAAGGACCACTCTCTCTCTGTTTGCCTGATACCTCCCCCCGAGCTCTGCTGTTCTAAGGACTTGCCTATTTGCCCGTATTATACCTCTTTAACCTCTGCTTTCAGTATTATTAGGTACGCCAGTCCTGCACGGACCCACCAGAAGGCTTCTCACAACTCTAGTGCACCTGAGCCATCTTTAAGCTACTACCGGAGACCCGTGCCTCCGCGTGCTTCCGATCCCCTGTACCACCTTCGGGGGTTCGGGTGCGCGTGGTCGTAAGGGCGAGCCACTCTCGGCATCTCGGCCTCAGTGAGTATTGACGTGACAATTATTGAGGAAGGGGTTGCACCCCCAAAACGCGTCCATTGATCTCCCGTGATGGCAGATAGCACATGTTGACACACTGTGTGTATCCTCCAAATTTGGCTTTCGGAAAAATCACAAAAACATTTAGCACATTGTAGCACACAAAAGAAGAAAGGGATTTGGAGGGGTTTTAAACTCGCCCCAAAACATCAATGATGTTTTTATATTTTGGAATAACATCATTGATGTTTTGCTTGATGATTTCCAATTGTAAATTACACCCCATGATCTCCCCGATCAGGATCTGGGCACTTTCGGATGTAAAAGGATCTTCATCCACAACCTCACGATCACCTAAAAAGAGAGGAACCCCAAAATAAATTTGGTTTAAAAAAAATGCCGCCATCCATCTCTTATCTGAGCCTGTGGTCGCAGACATTCACCTGTTGTGGTGACTAGTTCCACCACGTCTTCTTCCTCCTGCTCAGCTTGTGTTGGGTGGATTTCCCCTTCTTCCAGAGGGGGGGGGGCTCTGGTCTCCTCAGATGAGGGATGTCCTCCGAGTCTTTTCTCCCCTATGTCAAACAAAATGGTATAATTAGCACACAGATATTTAATGTCAGAACTATAAAGATGAAACATTGCTTGGAAGTGGGGTACAATTATCTATTTTAGCAGAGTTCCAACATGTAGCTTTTTTAATGCCCTTTGTCAAGCTGCAATACTTTACCTGTTTGGTACAAGCTTCACAGATGGAGACCCCCCTATAGTATACACTGGAGCACCTGTGTGCCCCTCCTAATAAAAATGTTGTTCTTTTGTCCCACACTAGTGCTCCAGTGTCCAGATGTGAAAACAGCTGCTTAGTGTCCTCTCCTTACACAGAATCTAGTTTGCATTTCATTCTAGTAACAAAGCCATCTACACAACCAAATTATTTTAAGACAAGTATAGGGCGTCAAAATGGTGGCCAAATGCATATGGGCTAAACAATGGTATTTTATATTTGGAACAAAAAATGTTTGATCCGAACGAATAATGTGCCCATGAACATGAAAGTTGCCATTTTAAACTGTACAACAGTTCCTAAAAGCACATGGAGCAGCACGAACGTAATAAACACAAAAAGAATAGGAACACAGCACAACTACTTACTTTTTTGCAGCACTCTCCGGATCTTTCTGTACTGCTCATGTTCTCGTAATTTCAGGTCCGACCACCGCTTCCTGAGCTGATCTTTCGATCGTCGTACCCCGAATTTCCAGTGCAGACTCCTGACCACTTTCGCCATGATCTTGGCCTTTCTGAGATTGTGGTTGGGGTAAGGCCCATACTTTCCATCATAGTCGGCCTTCTTCAGGTCCGATCACCATCTCCAACATCTCCCCAAAGGACATATTTGAGTCCTTAAATCTCCTTCTGGATCGGGACGTTTCAGGCTCCGGCCTTACCTCCCCCTCCTCCTCCTCGTTGCTACAATTAGCACGCACCTGCTGTCTATCCGCCATGTGCTCTTCCCCCACTGCGCCGAACGAAAAGGGGTGGGGAATAGACTAGAAAGAACGTCAGGAGCGGGCGGAGTTATACGCATGCGCAGTGTGTATAAAGCGTAACACGCGTGCGTCTTACGTACGATCTGTGAGCGGAGGAAGGAGCATCGGAGACGCCGATCGTGATAACGAAGGTAAGATCTATACTGCTTCGAAATGGAAGCCTATATTGTAACAAGATTAGGAGAGTTTGGCCTGACATTAGGGTTTGTCTTGTGTTGTGTCTTGCAGAGAAAATGGATGGGTTCAACGGCCACAATTTCCTGCCCCTGTTCATAGACAAGTACAGGGAGCTGCCCTGTCTGTGGCAGGTCAGACACCCCCACTATAACCACAAACAGAAGAGGCAGGCAGCGCTGGAGAAACTGCTGGAGTTGGTGAAGCCGGTGGTCCCCACAGCAACCATCCCCTATTTAAAAGCTAAAATTGGTGGCCTGAGGAGCACGTATCTTAGGGAACGCAAGAAGGTCACAGATTCCCAGAGATCCGGAGCTGCAGCAGATGACGTTTATGTCCCCAGGCTGTGGTACTATGAGAGACTGCGATTTCTGTCAGACCACACTGAAGTCAGGGAATCCCTCTCCACTCTTCCTTCCACTCTTCCTTCCACACCAGCTGAGTCTTCCGATGTCCAACCTGGGCCTTCCAGCCAGGAAGAAGTGGAGGAGCCCAGCTGGAGTCAGGTATAGCATTGTTCTACAGATTTCTGGTCAATAAATAAATGATGTTTACTAGATGTTATTATTGATCTCTATTTGCTGATTGAAAAAAGTGTTTTACATATCAATAGACAATAGTGGGCACCCAAAATTGGGACAAGAATGAAAAATTCTGGGCTCAGAAGGATAGTCTGTTATATTTGTTAACATTCAATTTGCAGCAGTCAGGAGGTGAAAATTGTGTGTGATTGATGAATAAAATACTAAAACTATGTCCCTTTTTCATACACAGGAAGACCTTAGCCAGGAGGAGGTTGTGGAATGTGGCAGTCAGGAGGAGGCGGGGATTAGTGGCAGCCAGGAGGAGGCGGGGATTAGTGGCAGCCAGGAGGAGGCGGGGCTAAGTGGCAGCCAAGAGAATCCTGGGACCAGTCGCAGCCTGACTGAGTCTCAGGTCCCTCCCCTCCGCCTTCCATACAAAAGGGCCAGGAAGGCCACTCCGAGTCCCGTGCAGGATTCAGCGTACAGGCTAATCCAGGAGGCTTCTGCGTCCCTCCGAGCCTTACCCACTCCTGAAGAGGCCTTTGCCTGCATGGCTGCCACCAAATTGCAGGGCATGCAGGAGGGTCAACGCAGGCTCTCTGAGGACCTTATTTATAAAGTCCTACGTAAGGGGTTGAGTGGGGAACTAACACCCAAGACGGATGTCATTAAGATGGACGATCCTTCTCCTCCTCCTGCTGCCACAACTCCACCACCACAGCCACAGCGTGGAAGGAGGCGTGGAAAGAAGACCAAAGAGTGATGGCCCTGGGTTCAATCTGGTCTGACAGAAGCTGCAGTCTCTCGTATGACCACAGCCTGGGGACACAGATGTCATCTGCTGCTTTCCGAATCTCTGGGACTTCTGGACCACACTGCCCTCCCTTAGATAAGGACTCCTCAGGCCACCAATTTTGCTTTTAAATAGTTGATGTCTGCCCTGGGGGTCCAAGGCTTCACCCACTTCTGCAGTTTCTCCAGCGTTGCCTCCCTCTTTGTTTAGTTGTGACCCCTTAATACATTTTTTGGGTAAATTCTACTCTCCTGTGTGTGTTTTCATTCAAAAAGGACAGTTTGTTGGTGACGATTCAGGTACATTTCTAACATAAAATGTGAAATTAACAAGGGACAACAACACCAAACAATATCCTACAGATTAAATAGAACAACATATCAATGGTGTTGTGGGAACTTGTCACAAAAAACACACACAAACATTTTCTGGAGTACAAGTCAAAATCGCAAAAAAAAAAAAAAATAGAAACACAAAAAAAGATTCTACATTAAAGCCAAAAAATAAATAAAAAATATACAAAAATATGTTGTCAGATGTTAGAAATCAAAATATATTGAGGGAATCCCGATAAATAGTAACGAAATAAGTTTGTGAGAAGTGTGTGTAAATATGAGCAGCAATATTACTTCATTCTTGTCACATTATAAAGAAGAAGAGATTGCGCTGTATTAAACCATTTTTAACATTGCAGCGTGACGAAAGTGCTGTATCCATTGCGAATGCTAAGTTTACCAGAACGAGCTGTCCCGTCTCGGAATTTCTTCTGAGCATGCGTGGCACTTTGTGCGTCGGAACAGGCCACACACGGTCGGAATTGACGCGATCGGATTTTGTTGTTGGAAAATTTTATCTCCTGCTGTCCAACTTTGTGTGTCGGAAAATCCGATGGAAAATGTCCGATGGAGCACACACACGGTCGGAATTTCCGACAACACGCTCCGATCGGACATTTTCCATCGGAAAATCCGACCGTGTGTACGGGGCATCAGTGTGCTAGATCCATTAGGGATAATTTGGTATCCAGCGAATATTCAGGTGGTGGCGTGGGTAAACGAGATCCTTGCAAACGTCATGGAACCTTTTGCTGTGGCGGATGCCCGTACTGCCAATTCATGAACATCAAGCCAAACATTAAATTACCCAATGGTCACAAGTAAATTGCAAAACAATTGGTGTGGTATACTTACTAATTTGTGACTGTGCTTGTTATTACGTGGGGAAAACAAACCAGGAGTTCTGGCGGCAGGCATACCGCCACATAGCCTCAATGAAATCATGCAATCCCAGCTTACCGCTGGGTAGACATGTTTCTGTGTTCCATGTGGGAATTTTCCCCAAAGTGTCATTTTTGATTTTGGATCATGTTTACCCAGGGCTACATGGTGGGGATTGGAACAAAACTTTGTTGCAAAAGGAACAGAAGTGGATTTATCATCTTCAGGCCACCAAGGCACCTGGCCTGAATGACGCCATTTCTTTTTGACCTTTTTTGGAGGGCTTCACCTCTGGGGGATCCGAGTGGGACCCCCCCCCCCCCGAGGTGAATATGCTCCACTTCTTGTGAAATCATTAGTCAGCTGCAGTAAAGCACCTTTGCCTGTTTCTTTGGGGTATAGGGGTCTGATTTGTTCCCTTTATATTCTGACAGATGCAGACTGCTACTGCACTACATATAAAGCTATAGAGGGGACTAGGGAAATGGAAGGGGATCTTCGGTGAAGATTACCGAGAGGGAAAAGAGCTTACTTATAGCAATCAGTGGTCGGTACATGAGGTAATAATATCAAAGGTAACAATTTATTGAGCCATTGTAAAATCACCTGGATGTGGTGAAGCATACAGGTAAAGATTAATGCACTATAGAGAAACAGGAGACTCCAAATCAAGGCGTGCTAAAACTGTACAAACAAACACAACAAAAAAAAAAACACACACAATGAACACCAAAACATAAACACTGTCCGGACAAATATATGCTGCTTGGCAACGAAGGTCAGATAAAGTCAACACAGTCAATATCAAGCCAGTACTGGTTGGGGCCAATATGAAATTTAGTGGGATATATTGCCAAGAAGCATATAGGTGGAGCGAGGAGGGAGGGAGAGGGGGAAAAAACCAGGGAGTAAATGGGATGGTTGCCAAGGGGATGGGCTGTTCTTGCTAAAGGAGGTGGTCCGTTGAGGTAGAATACAGTCGGAATAGTTCACAGCATTAGGACTAGAAGTATGCAGTCAGTGAAGTCCAATTAGGTAATGCAGACAATGGTAATTAGTCCGGATTGCTTGCTGTGAGGCTAGGTATTCACCGTTCATAAACGGTCTTCAGGGCTATACGTGTAATATAATAAGGTACAGTATAGGATACTTCAATGTGGCAGAAGTGAACACCAATATTATGCATATAGCAAAAAATGTCCCCGACATGGGTGGGCTATGGTTGACTCATATTTTACCCTCCACGGGGATTGTTGAAAGCAGGTTCCCAGGTCATGCTCAAGCAGACTGAAGAAATCCTATGGGCTTCCAAAGCAGCTCAATGAACTCAGCCGTAAGTCACCTTGGTGGTGTCCTGGTGTTCCCTGAGTGTAATACAAAGTCCTTGCTGTATGCAGATTGCACGGGCCGTGCGTGGCTATGTCGGCGTGTCAGCATATAGAGTACGCTGAATGGTGCCTCGCTGTTGTGCGGCTCGTCTCACTCGGTCCGCTCCGTCCGCTCAGAGGACAGCGTTGATGCCGGTGATGACGTCAACGCGTTTCGCTGTTGCGTATTAGCGTAGCTTCTTCCTGGACGCTACTGCACTAGCATGGGACAACTTAGGAGGACTGATACAGGACGGTATATGGATATGTATTGTTGAAATAATGTTTTGTCTTATACATACATATGCATTGACATCTGCCTATGTCTCCCTTTGTGCTCATTCCTCTTTCCATGTACTCCATTTCTCCTACTGTGCAGCTTGCTCTCTGCTTCTCTGCTTTTATGTGCTCCCTCTTAATCTTATTTGTGCATCCCCTTTAGCCCTTAGAATGGATGTTTATTGTCGCTGTGGTCTTGGATTCTGAGCCGGTGTTGGACTGGAGGATTAGCCGGTCTGCGCCCGAATAATTCACCCGGGGGCCAATGTTGTCATCCTTCTGTTTGGCACTTTTTGGTCCCCCTCTCCATGATCGCGCATGGCCGGGATATGTTTATCCCGTTGCCATGGCGATCAGCACGCCGCGGGCCCCTGACGCGGACATCAGCTCCCTCCCAGCACATATCCGCTCGTTCCAGGGTGTGACGTCGTTTCCTACTGGATGCTGACTCATGTGTGGGGCTTTGGAGGCTGGCCTGCGTGCCGGGGACTCGGAGGTCAACCCCTCCCACTATTGATGATGCCTGTCCCAGCCTGAGCCAGCTGTCATGCACTTTTCTTTAATGAGCGGTACTAATTAGGCTGCACGTGAAGATGCCTAGCTCTATGCCGGTACAGGCATCAGACCAAACATGCAGCCGCTCAGTCCCCAAAGTAAGCTCTGCAACTCTGCTCTGTAGATTACACGCTGTATTTTGAGACGATGCTCTATGGAGCGTAGTGTGTCTCTATATGTAAACTTATTTTCACAGTACAAGTGCATTGATCTTTGCTTATGGAGGATACTCCATGTTGCAATTTGAGCTATACGTAGTCACTGCTTAGGTTTTCAATTAATCACACAGCACCATTGACCCTCTCCTTTCTACCTCTCTAGTTACTGTCTGCAGAGGCTCCCATCGCTCCCCCCCTCCCTCATGTGACTTTTCTTCACTGGGGGATCCAACAGTACCCCAGACCAGACAGCGCCTTATGTGACACCTCTCCCCCTATCCCGCACTAGAAGTGATCTATCCTCCATGTGCTAACATGTATGTATAGAACATATATATACAGTCCTATCACTTTAAATCTACTAGTAGGTGGTTGCCTAATCAGGCTTAACCCCCTCTCCATTTTTATACGATGGGTTCCATCATACTGTTCTCTCTCTCCCTCAGCTGACAGGCACACCTTTTGATATCAGACACCTGAGGTGTCACACGATAAGTGGTAGGACGCCCTTTGTGTCTTGTCCTGGGTTCTGGATGTGCTTGGTCTTTCGGAGACAGTATTGGCTCACAGATCTGATCCCTGCCGGCAAACCATTCTGCCCCATTTTTTCTTGAAGCTGGATGCTACTCGATGTTGGCTTAGGAGTAACACAGTCAGAATATTTCTGTATCAATTAAACTTTGATCTTCATGCTATATGAACATATTCAAATAATATTTCATGTTTGGTTCTTACTGTGTTGTTTACTCTGTTTTCTCCCTATAAAATTTTTCTAGATAATTACATACCTCACCATCAGTCCCTGAAGAAGAGGTTCCAACATTTACAACCTCGAAATGCGTCGGACCTTTGTTTTACAGCTTTTCACTGAAATGGTTCATGTGGGGTTAAGTGTTACCACCATCTGAAATTGTTTGCATCCACCTCCTTTTTATCACTTTTTGTCATGTTTTAACTTTTTGATAAATACAATTATATATTTTTTGATACATTGTTTGAAGACTCTTGCCTTACAAAGTCCCATCAGAGGAAAATCTCCCATTGTGTATTCACACAGAGTTCTCATAAACTGATTTATGGATTATTTCTCCAGATCTCATGAATAATATTGTATTTTTTTAAAAGCCCGATCTCCATAATAATGTTTCAAATTTTTCTTTATAGTCATCTTTTATTATTTTTTATTTCATCAAGATTTTATTTTAAAATTATTTTCTAGTGATCTCCATATTTATTTATTTTTGGGGTGTGTCAAGTTACCACAATAACATTATTATTTTTATTTTTTTTTGAACCTCAAGGAGGTTGGTGTCCCTTGTTAATTAGACATTGTCTTTTAGAAATGTATTTGAATAAAAACACATAGGCAAGTATTTTCAGAAAATAAAATTTCCATTTATTCTGGGTAAAAAAATAAAGATGAAGGCAACGCTGGAGAAACTTTTGGAATTTGTGAAGCCTTTTGGCCCCAGGGCACACATCAAGTCTGTGGAAAAAAAATTGGGATCTTGAGGAGTCCATATAATAGGGAGCCCAATCTGGTCCAGGACTCCCAGAGATCAGGACCAGCAGCAGATGACATATATGTCCCCATGCTGTGGTACTACACCAGCCTGCATCTTCTGTCAGACCAGACTGAACCCAGGCCATCACTTTCTTCTCTTCGCTGCAGCCTTCCCTGCAGCCTTCCTTGGAGGCTGTGGCTCTCGTGGTGGACCTGTGGCAGGAGGAGGAGGAGGAGGATGGGTGAGATCATATATGTGGCTGTTCTCAGTTATCTGGCCCCTCAGCCCCTTCT
Source organism: Lithobates clamitans (assembly GCA_037952925.1). Lineage (NCBI taxonomy): Eukaryota > Metazoa > Chordata > Amphibia > Anura > Ranidae > Lithobates > Lithobates clamitans. The sequence goes on along the minus strand of JBBGZY010000458.1, from coordinate 535,618 downwards.
GAAGGGGCTCATCAAAAAGTCACTCAGAGGAGGCGTTGGGTCTTCACCAGTTCTAGCAACCTGGTGGCTAGATAGCAGCCATAGGCCTCTTCAGCATCGGGGGGCAACTGAGGACATCAGTTGCTTTCCTAATGAGGCCCAGTGCTGCCTCGTCCATCACCGTCCCCTTCCTGGGCCTTTTTGTTGGAAGGCGGAGGGGAGGCACCTGGGATTGGGTGAGGCTCCTACTGGGCCCAGCCACCTCCTGGATGTCACTGGGCACGGCCTCCTCCTGCCTGCCACTTTCCAGACCCCCCTCCTGGCTGAGCTCATCCTGTGTATAAAAAAGGGACATCGTTTTTGGTTCATCAATCACACACAATTGTCAGATCATGACTTTCAAATTCAATGTTTAAACATATAAAAGACTATCATTCTGACCCCAGCATTTTTCAAGCTGGTCACAAACATTTTTGGCCACTACTGTCAATTGATATGTATACATCATTTTTGGATAAAATCCCTAATAGGTAATCAATTATAACATCTAGTTAACATCATTAATATTAGGACAATAAATATGTTGAAAAATAATATACCTGGCTCCAGCTGGGCGCATCTGCTTCTTCCAGGATAGAAGGCCCAGGTTATTCCTCATCAGCCTCTGCTGGGGTGGAGGGAAGGCTGCAGGGAAGGGTCGAAAGATTCCCTGGCTTCAGTCTGGTTGTCCAGAAACCACAGTTTTTGGAAGTACCACAGCTTGGTCATCTGCTGATGCTCCTGATCTCAGGGAAGCCAGGATCTTCTTATGCTCCTTCCTATACATGTTCCTCAAGATCCCAATTTTAAGTTCCAAAAACTTCATGTCTGCTTCTGGGATCCAAGTCTTCACAAATCCCAGAAGTTTCTCCAGCATTGCCTTCCTTACTTGTTTGTTGTAGTATGAACTGTGTTTGACCTCCCACAGATTCCTCATCTCCCTGTACTTGTCAATAAATATGGACAGAAATTCTGGGTCTTTAACCACTTAAGGACCGCCTCACGCCGATGTACGTCGGCAAGGCGGCACGGGCAGGCAAAATCACGTACATGTACGTGATTTGCCTCCCGCGGGTGGTGGGTCCGATCGGACCCCCCCCGGTGCCCGAGGCGGTCCCGTTTTGTTCCCCGGCGATCGGAGTGGAGGGGGAGGCCATCCGTTCGTGGCCCCCCTCGCGATCGCCGCAGGCCAATGGGAACCTTCCTTTGCTGCTGTATGCTAAACAGCAGCAAAGGAAGTGATGTCATCTCTCCTCGGCTCGGTAGTTTCCGTTCCGGCCCGAGGAGAGAAGACAGGTATGTGAGTGCACAACACTACACACAGTAGAACATGCCAGGCATACAAAACACCCCGATCCCCCCCCCGATCGCCCCCCCCGATCACCCCCCATCACAAAAGCAGGTTTTTTTTTTTTTTCTGATTACTGCTAGGTGTCAGTTTGTGACAGTTACAGTGTTAGCACAGTTACTGTTACCCCCCTGTAGGTCTAGGGTACCCCCCTAACCCCCCCTAATAAAGTTTTAACCCCTTGATCACCCCCTGCCACCAGTGTCGCTAAGCGATCATTTTTCTGATCGCTGTATTAGTGTCGCTGGTGACGCTAGTTAGGGACGTAAATATTTAGGTTCGCCGTCAGCGTTTTATAGTGTCAGGGACCCCCATATACTATCTAATAAATGTTTTAACCCCTTGATTGCCCCCTAGTTAACCCTTTCACCACTGATCACCGTATAACCGTTACGGTTGACGCTGGTTAGTTCGTTTATTTTTTATAGTGTCAGGGCACCCGCCGTTTATTACCGAATAAAGGTTTAGCCCCCTAATCGCCCGGCGGTGATATGTGTCGCCCCAGGCAGCGTCAGATTAGCGCCAGTACCGCTAACACCCACGCACGCAGCATGCGCCTCCCTTAGTGGTATAGTATCTGATCCGATCAGATCTATACTAGCGTCCCCAGCAGTTTAGGGTTCCCAAAAACGCAGTGTTAGCGGGATCAGCCCAGATACCCGCTAGCACCTGCGTTTTGCGCCTCCGCCCAGCCCACCCAAGTGCAGTATCGATCGATCACTGTCACTTACAAAACACTAAACGCATAACTGCAGCATTCGCAGAGTCAGGCCTGATCCCTGCGATCGCTAACAGTTTTTTTGGTAGCATTTTGGTGAACTGGCAAGCAAGCACCAGCCCCAGGCAGCGTCAGATTAGCGCCAGTACCGCTAACACCCACGCACGCACCGTACACCTCCCTTAGTGGTATAGTATCTGATCGCATCAATATCTGATCCGCTCAGATCTATACTAGCGTCCCCAGCAGTTTAGGGTTCCCAAAAACGCAGTGTTAGCGGGATCAGCCCAGATACCTGCTAGCACCTGCGTTTTGCCCCTCCGCCCAGCCCAGCCCAGCCCAGCCCACCCAAGTGCAGTATCGATCGATCACTGTCACTTACAAAACACTTAACGCATAACTGCAGCGTTCGCAGAGTCAGGCCTGATCCCTGCGATCGCTAACAGTTTTTTTGGTAGCTTTTTATTGAACTGGCAAGCACCAGCGGCCTAGTACACCCCGGTCGTAGTCAAACCAGCACTGCAGTAACACTTGGTGACGTGGCGAGTCCCATAAGTGCAGTTGGCTGGTGAGGTGGCAAGCACAAGTAGTGTCCCGCTGCCACCAAAAAGACAAACACAGGCCCGTCGTGCCCATAATGCCCTTCCTGCTGCATTCGCCAATCCTAATTGAAAACCCACCGCTTCTGCAGCGCCCGTACTTCCCCCATTCACATCCCCAACCAAATGCAGTCGGCTGCATGAGAGGCATTTTTATGTCCTCCCGAGTACCCCTACCCAACGAACACCCCCAAAAAAGATGTTGTGTCTGCAGCAATCGCGTATATAGGCATGACACCCGCTATTATTGTCCCTCCTGTCCTGACAATCCTGGTCTTTGCATTGGTGAATGTTTTGAACGCTACCATTCACTAGTTGAGTATTAGCGTAGGGTACAGCATTGCACAGACTAGGACACACTTTCACAGGGTCTCCCAAGATGCCATCGCATTTTGAGAGACCCAAACCTGGAACCGGTTACAGTTACAAAAGTTAGTTACAAAAAAAGTAAAAAAAAAAGTAAAGTAAGTAAAGTAAAAAAAAAAAATATATATAAAATAAAAAAAAATAGTTGTCGTTTTATTGTTCTCTCTCTCTCTATTCTCTCTCTATTGTTCTGCTCTTTTTTACTGTATTCTATTCTGCAATGTTTTATTGTTGTTATGTTTTATCATGTTTGCTTTTCAAGTATGCAATTTTTTATACTTTACCGTTTACTGTACTTTATTGGTAACCATTTTTTTTGTCTTCAGGTACGCCATTCACGACTTTGAGTGGTTATACCAGAATGATGCCTGCAGGTTTAGGTATCATCTTGGTATCATTCTTTTCAGCCAGCGGTCGACTTTCATGTAAAAGCAATCCTAGCGGCTAATTAGCCTCTAGACTGCTTTTACAAGCCGTGGGAGGGAATGCCCCCCCCACCGTCTTCCGTGTTTTTCTCTGGCTCTCCTGTCTCAACAGGGAACCTGATAATGCAGCCGGTGATTCAGCCAGCTGACCATAGAGCTGATCAGAGACCAGAGTGGCTCCAAACATCTCTATGGCCTAAGAAACCGGAAGCTACGAGCATTTTATGACTTAGATTTCGCCGGATGTAAATAGCGCCATTGGGAAATTGGGGAAGCATTTTATCACACCGATCTTGGTGTGGTCAGATGCTTTGAGGGCAGAGGAGAGATCTAGGGTCTAATAGACCCCAATTTTTTCAAAAAAGAGTACCTGTCACTACCTATTGCTATCATAGGGGATATTTACATTCCCCGAGATAACAATAAAAATGATTAAAAAAAAAAAATATGAAAGGAACAGTTTACAAATAAGATAAAAAAAGCAAAAAAATAATAAAGAAAAAAAAAAAGCACCCCCGTCGCCCCCTGCTTTCGCGCTAAGGCAAACGCAAGCGGCGGTCTGTCGTCAAACGTAAACAGCAATTGCACCATGCATGTGAGGTATCACCGCGAAGGTCAGATCGAGGGCAGTAATTTTTGCAGTAGACCTCCTCTGTAAATCTAAAGTGGTAACCTGTAAAGGCTTTTAAAGGCTTTTAAAAATGTATTTATTTTGTTGCCACTGCACGTTTGTGCGCAATTTTAAAGCATGTCATGTTTGGTATCCATGTACTCGGCCTAAGATCATCTTTTTTATTTCATCAAACATTTGGGCAATATAGTGTGTTTTAGTGCATTAAAATTTAAAAAAGTGTTTTTTTTCCCCAAAAAATGCGTTTGAAAAATCGCTGCGCAAATACTGTGTGAAAAAAAAAATGAACCCACCATTTTAATCTGTAGGGCATTTGCTTTAAAAAAATATATAATGTTTGGGGGTTCAAAGTAATTTTTTTGCAAAAAAAAAAAAACTTTTTCATGTAAACAATAAGTGTCAGAAAGGGCTTTGTCTTCAAGTAGTTAGAAGAGTGGGTGATGTGTGACATAAGCTTCTAAATGTTGTGCATAAAATGCCAGGACAGTTCAAAACCCCCCCAAATGACCCCATTTTGGAAAGTAGACACCCCAAGCTATTTGCTGAGAGGCATGTCGAGTCCATGGAATATTTTATATTGCGACACAAGTTGCGGGAAAGAGACAAATTTTTTTTTTTTTTTGCACAAAGTTGTCACTAAATGATATATTGCTCAAACATGCCATGGAAATATGTGAAATTACACCCCAAAATACATTCTGCTGCTTCTCCTGAGTACGGGGATACCACATGTGTGAGACTTTTTGGGAGCCTAGCCGCGTACGGGACCCCGAAACCAAGCACCGCCTTCAGACTTTCTAGGGGCGTGAATTTTTGATTTCACTCTTCACTGCCTATCACAGTTTCGGAGGCCATGGAAGGCCCAGGTGGCACAAAACCCCCCCAAATGACCCCATTTTGGAAAGTAGACACCCAAAGCTATTTGCTGAGAGGTATAGTGAGTATTTTGCAGACCTCACTTTTTGTCACAAAGTTTTGAAAATTAAAAAAAGAAAAAAAAAATTTTTTTCTTGTCTTTCTTCATTTTCAAAAACAAATGAGAGCTGTAAAATACTCACCATGCCTCTCAGCAAATAGCTTGGGGTGTCTACTTTCCAAAATGGGGTCATTTGGGGGGGGGTTTGTGCCACCTGGGCATTCCATGGCCTCCGAAACTGTGATAGGCAGTGAAGAGTGAAATCAAAAATTTTCACCCTTAGAAATCCTGAAGGCGGTGATTGGATTTCGGGGCCCCGTACGCGGCTAGGCTCCCAAAAAGTCCCACACATGTGGTATCCCCATACTCAGGAGAAGCACCTAAATGTATTTTGGGGTGCAATCCCACATATGCCCATGGCTTGTGTGAGCAATATATCATTTAGTGACAACTTTATGCAAAAAAAAAAAAAAAAGTGTCACTTTCCCGCAACTTGTGTCAAAATATAAAATATTCCATGGACTCAATATGCCTCTCAGCAAATAGCTTGGGGTGTCTACTTTCCAAAATGGGGTCATTTTGGGGGGTTTTGTGCCACCTGGGCATTCCATGGCCTCCGAAACTGTGATAGGCAGTGAAGAGTGAAATCAAAAATTTACACCCTTAGAAATCCTGAAGGCGGTGATTGGTTTTCGGGGCCCCGTACGCGGCTAGGCTCCCAAAAAGTCCAACACATGTGGTATCCCCATACTCAGGAGAAGCAGCTGAATGTATTTTGGGGTGCAATTCCACATAGGCCCATGGCCTGTGTGAGCAATACATCATTTAGTGACAACTTTTTGTAAATATTTTTTTTTTTTTGTCATTATTCAATCACTTGGGACAAAAAATAAATATTCAATGGGTTCAAAATGCCTCTCAGCAATTTCCTTGGGGTGTCTACTTTCCAAAATGGGGTCATTTGGGGGGGTTTTGTACTGCCCTGCCATTTTAGCACCTCAAGAAATGACATAGGCAGTCATAAACTAAAAGCTGTGTAAATTTTTTTTACCAAAGACATGTGGCCGAATACATTTTGGCCTAAATGTATGACTAAAATTTAGTTTATTGGATTTTTTTTATAACAAAAAGTAGAAAATATCATTTTTTTTCAAAATTTTTGTTCTTTTTCCATTTATAGCGCAAAAAATAAAAACCGCAGAGGTGATCAAATACCATGAAAAGAAAGCTCTATTTGTGGGAAGAAAAGGACGCAAATTTCGTTTGGGTACAGCATTGCATGACCGCGCAATTAGCAGTTAAAGCGACGCAGTGCCAAATTGGAAAAAGACCTCTGGTCCTTAGGCAGCATAATGGTCCGGGGCTCAAGTGGTTAAACTTATTCATTTTTTCTGTAAGACAATACACAAGACAAAAACACTAATGTCAGCTAAACTCTCATAATCTTATCCCAATATAGGCCTCAATCTTTATGCAGTATAGGCTACTGATGTTTAAAATTTTATAAAATTTACCTTCGTTTAGGACGCTCACAACTTCCGTTACTCTTTCTTATGCGCAAAGAACATACGACACATGCGTGTTAGCTTTGTATACACTGCACCCCTGATGTTCTTTTTCATGAATATTCCATGCCCCTTCTCTCTATGGTGTGCAGTAGGAGCAACATGACAGAGACACAGCAGGTGGTTGATAATTATTCCAGTAACGAGGAGGAAATCCTGAAGCCTGAAACATCCCGATCCCGGAAGAGGAGATTTAAGGCCTCCAATATGACCTTTAAAGAAATGGTGGAGATGGTGGACATCTTGTGGAGGAACGATTATGATGGGAAGCATGAACCGTACACCCAGCCGAATTTGCGCAAGGCCAAAATCATGACAAAAGTCGTGAAGACTCTGCAGCAGAATTTTAAGGTACAACGCTCCAAAGACCAATTAAGGAAATGCTGTTCCGACCTTAAACTTAACTAAACAGTATCAAAGAATAAAGAAGGTGCTTCAAAAAAGTAAGTACTTGTCGTGTGTTCCTATTATGATTATTAACTTGCATGCTGCTCCATGTGCTTTTCTTTACTGTTATACACTTTTAAATGGCTACTTTCATGTTCGTGGACACAGTAATCGTTCGTAGGAAACATCGTTAGTAGGAAACATTGTTTGAAAATATATACAATGTATTTAGTTGATACAGGGTTTTAACTACATTTTGGTCTTGCTAATTTGTCTTATTATGCAAAAACTTTTCTGTCACTTGCAAATAATCCTGAGCTATATATGTACCCGCAAGACAGAAAAAAGTGGCGCTAAATAGCGGTGTGGTTCCTACCTGAAGTGGAAAGCGATGATCTAATGTTCCAACAAATAATATATGTAAATTGAATAAAACATAATAAAAGTTCTCATTAGTGTGAGAAAATGAACATACAAAATCCCTATATAGGTGTATCAAACCCACAACACTGTAAATGATAAAAAAACATAAACTCTAAATTGAAAGTCCATAAATATTCCCAAAGGCAGGACACCGTGCAGGAAAGGTGAGGTCTCTGAAAATGATCCACCAATTCACTCAGTGTTAGTGCTTCCTCTCCCCTTGAATTGCACACTCACCAGCTCCATATGCCTCACACTCTCGTGTTATGGCAATAAGGCAAAAATGTAGGTTGGTCAGTGAAGGGTCAAAGGATCCTGAATCTTTTATAATCCGGGAGTTACCTCAATTCACAAAAAGAACTCAAGATAGTGTAATACCGTAAAATAAGTGAGATTTATTCAACTTAAAACTTCAATCATTGCACTCACATGAACAATTCTTGATAAAAGCCAAACTGACACTGCACAGCAACTCAAAACCAAAACGAATCCTTCTCTGTGAAACGCCCAGCACCACTATGAGAATGAAGGTCACGGCGGACCTAAAGAAGCAGCGATGGAAAAGTTCTCACCCCTCTCTGCTGATATAAACTTGTGGATCGCCTGCTAACGACACAGCCCAAAAGGGCAGCTCCTCCGAAGCGTTTAAATGCTCCCGCTGATGCACGGAGATCCACAGCCCGGTCCCGTCCGTCACTACTGCTTACTGCTTACTGGTAGGTGCCGTACAGCCACGCCCCGACATGTTTCGTCACATCCGACTTCCTCATGGGATTGGCTGCACGGCACGGCACCTCCTCCCCTTATACTGTTTGCGTCTTGCGTGGTAATCGTATGCAAATTAGTGTACGCCTTCCCAGATGCCTCTGCGGCCCTCAAGCACAGTGATGCCGGGCCGATCACGTACATAAAAAAATGGCTAAACTGTACATGTATCTAGAAAGTGTCTAAGCACAGTGTAGTCAAATGAGTTACATAGATCGGGTATTTCAAACTCAAACTAGGTAAGACAAACTATTGTACATTACAGATATCATTCATTGGGTCACATTCAGCAGAATATCACCAACTTCTTGGTTAAACACTCCCCCCATGAAAAAAAAAAAAAAAAACCATGAAACAAACATCCTGGAACAAAAGTCCCCCATAATGAAATTAATCTGGCGGTTGATAGTACATGATCAAACAAAGCAGCCCATATATTCCTTGACCATGGACACAATTTGGGGCGTTATCCTGAGTGTATCCTTCATGCCCCCTTCCTAATAATAAAAATTCACATGAATGAACTCAAATCTCATTCCCTCTATCTGCATAATATAACAACTGTGATGTGCAAATATTGTGAATAACCCACGGTTATCGTGTTATTGGCCAGTGAAGTGAGCCATCTAGTGGTGGAAATAAAAAGTGTCTTTCTCTATGTTTCAAAAGAATATTGAGCCATCAAATTACCCCCCTTAATCGGTGCAAGTAAAGCCCCTTAAATTTAAATGGCTTAAAATGGCTGAACTGTGTCATTACAGATATTAGTGACTGCATAGATAAATATATCCATGTTCCATTTCCTATATCTGCATTGTATAGCAACTGTGGTGTGTAAACAGCATCAAACCCTTACTGGGTGGTTGTGACTAATTTTTAAAAAGAATATTATGTATATCGTGTTGTTGGCCAGTGAAGTATCTAATAGTGAAAAATAAAATAAAATTAAAATGTGTTCTTCATGTTTCAAAGAATTGAACCACATGATTACCCCCCTTATTTTGGTGAGAACCCAGCTCACCAAAATTATTGTTGAGCTGAGTCCATGTGAAAGTTCGTGTCTAAATTCCTAAATATTAATTTGCCAAGTGACACTTGTGTAGAAACTGAACAATTAAAAAATTGAAAAATTGAAAAAATTAAAAAAATTTTTTTGAATTGAAATGAGAATATAAGGATTGAAAAATGAGAGCAAAATACCAGTTGTTTCTCTCGACAATAATTAAGTATGGCGAGTTATGAAGAAAAATGTATAGAGAGGGATATATAGGGGCAGAATCCTATGGGTATATAATTCAAACATCACTGATGAAGCAGTTCAAATCTACCTCTATATTTAGGCCCCTGGGGGCAAGGCTTTTCAAACGAAATATCCATAGGGTCTCTCTTTGTGAGAGATCCCTAACTCTATTAGACCCTCTCCAAGCTGGATAAACACAATCCAATCCACAAAATTGTGCTAAGGAGGGGTCTTGATGGTGTTTCTCTCTAAAGTGTAGAGATACACTGTGGTGTTTATAACCATTTCTGATGTTAGTCAGGTGCTCCGATATTCGAACTCGGAGTAGTCGTTTCGTCCGGCCCACATACAATAGCCCACACGGGCACCATAAGAGGTAGACAACATATGAGGAATTGCACGAAATGTATTCCTTGATCTCAAAGTTTTGCTGATCAGTACTAGTGACGGTGGTCCTCCCCCTATTGGACACCCTCACAGTTTTGCAACATACACATTTCCTACATGGGAAAAAACCTTGTAGGCTGATTCTCAAAGATTGTTGCCCTGGTGGGTCCAGAATCTTTCTTACCACTCTATCCCCAAAGTTTGGAGCTCGTTTATAAACGAACCTGGGTGATGAGGGTAAGATTTGGCCTAAGTGTCTGTCCCTTTCCAAGATGTGCCAGTGCTTCCTAAATATTGCCTCAATATCCTTATACTGGAAATGGAAGCCCGTGATGAACCTAATTTGTTGTTGGGTAGTTTCTTCTAGTGGGCGCCTACTTCTAAAACACTGGTCTCTTGGTGTACGTGCTACCTCCTCTATTGTATTATCAAGTCCCTGTTCACGGTAACCTTTTTGTATAAATTTGTTCTTTAATAGTTTAACTTGGGTGTGGTAATCTTCCAACTCGGTACAATTTCTTCGTACCCTGAGTATTTGTCCCTTCGGTATATTACGAATCCAAGTGGGATGGTGCCCGCTGGTGATGGTTAGGTAACTGTTGCGATCCGTAGGCTTGAAGTACGTCTTAGTCTTCAGACCATCATAGTGTATTTCTATAGTTAAATCCAAAAAGTTGACAGAGGTGTCACTTATTTGGGATTCTAATTTAATACCATTGGGGTTATTGTTCAAATGTCCTAGAAATTCAGTCACTGACTCTCTGGATCCCTCCCAAATGAACATTAAATCGTCTATAAAACGACGATAAAACTTTAACTGAGGCCTGTGGATATTGAAGACTCGTTTGTCTTCCCACTCGGCCATAAACAGGTTGGCGAGGCTGGGAGCATATTTAGCTCCCATTGCCACGCCAACCTGTTGTGAAAAGAAAAAACCGTGGTACCAAAAATAATTATGGGACATACAAAAGTCCAAGGCATGTCCCAAAAAACGTTTCTGTGTGTGGGGGACTTCATCTCTCCTACTGAGTGCCCAGTTAAGTGCCAGCAGAGCATCCTCATGTTTTATGATGGTATATAATGAGGACACATCAGCCGTTACCAAATAAGTCTCTACTCCAGGGTTGATGACTAATCCCCTTAAGAGTTGTAACAGGTCTGATGTGTCCCTCAAATATGCTTTGGTGTTTAAAACGCTGGGCTGTAGGAATTTGTCCAAATATTCACCCATACGTGCCGTGACCGAACCAATCCCGTTCACAATAGGACGGGCCGGTGGTGTTTGTGCGTTCTTGTGGATCTTCGGCAATGTATAAATGATGGGGATCCTACATATTGAGGGCACTAAGTAGCGTTTCTCTTTATCATTCAGGGCCTTAATCTGGTGGCCCCATTCGACCAGCGCGCTCAGTTGAGTTCTATAAGCTTCCGTTGGGTCTACTCCAAGTTTCTTGTATGTGACTTTGTCACCCAAGAGTTCCATTAACTGATGATGGTAAAACTCTTTATTCAACAGCACCACTCCCCCCCCCTTATCCGCCGGGCGGATAATGATGTTTTTCTTATCCTCCAATGATTTTAGTCCATCTGTAATATACCTCGGATTTACCGTTTTCTTAACAGGGAGCTCTTCAATGTCTTTCAACACTAAATGTTTGAACACCTCTATGAAGTGGTTGTTCGATAATTGTGGATTGAAAATTGACTTGTTCTTAAGCCCACTATCTATTCTCTGCCCTCCTATGTTGGCCCTAACCCCTGATTCAACAGGGTGGCTGAGGAAGTATTTCTTTAAATTGAGTGTTCTGATAAATTTGTGTGTGTCAATGTAAGTTTCAAACTTATTCATTGCTCTCCTAGGGGCACATTTAAGGCCAAAAAACTGTGAGGGTGTCCAATAGGGGGAGGACCACCGTCACTAGTACTGATCAGCAAAACTTTGAGATCAAGGAATACATTTCGTGCAATTCCTCATATGTTGTCTACCTCTTATGGTGCCCGTGTGGGCTATTGTATGTGGGCCGGACGAAACGACTACTCCGAGTTCGAATATCGGAGCACCTGACTAACATCAGAAATGGTTATAAACACCACAGTGTATCTCTACACTTTAGAGAGAAACACCATCAAGACCCCTCCTTAGCACAATTTTGTGGATTGGATTGTGTTTATCCAGCTTGGAGAGGGTCTAATAGAGTTAGGGATCTCTCACAAAGAGAGACCCTATGGATATTTCGTTTGAAAAGCCTTGCCCCCAGGGGCCTAAATATAGAGGTAGATTTGAACTGCTTCATCAGTGATGTTTGAATTATATACCCATAGGATTCTGCCCCTATATATCCCTCTCTATACATTTTTCTTCATAACTCGCCATACTTAATTATTGTCGAGAGAAACAACTGGTATTTTGCTCTCATTTTTCAATCCTTATATTCTCATTTCAATTCAAAAAAATTTTTTTAATTTTTTCAATTTTTCAATTTTTTAATTGTTCAGTTTCTACACAAGTGTCACTTGGCAAATTAATATTTAGGAATTTAGACACGAACTTTCACATGGACTCAGCTCAACAATAATTTTGGTGAGCTGGGTTCTCACCAAAATAAGGGGGGTAATCATGTGGTTCAATTCTTTGAAACATGAAGAACACATTTTAATTTTATTTTATTTTTCACTATTAGATACTTCACTGGCCAACAACACGATATACATAATATTCTTTTTAAAAATTAGTCACAACCACCCAGTAAGGGTTTGATGCTGTTTACACACCACAGTTGCTATACAATGCAGATATAGGAAATGGAACATGGATATATTTATCTATGCAGTCACTAATATCTGTAATGACACAGTTCAGCCATTTTAAGCCATTTAAATTTAAGGGGCTTTACTTGCACCGATTAAGGGGGGTAATTTGATGGCTCAATATTCTTTTGAAACATAGAGAAAGACACTTTTTATTTCCACCACTAGATGGCTCACTTCACTGGCCAATAACACGATAACCGTGGGTTATTCACAATATTTGCACATCACAGTTGTTATATTATGCAGATAGAGGGAATGAGATTTGAGTTCATTCATGTGAATTTTTATTATTAGGAAGGGGGCATGAAGGATACACTCAGGATAACGCCCCAAATTGTGTCCATGGTCAAGGAATATATGGGCTGCTTTGTTTGATCATGTACTATCAACCGCCAGATTAATTTCATTATGGGGGACTTTTGTTCCAGGATGTTTGTTTCATGGTTTTTTTTTTTTTTTTTCATGGGGGGAGTGTTTAACCAAGAAGTTGGTGATATTCTGCTGAATGTGACCCAATGAATGATATCTGTAATGTACAATAGTTTGTCTTACCTAGTTTGAGTTTGAAATACCCGATCTATGTAACTCATTTGACTACACTGTGCTTAGACACTTTCTAGATACATGTACAGTTTAGCCATTTTTTTATGTACGTGATCGGCCCGGCATCACTGTGCTTGAGGGCCGCAGAGGCATCTGGGAAGGCGTACACTAATTTGCATACGATTACCACGCAAGACGCAAACAGTATAAGGGGAGGAGGTGCCGTGCCGTGCAGCCAATCCCATGAGGAAGTCGGATGTGACGAAACATGTCGGGGCGTGGCTGTACGGCACCTACCAGTAAGCAGTAAGCAGTAGTGACGGACGGGACCGGGCTGTGGATCTCCGTGCATCAGCGGGAGCATTTAAACGCTTCGGAGGAGCTGCCCTTTTGGGCTGTGTCGTTAGCAGGCGATCCACAAGTTTATATCAGCAGAGAGGGGTGAGAACTTTTCCATCGCTGCTTCTTTAGGTCCGCCGTGACCTTCATTCTCATAGTGGTGCTGGGCGTTTCACAGAGAAGGATTCGTTTTGGTTTTGAGTTGCTGTGCAGTGTCAGTTTGGCTTTTATCAAGAATTGTTCATGTGAGTGCAATGATTGAAGTTTTAAGTTGAATAAATCTCACTTATTTTACGGTATTACACTATCTTGAGTTCTTTTTGTGAATTGAGGTAACTCCCGGATTATAAAAGATTCAGGATCCTTTGACCCTTCACTGACCAACCTACATTTTTGCCTTATTGCCATAACACGAGAGTGTGAGGCATATGGAGCTGGTGAGTGTGCAATTCAAGGGGAGAGGAAGCACTAACACTGAGTGAATTGGTGGATCATTTTCAGAGACCTCACCTTTCCTGCACGGTGTCCTGCCTTTGGGAATATTTATGGACTTTCAATTTAGAGTTTATGTTTTTTTATCATTTACAGTGTTGTGGGTTTGATACACCTATATAGGGATTTTGTATGTTCATTTTCTCACACTAATGAGAACTTTTATTATGTTTTATTCAATTTACATATATTATTTGTTGGAACATTAGATCATCGCTTTCCACTTCAGGTAGGAACCACACCGCTATTTAGCGCCACTTTTTTCTGTCTTGCGGGTACATATATAGCTCAGGATTATTTGCAAGTGACAGAAAAGTTTTTGCATAAGACATACAATTTTAAAGTGGCAGCTCTATAGCTATCACATTAGAACTTTTCCTGTGTAGGGGCTAAGCACCCCTCCACCTGGCATTTGAGCGCAGTGGTGAAGACTCAAGAGGGGCACGTTTATCTGAGTCTTCTCATTTGTCACATTGTATGATCCTTAAACCACCTGCAGCCATGGATGCTATCAATTTCTTATCCAATAGACAAATGGATCCCGAATGTGTCTTCTCCACTAGTCATGAAATGATTGACTGTGAGGAAGACTACACGGGTATTTTTAAAAATTTAGAGAACTTGCTAGAAAAACAAATCAAGACATGGTGGGATGTCTTCACCTTTGAACATTACCTAAGGGAGAACCTCATCTTCCGCAGCCTAAGATGGGAAGTGGCACCCCAGGATGGGCTTAATGAACAGGTGTTTATAGATGAGTGGTACGAATTTTTTAATCGAGTAGGGAGGGAATTACAAACCCTTGTTTTAAAAAGAAAACAGATTAAGCTTAGTAAAATTAAAGAGAAAATCACAGGCCTGCAGAGCAAGTTGGAACCCATTATTGATTCTAATCAGATGAAAGAGTTCAACACCAATATGCAAAAGAAACTTGAAAAGATAGATCGGGAAACTCAAAAGAAAAAGGTAAAAAAATATAATAGGGATTCGAATGATTTTAAAACCAACAAGGTTTATGCTTGGCAGAGTTTAAATGACAATAATTCTGACACCAATACCACCAATAAAGAGGGAGAGGTTGCTGGGACCAGCACACAATCACAGCAATCTAAAGAGGCACCCCCTAGGGGCACTAACAACAGGAGTGTAACAGGCCCCAATCATTATCGGAATGGCAACACCCCGACCAACAGGAAGTATGGCCATAATGAACAACATCAACCAGGAGGCCCAACTAGATCTAATAATAGGGGATATCCACAACAATATGGGTACTCCTCACCCCATTCATACCAACAGAGAGGGGGGGGAGGGGGGCGTGCCATGGATTACCCCCAACAATGGCACCATTATCCTCCTCCTGAACCCAACTATCATGTACCACTACACAACAGATACCAACCATTAATTGATGAAGAGTATAAAACTTACCATCAACAGGAGCCTTTTTTAGGGCAACGGGGGAGGGGTGGGGGGAGGGGGTCCGGGACACCGAGGAGGAACACTCATTCAGGGGAACGCAGGGGAGGCAACCCCACTGGACCCCCACATTACCCAAACCGGGAAATGACTGCCTACCAAAGAGGAGAAGGGGATGTCGGGCAGGCAGACGGAGACAACCCAAGAAAAAGACCGAGGGACATGTAGAAACGGGTATATACAATTTGAGTGAAGCTAAGCTAAATGAGAAGGAATTAAACATTTTACACACTGGCCTTAAATGTGCCCCTAGGAGAGCAATGAATAAGTTTGAAACTTACATTGACACACACAAATTTATCAGAACACTCAATTTAAAGAAATACTTCCTCAGCCACCCTGTTGAATCAGGGGTTAGGGCCAACATAGGAGGGCAGAGAATAGATAGTGGGCTTAAGAACAAGTCAATTTTCAATCCACAATTATCGAACAACCACTTCATAGAGGTGTTCAAACATTTAGTGTTGAAAGACATTGAAGAGCTCCCTGTTAAGAAAACGGTAAATCCGAGGTATATTACAGATGGACTAAAATCATTGGAGGATAAGAAAAACATCATTATCCGCCCGGCGGATAAGGGGGGGGGAGTGGTGCTGTTGAATAAAGAGTTTTACCATCATCAGTTAATGGAACTCTTGGGTGACAAAGTCACATACAAGAAACTTGGAGTAGACCCAACGGAAGCTTATAGAACTCAACTGAGCGCGCTGGTCGAATGGGGCCACCAGATTAAGGCCCTGAATGATAAAGAGAAACGCTACTTAGTGCCCTCAATATGTAGGATCCCCATCATTTATACATTGCCGAAGATCCACAAGAACGCACAAACACCACCGGCCCGTCCTATTGTGAACGGGATTGGTTCGGTCACGGCACGTATGGGTGAATATTTGGACAAATTCCTACAGCCCAGCGTTTTAAACACCAAAGCATATTTGAGGGACACATCAGACCTGTTACAACTCTTAAGGGGATTAGTCATCAACCCTGGAGTAGAGACTTATTTGGTAACGGCTGATGTGTCCTCATTATATACCATCATAAAACATGAGGATGCTCTGCTGGCACTTAACTGGGCACTCAGTAGGAGAGATGAAGTCCCCCACACACAGAAACGTTTTTTGGGACATGCCTTGGACTTTTGTATGTCCCATAATTATTTTTGGTACCACGGTTTTTTCTTTTCACAACAGGTTGGCGTGGCAATGGGAGCTAAATATGCTCCCAGCCTCGCCAACCTGTTTATGGCCGAGTGGGAAGACAAACGAGTCTTCAATATCCACAGGCCTCAGTTAAAGTTTTATCGTCGTTTTATAGACGATTTAATGTTCATTTGGGAGGGATCCAGAGAGTCAGTGACTGAATTTCTAGGACATTTGAACAATAACCCCAATGGTATTAAATTAGAATCCCAAATAAGTGACACCTCTGTCAACTTTTTGGATTTAACTATAGAAATACACTATGATGGTCTGAAGACTAAGACGTACTTCAAGCCTACGGATCGCAACAGTTACCTAACCATCACCAGCGGGCACCATCCCACTTGGATTCGTAATATACCGAAGGGACAAATACTCAGGGTACGAAGAAATTGTACCGAGTTGGAAGATTACCACACCCAAGTTAAACTATTAAAGAACAAATTTATACAAAAAGGTTACCGTGAACAGGGACTTGATAATACAATAGAGGAGGTAGCACGTACACCAAGAGACCAGTGTTTTAGAAGTAGGCGCCCACTAGAAGAAACTACCCAACAACAAATTAGGTTCATCACGGGCTTCCATTTCCAGTATAAGGATATTGAGGCAATATTTAGGAAGCACTGGCACATCTTGGAAAGGGACAGACACTTAGGCCAAATCTTACCCTCATCACCCAGGTTCGTTTATAAACGAGCTCCAAACTTTGGGGATAGAGTGGTAAGAAAGATTCTGGACCCACCAGGGCAACAATCTTTGAGAATCAGCCTACAAGGTTTTTTCCCATGTAGGAAATGTGTATGTTGCAAAACTGTGAGGGTGTCCAATAGGGGGAGGACCACCGTCACTAGTACTGATCAGCAAAACTTTGAGATCAAGGAATACATTTCGTGCAATTCCTCATATGTTGTCTACCTCTTATGGTGCCCGTGTGGGCTATTGTATGTGGGCCGGACGAAACGACTACTCCGAGTTCGAATATCGGAGCACCTGACTAACATCAGAAATGGTTATAAACACCACAGTGTATCTCTACACTTTAGAGAGAAACACCATCAAGACCCCTCCTTAGCACAATTTTGTGGATTGGATTGTGTTTATCCAGCTTGGAGAGGGTCTAATAGAGTTAGGGATCTCTCACAAAGAGAGACCCTATGGATATTTCGTTTGAAAAGCCTTGCCCCCAGGGGCCTAAATATAGAGGTAGATTTGAACTGCTTCATCAGTGATGTTTGAATTATATACCCATAGGATTCTGCCCCTATATATCCCTCTCTATACATTTTTCTTCATAACTCGCCATACTTAATTATTGTCGAGAGAAACAACTGGTATTTTGCTCTCATTTTTCAATCCTTATATTCTCATTTCAATTCAAAAAAATTTTTTTAATTTTTTCAATTTTTCAATTTTTTAATTGTTCAGTTTCTACACAAGTGTCACTTGGCAAATTAATATTTAGGAATTTAGACACGAACTTTCACATGGACTCAGCTCAACAATAATTTTGGTGAGCTGGGTTCTCACCAAAATAAGGGGGGTAATCATGTGGTTCAATTCTTTGAAACATGAAGAACACATTTTAATTTTATTTTATTTTTCACTATTAGATACTTCACTGGCCAACAACACGATATACATAATATTCTTTTTAAAAATTAGTCACAACCACCCAGTAAGGGTTTGATGCTGTTTACACACCACAGTTGCTATACAATGCAGATATAGGAAATGGAACATGGATATATTTATCTATGCAGTCACTAATATCTGTAATGACACAGTTCAGCCATTTTAAGCCATTTAAATTTAAGGGGCTTTACTTGCACCGATTAAGGGGGGTAATTTGATGGCTCAATATTCTTTTGAAACATAGAGAAAGACACTTTTTATTTCCACCACTAGATGGCTCACTTCACTGGCCAATAACACGATAACCGTGGGTTATTCACAATATTTGCACATCACAGTTGTTATATTATGCAGATAGAGGGAATGAGATTTGAGTTCATTCATGTGAATTTTTATTATTAGGAAGGGGGCATGAAGGATACACTCAGGATAACGCCCCAAATTGTGTCCATGGTCAAGGAATATATGGGCTGCTTTGTTTGATCATGTACTATCAACCGCCAGATTAATTTCATTATGGGGGACTTTTGTTCCAGGATGTTTGTTTCATGGTTTTTTTTTTTTTTTCATGGGGGGAGTGTTTAACCAAGAAGTTGGTGATATTCTGCTGAATGTGACCCAATGAATGATATCTGTAATGTACAATAGTTTGTCTTACCTAGTTTGAGTTTGAAATACCCGATCTATGTAACTCATTTGACTACACTGTGCTTAGACACTTTCTAGATACATGTACAGTTTAGCCATTTTTTTATGTACGTGATCGGCCCGGCATCACTGTGCTTGAGGGCCGCAGAGGCATCTGGGAAGGCGTACACTAATTTGCATACGATTACCACGCAAGACGCAAACAGTATAAGGGGAGGAGGTGCCGTGCCGTGCAGCCAATCCCATGAGGAAGTCGGATGTGACGAAACATGTCGGGGCGTGGCTGTACGGCACCTACCAGTAAGCAGTAAGCAGTAGTGACGGACGGGACCGGGCTGTGGATCTCCGTGCATCAGCGGGAGCATTTAAACGCTTCGGAGGAGCTGCCCTTTTGGGCTGTGTCGTTAGCAGGCGATCCACAAGTTTATATCAGCAGAGAGGGGTGAGAACTTTTCCATCGCTGCTTCTTTAGGTCCGCCGTGACCTTCATTCTCATAGTGGTGCTGGGCGTTTCACAGAGAAGGATTCGTTTTGGTTTTGAGTTGCTGTGCAGTGTCAGTTTGGCTTTTATCAAGAATTGTTCATGTGAGTGCAATGATTGAAGTTTTAAGTTGAATAAATCTCACTTATTTTACGGTATTACACTATCTTGAGTTCTTTTTGTGAATTGAGGTAACTCCCGGATTATAAAAGATTCAGGATCCTTTGACCCTTCACTGACCAACCTACATTTTTGCCTTATTGCCATAACACGAGAGTGTGAGGCATATGGAGCTGGTGAGTGTGCAATTCAAGGGGAGAGGAAGCACTAACACTGAGTGAATTGGTGGATCATTTTCAGAGACCTCACCTTTCCTGCACGGTGTCCTGCCTTTGGGAATATTTATGGACTTTCAATTTAGAGTTTATGTTTTTTTATCATTTACAGTGTTGTGGGTTTGATACACCTATATAGGGATTTTGTATGTTCATTTTCTCACACTAATGAGAACTTTTATTATGTTTTATTCAATTTACATATATTATTTGTTGGAACATTAGATCATCGCTTTCCACTTCAGGTAGGAACCACACCGCTATTTAGCGCCACTTTTTTCTGTCTTGCGGGTACATATATAGCTCAGGATTATTTGCAAGTGACAGAAAAGTTTTTGCATAAGACATACAATTTTAAAGTGGCAGCTCTATAGCTATCACATTAGAACTTTTCCTGTGTAGGGGCTAAGCACCCCTCCACCTGGCATTTGAGCGCAGTGGTGAAGACTCAAGAGGGGCACGTTTATCTGAGTCTTCTCATTTGTCACATTAATTTGTCTTATTAACAGAAGTTTAGGACATTGTTGTCAAGATGTCTTTGAAACTTGAATGAATTGCAAACTTGATTCAGTGGTATGTAAGGAGAGGACACTCCGCAGTTGTTTACACATCTGGACTCAGGAGCACTATTGTGGGACACCAGAGCAAATTTTTTAGGGTAACCCACACAGTTGCTCCAGTGGATACTTGGGGTGTCTCCATGTGTGAAACTTGGCCAAAAAAGGTAAGTATTGCAGTTTGGTTAAAAGGGATTTTTGATCATGTCTTCAACTTGGATCTCATCCCAAATAGACAATTGTACACCACTTTAAAGCAATAAAAAAATTTTTGGTCCGGTTGATGCGGCCAACACCCTTCACTAAAGACACCTCATCCCAATGAATGTGAATACAAAGCATAAGGGGGAGCGGGCATTGAGGGGATTTTAGCGGTGTCTGATATAGAGGTACACAACTAATGTAGTAAAAATAAAATGCAATTTTTATTTATTAACATAGCATAGTTAAAAATTGGACATAATTTTACAAAACATTGGAAGATTATAAACAATTGGTAGAAAATTGTTTACAGGTGAGTACAGAGTCGCAGCAAGACAAATTGCACATTAACCCTACATGTTTCACTTTTATAGCTTCCTCAGGGGATGTGCAAAGGACTTTAATTTTTAATTTCTACTGAGAACACTAAATAAATGAAAAGAAAAAAAGAAGTTATAACAAACAATTGAAACAGTGCAATAAAAAGTTCAGTACAAAAGGTATAAATATGAGTATAAACCCAGTTGCCTACACTGCTCAACACTTACCCTGTACAAACTTTATACCCAAGAATCACCCGGCCAGGTCCCTACCCACGCCCCACAAACCAAATCCTGGGGGGGTCAGTTTGGCACAGCCATAGAGGGCAGATAGGGAGACACTGAAGAACAACAAAATCACCATGAGGCTATACTGTTGTGC
Organism: Lithobates clamitans; assembly: GCA_037952925.1. Lineage (NCBI taxonomy): Eukaryota > Metazoa > Chordata > Amphibia > Anura > Ranidae > Lithobates > Lithobates clamitans. Next base: position 514,405 of record JBBGZY010000458.1, on the reverse strand, counting down.
CAATGACTTTAGATGAAAGCAGAGAGATATAGCAATGATGTGGTATATTATTAATAATTATATAGAGAAGGGGGGAGGACACGTGTCTCCTAAATTAGATTAAATACTTACATCAAGGTCACTTATTGTAAGAGTATTCTAATTGTCTGTATGGAAGGTAAGGCTTCAATCAAAGGACTGTGTGGTATTCAATACAATGGCAGACTAAAAAGATGATAAACGAGGTATAGTAATTAGTCATGTGTAGAGTTAATTATTGGTAATTAAATGAAATACTTAGGAGCTGTGGATATTGTGGAAAGTGGTGTGGGCAAAATTTTGAAGGATGGTGATAGAGAACCGAAAAGCTGTGTAAGCAGCAGTAGTGATTAGAGAGGGTGGATAGTACCTAGTTAGCCAAGCCAGGGCACTATCAAGCCAGAGAGACTGCTTAATTGTATACACATAGGGGAAACGAGGAAAGAAATAGAGGAAACCCCAAGGGTAAAGCAATGAGGATCTAGATATCCTCTTATCAAACAAACAAGTGGTAATAGATAATAGACAAGGCTTATAAACATAGATGGGTGTATTTGATAGCGACTTACCAATACAGAAACGGCCACAGTCTAGTGTAACCCTCCGGCTCAGGCTGAATAAACAGCCTGACAAGCCGGTTTAAATCCACTCTCCGACGAGCCGGCGTGTGACGTCGCCGGCTCAACGCGGACGTAAGAGATGCCAGTGCGCATGCGCACCGGCCGCCATACTCCCTCAGAACTACGCTGACCAGGAGACCTTGCGGCGAAGGGGAGGGGTCTAGGCACGTCCAAAAACAAATAGGAGTGCCCCGGATCCCATCCATCAATCGCCTCAGCCTCCCGACAACGCAGCTGGTGGCAAAGGGGGGAGTAAAAACCCCAGGAGGACTAGGCCAACTTGGTATTTATTAGTGGCGGTCTGGCGATGCTAGGAGTGGAGCGGGCCTGCTAGAGAGTGGGAAAGGCAGGCCCTGGGCGTCCGTATGGCTAGCCGATACGAGCACCCCGGGACCAAAATAAGGGGACACAGATATGGGACCAGGTGCATTCCAGGGAGAGAATGACACCAGGGACGCTATGTGGTATATGGGCTATAAGACAGTACCACATCCTGTCATAACACCATAGAGTGGAGTGTGGGATAGGCAGCTAAGTTCATATTATTGCACACAAACAAGTAAAGGCAATGAACTATCTACTAAATGTAAAATTAAAATTAATACATATTGCACCTCACAAAATATCAAGGTTATATAAACTAGAAATACATAGTATGTTTGAAAAAACACACACAGAAGAAAAAACTATCCTTCTGTAAGTTATACCAGGGGGAAAAGAAAGATGGAGGGGGACTGACACACAGGGGGGGAAAAGGGGATGAAATATAAATGTAAACCTCCTGACAGTATTGAGATCAGGATCAGTGAGAGGGGAAAGGGCTCTAATAGCAATAGGGGGCTAAAGGAAAGATTTGAAGCTTAAGTTTTCATTAAAAAATCTACAAATGTAGATCACTTATCAAAGATCTACATTTGTTTGCGTGCAGACTCCTATACAGAACTATTTTTGATAAACCCTCGCCTGCCCCTAACTATGATTCTAATATTCAAGAAAGTATTGAGAATCATCAAGCCCTTGAGGAATTGATGGAACTGTGGGAGGAGGGATACACCACCGACGACGACGGGGTGTGCACGTCTCCACCCGTGTTGTCGGTCGCTGGTGTGTCCCCCCCCCTCAGTCTTTCAGACCCAAATCTAAACTGTTTCCCCTGCTAAATACTAACCCTAACATTTGGGCATTTATACAACAAACAACCAAAGAAATTGAAAAACTCAAAATCCCCACTACTAAAACCTGCAATTTGACTCCTGAGCAAAGTAATGCAGTTAAGTCCTTACAAGATAACCCCGACATAATAATCAAACCCTCAGATAAGGGGGAACTTAGTTGTCATGAGTATCACTCAATACATCAATATGTGCCAAAATATCCTCAAAAACCGCAATTGGTACCGTTCCATCTCTAAAACGGTTATCGAAAACTTTGATGTCCAATATCGCACTATTATCTTTCGAGCCTATAGCGAGGGAATTATAGATCAAAACACTTTGCCACCAGCTGCGTTGTCGGGAGGCTGAGGCAATTGGTGGATGGGATCCGGGGCACTCCTATTTGTTTTTGGACGTGCCTAGACCCCTCCCCTTCGCCGCAAGGTCTCCTGGTCAGCGTAGTTCTGAGGGAGTATGGCGGCCGGTGCGCATGCGCACTGGCGTCTCTTACGTCCGCGTCGAGCCGGCGACGTCACACGCCGGCTCGTCGGAGGGTTGATTTAAACCGGCTTGTCAGGCTGTTTATTCAGCCTGAGCCGGAGGGTTACACTAGACTGTGGCCGTTTCTGTATTGGTAAGTCGCTATCAAATACACCCATCTATGTTTATAAGCCTTGTCTATTATCTATTACCACTTGTTTGTTTGATAAGAGGATATCCAGATCCTCATTGCTTTACCCTTGGGGTTTCCTCTATTTCTTTCCTCGTTTCCCCTATGTGTATACAATTAAGCAGTCTCTCTGGATTGATAGTGCCCTGGCTTGGCTAACTAGGTACTATCCACCCTCTCTAATAACTACTGCTGCTTACACAGCTTTTCGGTTCTCTATCACCATCCTTCAAAATTTTGCCCACACCACTTTCCACAATATCCACAGCTCCTAAGTATTTCATTTAATTACCAATAATTAACTCTACACATGACTAATTACTATACCGTGTTTATCATCTTTTTAGTCTGCCATTGTATTGAATACCACACAGTCCTTTGATTGAAGCCTTACCTTCCATACAGACAATTAGAATACTCTTACAATCAGTGACCTTCATGTAAGTATTTAATCTAATTTAGGAGACATGTGTCCCCCCCTCTTCTCTATATAATTATCAATAATATACCACGTCATTGCTATATCTCTCTGCTTTCATCTAAAGTCATTGGCACAACAGTATAGCCTCATGGTGATTGTGTTGTTCTTCAGTGTCTCCCTATCTGCCCTCTATGGCTGTGCCAAACTGACCCCCCCAGGATTCGTTGTGGGGCGTGGGTAGGGACCTGGCCGGGTGATTCTTGGGTATAAAGTTTGTACAGGGTAAGTGTTGAGCGGTGTAGGCAACTGGGTTTACACTCATATTTATACATTTGTACTGAACTTTTTATTGCAATTGTTTCAATTGTTTGTTATAACTTCTTTTTTTCTTTTCATTTATTTAGTGGTCTCAGTAGAAATTAAAAATTAAAGTCCTTTGCACATCCCCTGAGGAAGCTACAAAAGTGAAACATGTAGGGTTAATGTGCAATTTGTCTTGCTGCGACTCTGTACTCACCTGTAAACGATTTTCTACCACCTATTGTTTTCTAATCTTCCAATGTTTTGTAAAATTATGTCCAATTTTTAACTATGCTATGTTAATAAATAAAAATTGCATTTTATTTTTACTACATTAGCTGTGTACCTCTATATCAGACACCGCTAAAATCCCCTCAATGCCCGCTCCCCCTTATGCTTTGTATTCACTTTAAAGCAATGTTTCATATTCCTATTTCTGGACTCATATATCTGTGTGCCAAGTATACCTTCTATGTTTCATTCTCATAGGGGAGAAAAGACTCAGACAACAGGATCCCAGGAACCCCCGACCTCGCCAGCCTGAATGGGAAGTAAGCCCCAGCCCCCCCCAGGATATGGAGGAAGGAGAGGTGGAGGAAGTGGGTGATATGGGCACCCCACCAGGTGAGTGTCTGACACCCCAGCTTCAGGTAATCTATGTATGCCTGCATATTTCTAAATACATGTTTTTTCTTCAATTCTAGGTGATGTGCTGGTTGTGGAAGGGGAAGCAGTGGAACCATTTACAAGCACCAGCGCCCATTCACTCATTGCCAAGATCATGGTCTGGAATGGGGAGATCGATGCCATGCACAATCGCATGGACATCATGCTGCAGGAAATGAAGCACATGATCGATGTTTTGGGGAAAATCTAATCACTTTTTCCCTAAAACAAATCAATCATGTTCTTCATTTCCTTTTTAGATGCCCACATTCTGGGATTTTAAGTTTTTTAAATTTTAAAAGCCAAATTTTGAAGATGCACACGGTGTGTCAACATGTGCTATCTGCCATCAGAGGATCTCAATGTACTTGTTTTGTGGGTGCAACACCTTCCTCATAACGCTAGTAGGTGAGAGGAAGGGATTGCACCCACAAAACACGTCCATTGATACCCCATGATGGGAGATAGCACATGCTGACATTACCCATTTGGAATCCCAATTTGTGTGCATCTTCAAAATGTGGCTTTTACAGGGGTGACATCACTCCATCTGATTTATGGCAATATCAAGACATTTTTGGCACTATGTCTGATATTGCCTTGATTTTTGAGATGTTGAACTTTGTAAGTTCCAGAGTTGTGTGCATGTTACGTTTTTTAAACATGCCTGTTCGTAAAAAAAAAAAAAAAGAAAAGAAAAAAGATTGTTAAAAAAAATATATTGATAAAAAAAAATTATATATTTTTTCAAAAAAAATTATAAACGCGCATGTGAATGTGCACAGATTAGCAAACTTTTTAATCAACAATGTGTGGCTTATTCTTTCAATGCTCAATACTAGGGATGAGCTTCGTGTTCGAGCCGAACCCATGTTCGACTCGAACATCAGCTGTTCGGTCGTTCACCGAATTGCGAACAATATGGGCCGTTCGCGCCAAATTCGTGTGGCGCGCCACGGCCCATAATTCACTGCGACATCGCAGTGCATTGCTTGCTGATGATTGGCCAAGCATGCACTATGACCCGCATGCTTGGCCAATCACAGCGCCGCCTGAACAGAGAGCCGTAATTGGCCAAAGCCAAGGAGGCTTTGGCCAATTATGGCTCAGGGGATTTAGTACACGCCCCACACTATATAAGGCCGCCTGCACGGCGGCCCTGTGCAGTGTGTTCCGGTGTGCTTAGAGAGAGAGAGAGACAGTGTCATTTCATTTGAGTTAGCTAGATTAGACAGGACAGTCAGTCAGTTAGCTGCACTTAAAGTGTATTGTGTATATATATGCATCCCAGGTGTTGCATATATATATATATACACTGTATTCAGTTTAGCTAGATCCGTTCCTGTTATCTTCTAGACTATTTACATTTAGTGCAGTGCGTCCTGCTCTCAGTGTTCAGCTAGATCCGTTCCTCTTATCTTCCTACTAACAGGCAGGCTTGTCTTTTTACAGTATTTACAGCTACCTAAAGAAAATTACTGGTGTTCTTTTGATCCTATTAGTACCACGGTCAGGCAGCTAGACTATTTACAGTTAGTGCAGTGCGTCCTGCTCACAGTGTTCAGCTAGATCCATTCCTGTTATCTTCTTACTGACAGGCAGGCTTGTCTTGTTACAGTATATAAAGCTACCTGAAGAAAATTACTGGTGTTCTTTTGATCCTATTAGTACCACGGTCAGGCAGCTAGACTATTTACAGTTAGTGCAGTGCGTCCTGCTCACAGTGTTCAGCTAGATCCGTTCCTGTTATCTTCCTACTGACAGGCAGGCTTGTCTTGATAAAGTATTTACAGCTACCTAAAGAAAATTACTGGTGTTCTTTTGATCATATTAGTACCACGGTCAGGCAGCTAGACTATTTACATTTAGTAGAATATATATGAAACAAAACTGCGCTTTAGGATACGTATATAGGTTCAGAAACTCAGGTTGCTGCCTCCCTTACACAAAGTCCCTAGTGAGGTTCTTTGCCAAAATATTAGAGTGAAGAATTTGGGTATGTTGGCGCTACCTAAAAAATTTGTTATTATGTATACTGGGATAGCCTGAAGTATAGCACCCCCTACTCGTATTCATAGATCTTATGAGGTGTGCAGCATATATGAACCCCCCTTACAGTATGGGTGGTCCCACAGCTAATAGGTATGTACCCACTGATCATATACTTTGGAAACTATGACAAACAACAAGTGTCGCACAGCTTACTAGGTCCTACAGCGTCTGGAAAGGAAGCCAGAGGCTATATTCCGTACTGTGCATTTATTAGTAACCATATAACAATGCGGTGATGTATATATATATTGTGCTGTCCTGATCTGATACCATATGCGTAATCGACATATATTACAATTGCATAGAACAGAACAAATATAGTAGCCCAGGAAATCCAACAGTTAAATCTTCAACATGTATTGCAACAGTCCCATATATTGATGTTATATGATTTATTCAGGTTCCCACAGGTGACTTTGGTGCTGCAACAATTTGTCAGGTGACTCTCGTGCTCCCCCTTTGGTTACTTACTCACCAGCTCCCAGAACCCCAACAGGGGTATGATGCTTGTGGTGTAGTCCGCTGGGTCACTTCACTTGTTGTTCCGTCTGACAGATAATTCTGTTGTAATCAGCTACCAGGACCTGCACCGGGGTAGTCCACCTATGTTGGGGGATGGATCGCTTTGCTGCTATGTTTTGTGCTGGATGTCTCCTATGCTTTTCAATCCTTGGAGGTGTTGCTTCCCCTCATATATTGTAAGAAAAGAGAGCTTCCATAGCATGATAAAGTTTGACCACTTTATTTAAAACCACATACGCCCGCAAACCGGGGATATTTAGACATAAAAAATGAGTATGGATAAACAGAGCTAAACCAGCAAAGTTGGTTACAAAAAAGGAAAAATTAAAAAAGAAAAAATTATTAATAAAAAATTAATATTAAAAATAGCAAAGAAAAAATGAAAAAATGACAGATAAAGAAAATAAAACTAAAAAGTCCAGGCACTATTGTGTGATTCTGTTCAAGTTGGATAGGACAGCAATATTGCCAGGCTAAATAGACAAGTAAAAGGTCCCTCCAATCAGGCATAAACAGTGCAGTGGAGGTGTATATGCACCAGCTGCTAAGCAGCGTCCTCCTCTCTCGTATGCCCTGGAACAGACTGACAGAGCGTGATGCCGTTGTGTTTATATTTAGTGCAGTGCGTCCTGCTCACAGTGTTCAGCTAGATCCGTTCCTGTTATCTTCCTACTGACAGGCAGGCTTGTCTTGTTACAGTATATAAAGCTACCTGAAGAAAATTACTGGTGTTCTTTTGATCCTATTAGTACCACGGTCAGGCAGCTAGACTATTTACATTTAGTGCAGTGCGTCCTGCTCACAGTGTTCAGCTAGATCTGTTCCTGTTATCTTCCTACTGACAGGCAGGCTTGTCTTGTTACAGTATATAAAGCTACCTAAAGAAAATTACTTTTGTTCTTTTGATCCTATTAGTACCACGGTCAGGCAGCTAGACTATTTACATTTAGTGCAGTGCGTCCTGCTCACAGTGTTCAGTTAGATTCGTTCCTGTTATCTTCCTACTGACAGGCAGGCTTGTCTTGTTAAAGTATTTACAGCTACCTAAAGAAAATTACTGGTGTTCTTTTGATCTTATTAGTACCACGGTCAGGCAGCTAGACTATTTACATTTAGTACAGTGCGTCCTGCTCACAGTGTTCAGCTTGATCCGTTCCTGTTATCTTCCTACTGACAGGCAGGCTTGTCTTGTTACAGTATATAAAGCTACGTGAAGAAAATTACTGGTGTTCTTTTGATCCTATTAGTACCACGGTCAGGCAGCTAGACTATTTACATTTAGTGCAGTGCATCCTGCTCACAGTGTTCAGCTAGATCCGTTCCTGTTATCTTCCTACTGACAGGCAGGCTTGTCTTGTTACAGTATATAAAGCTACCTGAAGAAAATTACTGGTGTTCTATTGATCCTATTAGTACCACGGTCAGGCAGCTAGACTATTTACAGTTAGTGCAGTGCGTCCTGCTCACAGTGTTCAGCTAGATCTGTTCCTGTTATCTTCCTACTGACAGGCAGGCTTGTCTTGTTACAGTATATAAAGCTACCTGAAGAAAATTACTGGTGTTCTTTTGATCCTATTAGTACCACGGTCAGGCAGCTAGACTATTTACATTTAGTGCAGTGCGTCCTGCTCACAGTGTTCAGCTAGATCCGTTCCTGTTATCTTCCTACTGACAGGCAGGCTTGTCTTGTTAAAGTATTTACAGCTACCTAAAGAAAATGACTGGTGTTCTTTTGATCCTATTAGTACCACGGTCAGGCAGCTAGACTATATACAGTTAGTGCAGTGCGTCCTGCTCACAGTGTTCAGCTAGATCCGTTCCTGTTATCTTCCTACTGACAGGCAGGCTTGTCTTGTTACAGTATATAAAGCTACCTGAAGAAAATTACTGGTGTTCTTTTAATCCTATTAGTACCACGGTCAGGCAGCTAGACTATTTACAGTTAGTGCAGTGCGTCCTGCTCACAGTGTTCAGCTAAACCTACAAATTAGTGGGGTGCGTCCACCTCACAGTGTTCAGCTAAAGCTACCTGTAGAAGGTTGGTGGTGTTCTCATACTACAGGCAGGCAGTTGATTTTCCTAGCTGCAGTATATATATATATATATATATATATATATATATATATATATATATATATATATCCCAGCTTAGTGCAGCTACAGGCCATTCGTATGTCTGGAAGGCCAAGAAGGAGAGGCAGACAGTCACAAGCCAATAAGAGAGGGCAAGCAGGCTCTGTGTCTAGTGCTGGTCATGGAGACGGTGCATCCTCATCAGCACGTGGCCATGGGACACGCTTGGCCTTTTTTTTGGCAGCTGGCCGTGTTGAGCCGCAACATGCAGAAGACTTGGTCGAGTGGATGACCAAGCCGTCCTCATCCTCCTCATCCTCTCTCACCCATGCCCAGGGTGCTTTGTCTGGCAAAGCAGCGGCCTCTTCCCTTGGCTCAATGTCATCAGTGACTCCTTCCCTAGCTCCACCATGTCCTCCTGAGGAGTCCCTCAAACTGTTTGACCACAGTGTTGGGTACATGCTCCAGGAGGATGCCCAGCGTTTGGAAGGCTCTGATGATGATACTGAGCTCGATGAAGGCAGTAACATGAGCACGGATAGAGGGGGTGCCCAAGAAGGACAGCAATCTGGCAGTCATGCTCCCCCTGCTGCAGCATACTGCCAGGTTTGCTCCAGTGATGAGGAGGGAGGGGATGATGAGGTCACTCAACGTGGGTGCCTGATAGGAGAGAGGAGGAGGAGGAGGAGGCAGCACATCACCAACGAGGCAGGATGCCCTCCAGGGGCCAGCCTAAGGGCAGCACATTGACTGCATCACATGTGCAGGGCGCTGCAGTCTCGCGTTATGCGCGTTATTCAAAAAGTTCTTTGGTGTGGGCCTTTTTTGAGACGAGTGCATCAGATCGCACCGCTGCTATTTGCAACATATATCTCAAGCGTATCTCACGTAGCCAAAACATCTCCCGCTTGGGTACCACATGCTTGACCAGACATATGTTGACCTGCCATGCAGTTCGTTGGCAAGCGCATCTAAAAGACCCACACCAAAGAACAAAGAGGACCTCTCCTTGCTCCTCATCAGCTGAGATTTCCAACCCCACTAGACCTTCAGTCCTCTCTGAGACCTGCACTGAGAGGAATGAAGGTGTAGAATTAGGTGTGTCACAGCCAAGTACTTGTGGGCAATCTGCTTTTGATACACCGACGTCAGATTGTACCAGGCAAATTTCCCTGCCCCAGCTGCTGCACCGCCGAAAGAAGTTTGCTCCCAGCCATCCACATGCCCAGCGGTTAAATGCTAGCTTGGCAAAATTGCTAGCACTTCAACTGCTGCCTTTTCAGTTGGTAGACTCTGCCCCCTACCGTGAGTTTGTGGAATGTGCGGTTCCTCAGTGGCAGGTACCCAAACACCACTTTTTCCCACGGAAGGCGATTCTGGCTCTCTACCGGCATGTGGAAGGCAATGTCCATGCCTCGCTGGACAGGGCGGTCAGCGGTAAGGTGCATATTACCGCTGACTCATGGTCCAGCAGGCATGGACAGGGACGTTACCTAAGTTTCACGGCACATTGGGTGACTCTGCTGGCAGCTGGGAAGGATGCAGGACAAGGTGCAGTAGTGTTGGAGGTTGTTCCGCCACCACGCCTCCAAAATGCTAATGATTGTGACACACCTCTCTCCTCCACCCCCTCCTCTTCTTCTACCTCCATGGCCTCTTCCTCGGAACCAGCGGTGCTCCGTAGTCGTTCAAGGGGCTACGTAAGTACGCAGGCCAAAAAATGCCATGCGGTGCTTGAGCTGCTGTGCTTGGTGGACAGGAGCCACACTGGGGCAGAGGTTCTGTCAGCTCTGCAGGGGCAGGTTCAGAGGTGGTTGACGCCACACCAACTTAAGGCAGGAATGGTGGTTTGCGACAATGGCACCAACCTCCTCTCTGCCCTCCGACAGGGACAAATGACCCATGTGCCCTGTTTGGCTCACGTCCTTAACTTGGTGGTGCAGCGGTTCTTGGGCAGGTACCCGGGCTTACAGGATGTCCTGAGGCAGGCCAGGAAAGTCTGTGTGCATTTCCGCCGGTCATATAATGCCAGTGCTCGGCTGACGGACCTCCAAAAGGAGTTTAACCTGCCCAAGAACCGCCTAATCTGTGACATGCCCACCAGGTGGAACTCAACGTTGGCCATGCTGCAGCGGCTGCACACGCAGCAGAGGGCCATCAATGAGTACCTGTGCGACTATGGCACCAGGACAGGGTCAGGGGAGCTTGTTTTTTTTTCCCCACGCCAGTGGGCCATGATCAGGGATGCATGCACTGTCCTGTCACCATTTGAGGAGGCCATGAGGATGCTGAGTAGTGACAGTGCATGCATCAGTGACACTGTCCCTCTTGTCCACCTGTTGGAGCACACGCTGCATGGAATAATGGACAGGGCACTTGAGGCAGAACAGAGGCAGGAAGAGGAGGACTTCCTTAGCTCTCAAGGCCCCCTTTATCCAGACAGTGTTCCTGCGTGCCCACCGATCACACAGGAAGAAGACGAGGAGGAGGAGGAGGAGGAAGATTGTGTCAGTATGGAGGTGGAGTCTGGCACTCAGCATCAGCAGCTGTCTTTAAGGGATCAGTCCCAAGAAACACATGGACTTGTACGTGGCTGGGAGGAGGTGGCTGCGGACCATGTCGTCCTTAGTGACCCAGAGGACTCTGGACCGAATGCCTCAGCAAACCTATGCTGCATGGCCTCCCTGATCCTGCAAAGCCTGCGTAAGGATCCTCGTATTCGTGGTATCAAGGAGAAGGACCAATACTGGCTGGCAACCCTCCTTGATCCACGTTACAAGGGTAAGGTTGCGGACCTTATCTTGCCATCGCAGAGGGAGCAGAGGATGAAACATCTTCGGGAGGCCTTGCAGAAAGGTCTGTGCAACGCGTTCCCAGAGACTGGGAGGTTACAAACTCCTGTTTCTGGACAACGTGTTGCTGAGGCTTCGGTCAGTCAAAGAAGGAGCGGTGGAGAAGGTGGCCGTCTGACCGATGCGTTCAGACAATTTTTTGGTCCGCAGCCCCAAGGTATGATCGGTTCCAGCAACCATCGCCAGCATCTGTTTTACATGGTGCAGGAATACCTAGGGGCAAGATCAGACTTGGACACCTTTCCTACCGAAAATCCTCTGGGTTACTGGGTCTTGAGGATGGATCACTGGCCAGAGCTTGCACAGTATGCAATTGAGCTACTGGCCTGTCCTGCATCCAGCGTTCTTTCGGAACGCACATTCAGTGCTGCTGGAGGCATGGTAACCGATCACAGGGTGCGTCTGTCCACCGACTCGGTCGATCGACTGACCTTCATAAAAATGAATCAGTCTTGGATCACCACCAGCTACCAAGCACCTGATGCTGATGTAACCGAATAATTTTTTTTGAAATCTTAGATCCCTTCAAAGACTGCCTATGCTGATGCTGAGTGACTATCCCTGAGTAATTATCCTCTTCCTCCTCAATCATCATGCTGATAGCTTGTAAGAACATTTTTGGTTCTGGGCGCCACCACCAGTGCCTAAGGCACAATGTTTCAGCCCCTGTTTAACAGGGGCGTGTAATTACAATTTTTGATGTAATACTTTGCAGCAGGGCTCGTTCCTGCATTCCAACTAGAGTGTCTGTGAGGGGTTGCAGTGTTGTGGCACCAGCACCAGTGCCCAAGGCCCAATTTTTCTGCTCCTGTCTAACAGGGGCTTGTAATTACAATTTTTGATGCAATACTTTGCAGCAGGGCTCGTTCCTGCATTCCAACTAGAGTGTCTGTGAGGGGTTTCAGTGTTGTGGCACCAGCACCAGTGCCTAAGGCCTAATTTTTCAGCTCCTGTTTAACAGGGGCATGTAATTACAATTCTTGATCTAATATTTCACAGCAGGGCCCTGTGAGGGCTTACAGTGTTGTGGCCACAGCAACACCTAAGGCCCAAATTTCTGCTGAGTATATAGGGCAGGACCCTACTTTCAAACATCTAACTTACAAACGACTCCTACTTGCAAACGGAAGGAGACAACAGGAAGTGAGATGAAATCTACCCCTAGGAAGGGAAATTCTCTCCTGTAAGAGTTAATATGGGAAAAAAAATTCTCCTTTCCACTGATGTTTTTCAATCCTTGTTCCACAAAAAAACCCAAATTTTCAAAAAACATTTTTCATTGGGACAAAAAGTGAGGTGAAATCTTCTGAAGAGGAGGAAAGACAGCAAAACAAATGCCACAGGGGTGATAACCCTTCCCTATGTTTTCCAAAAAGCTTAAAAAAGATTTTTTTGGCTGGAGCTAAACACGTTAAAAATGTACCCATTCAAAATTACAAACAGATTCTACTTAACAACAAACCTACAGTCCCTGTCTTGTTTGCACCGCCTGTATACTGCTGTTCAGAGTATATAGGGCCTGGTGTCCCCACACCTTTCCTTATTTTAATTTGGGTGCGGGGTTCCCCTTAATATCCATACAAGACCCAAAGGGCCTAGTAATGGACTGGGGGGTACCCATGCCGTTTGTCTCACTGATTTTCATCCATATTGCCATGACCCGACATTACATTAAACCCGCAAGCAGTTTTAAATGAGATTTTTTCCTTTAAAAATGACATTTGGTGCAGGGACTGTTCTAAACACGGGAAACACGCGTCACTTTACAGGCATACTATAGACACCCCCCAGGTACGATATTTAAAGGAATATTTCACTTTTTTTTTTTTTACTTTAAGTATCATTAAAATCACTGCTCCCGAAAAAACGGCCGTTTTTAAAAGTTTTTTTTGCATTGATACATGTCCCCTGGGGTAGGACCCGGGTCCCCAAACCCTTTTTAGGACAATACCATGCAAATTAGCCTTTAAAATGAGCACTTTTGATTTCGAACGTTCGAGTCCCATAGACGTCAATGGGGTTCTAACGTTCGTGCGAACTTTCGGTCCGTTCGCAGGTTCTGGTGCGAACCGAACCGGGGGGTGTTCGGCTCATCCCTACTCAATACCAGTTTTGTAAGTAATTTTGTGTTTACAGTGAAAATGGGGCTTATTTACTAAAGGATAATCCACTTGGGACTACAAGTGCACTTGGAGAACCTAGGAGACAGCCAAAAAGAAAAGCAAACAATAAATAAATTTCTAGAATTTATCTTTTCATTTTTTTATTACTAAAAATTAGACATTGTCTAGCATTGCAATGGCACCCCTACCCATAAAAAAATTAACATATTTCTCCCTAACTTTACGGGTGCTTTGGGGGGGCCAAGCCAGTACGGCCAGTATCCAGGCCCGTTAGAGTATTCTCTGAAATAAGTCTGGCCTCTGGCCCAACTAAGGCAATATAATTTGTAGAATGTTTTCTTAAAACATTATGCAGCATGATAGTACGATGTTGAGTTTGTAGTCCGCCATATGGATTGCTGTCAGAAACAGGCAGAACCGGCTGGCCATTATCCTGAAGGCATTCTCAACAACTCTTCTCGCTCTGGCCAACCGGTAGTAAAAAAACCCTCCTTTCCGAGGGTGAGGGTCCTTTGGGGGAATGGCCTCATCAGGTGCTCGCCCAGACTGAAGGCTTCATCTGCAATGAAGACAAAGCAGAGTCCTTCCACGTTATCCGCATCAGGTTGCAATCCCAAGCCACCACTCTGGAAACGCTGGTAGAACTCCGTCTGGGCAAAGACTCGTCCATCCGACATCCGGCCATTCTTCCCCATGTCCACATACAGGAATTCATATTGTGCTGACACCACCGCCATTTACACAATACTATGAAACCCCTTATAGTTAAAATAGTATGGCACAATGTGGACGTACTTCCCATCTATAGCCCCTCCACAGTTGGGAAAGTCCCAAAGGGTGGCAAAATGGGATGCACAGTCTGCCATTCCGGTGGTGTTGAAGGAGACTGGGGAATCAAACAAGAAAAAAAATATAAGAACTTTTGCACATAACATTGCAAGCAGATTACACAAAAAACATTCTTGCCCAACATCAGTATAACATTTATTTTTAGTATTTTATTTTAAGGCCCACTTATCACATTCCTCACCCCCTCTGATGGCCCATTGATAACATTTAGGGGGAGGGGGGCTTATAAATTAATTTAAGGACACACCTACCATTTGGAGACATTTTAAGGGGGTGTTTAGGGTAAGCACTACAATGGAGCTGACAAAATACATTAAGTGATTAGACTAGGTGTGTATGGGCCCAGGATGGGATGCTGGGGAGGTTAGTGAAGGCAAATATGCATGAAGGACAAAAAGAAGCATTAAAAGATTACAGTATGCATGAGAACAAAGGGGACATTCACAGCATATTACAATCATGGTAATTAGGGATTGATTAAAGAAAGAAATACAATACATTAACAAACATTAAATACATAGAATGTGATGTTAAAGGATAAATCTTACCTTAATATAGTCCTTCTGCAGGACCTGGATGATGGCAGAACAGGTCTTTGGGATAATGATCCCCAGAGCCTGGGGGGAGATGCCTGTCGAGGAACTTGAGGTCCTGCAGGCTTCTACCAGTCGCCAAGTACCGCAACATGACTAGCCTCTGCTCCGGAGTGATGGCTTGCCTCATGCAGGTATCCTGCCTGCTGATATAAGGGGTCAGCAAAGCCAACAAACTGTGAAAAATGGGGTCCGTCATCCTGAGAAAGTTCCTGAAATCGTCAGGATTATTCTCATGGATCTCATGAAGCAAAGGCATATGAGAGAATTGGTCACTCTGAAGTAACCAATTCTTGGTCCATGAACTCCTCCTCACCCTGTTGATGGACTGGACTTGGGTCAAAGAATGAACTCCAACACCAAGCCGCAGCTTAGCACAAACTGTACGACAAGTACGTACCCGCAACATGGCTTCAAAAGGGTTGGCTGGTCAGAACGTACTAACAGAACTTATTGAAGAACAGCAAGGCCTGTGAAGAGCAAGCTGAAAATCAGCAATGAGCGGACAAGAATGCACTGAATGAACAAATGCAAACTGACTACATGCACTGAAAAGCAGATACAAACTCCACAAACACAAACTGAACAGTGATCTGAAAAAACACAAGTCTGAAAAGCATGAATGGTCTCCCACCAAACTTCTACTAACATGAGATAAACACGAAATTAGCAGAAGGGGCCCAAAGGGTGGAGCATTGGCTATTGAACTTACGTTTTATAGTCCTGTTGTACGTGGTATATGTCACCGCATTCTAAATGAACAGATTTTAGTGTGATCATGTGTAGGCAAGTCCCTTTCAGCGGAACTCCATCGGAACTCTGTCAGAAAGATCGTCGGAGTCTATTCTGATGGAAAGTTCGGTCGTGTGTACGCAGCATAAGATTGTGGACTCTAATGAGCAGGGCCCTCTGATTCCTCCTGTATTGAATTGTAATGTAATTGTACTATCTGCCCTCATGTTTAAAAGGGCTGCTCAAACTGTTGGCGCTATATAAATCCTGTATAGTATTAATAACTACAAAAATACTGACAATGCACTGTTCAAGATAAGAGGACCTGTGCTGTGGAAAATTTGCTCATAAAAAGCAAGTAGAAGTCAAATGACTCATATTGCCTAAAGGCTTGAGACATATGATTTTTTTCCTCATTGCAGTCTTAGTATGATTTTTTTCTGCACCGTATCTATGTGTGGGGGTGGCAATTTAAGCAGAGGAGAAGAGTTTTGCTTCCTCATTTTAGACTTGTGATCTGATGACTGTGAGGTAGTGATCAAGAATCAGGTTTAAAAAACAGATCCACAGGTCCAGAGCAGTACAAGTCTCTTTCCAGTAAGCCCTCAGGAAAGCAACAACACAGCAGTGACATTTTTAAACTCATATGACTATCAGTAAGAGGTAGCAGTGCGTTGCATGAAGAATTGATCTCACACTGCAGATATATAGAAAAAGATTGCCTAGGCACAGCCACATATTAGGAAGTGGACTGCTATTTGTCAGGACTTGGAATTCAAGGAAAATTGTCACTGTACTGATTAGGCACAAATAATATTTCTAGATATTGCCTCAGCAGATCTTTACTTATTGCGTTTATGTCCACTTTAAGTAGTATTTGTTTTAAAAAAATGCATGTTTTTATTCCTGTGTAAAGGTTAGCTTCTTGCACAGGTCCCATTATGTCCTAGCAAACTCCAGAGCTAGGTGGGGATTATGGACAACCCTGATGAATAAATTCTCATCTGCAGGTGATGTTGAAGTCAGTAAAGGTGTGCTAGGTGATTTTATACACTAAATCATCAAACACTGTTTTTTCATGTTTAGGTTAATTTATTACAGATATAACTTATTCCCTTTTAAGCCTGTAGCCATCTGAGATTTTTGAAAATTGACAAAAGTATAAAATGTTGCTTCCTTGTGAGATGGGAATCTGGGGGCCTCTGTAATTGGCTCATTGCTTTCCCCAGTAGTTGTACAAACTAGAAGCATCCATCTGCTGAAATACAGTTTAAAATTCTATATGACTAAAGGGATGCAAATCATGCTGCTTTTTATTGAAATATTGGGATTTTCAGGTGCTGATAATGAGTGTAGACCTTCCCATCCTCAATCAATCTGGATTTTTTTCATTTTAAAGAAAAAAAAAAGAAGAAAAGCTTATATTGTTGTTTTTTTTTTTTTTTCAACAAATTTAATTTTAGAATGTACTAGTAGCACTTTTAAAAAAAATCTTGTATCTTCTCAGAATGTACAACTATCTTTACTACAATGACAGCCATGTACTTTACATCTATACAGAAAGTTAAGCAGTTACTTTCACCTGTGCCCTGCACATAGAATGACCTACAGGTACCTTTCCTGTCTGTTACATTTTGGTGCTTCCTGGACAAAAATATCAATAATATATTTGCAATGCTGTGCCTCCACAAAAAAAGACAGCCTTTTATTAATGTCCCTATCCTGTGCTATATTGATGAACTGGTAAAAGAAAATATATCTGAAGGTACTAATTTATCCAGGTCATGGTATACCTTTATAGTAGTTAGTCACATTCAACTAGATTTCTTCTGTAATGTTGAGAGAAACATTTTCCAGCATTTTTTTGTAGTTCTGGAAATGTTGTCTTGTCTTGTTTTACACCTGTTTGTTATCCAACTGGGAAGGTTTTCCCTTATTTCCCGTCTTCATAAGATAAATTAAATAAATGAAAGGCATGGAAAGCACTATAAACATTATCAGGTTTTTTTTGTTTGTTTTTACCATTAATGATTTTTTTATCATATACAAAAAGTTTTACATATGTTTGACAGAACACTTTGTAGATGGAAAATGTTTTCAGCAGTTTTCAAAGGCAGGGCCAGTGCTACCTCTAGGCAAACTAAGCAGCTGCCTAGCGCACACTGCCACCTAGGGCACAGCCATGACCATTGCCACATTCCTCTCCTGTCACCTCCTCATCCCCGATGGATGTCCCCTCGAGAGCTCCCATACAAAATCTGCTGCCAGGTGGAACCATGGAAGTACTAAGTCAGGTGGCAGAACTGAGTGGGGACGGACAGACCAGGTACTCCAGCCATGCACTGCTTGCTGTGTCCAGCAAGGCAACTCAGGTCAGTTCAATTATGGGGCAACACACATCACAGGGGGTATAGTCTATACTGGGCATTGTGCGCAGGAAGATGGTCAGTTTACGTGGGAAGGGGGTGTAGGGTTAAAGAGGGGTAGTGTATACAGGAAAGGTGGTGTAGGGTTAAAGGGGGTAGTGTGTACAGAAAGGGGGTGTAGGGTTAAAGGGGGGTGTAGGGTTAAAGGGGAAGTGTATACAGGAAGGGGGGGTGTAAGGTTAAAGGGGGCAGTGTGTGCAGGAAGGGGGGCAGTGTATACAGGAAGGGGGGTGTAGGGTTAAAGGGGGTCTGTGTGTATAGAAAGGAGGATGTAGAATTAAAGGGGGCAGTGTATATAGAAAGGGGATGTAGAATTAAAGGGGGCAGAGTGTATAGGAAGGAGATGTAGAATTAAAGGGGGGCAGTGTGTATAGGAAGGTGGGTGTAGAATTTAATGGAGGCCAGTGCATGCAGGAAGGGGATGTAGCATTAAAGGGGGCAGTGTATGGAGGAAGGGAAGTGTAGGGTTAAAGGGGTGGCATTATGTGCAGGAAGGTGTGTGTGTGTGTGATTTTTTTTGGGGGGAGTGCAAGTAGCTTACATAGGGCACAAAAAAAGTCTAGCATCGGCCCTGTTCAAAGGCATAATATCATGGCAAATGACATATTTGGGTATTCCACACACAGAACCAACTTTCAAGGAGACCAAGTGGCAACTCTGTTAGACACTAAAGTACAGCAGTGCTTGTCAAGGAGCAGAATAAATGTGATACAAAAAACAGAAAAGAAAGGATTCTGCAAAGCAGTTCATCAACAAGGACCAGCGAACATATTTATTTATAAATCTTTATTAGTTTTCAAAATTAAAAAATGATTGAAAAGCGGATTATAGATAACTCTTCCACATCAGATTACAACTACCTAACACATATAATTAAAATAAGACTGACGTCTTATGAGACTGGGTGGCCACCGAACCTAATGTGCACATCTCACACAATCATCAACCATACATATGCAGACAAAAATCTTAGACCCGGGTCCGATGCATATTCAGTAGTCCAAACAGGCTCCAATTATGGTGGACATAATGAAGACATCAGGTGGTCTTATATTAGAAACAATTGCCTGCATAGGTTGTGCATAATTTTCCCATTAAATATGTATTCACTATGCAATACCGATGTTTGCAGATGAGAAACAGTTCATCCTCTGAAGGTTTCAAGTGTTCCCAATGCAATTTAAAGATCACTAATCATGATGCATTCCTTCCAAAAAGTAATGGAATATACTTTTAAAGCTCACCGTTGAAGAATCCTGTAGTTGTAAATGCTCACTCCTGCAAACTCACTTCCATTCGCGGTCACCTCACTCCAAAGAGATACACACTGGCTGACACTGTGCTTGCGTCTGTGTTGAGTAGATCGGACTTACAGCATACGGTGTGCGGCAGGGTTCATTCAGTTCTCAGGGGCCGCATGGAACATAGAGTGGAGAGCAGTGTCCAGGATTGATGGATAATTGGTGAGTGGGAGAAGGTCCCTTCAGAATTGCTTCAGGTTGTGCTGCTGCTGGCAATAGAGCAACATGGGGATACGTGGAGATGGTTCAAGGTATTGGTGGGCACCCAGAGGTCCCTGTCACCGAAAGCACGGTGGCACAATGCCGAATAAATGTGAGTGCGACACAACAATAAAATAAAACCATAACAATAGGTGTACATAACTAGGGTAGATGTACAACATCATGAAGTAAGTTCTCTTGCACCGTGAGCATAGAGTTACAAACACATTAAGGTACCAACTATTTTAATTTCATTGTGTAAGCCACCCAAAAGTCCCATTGCTTATGGAAAGGTTCAGATTAGCAGTCATTGTAGACTTGCAGGCTGTACACCTTTGTCCCCACTATTTTCAGAAAAGTGAGCCATTTCATGTTAGAGAGGTATATGTTTATAGGTGTGTATTAAAGATTGTTAATCCCACATATCAAAATGAGGTACCTACCAGAATCATATGGTTAAAGGCCACTGAGCCCTTTATAGCTATTAGCACTCCTCTTTTCTTAGTTAGTGTGTTAGACATGTAAACAGATGGGAATTGTCTATTGGAGAACTGTGGGAGATTTGGGGAATTAAAATGGGTCTCTAGCAGTCAAAAAACATCACACTGAAGCACTTTGTGCTTCCTTCCATGCCATCTAGCGCTTAGCTGAGCTGTTGAGCCCTTTCACATTTAGAAAGGTGATTTTAAGTTATATTGGTTTGGAAAGTCAGTTGTGGAACTGACCAATACCAACCCTAATGTAACTATCTTTTTAAAACAGACTATTCGTGACATATCCAAACTGTCCCGAACTCAACACCATCCACATAACCTAACTACTGAAGAAAATTATGCCCCTAATCGACTAAGCAAAAACAATAAGATCATAATCAAACCCTCTGACAAGGGTGACAATGTAGTCATTATGGACAATGAGGACTATACAACCATGTGGTTGAATATCCTACAAAACAAGGAATGGTATAAACAAATTTCTATCCTAAACATTAACCAATACAATTCCACATTCTACAAAATGGTAGATCACGCCTATCATACCGGCGCCATCACCAAGGACCTTTATGATTTCATCAGGACAAAACATCCCAAAGTGGCTACCTTCTACAGCCTTCCTAAAATTCATAAGAACCCAAAAAATGCCACTGGTCATCCCATTGTCTCCGGCAATGGGGCCATATCTGAAAACCGAGTCGAGTAATAGACGCACACCTTCAACCCTTTGTCCTATCCCTATCCATCCTTTGTCAGGGATACCATACAATTCTTACAAATCATTAATAATCTCACTTTAACGGATCATTCCATCCTCGTCACCAATGACGTGGAGGCTCTATATAGTAGCATTCCCCATACCGCAGGCCTCTCTGTGGTAAAGAGGGTTCTTCAGCACAGCTCACGCTATGATCCCGCACTCAACAAATTCATTTTGAATGGTTTGGAATACATATTGTATCACAACCACTTTTGCTTTGATGGCTCCCACTACCTCCAGGTACAGGGGGTGGCCATGGGGACGTGTTGCGCCCCGTCCTACACCAATCTGTACCTGGGGGAGTGGGAGCAGTCACTCCTGGATGACGAGGGTCTTGTCTTATACACTAGCCACATCACCAAGTGGCTTAGGTATATAGACAACATTTTCGTCGTCTGGGAGGAACCTGAGGCCAAACTTCTCAAATTCTTTGATCTGATCAATATTAATGATCGCAATTTGAAATTCACCATGACCTACAACCACGACAGTGTCACATTCTTGGATGTCTTGCTTTCAACCACGCCCGAAGGGAAAATATCCAGTACTCTTTTCCGCAAGAACACCGCGGGCAACACAGTGCTCCATGCGGACAGTTTCCATCCTTTACCTCTCAAGAACTCCATTCCTTACAGGCAGTATTTGCGACTACGTTGCAACTGTTCCAACGACAGTCTATTCATCAGAGAGGCCGGTAACCTCCAAAACCGACTGTTAGCACGCGGATACAGTCGGTCATGCCTGAAAAAGGCATACAACCTAACTATGAAACAAACGCGACTTAACTTACTGTTTAAACCCAAACCTCCCATGAAAGCGGATTTCAATCCCACTCGTATTGTGATGCGCTACTCACGCCAACATATGGCCATCAAAAACATTTTACAGCAGCATTGGAGCATTCTAACTGATGATCCCAAACTTAGGCACTTCATTCCCAGTCAACCTGCGATAACTTACAAATGAGCGACCTCAATAAAGGACAAACTTGTCCAAAGCGAATATAAAAACGAATATAAAAGATCCAAACATTGCTCCATATCCGGATCTTTTCCATGTGGACATTGCTCCTACTGCCCACTAATAAGAAAAGACAAGATATTTTACTTACCAAATGGAGAAGTCTTTAGGCTCACACACTTCGTAAATTGCCAGACCCGTGGAGTGGTTTATTTCATGGAGTGTGAATGTGGCGCCTATTACATAGGTAAAACAAAACAGGAATTTTGGAGACGCATATCCAAGCATATGTATAGCATACAAGTAGGTAACCCATACCTTCTAGTTGGGAGACATGTTGTCTCCACACATGGTTACATAGTACCCAAAGTAACGTTTACTGCTCTGTTTAGAATGCAGATACCAGACAGAGGGGGTGATTGGAATAAGACCCTATTACAGAAAGAAAGCAAAGGTGGATATTCCAGCTACAGGCCACATCATTTCCAGGCCTCAACAAATCCATCTCATTTGCTCCTTTCCTATGAGGCTTTTCTTCAGGCAAAACACATTGAAGGTGATGCGCGCATGACCCGGCACCCTCACCTTTGGGAATGGCTGCCGGGGAGGGGGTGCACCTTTTAATCAATGTAATAGTCCATTCACTGTTTAACATCACCCATGAACCCCCATACACTCTGTCTGGTATCTCATATGCTTTTTCCTCCAGCTACCATTATTAAATACAGACCCCTTTAGGTCTCTTTGTTTCAACACTGAAATACAGTAGTCTTTGAAGGTTCTCCATATAGGGTTTTCCTGCTTAGCATCTAAATATAGTAGCTTTTGGATGTCCCCATTAGGGATGAGCTTCGAGTTCGAGTCGAACTCATGTTCTACTCGAACATTGGCTGTTCGCAAGTTCGCCGAACAGCGAACAATTTGGGGTGTTCGCGGCAAATTCGAATGCCGCGGAACACCCTTTAAAAGTCTATGGGAGAAATCAAAAGTGCTAATTTTAAAGGCTTATATGCAAGTTATTGTCATAAAAAGTGTTTGGGGACCCGGGTCCTGCCCCAGGGGACATGGATCAATGCAAAAAAAAGTTTTAAAAACGGACGTTTTTTCAGGAGCAGTGATTTTATTAATGCTTAAAGTCAAACAATAAAAGTGTAATATCCCTTTAAATTTCGTACCTGGGGGGTGTCTATAGTATGCCTGTAAAGGGGCGCATGTTTCCTGTGTTTAGAACAGTCTGACAGCAAAATGACATTTGGAAGGAAAAAACTCATTTAAAACTAGCCGCGGCTATTGCATTGCCGACAATACACATAGAAGTTCATTGATAAAAACGGCATGGGAATTCCCCACAGGGGAACCCCGAACCAAAATAAAAAAAAAAAAATGATGTGGGGGTCCCCCTAAATTCCATACAAGGCCCTTCAGGTCTGGTATGGATATTAAGGGGAACCCCAGCCAAAATTGAAAAAAAAAATTGACGTGGGGTTCCCCCTAAATTCCATACCAGACCCTTCAGGTCTGGTATGGATTTTAAGGGGAACCCCGCGCCAAAAAAAAAAAAAAAAAACGGCGTGGGGTCCCCCTAAAAATCCATACCAGACCCTTATCCGAGCACGCAACCTGGCAGGCCGCAGGAAAAGAGGGGGGGACGAGAGTGCGCCCCCCCCCCCTCCTGAACCATACCAGGCCACATGCCCTCAACATTGGGAGGGTGCTTTGGGGTAGCCCCCCAAAACACCTTGTCCCCATGTTGATGAGGACAAGGGCCTCATCCTCACAACCCTGGCCGGTGGTTGTGAGGGTCTGCGGGCGGGGGGCTTATCGGAATCTGGAAGCCCCCTTTAACAAGGGGACCCCCAGATCCCGGCCCCCCCCCTGTGTGAAATGGTAAGGGGGTACTTACCCCTACCATTTCACTAAAAAACTGTCAAAAATGTTAAAAATGACAAGAGACAGTTTTTGACAATTCCTTTATTTAAATGCTTCTTCTTTCTTCTTTCTTCCTTCATCTTCTTCTGGTTCTTCTGGCTCTTCTGGTTCTTCCTCCGGCGTTCTCGTCCAGCATCTTCTCCGCGGCGTCTTCTATCTTCTTCTCCTCGGGCCGCTCCGCACCCATGGCATGAGGGGAGGCTCCCGCTCTTCTCTTCATCTTCTTCTCTTCTTCATCTTCTTCTTCATCTTCTTCTTCTTCTTCCTTCTTCTCTTCTTCTCTTCTTCTCTTCTTCCTGTCTTCTGCGGGCCGCTCCGCAGCCATGCTGGCATGGTGGGAGGCTCCCGCTGTGTGACGGCGTCTCTTCGTCTGACGGTTCTTAAATAACGGGGGGCGGGGCCATCCGGTGACCCCGCCCCCCTCTGACGCACGGTGACTTGAGGGACTTCCCTGTGACGTCACGGGGAATGCCACAGGGAAGTCCCGTCATGTCACCGTGCGTCAGAGGGGGGCGGGGCCACCGGGTGGCCCCGCCCCCCGTTATTTAAGAACCGTCAGACGAAGAGACGCCGTCACACAGCGGGAGCCTCCCTCCATGCCACAGCATGGCTGCGGAGCGGCCCGCAGAAGACAGGAAGAAGAGAAGAAGAGAAGAAGAGAAGAAGGAAGAAGAAGAAGAAGATGAAGAAGAAGATGAAGAAGAAGATGAAGAGAAGAGCGGGAGCCTCCCCCCCATGCCATGGGTGCGGAGCGGCCCGAGGAGAAGAAGATAGAAGACGCCGCGGAGAAGATGCTGGACGAGAACGCCGGAGGAAGAACCAGAAGAGCCAGAAGAACCAGAAGAAGATGAAGGAAGAAAGAAGAAAGAAGAAGCATTTAAATAAAGGAATTGTCAAAAACTGTCTCTTGTCATTTTTAACATTTTTGACAGTTTTTTAGTGAAATGGTAGGGGTAAGTACCCCCTTACCATTTCACACAGGGGGGGGGCCGGGATCTGGGGGTCCCCTTGTTAAAGGGGGCTTCCAGATTCCGATAAGCCCCCCGCCCGCAGACCCTCACAACCACCGGCCAGGGTTGTGAGGATGAGGCCCTTGTCCTCATCAACATGGGGACAAGGTGTTTTGGGGGGCTACCCCAAAGCACCCTCCCAATGTTGAGGGCATGTGGCCTGGTACGGTTCAGGAGGGGGGGGGGGCCGCACTCTCGTCCCCCCCTCTTTTCCTGCGGCCTGCCAGGTTGCGTGCTCGGATAAGGGTCTGGTATGGATTTTTAGGGGGACCCCACGCCGTTTTTTTTTTTTTTTTTTGGCGCGGGGTTCCCCTTAAAATCCATACCAGACCTGAAGGGTCTGGTATGGAATTTAGGGGGAACCCCACGTCAATTTTTTTTTTCAATTTTGGCTGGGGTTCCCCTTAATATCCATACCAGACCTGAAGGGCCTTGTATGGAATTTAGGGGGACCCCCACATCATTTTTTTTTTTTTATTTTGGTTCGGGGTTCCCCTGTGGGGAATTCCCATGCCGTTTTTATCAATGAACTTCTATGTGTATTGTCGGCAATGCAATAGCCGCGGCTAGTTTTAAATGAGTTTTTTCCTTCCAAATGTCATTTTGCTGTCAGACTGTTCTAAACACGGGAAACATGCGCCCCTTTACAGGCATACTATAGACACCCCCCAGGTACGAAATTTAAAGGAATATTACACTTTTATTGTTTGACTTTAAGCATTAATAAAATCACTGCTCCTGAAAAAACGTCCGTTTTTAAAACTTTTTTTTGCATTGATCCATGTCCCCTGGGGCAGGACCCGGGTCCCCAAACACTTTTTATGACAATAACTTGCATATTAGCCTTTAAAATTAGCACTTTTGATTATTCATGTTCGTGTCCCATAGACTTTAACGGCGTTCGCGTGTTCGAACGAATTTTTTTCCTGTTCGCATGTTCTGGTGCGAACCGAACAGGGGGGTGTTCGGCTCATCCCTAGTCCCCATATTCCTCTAATTGGACACGTATGAGGTCACTGTTGCAGATTATTTATGTTTTCACCTATTTTTCAATTATTTCTTATCTATTTCTTCTACGACTTTAAAAGTTTTCAGTTGTAACTCTATCAACTTTAATATACATTTAACCAGTTTCGATGACATATGGACTTTTCAGTGCACCACATGGCTCACAGCCTTTAATCTAACACATAAACCAATGTACATCTACAGTTGCGCTACGTGTATTACTCAAAATTGGTGGTGCATGTGTGGTGCATATCATCATGTAATGTACTAGGCAATGGACACCAGGCACTGATATCTATTGATTCTAATGTTTTGATTTCCTTGTAATATGTTCATTTCATTAATTTTGTTTCCCCCTTTATCAACGACAACATTCTTCAAGGGCCCTGTGTCTCCCTATGCATCCACTGGGTGGCAGCACCATCCGGAATGCAGTTTTATACCTGCAAGTGGCGTTCTGAACTACGTCCGTGTGCCGTGGTCATGCTTGCGCACACGTGAACCCCCTGCACGCGCATGACGTCACGGCACATACGCAGCTGCGGCGGACGTAGTGGCGGAGCCGGGGATATCCATCCAGAACACTGGGGGAGCCACACTGGAAGTGACGCTCGGCACCATTTCTCCTGGTGGACGGGGGAGCTTCCGGGAGGTGGAGTAGTGGCACCTGCATACAATCCAGGCAATTAGCACTTTAATATGTTCACTTATATAAGGTGATTGGACATTGTGGGGATTTGCTGATACCCCACATGTCCCATTCGGATATGCACACGTTTGCAGCAGCAACCAAGGATTGGTGAGACTACCTACACTACTTTACCACATTATATGTCATGTCCTTTTACTCTGACTGTTGTTTAGAACTATATATTTATAGCCCACTCTTCAACGTTTGCAGATCTCTTTCATTCATTGCATAGATACCCAGGTGGTACACCCACGGGTGTCCCCCTCTTCTTTAACCTGAATCCATAGTCATACAGTAAATAAGGTAAATTGTTTGGAGACCCATTCACTATATGCACACTTTCACCCAACACCGTCCCATGTCTTTTTGTCCTTGCACCCTTTCCCTTTCACTGTCCTAGGGTATCTGACAGACATAATTCACTGTTTTGGTTTGTTGTTTTTTTGTTCCCCACCAATTTGGCTTATCACTTTTGTGCCGTACACCGGCACACCTATTTGCACTTATCCCTTTTCACCCCCACTTTCCTACCTTGCACCCTATCCACAGTTGCACTTTCTCCTATTGGCCCACACTCATATCTGGGCCTTCATTTGCATTTAATTAGTAATAAACACATTATGCATTTTCACAATGTATAGTTGCCACTGGTTTTGGTCCGCATTTCCTTTCCATTCATTCTATCCCTCCACTTATTCTTCACGTCATTTTTGTTCACCCCATCATCCCCCGTTGTGCATTTTTTTTTTTTTTCCTTCACACTTTCCCTCCCCTTTCTTTCCCTTCCCCCCTCCTTTCACATCTATTTTCTTCTTTCATCACTTCCTCCCAATTCTTACACGGACCACCCAGAAACAATAATAGTTAACGGGAGCCTTCCTCAATGCCAGCATGGATGCGGAGCAGCCCGGAGAAGAAAATGAAGAAGAGAAGAAGGAAGAAGAGAAGAGGATGAAGAAGAAGATGAAGAGAAGAGTGGGAGCCTCCACCCCATGCCATGGGTGCGGAGCGGCCCGAGGAGAAGAAGATAGAAGACGCCGCGGAGGAGATGCTGGACGAGAACGGCGAGAAAACTGTCTCTTGTCATTTTTAACATTTTTGACAGTTTTTTAGTGAAATGGTAGGGGTATGTACCCCTTACCATTTCACACAGGGGGGGGCAGGATCTGGGGGTCCCCTTGTTAAAGGGGGCTTCCAGATTCCGATAAGCCCCCCGCCCGCAGACCCCCACAACCACCGGCCAGGGTTGTGGGGATGAGGCCCTTGTCCTCATCAACATGGGGACAAGGTGTTTTGGGGGGCTACCCCAAAGCACCCTCCCAATGTTGAGGGCATGCGGCCTGGTATGGTTCAGGAGGGGGGCCGCACTCTCGTCCCCCCTCTTTTCCTGCAGCCTGCCAGGTTGCGTGCTTGGATAAGGGTCTGGTATGGATTTTGGGGGGACCCCACACCGTATTTTTTTTTTTTGGTGCGGGGTTCCCCTTAAAATCCATACCAGACCTGAAGGGCCTGGTATGGAATTTAGGGGGACTCCCACGTCATTTTTTTTTTAAATTTTGGTTCGGGGTTTTCCTGTGGGGAATTCCCATGCCGTTTTTATCAATGAACTTCTATGTGTATTGTCGGCAATGCAATAGCCGCGGGTAGTTTTAAATGTGTTTTTTCCTTCCAAATGTCATTTTGCTGTCAGACTGTTCTAAACATGGGAAACATGCGCCCCTTTACAGGCATACTATAGACACCCCCCAGGTAGGACATTTAAAGGGATATTACACTTTTATTGTTTGACTTTAAGCATTATTAAAATCACTGCTCCTGAAAAAACGGCCGTTTTTAAAACTTTTTTTTGCATTGATCCATGTCCCCTGGGGCAGGACCCAGTTTCCCAAACACTTTTTATGACAATAACTTGCATATAAGCCTTTAAAATTAGCACTTTTGATTATTCATGTTCGTGTGCCATAGACTTTAACGGTGCTCGCGTGTTCGAGCAAACTTTTTTCCTGTTCGCATGTTCTGGTGCGAACTGAACAGGGGGGTGTTCGGCTCATCCCTACCCTTGAAAATGACAAAAACAGAAAAGCAGAAAAGCAGTGTAACACAAACAAAGATATAATTTCAAAGTCAATAGCAAACTTAAAAACAAATGATCTCCTGGGAAAACCTGGGAGGTAAGATACCTCAACTTTTTTGGGGGTATAGCAGAAAATTGTATTTAGTGCACTTCTAGAGCTCACCAGAGCAGTGCTATGGAAATTGAAGTGAAATATCGGATAGGCTGTGTCAAACAATGTTTACTTCTTGCAATTCAGAAGTCACCCACTTACGAGAGGGTAATTTTTTGTGGTTTTCTGTGTCTATATCCAGTATTTTCCAGACTCTCTTCTAAGGTGGTAATGGTGAAGATTTCCCCTTCACAGGTAACCAGCAATTTAAATGGATATCCCCAGCAATATGGAATGTGCTTATTACACAGAGGCTTGGTAGTTGTAGCTAAATTTATTTGTTGCTGTAATGTGTGTAGTGAGAAATCCACATACATGGAGAGACCTGAAAGGCATGGAGGCAGAGGGTCTGATTTCTGAGTAAGTGCCAGCAACTTCTTCTTGACATGGTAAAAGTGAATGCATACTATGGCATCTCTAGGAAGTTTAGCTGGTAGATGTTTTGGCTTGGGTAGCCTATGAATATGATCTGTAATAAGTTCCTCAGCCAGTGTGTCAGGTAGCACCTCTGTTAGTAGTTTAGAGAATAAGGTATTTAGCTCTGGTGGTTTCATAGATTCTGGTATGCCTCTTATTTTAATATTATCTATTACATATACAGTGTTTGCAATTTCCCTTTTATATCTTATTGGATGGTTTATATATATTTTTTGATAGGTGGAGCACTTAACTTTATTGTGCATATATTCATTTTATCAATGTGGTGTGATTACACATTTTAGTGATAGCAGTTCTTGAAACATTTTCTGGGATATTAGGTAGAGCATGAGAATATTTGCATTTTTTCAAATTACTCAGGTGGACCAGATAGAGAACAGAAAGATTGATCTGAGCCCAGCTAGCTGGAGGTAGTCTTCACATCAACCCATCAGCTGGCATAGATGGGTTAAATAATAATAGCATGAAAGCCAAATAAATGTATACATAACCCTCTGCAGGGACTGTAGCTCGGAAGAACAGAGTTTAAGCTGTAGGATAGAAAAGCAATTTCAGCAAAATATTAATTCTGAATGAAATCATCCTACCTACCCATGGGTTGGTATTTCAGTAGACTTTGTCTAATTTTAGAAAATGGGATGGGAAGGGTTGCAATCATATAATGTTTGGTATGCTGCAGTAATGTAGATACCCAAGTATTTAATGGAATCCCCCTGCCATCTATAGGGTTAGCTGGATTAAGGTTGGAGGAGTCCCCACACCAATCAGATTTAGCTGTGTGGCCACCAATTTGTCCTCTTCAACCTTGTAGCCTGAGAAAAAATATATAATCATAATTCCTGGTGCACATTAAGTAAGGAAAAATTGTGATTCATGAGATACAATAATAATCTGTCCACAAAAAAGTAAAATTTTGCATTGTGAGTCTCTAATTCCTATGGCATGAATGTTTACACCTTGGTGTATTTTAGCTGTTAGGGACTCAGTAGAAAGGGAAAATAGAAGGGCAACCCTTTTGGGTACTTTTAGATTTTCTAGAAAGACTTTTGGGCCCAAAAAGGGATGCTAAATACTGTAGGTTATGGAATCAATTAATGATTGTACCTTGCATGGTTTTAAACATGAGTTTACTAAATAAAGGCTAGATCGGGAAATTGTTTACATAATTCCATCAAAGGTAAATGAGGTTTCATAAAGGAGTTGAAGCCCTTGACATAACAGGTCATTATAGTTATCATAAGGGAGGTATATGCTATGCTATAAATACCTGGATCTCAAAGAAAGCTATCAGCAAATGTAAAGCAAAAATGATACATTCAGAACATTGTATAATAAACATTTGCACCAATTACCAACACATTACCCAAAGAGTCAGGAGAAGGGCATCTTGGTAAAGGGACCTAAACAAAAGTGGGTCTCGGTGGCAGTATCCCAAGGTGTACACCATGGAACCAGAGCAAAGAGCAAGAGCAGTCACCAGGCTCCAAAGAAATACATGTAAACTTAGGATGCAATAGGTTGAAAAGTTAGAAAACAGTCATCCAGAGAGATGTTTATACTGCTAGAAGAAAAACTGTTTTGACTTCTCAGATGTTATTGTTGCATACATTTGAAAATACACACAGTCATACGTGCATGTCAAAAATGCCTCTGACCACACTTTTCAGAAGTGCCTTAAAACAGCAGTGTGGCTTTACAAGTATTTGTAAATGTACGCAATAACGTGTTAGTAATTATTGAATTTATGTATAATAAAGATTTCAGAGTTTGGCAAACAGTGTGTGGAAACTTCACTGTTTGAACCAGTGGATCTTTGAGAGGAGATTGGTGGCTGTTTTGCACCAATATTTTTGCTGCATATTTTTCCAACTTTAAGCCAACACATATTGAAGGTTAGTCACCTCCTTTAAATGTGCTTTAGAAATAAATGAATATATATATACACACACCATATATGTACTATGAAAAAAAATGGAATGTGCATTAGTACTGAGGGCATTTTTTTAAATATTATTTTATTTTGCATTTCAGAAGTAAAACTATCTTTAAAAATTGCATATACTCTGAGCAAAATTCTAAATGCAACACTTTTGTGTTTGCCCCTATTTATCATGAGCTGAGATCTACAACTTTTTGCATGTACACAAAATGCCTATTTCTCTCAAATATTGTTCCCAAATCTGTCTAAATCTGTGTTAGTGAGTACTTCTCCTTTGCCGAGATAATCCATCCCCCTCACAGGTGTGGCATATCAAGATGCTGATTAGACAGCATGACTATTGCACAGGTGTGCCTTAGACTGGCCACAATAAAATGCCAAATGTGCAGTTCTATCACACAGCACACTGCCACAGATGTTGCAAGTTTTGAGGGAGCGTGCAATTGGCATGCTGACTGCAGGAATGTCCACCAGAGCTGTTGCCCTTGAATTGAATGTTTATTTCTCTATAAGCAGTCTCCAAATAATTTGGCAGTACATCCAACCAGCCTCACAAACGCAGCCCATGTGTAACCACACCAGCCCAGGACCTTCGCATCCAGCATCTTCACATCCAAGATTGTCTGAGACCAGCCACCTAGACAGCTGCTGCAAAAATCGGTTTGCATAACCAAAGAATTTCTGCACAAACTGTCAGAAACCATTTCAGGGAAGCTAATCTGCATGCTCATTGTCCACATCGGGGTCTCGACCTGACTGCAATTCATCATCATAACTGACTTGAATGGGCAAATGATCACATTCAATGGCTTCTGGCACTATGGACAGGTGTTCTCTTCACAGATGAATCCCGGTTCCCACTATACAGGGCAGATGACAGACTGCATGTATGGCATTGTGTGGGTGAGCGGTTTGCTGATGTCAATGTTGTGGATCGAGTTGCCCATGGTAGCGGTGGGATTATGGTATGGGCAGGCATATGCTATGGACAACGAACACAGGTGCATTTTTGCAAGGATCTGTACACAATTCCTGGAAGCTGAAAACCGCATACTCACCGGACATGTTACCCATTGAGCATGTTTGGGATGCTCTGGATCAGCGTATACGACAGCGTGTTACAGTTCCTACCAATATCCAGCAACTTCGCACAGCCATTGAAGAGAAATGGACCAAAATTCCACAGGCCACAATCAACAACCTAATCAATTCTATGCGAATGTGCTGCACTGCGTGAGGAAAATTGTGGTCACACCAGATACTGACTGTTTTCACCCCCCCTCAATAAAGTAAAACTGCACATTTTAGAGTGGCCTTTTATTGTGGCCAGCCTAAGGCACACCTGTGCAATAATCATGCTGTCTAATCAGCATCTTGATATGCCACACCTGTGAGGAGGATGGATTATCTCGGCAAAGGGGAAGTGCTCACTAACACAGATTTGTGAACAATATTTGAGAGTTGTGGATCTTTAAGGTCAGCTCATGATAAATAGGGGCAAACACAAAAGTGTTGCATTTATAATTTTGCTCAGTATAATATATATATAATTTGTAAGGGATCAGAGGGGTAAAAAGCCAGCTCAGACAGTCCAGCAAAAAAAAAATGGCTTTATTCAGCAAAACAAACAGAAGAAATGACAGGCTTGTCTTGTAACACAGGTGCACATACAGAAAAAGTTCAGTATCTGCAGCCAACAGTACAACAGCCTTATCTAGAGTCTTTTATGCAGTTTAGCTCACCCCAGCAGGCCACAATCCAGTAATTGAGCTCTCCTCCCAACGTGCTGATGTCTCTCTCACTCCAAGCACACAGCTCCACTGATATTTCCAGACCAGTTGACCAATAAGCAGGTCTGAAGGGAAAGTACCTGCCCTCCTCAATTAACCCCTTCCTAACCCAGCCCCTGGCTGACTCCCTACATATCCCCCTCTGTTTCAGGCCAAGGGTCTGGACACCATGAACAAAGTGCTCATCATCCCCAACCATCTGGGATAGTACTGCACCCAACCCAACTTTGAGGCGTTGGTTTATTCCAGGAACTCTTTTTGGAAATCGGGAGCTACTAGTACTGGTTCCTGGCACAAAGCTTACTTCAAATGGCAGAACGCTGCCTCAGCTTTAGTACTCCATTGCACAACAGGCGCGTTCCTTCCCTTGGTGAGATCAGTCAGAGGTGCTGCTAGGCTGGCAAAGTTGGGGACAAACCTCCTATAATAGCCCACAATGCCAGGGAAGGACCACACCTGTTTCTTTGTGAGTGGACGGAGCCATTTCTGGATAGACTCAACATTGTTTAGTTGGGGTTTAATCATGTCCCTGCCTCTAACATAACCCAGGTAGTGGACCTCCTCCAACCCAATCTTGCTTTTTTCTGGGTTCACCATGAACCTGGCCCTTCGGAGCGCTTCCAAGACCAACTGAACTTTTGGCAATTGACTCTCGCAGTCATGACTAAAGATGATGAAGTTGTCAAGGTAGGCTCCTGAGAAATCCTTATGGGTTCTCAGAATGAAGTCCATGGTTCCTCTGGAAGATGGCTGTGGCCCCAAGCAAACCAAAGGGCATTCTGGCGTACTATTATAAGCCCTCTGGAGTGGCAAATGCAGTTTTTTCCTTAGCCTCTGGGGATAGTGGAATCTGCCAATATCCCTTGGTCAAGTCCAGGGTGGTAATGTATCATGCCGGTCCTAATCTCTCGATTAATTAATCCACCCGTGGCATGGGGTACACATCTGGCTTGGAGACTTCATTTAACTTGCAGAAGTCATTACAGAACCGCCGGGTTCCATTTGGCTTGGGTACAAGTACTACAGGACTGGACCAGTTACTTGAAAACTCCTCAATGATCCCAAGGTCCAGCATACTCTTAAGCTCAGCCAAGACAATATTCCAGCGAGCTTCATGTATACAGTAAGGCTTAAGGATTACCCAAGTGCCAGGGTCTGTGATGATATCATGTTTAGGGATGGGCGAATGGTTTGGCCCAAACATAAGTTCGGGTCATTCGACCATTTGTTCGGGCCCCAAACCAACCACAAAGCATTGCGGCGCTGAACAGTGCATTGCAAGCCCTGATTGGCTGAAGCAGTGAAAGCTTCAGCCAATCAGAGCACAGAGCACTGTCAGAGTCATGATTGGACACTGTCATCATGATTTTATCCAATCATGGCTCATTCCCGCGCCACAGTATAAAAGTATTCTTTCAATGGCAGCCATTTTCAGTGCAATTTGGGTGTGGAGAGAGATAGAACAGGGCTCTGTTCAGTGCTACTAGTTTGTGTGCTATACTGTGCTATTTTGCTTCAGTTGAACACTGTCTATTTGATTGTGTTACTGCCAATTTAATGCCGTATAGTTTTGTGCATCACTGTACTTTTGGCGCATTATATTGCAGTATGTTATAGTGTATCCATGGAGTGTGTCTGTGGGGTGTGAGTACTCAAATTAAAGTGCACCAAACACCACTTTACATTGATTAAAGTGCCTCTTCGTACAGATTTCCACTTCTTCTTTACATTTGCTTATAAGCACCGCCCTCTCCCTCCCAATAATGTCTGGAAGGACAACAAGGAGAGGTAGATGTTCTCTTGACACTGTAAGGGGGCCAGCAACAAATATGTCCACAGGCAAAGGTGTACGTGGTGGTCACTCCTCAGGCAAGGCATCATTTCAGTGATTTTGCGCATGCTATCCAGCCACAGCATGCAGAGGAGGTGGTGGACTGGCCTACTAAACCTTCCTCATCCTCCTCATCCTCTGTCATGCAAGCAGAGACAGGTGTGCTGTGCAGTTGCCAGAGTGGATAAAGCTGCCTTCTTGTCCACATCTATTCCTGCCATAGCCCCAACATCAGCCATGGAGGAGTTACTTGTCCACAGTGTTAGCCACTTGCTTCTTGTTGATGCCCAGCCATTACTGGATACAGATGTTGGTTCTGAGGTTGAGGAAGACAGAAACATGAGCCTAGAGAGAGGGGAGAACACTGGTAGACAAATTGGCATTCATGTTCTCCCAGACACAGCATATTGCCAAGTTGTCTCCAGTTGTAATGATGATGATGGAGGAGATGGGGATGATGATGATGAGGTCACTGATAGAGCAGAGGAGCAAACTGAAGGTGAGGCGGCACAACCCCAAGGAGGCCAACATCAAGAGAGTAGAGAGCAGCCACCCTATTCTATCATATTCTGCAGCTGTTATCTCCCAGCCCACTCCCCAAAGCTCAGTTTTCTGGGCCTTTCAGCGGTTTTATCAGGTTGACATGGTAAATCTGGTAAGGTTTATGTTTGGTGGGCTGATGGACTTTATAGTTTACCTTCCCCACACTCTCAACGGGCCCTTGCCACTTGGCAAGAAACTTACTCTCTATGGTGGGCACTAATACCATCACCCAATCCCCAGGTTTAAACTCTCTAACCTTGGCAGATCAGTTGTACACATGACTCTGGGCCTTTTGTGCAGCCTGCAAATGTTCCTCAACTATGGGAATAGCTTTTGTTATTCGATCCTGCATTTGAGAGATGTGCTCTACCACACTCTGATACGGGGAAGCCTCTTGTTCCCACGTCTCTTTCATTACATCCAGTAGTTCATGGGGATGTCTCTGATAAACCAACTCAAAGGGAGAGAACCCCGTGGAGGCCTGGGGTACTTCTCTTATGGCAAACAACAAGGGAGGCAACAAGCAATTCCAATCACGTCCATCCTTTTCAACCGCTTTTAACATTTCCAAGGTTTTGTTGAACCGCTCCACTAACCCGTCAGTTTGTGGATGATACACTGAGGTCCGCAGTTGTTTAATTTTAAATAGGGATGAGCTTCGTGTTCGAGTCGAACCCATGTTCGACTTGAACATTGTCTGTTCGCCCGTTTGCCGAATTGCGAATGATATTGGCCGTTCGCGCCAAATCCGTGTGGTGCGTCACGGCCCATAATTCACTGCGGCATCGCAGTGCATTGCTGGCTGATGATTGGCCAAGCATGCACTATGACCCGCATGCTTGGCCAATCACAGCGCCGTCTGAACAGAGAGCCGTAATTGGCCAAAGCCAAGGAAGCTTTGGCGAATTATGGCTCAGGGGATTTAGTACACGCCCCACACTATATAAGGCCACCTGCACGGCGGCCCTGTGTAGTGTGTGTTCCGGCGTTCATTGAGAGAGAGAGAGAAAAACAGACAGTGACATTTCATTTGAGTTAGATAGATTAGGCAGAACAGTCAGTCAGTTTAGCTGCACTTACAGTGTATTGTGTATATATATGCATCCCAGGTGTTGCATATATATATATACACTGTATTCAGTTTAGCTAGATCCGTTCCTGTTATCTTCCTACTGACAGGCAGGCTTGTCTTGTTACAGTATTTACAGCTACCTGAAGAAAATTACTGGTGTTCTTTTGATCCTATTAGTACCACAGTCAGGCAGCTAGACTATTTACATGTAGAGCAGTGCGTCCTGCTCACAGTGTTCAGCTAGATCCGTTCCTGTTATCTTCCTACTGACAAGCAGGCTTGTCTTGTTACAGTATATACAGCTACCTGAAGAAAATTACTGGTGTTCTTTTGATCCTATTAGTACCACAGACAGGCAGCTAGACTATTTACAGTTAGTGCAGTGCGTCCTGCTCACAGTGTTCAGCTAGATCCATTCCTGTTATCTTCTTACTGACAGGCAGGCTTGTCTTGTTACAGTATATACAGCTACCTGAAGAAAATTACTGGTGTTCTTTTGATCCTATTAGTATCACAGTCAGGCAGCTAGACTATTTACAGTTAGTGCAGTGCGTCCTGCTGACAGTGTTCAGCTAAACCTACAAGTTAGTGGGGTGCGTCCTGCTCACAGTGTTCAGCTAAACCTACAAGTTAGTGTGGTGCGTCCACCTCACAGTGTTCAGCTAAACCTACAAGTTAGTGCGGTGCATCCTGCTCACAGTGTTCAGCTAAAACTACAAGTTAGTGCGGTGCATCCTGCTCACAGTGTTCAGCTAAAACTACAAGTTAGTGGGGTGCGTCCTGCTCACAGTGTTCAGCTAAACCTACAAGTTAGTGGGGTGCGTCCTGCTCACAGTGTTCAGCTAAACCTACAAGTTGGTGTAGTGAGACCTCTGCACAGTGTTCATCTAAAGCTACAAGTTAGTGCAGTGCGTCCTGCTCACAGTGTTCAGCTAGATCCGTTCCTGTTATCTTCTTACTGACAGGCAGGTTTGTCTTGTTACAGTATTTACAGCTACCTGAATAAAATAGCTGCTGTTCTTTTGATCCTATTAGTACCACAGTCAGGCAACTAGACTATTTACAGTTAGTGCAGTGCGTCCTGCTCACAGTGTTCAGCTAAACCTACAAGTTGGTGTAGTGAGACCTCTGCACAGTGTTCATCTAAAGCTACAAGTTAGTGCAGTGCGTCCTGCTCACAGTGTTCAGCTAAAACTACAAGTTAGTGCTGTGTGTCCTGCTCACAGTGTTTAGCTAAACCTACAAGTTGGTGTAGTGAGATCTCTGCACAGTGTTCATCTAAAGCTACAAGTTAGTGCAGTGCGTTCTGCTCACAGTGTTTAGCTAAAACTACAAGTCAGTGTGGTGCGTCCACCTCACAGTGTTCAGCTAAAACTACAAGTTAGTTTTTTACGAGCTCTGCACAGCTAAAGCTACCTGTAGAAGGTTGGTGGTGTTCTCATACTACAGGCAGGCAGTTGATTTTGCTAGCTGCAGTATCAGTACATATATATATATATATATCTCCCAGCTTAGTGCAGCTACAGGCCATTAGTATGTCTGGAAGGCCAAGAAGGAGAGGCAGACAGTCACAAGCCAATAAGAGAGGGCAAGCAGGCTCTGTGTCTAGTGCTGGTCGTGGAGACGGTGCATCCTCATCAGCACGTGGCCGTGGGAAACGCTTGGCCTTTTTTTCGGCAGCTGGCCGTGTTAAGCCGCAACATGCATAAGACTTGGTCGAGTGGATGACCAAGCCGTCCTCATCCTCCTCATCCTCTCTCACCCATGCCCAGGGTACTCAGGGTATGCTCCCCCTGCTGCAGCATACTGCCAGGTTTTCTCCAGTGATGAGGAGGGAGGGGATGATGAGGTCACTGACTCAACGTGGGTGCCTGATAGGAGAGAGGAAGAGGAGGAGGAGGCGGCACGTCACCAACGAGGCAGGATGGCCAGGGGCCAGTCTAAGGGCAGCACATTGATTGCATCACACCCCAAAGCTCCACATGTGCAGGGCTCTGCAGTCTCTGCGCGTTATTCAAAAAGTTCTTTGGTGTGGGCCTTTTTTGAGACGAGTGCATCAGATCGCACCGCTGCTATTTGCAACATATGTCTCAAGCGTATCTTGCGTGGCCAAAACATCTCCCACTTGGGTACCACATGCTTGACCAGACATATGTTGACCTGCCATGCAGTTCGTTGGAAAGCGTATCTAAAAGACCCACACCAAAGAACAAAGAGGACCTCTCCTTGCTCCTCATCAGCTGAGATCTCCAACCCCACTATACCTTCAGTCCTCTCTGAGACCTGCACTGAGAGGAATGAAGGTGTAGAATTAGGTGTGTCACAGCCAAGTACTTGTGGACAATCTGCTTTTGGTACACCGATGTTAGATTGTACCAGGCAAATTTCCCTGCCCCAGCTGCTGCACCGCCGAAAGAAGTTTGCTCCCAGCCATCCACATGTGCAGCGGTTGAATACTAGCTTGGCAAAATTGCTAGCACTTCAACTGCTGCCTTTTCAGTTGGTAGACTCTGCCCCCTTCCGTGAGTTTGTGGAATGTGCGGTTCCTCAGTGGCAGGTACCCAAACGCCACTTTTTCTCACGGAAGGCGATTCCGGCTCTCTACTGGCATGTGGAAGGCAATGTCCATGCCTCGCTAGACAGGGTGGTCAGCGGTAAGGTGCATATTACCGCTGACTCATGGTCCAGCAGGCATGGACAGGGACGTTACCTAAGTTTCACGGTGCATTGGGTGACTCTGCTGGCAGCTGGGAAGGATGCAGGACAAGGTGCAGTAGTGTTGGAGGTTGTTCCACCACCACGCCTCCAAAATGCTAATGATTGTGACACACCTCTCTCCTCCACCCCCTCCTCTTCTTCTTCCTCCATGGCCTCTTCCTGTGCTTTGTCCTCGGAACCAGCGGTGCTCCGTAGCCGTTCAAGGGGCTACGCAAGTATGCAGGCCAAAAGATGCCATGTGCTTGAGCTGGTGTGCTTGGGGGACAGGAGCCACACTGGGGCAGAGGTTCTGTCAGCTCTGCAGGGGCAGGTTCAGAGGTGGTTGACGCCACGCCAACTTAAGGCAGAAATGGTGGTTTGCGACAATGGCACCAACCTCCTCTCTGCCCTCCGACAGGGACAAATGACCCATGTGTCCTGTTTGGCTCACGTCCTTAACTTGGTGGTGCAGCGGTTCTTGGGCAAGTACCCGGGCTTACAGGATGTCCTGAGGCAGGCCAGGAAAGTCTGTGTGCATTTCTGCCGGTCATATAATGCCAGTGCTTGGCTGACAGACCTCCAAAAGGAGTTTAACCTGCCCAAGAACCGCCTAATCTGTGACATGCCCACCAGGTGGAACTCAACGTTGGCCATGCTGCAGCGGCTGCACACACAGCAGAGGGCCATCAATGAGTACCTGTGCGACTATGGCACCAGGACAGGGTCAGGGGAGCTTGTTTTTTTTTTCCCCACGCCAGTGGGCCATGATCAGGGATGCATGCACTGTCCTGTCACCATTTGAGGAGGCCACGAGGATGGTGAGCAGTGACAGTGCATGCATCAGTGACACTGTCCCCCTTGTCCACCTGTTGGAGCACACGCTGCGTGGAATAATGGGCAGGGGACTTGAGGCAGAACAGAGGCAGGTAGAGGAGGACTTCCTTAGCTCTCAAGGCCATCCTTATCCAGACAGTGTTCCTGCGTGCCCGCCGATCACACAGGAAGAGGAGGAGGAGGAGGAGGAGGAAGATTGTGTCAGTATGGAGGTGGAGCCTGGCACTCAGCATCAGCAGCAGTCTTTAAGGGATCAGTCCCAAGAAACACATGGACTTGTACGTGGCTGGGAGGAGGTGGCTGCGGACCATGTCGTCCTTAGTGACCCAAAGGAATCCGGACCGAATGCCTCAGCAAACCTATGCTGCATGGCCTCCCTGATCCTGCAAAGCCTGCGTAAGGATCCTCGTATTCGTGGTATCAAGGAGAAGGACCAATACTGGCTGGCAACCCTCCTTGATCCACGTTACAAGGGTAAGGTTGCAGACCTTATCTTGCCATCACAGAGGGAGTAGAGGATGAAACATCTTCGGGAGGTCTGTGCAACGCGTTCCCAGAGACTGGGAGGATACAAACATCTGTTTCTGGACAACGTGTTGCTGAGGCTTCGGTCAGTCAAAGAAGAAGCGGTGGAGAAGGTGGCCGTCTGACCGATGCATTCAGACAATTTTTTGGTCCGCAGCCCCAAGGTATGATCGGTTCCAGCAACCATCGCCAGCGTCTGTTTTACATGGTGCAGGAATACCTAGGGGCAAGATCCGACTTGGACACCTTTCCCACCGAAAATCCTCTGGGTTACTGGGTCTTGAGGATGGATCACTGGCCAGAGCTTGCATAGTATGCAATTGAGCTACTGGCCTGTCCTGCATCCAGCGTTCTTTCGAAACGCACATTCAGTGCTGCTGGAGGCGTGGTAACCGATCACAGGGTGCGTCTGTCCACCGACTCGGTCGATCGACTGACCTTCATAAAAATGAATCAGTCTTGGATCACCACCAGCTACCAAGCACCTGATGCTGATGTAACCGAATCTCAGATTCCTTCAAAGACTGCCTATGCTGATGCTGAGTGACTATCCCTGAGTAATTATCCTCTTCCTCCTCAATCATCACGCTGATAGCTTGTAAGAACATTTTTGGTTCTGGGCGCCACCACCAGTGCCTAAGGCCCAATTTTTCTGCCCCTGTTTAACAGGGGCGTGTAATTACAATTTTTGATGCAATACTTTGCAGCAGGGCTTGTTCCTGCGTTCCAACTAGAGTGTCTGTGAGGGGTTGCAGTGTTGTGGCACCAGCACCACCACCACCACCACCAAAGGCCCAATTTTTCTGCCCCTGTTCAACAGGGGCATGTAATTACAGTTCTTGATCTAATATTTCACAGCAGGGCCCATTTCTGCACCCACCAAGTGCGAGTGAGGACTTACAGTATTGTGGCACCAGTACCACCACCACCACCAAAGGCCCAGTTTTTCTGCCCCTGTTCAACAGGGGCATGTAATTACAATTCTTGATCTAATATTTCACAGCAGGGCCCTGTGAGGGCTTACAGTGTTGTGGCCACAACAACACCTAAGGCCCAAATTTCTGCTGAGTATATAGGGCAGGCCCCTACTTTCAAACATCTAACTTACAAATGACTCCTACTTGCAAACAGAAGGAGACAACAGGAAGTGAGATGAAATCTACCCCTAGGAAGGGAAATTCTCTCCTGTAAGAGTTAATATGGGAAAAACATTTCTCCTTTCCACTGATGCTTTCCAATCCTTGTTCCACAAAAAAATCCCAAATTCTCAAAAAGCATTTGTCATTGGGACAAAAAGTGAGGTGAAATCTTCTAAAGAGGAGGAAAGACAGCAAAACAAATGTCACAGGGGTGATAACCCTTCCCTATGTTCTCCAAAAAGCTTAAAAAAGATTTTTTGGCTGGAGCTAAACACGTTAAAAATGTACCCGTTCAAAATGACAAACAGATTCTACTTAACAACAAACCTACAGTCCCTGTCTTGTTTGCACCGCCTGTATACTGCTGTTCAGAGTATATAGGGCCTTGTGGCCCCACACCTTTCCTTATTTTAATTTGGGTGCGCGGTTCCCCTTAATATCCATACAAGACCCAAAGGGCCTGGTAATGGACTGGGGGGTACCCATGCCGTTTGTCTCACTGATTTTCATCCATATTGCCAGGACTGGACATTACATTAAACCCGCAAGCAGTTTTAAATGAGATTTTTTTCCTTTAAAAATTACATTTGTTGCAGGGACTGTTCTAAACACAGGAAACACGCGCCACTTTACAGGCATACTATAGACACCCCCCAGGTATGATATTTAAAGGAATATTTCACTTTTTTTTTTTTTTACTTTAAGCATCATTAAAATCACTGCTCCCGAAAAAACGGCAGTTTTTAAAAGTTATTTTTGCATTGATACATGTCCCCTGGGGTAGGACCCGAGTCCCCAAACCCTTTTTAGGACAATACCATGCAAATTAGCCTTTAAAATGAGCACTTTTGATTTTGAACGTTCGAGTCCCATAGACGTCAATGGGGTTCTAATGTTCGTGCAAACTTTCGGTCCGTTCGCAGGTTCTGGTGCGAACCGAACCGGGGGGTGTTCGGCTCATCCCTAATTTTAAACAGTTTACAGAGCTCCTTCATCATTTTAGACATGAAGGGTGTACCTTGATCCTTCAAGATCTCAAATGGAAGCCCTGCTCTCATAAACATATGGAACAACTCCGATGCAATGACCTTGGATGAACAATTGCTTAAAAGGACCGCTTCCAGATACCTGGTGGCATAGTCCAGGAAAACTAAAATGTATAGGTGTTCCCTAGCTGACTTGGATAAGGGGCCAACTAAGTCCATGGCTATGCAGTCAAGGGGAACCTCGATAATTGGGAGTGGTACCAGCGGATTGCAAAAATGGGGTGTTGGGGTGGTTCTTTGACAGGTGGGTCAGGATTCACAGAAGTCCTTAATTACCCGATATACACTGTGCCAAAAAAAAAAAATGCTGCAAAACCCGTTCCTGAGTTTTAACTGCTCCAAGGTGACCCCCAAGTACATGACTATGAGTCAAATGCAACACTTTAGATCCAAAAGGTTTGGGTACCACCAGTTGTTCCAACACTTCATCACTGACTTTAGTTACTCTATACAACAAGTCGTGATGCACAGCAAAATTAGGAAACTGCATACCCCCCCAGGGTGCTGTGGTTCACCATTTAACATTGTGGCCTGTTCCCTGGAGGGGGATCAAAGTGGGGTCCCTCATCTGAGCACTAAGGAAATCTTCCCGGGAGCCCCTGAAATCTGAAAAATCTGGCCCAGAGGAGGTACCTTACGCTTCCAACCCGCAAACACCTCCAGGGGCCCGGGCTCACTTTAAGTGGGTTCAGCCATCTGATATGGATCCTCAGTATTACCATCCTGTAACACATTATTTTTTACCACTTCTGTGGGCTCTTGCTTTTGGGGGAGGACCCCCGAACCTTTGAGCTTTTGCTCATACATGTCCCAAAACACAGGGCAGTCTTGTCCGATTAGTAAGTCATGGGGTAAACCTGGGACCACCCCTACTTTTAGTGTAGCAATTTCTGCAGGTGTACCCAGGGTTAAACAGGCCACCAGATAGTCCTTAACATCACCATGCACAAGATGACCCCAACCTGTTCCCCTGGTACCAGGTTTCTCTGCAACCCATCCGCTCGGAACAGGTTGACGACACTCCCAAAGTCA
Organism: Lithobates clamitans; assembly: GCA_037952925.1. Taxonomy (NCBI): domain Eukaryota; kingdom Metazoa; phylum Chordata; class Amphibia; order Anura; family Ranidae; genus Lithobates; species Lithobates clamitans. The sequence continues at coordinate 470,869 of JBBGZY010000458.1, read as the reverse complement.
AGGAGCGCTACCACCTCCTGTCCATTGACCCGCACCACACACTCATGCAGATTCAGGCTGGTTGCAGCACATAACGCATAGGCATACCTGGAGCAACAGCGACCCATGTCGCACTCCATTGGTTCTTACTGTCTTAAGGCACTTGGCCGCCAGATGACCCAGTTGATGGCAGGACCAACAGCGAACTTGACGGGGCTCCCCCTGTCATTTCTCCAGAAGCTTTGGCCCTGGGGAGCTCCTGGCAGCTGTATTATGCACCCGAGCAGACACCATGCGATCAAGGGGTGCCATGCTGGTGCTGGAATGCACTTCTTTGGAAAGGGCCAGCTCTCTGGTGACAGAGGGACTCTCCTGGATATTTTCTACACAGCCGTAGCACTCGACATTAGCAGCTATCTCATCCAGAGACTGAAGCTCGGACTGGGCAACCCATGCAGGAATCGGTCCAGTGCGACTCTTTCCACAATCCGAGTGGGTGTCTTTTTTTCTCAGGTTTCAAACAGTCCAGGAAGAAGTGTATCATGTGGTAAAGCTACTCATGGGCAGGCTTAGCCTTGTCAAAGTGCCAGGCTTGGACTCGGTTTGCCCTTAAAGTGACAGTCACTCCAAGCATTACTAGGATTTCTGCTTTTGGCAGCTTATAGTCCCATACTGATTCAGGGGCCAAATCACAGTGTGCTTGTTGGGGGTCTGCAGTCAGGAAAGGAGCCAGTACATCTGCCCAATCTTTATCCGGCAGACCTTCCCTTGCTGCAACCCGCTTAAAACCCACTAGTTATGCTTTCACGTTATCTGCGGCTGTCATCTTTTGCAGGGTCCGCTGCACTGCCTTCCCGGGATCACTCTTTGCAGTGGGGTCACCTTTCATCATTTCAGCCTGCTGGGTCACCGCCTTTTGTAGTTCTGCTAACTGTTCATCCAGTAATTGGTTTGTTTCCTGTTGCACAGCAACTGCTTGGGCATTAGCCACTGCTAACTGTTTAATTAGCTCCCCTATGGCTTGTTACGAAGACTTCACAGTCTGTGCAGCTTTCACCCAGGACATTGGATTGACCTCCACCCCTCAAACTGCCCAATGCATTCCTCCACCAATTTGTAAGGAATCAGAGGGGTGAAAAGCCAGCTCAGATAGGCCAGTAAAATTAAAAATGGCTTTATTCAGCAAAACGGAAAACAAACAGAAGAAACAACAGGCATGTCTTGTAACATAGGTGCACATATAGGAAAAGTTCAGTCTCTGGAGACAACAGGCTGGTATGCACAGTACACAGCTCTAGCCAGAAGTAGAGTCTTTTATGCAGTTTTGCTCACCCCAGCAGGCCACAATCCAGTAATAAGGCTCTCTTCCCAATGTACTGATGTCTCTCTCACTCCAAGCACACAGCTCCACTGATATTTCCAGACCAGAACATATATATAATACAGTGCCTTGAAAACGTATTCATACCCCTTGAAATTTTCCACATTTTGTCATGTCACAATCAAACAAGTACTTGCATCTTATGTGATAGACCAACACCATGTGGCACATAATTGTGAAGTGGACGAAAGATGATAAATGGTTTTCATATTTTTCTTAAAAATAAATATGTGAAAAGTGTGGCGTGCATTTTAATTGAGTCAATACTTTGTAGAACCACCTTTTGCTACAATTACAGCTGCAAGTCTTTTTGGGGATGTCTCCACCAGCTTTGCAAATCTAGAGAGTGAAATTTTTGCCCATTCTTCTTTGCAAAATAGCCCAAGCTCTGTCAGATTGGATGGAAGGCATCTGAACAGCAATTTTCAAGTCTTGCTACAGATTCTCAATTGAATTTAGGTCTGGACTTTGACTGGGCCATTCTAACACATGAATTTGCTTTGGTCTAAACCATTCCATTGTAGCTCTGGCTGTATGTTTAGGGTCAATGCCCTGCTGGAAGGTGAACCTCCGCCCCAGTCTCAAGTCTATTGCAGACTCTAACAGGTTTTCTTCTAAGATTGCCTTGTATTTGGCTCCATCCATCTTCCCATCAACTCTGACCAGCATCCCTGCTGAAGAAAATCATCCCCACAGCATCACACTGTCACCACCATGTTTCACGGTGGGGATGGTGTGTTCAGGGTGATGTGCAGTGTTAGTTTTCAGCCACCCATAGCATTTTGCTTTTATACCAATGAGTTAAATTTTGGTCTCATCTGATCAGAGCACCTTCTTCCACATTTGCTGTGTCCCCCACATGGTGTTGTGGAAATTTTATTATGTGTGTTTTATAGATTGTCATCTGTCTCCCTGTGTCTTTTTTTTTTTTTTTTTTTTTTTTTTTTTTTTTTTTTTTTTTTTTTTTTTTTTTTGCCACATTCAGATCGCCTTTTTCGGGGGTCTTAAATCAACTTTTCAGTTCATTTTCGTTTAAACACAGACCCACCCAGGTCTCATCATTGTGGCTATTTGCTATATCCCAAAAGAAAAGAGGCATGGCCGGAAATACAAACATAGTATCAAAAAGAAACAATAAAAACAAGTAAAGATACCAAATCATACCTCTCCTATTTATATACTTAAGCCATACCCCTATTTCTAAAATTTTCCTCCCCCCCTTTTCCTCTCTTTTTTTTTTTTTTTTTTTTTATTTTACTATACTTCCATTTCCCCCAACCCCTTCCCTCCCCATCCCCTCCCCCGATCCTCCTCATCCCTCTTCTCCCAGTCTCCTCTCCAAGGTCTATTTTCTTTTATTCTCCTCCTTTAGTCTTAGGCTTTATATTCTTTAGCATAGCTCCATGTTTTTTTAAATTCTTTCCATCGATCCCACCTGTCCCTATTTATGCTTCCTATTTCCTTGAGCCTGCTTCCTAGCGTCTCCATATTACAAGTCTCCTCTACAGCATCGTACCACTGCCATGTCTCGGGGGGCTCTCTCCTCTGCCAATTCCTCGGTATCGTTTTTTTTGCCGCGTTCAATAACTGCGGTACCAGAGATTGTTTATAATTTTTAAGATCACCTGCCCCCCCGTGGAACAGAACCACCCAAGGATCATCTTCGACTTCTATCCCCGTAATCTCTTTAATTAAACCTAGTACTTTGCCCCAAAATTTTTTAATTTTGGGACAGTTCCACCATAGGTGTCCCATTGTACCAACTTCTTGACATCCTCTCCAACAACTGGCTGACCCTTTCTGGAATCTGCTGGTTATCTCCGGGGTGAGGTAACTTCTACTAATACATTTGTAGTTCATTTCTTCTGTTCGGGTATCTAATGCCGAAGAAGCTATCATTTTCAAAATTCTTTTAATTGTGACTAAATCTTTCTTAGTGCCTAAATCTCTCTCCCATTTTGCCAAAAATGGCGGTATCTCCAATTTTTCTGAGGTCATCAAAATTTTATATATTTGAGATATTGTATTCCTTGCCGTTCCCCCATCACACAACCTCTCGAAGTCTGTCAGTTGTTCCCCCGATCTAATCGGATGGGGTAACGTGCTGATAAAATGGCTTAATTGGAGATAGCGCCATTTCTCTAATCCCCGTGGTTCCTTTCCGTGTGTGAACTGTTGAAGTGGTATAATATTTCCTTCTTTTATAACTTCTCTCAATTGTGATTTCCCCCAAAATGCTTCTTTTCCTTTAGTGTTCTCCATACCTGGAGTGAAAAAATTATTGTCTATAAGTGTAATCAGTGGTGAATTATATTCCCCATTTACTTTCTTGTATACCCCATCCCATATTCTAAAAACATTTCGTGTTATAACATGTGTGCTTTTATCTAAAGATCTACAGTGAGGGGGATTCCAAATTATAATTCCTAATTGTGCGTTGCTAATATTTTCCTCTATTTTCACCCATTTTTTTTATTTGTTCTTCTTTGCCCATTCGGTCACCCTTGATAGAACTACTGCTTTGTAATAGGACTGTACGTCTGGAACTGTCAGACCTCCATCCCCTTTCTTTTGTTTCAGCGTCTGGAGGGAGACTCTGGGTCTTTTGTTTGCCCAAACGAAAGTCATAATTATTTTTCTTAGCTTTCTCAAATAATATTGGGGGAGCGGGACTGGTAGCATCTGGAAATAATACATAATTTTGGGTAGAACTATCATTTTAATAACATTGATACGCCCTATCCAAGAGAGGGCCTTACCGGAGAGTCTCTTGCAATCTAGTCTGACAGCGTCAAGTAGAGGCATATAGTTAATAGAAAATATCTTTTGGGTTGAGTTGGATAATTTAATACCTAAATATTTTAGTTCCTTGGTCCATTTAAAACCAAATTCTTGTTTCAGCATATCTTCCTCCATCCTACTTATGTTAATGTTTAAAATTTCGGATTTTTTCATATTTATTTGAAAATTAGATACCTCACCGTACTTCCTCACTATTTTGACTAGGTTGGGCATAGTGGAGATCGGGTCCGTTACATAGAACAGCACATCGTCTGCAAACGCTGCGACTTTGTGCTCCTCCTCCCCCACTTGCACTCCTCTTATATTAGGGTCTCTTCGTATTGTTGCAAGAAGGGGTTCCATAGCTAAAACAAAAAGCAGCGGAGACAGGGGGCACCCCTGTCTCGTGCCGTTTTCCATCTCAAATGATTGAGATGTTGTCCCATTAATTTTTACTACAGCAGTTGGATAATGGTATAGAGTTTTGATTCTCCGAATCATTTTGGGTCCTAGTCCCATGGTCTCCAGGGTCTGAAACATGAACCCCCAGTCTACTCTGTCAAATGCCTTTTCGGCGTCAATTGACAGAAGTAGTCCTGGGGGCCCACTCTCCTTTATTTTCTCCACCAAGAGAAGAGTCCTGATTCCATTGTCCCTCCCCTCCCTGTTAGGGACAAAACCTACTTGGTCTGGATTCACTAAAATATTCATAGATTCCTTTAGTCTTTCTGCTAAAACTTTGGCGTATAGCTTTGTGTCATTGTTCAGCAAAGAGATTGGGCGGTAACTCGAACACAGTGATTTCTCCTTACCCTCTTTCAATATAATTGTGATAGATGCTTTTAATGCCTCTCTACTCATTTCAAACCTATCCCCTAGTCCATTCATGTAGGAGCAGAGCCTAGGAATTAATATCTCTTTGAATGTTTTGTAGTATGATATTGTTAGGCCGTCCGGGCCAGGGCTTTTCCCGGATGCCGTCGCTGCTAACGCTTTCCTTATTTCTTCTTCTGAGATTGGTTTTTCTAATATTTCTTTTTCTTCTTCCGAGATCTTAGGAAGCGCTGCCTTTTTTAGGAAATTATTATATCTTAAACTCCTATTTTCTAAAGAGGTGTCTTGTTTGGGTACTGAGTATAGGTCTTTATAGTAATTTTTAAAGGTCTCTGCTATCTTCCTGGTTGAATATTCCATATGCCCCTCTTTGGTCTGAATTTTTTCTATGAAATTCCTGTTTTTTTCCTTTTGTACCATATTGGCTAGCTGTTTACTGGGTTTATTACCCCATCTGAATCTCTCCCACACTGTTTTATTGAATGTCACCCTTGACTCCTGCTCCATCATGGTTTTTAATTCCGTTCTTTTGGCTATCATCTGCTGATGTATCTCTTGGGGTATATGGCCCGTTTGTTTTTTATGTTTTTGTTCTAGCTCCGTAAGGTCAGTTCTTAATTTTTGGATTTTGAGATGTCTATCCTTTTTCTTCCTTGCCCCCATTTCAATCAGGACCCCCCTAATGTAGGCTTTGTGGGCCTCCCATAGTGAGGCTCCCGAGATTTCCCCTGTGTCGTTTACCTCGAAATAGTTCTCTAGTTCTCTTCTTATTCTACTGACATCTTCTTCCTCCTTTATCAACTCCTCATTTAACCTCCACTGGACTCTGTTATGCTGATTTCTACCCGTTGTCACTTCTATGGTCATGGGTGCGTGGTCTGAGTATGTTATATTTCCAATCCTAGTCTCCATTACCCTATCGATCCCCCTGTGCTCGATCAATCCCCAGTCAATCCGGGAGTATGACCCGTGCACAGGGGAGTAAAACGTGTAATCTCTTTTGGTTGGATGTTGAACCCTCCAGATATCCACCAATTGATAGCATGAGAGTTTTTGCTTTAACTCTTTTAAGTATTTACAATTTCTCCCCTGTGTTCGGGCCGTACTATCCAACTCAGGGTTTAAACAGAAGTTGAAGTCCCCCATTACTATCAGATGTCCTCTCGTGAACTCCATTATTTTCCTCAGGATATTTGTCAAGTACTTTATCTGGTTCTTATTTGGGGCATAGATGTTGACTAATGTATATTCCACTTCATTTAGTCTGCCTCTTAGGCCCAGGTATCTACCTTCCGGGTCTATTAATCTTTCCTCCAGCTCGAACCTTATTTTCTTTGAAAAACCAATGGCTACTCCCCGTGCTCTATTGATGATGGTATCTCCTTGGTACCAGACTGGGTATTCGTTTGAGGATAATCTGAGTCTCGATTGCAATGAGATATGAGTCTCCTGCAGGAATACCACGTCTGGGCCCAATGACTTTAATTCTTGGAAGACATTTAACCTTTTCTTGGAATTGTTTAAGCCTTTGACATTATATGTTGTAAATTTTATTGTGGCGATGATTCTTTTTCTCTTCTCCTTAATTCTCCCTTTACCTTAGACCTTGGAGAGTTTTCTTTCTTTCTTAATTTTGGGTTTGGATAGGACCTTCCCCTACTACCCCCCCTCCCTCTCCCCCCTCCGCCCCCCATACCCAACCCCCCGCCCCCCTCCCCACCATCCCTACCCTCTCCCCCTCCCACTCCCTTGGTCCCATCTGGGCCCCTGTACCAGTGCGGGTCACTTAAGTTGTGGCTCCCCATTGGTTTCCTTCTCCAAAGGTGGAGCTCTAGGTGTGCCAGCCCTCCAGTCAATATTATCTTAAAGACTGGGTACACTGGGCTGCTACTGACGGGTCTCCCTCCCTAATATTTATGGGCTTAATTTTGATCCTCACCCACCTCCCCCCTCCCCGGCTCCCCTCCCCCCAACTCCGCCACCCTCTCCCCTAGCCCACACTCATTTCTAACCAACGTTCCACGGACCAATCCAATCCTGGGGGTGCTTGCATGTCCAGTTTCTCACAGAACTCTTCTAATTCCCCCGGGAATCTTAATCTTGCGGATCTCCCCTCTTTACTGCCTATCAGACATGCTGGGAATCCCCATGTATATTTTATATTATGATTTTTCATTTGCTCCAATAGGGGTTTCAGATGTCGCCTTCTCGCCAGTGTACTATTGGCCAGGTCCGCAAATACTAGGATTTTTACTTCTTCGTATTGCAGTGGGGGGTGTCCCTTCAGTTTGACCCATATTTTTTCCTTGTCCTCGTAATGCCTGAACCTTACGATGATGTCACGACTTCTTTCTGCCCGTCTGGTATCTAGCCTACCCACTCTATGGACCCGCTCTATTTTTAGGGAGGTTTCTCCTTCCAGCTCTAGAAGTGGGTTGAAAATAGTCGCCACGGTCCTCCTCAGGTCTTCCCCCCTGTTTTCTGGGACCCCTCGGATTCTCAAATTCTGTCTGCGGTCTCTATTTTCTTGATCTTCCATCCTATAGCATATTTTTATCTGGTTTTGTTGGGACGTTTTGAGTTGTTCTTTTAATTCAGAGATCGCCCGCTCTTGTTTATCTAGTTTGTCTTCTGCGCCTTCTACTCTAGTTAGGAGATTCCCTAGATCCGACCTCAGCATATTAATCTCAGTTTTAATCTCGGCTTTTATTGAGGTCTCTAAGGATTTAAGCATTTCTGCCAGCTCGTTTTTTGAGGGTAGGTGTAGGTCATGTCCACGTTCATCCAGTCCAGACACCCCCAGGATGCCGTCATCCAACAAGTCCTCCCCTGAGTGGTCAGGAGTCTGCTCTTCCCTCGCATTGGAACCCTTCTTCTTTTTGTCTGCCAAACTTAATTTTTGAGTCTCTTGGTGGGCGCCCCCGGGACTTCCCCCTTTAGCCAAGTATTGCTTTATTGAGCTTCCAGTAGCGTTCCCTGGTTGGTTATCTTTTGGGGTTTTTGGTAGACCCCCTTTCCCCGTCTTAGATGCGTTCCGGCTCATACTACCTTCCGGTGGCCCCTTTTTAATTGACTTGTCAAAGCAAAAAAAAATGCCGAATGTTACCCCACGGGGGATGGGGGGGTGTGTCCTCTGCCTATTTGTCTTAGATTTTAGATAACAGATTGGGGTTAAGATGGTGTTATAGGTAAGTGCGGGGTAATAGATTAGGCATGTGGCGTTCAGCCTCTCAGGGTCCACAATATCTAGGAACTATGTCCCTAACAGCTTCCCGGTGTGTAGACAAATCCCACGGTTCTGCTGCACAATACTTAGTAATTTTCCTGGGTGTCCACCAGTCCTGCTTCTGCCGTGTTGGGGTATGTTCTCGTGTGTTACAAAGTCCTATATAGTAAACACTCGTATGTTGGGGTCTTATATATCTTATTTATGCTTTTATCTATGTTTCCGCCTTCCCTCCCTTATGGGGTGTATAAATCCCAAGTATCACCTTCTTGCAACCTGGTCGAATGAGAGGTTTCGAGTCCTGGGTGTTCAGATATGCCCTTACTATTGATTTCAAAGCGCTTACACAAAATTTCAGCAAAGCTTTTAAGAACAGAGCAGGGCAAGGGAGTCCGTGGTCTTACCAGCCCTCTAATAATACTTCAGCTTTACATGCATGGCCCATGTCACCCTAGATCGGCTGTTCCGCCAAGATCTCTCGCTTCTCATTGATGTGTCAGCCTTTCTTAGCACATTTCTAAGTTGCTCTTACCTTGACACTTGGATGGGTTTGTATAATTCTTACCCCCTTTTTGACCAGCTGTTTTCCTCTTCCGGACCCAGGAAGCTGCAGTCCCGGTTACGGTTCCCGTGCTGTGTCAGGGCTTTGTGTCTCTCACCTCCCGCCGCTCACCGCGGCTTCTCGTGCGGCTTCTCACACGTCAAGGACGCTTAGTGCAGGGGGGGCGTGCCTGGGGACGGGAGCTCCGGGCGAACATCCGAGAGCGTCGCGGCGTTCAATCTCCTCCGCTCGCAGCAAGCAGACCTGGGGTCTCTCTGGTGCCTGTTTCTCTCGCGGCGGCTTCGTTTATTGTAGGGGGCCGCTTTCTCTCATCCTTCTGTCAGTCCCTCTGTCTGCACATCGCGGGGAGAAAGTAGGAGAGAGCCCGTCAGAGCGCCTGTAGGCTGACACACCTCCCGCTCCTCCCTTCCTGTCTGACGTCTCACGTCATCCCCCCCCCTATCGCCTTCTCAAGATGACTGTCTTGTTCCCCCCTGTGTCTGATCTAACCAAGGAGTGCTCTAGCAGAGCGCACTTGGGTTGAATCAGGACCAGTGGTAAAACCGTCAGTATGAAAACCTTCTCATGGGCTTGCGCACTGTACACTGTGCCTTCATATACACCAGGTAAAAACACTTAGAATGTCATGGTCGCTGGTATCCTGGTTTGCTGGACTCTGGGGGGTTATGCTCAGGTACTTAACCCAGATGTCCTCCTCCAGCCAGCTACCAGGCTTTTCTACCTCCACCAAACCTTGATTAAATTCAGGTTGGTTCTGACCTTCATCCATGCTTTTGTTTTTGGTACCTGTTTTAGATTTACTGGCTGACCTACTCAGGGTTTTTTCAAGCCCCCTGGTGTAGAGACTTCTCTGTTTGGGCACATACCGGCTGGTCCTCGGTCCTGGTTATCTCTCTCTACCTGTCCATTTCCTTGGCTCCCCTCTGGCAAGGTAGTTATTATAATTTGTTTTTTTCATCCCCTCTATCTCCACAAATCTGTATACATACACATATGTACCTCCTGTTTTTTTTTTTGGGGGGGGTCACTCTAATGATCTATATATACATTGCTTATGGTTTAACTTGCTGCTGCTAGAATCAATTAATTCCTTGCCCCCAGCAATGTGTGTGGTGTCATGCACATACATATATGTGCACACACACATACATTGTTATCCAGATAGGATCCAGAGGCTATCCATATATACTTTTGTATGTCTCTGTGGTTTATGTTTTCCAATATCCATATACCAGATGGATAATTATATATACACACATACATATATTGCTACCGAGACAGGACCCACAAGTTATCCATATATACCTTGTATGTCTTTGTGGTCTGTACTCCCTCAAATCCATATACTATCTGGATGATTTTATCTTTCTCTTTTCCTTCCTCATGAACCCACAGAGAAGGGTTTATCTCAGAGGGCCATACCGGTAGTCTTTAAATATTATTATATACATTACATTGTGATGATATGCATGTACTCCTTAAAGCTGTATTTCTATTGCACATTCATCAATATGTATTGAATCTTTGTTTATGTATTTATTTGCAGACGTTTATACGTTCTGCGACAAATCGCATATAACCCTGATGAAGAAATAGCAACCCAGGCAAATTTTGAAATGCGTTGGGTGCTCCTGTTGTATTTACCTTCAATCCAACAGACCTTTGCAGTTATTGTCTGTACACTTTCACTGTATTGCATGTTTATTCATTTCCAGAATATTATTATGTAATTGTTGTCTATATCATGTATGTGCTCATTATTTTATAACATTTTTAATTAAAATTCATATACTTTTTATACTCTCTCCACACTTCATTTGCCATCTGCCCTATGTAAAGTCCCATCCAGAGGAAGTCTTTTTCTTTCAATTCGTTCTCATGGGCTTGGAGCTTGGACCTTCTGTGTGTGTGTGTGTGTGTGTGTGTGTGTGTGTGTGTGTTCACCGTTTGTAAGTATCAAGCGCTGGGCTTCTTGCCTTCAAATGTCTATGCGCATTAGAGAAGCGAAGCCCACATAACGAGAGAAACATATTATATCTCTGTTGTGGCTACGTTGTGGCTTTTGGATACATATTTTCTTTTATAAGAGGACATTGACATCCGCCTTGTTGGTATACTTGTACCGTATATTGACAACAGCAGTAGCCATGTCCCCACAGATCTTCTCAAGCCTGTAAGAACAAGTAGAATGATCTTACTAGATGCTGGTTACTCTGAGCAGTATTTATTGGGCTCCATGCTGACCAAGCTGGTGGATGTGGCTAGGCGGAGGGTAGTGTACATGCCTGAAGTAGATGAGACGTGCACTTCTCCCTCTCTGTCATGGTTATGCAATAGAGGTTGTTTGTCAGCCTACCTGTTTCCATGTGTTCATCTCCTAAGACCAGCTGTCTCTCACCTGACTGCTTTTATTAACTCTCCTCTAGCATGGCTCCACCCCAGCTCCTATCAGAGAACTCTATATTAACCTCTGCACTGCAGGTCAGCCCTGCTGATCAACCTTTGTGTGTTTGGCTTCCTGTTTCTGCCTGCCGTGCGCTCTACATTTATTTCTGTTACCGACCTTGGCGTGTTCTATACTATTCCTGTCTGCTCGTGACCCTGACCTTTTGGCGTGTCCCCGACTATCCCTGTTTGCCTGTGACCCTGAACCTTGGCGTGTACTCTGTTGTCCTTGTCTGCTTGTGGCCCTGACCTTGGCTTATTCCTTACTATCCTTATCCTTCTGTTGCCTACTGTGGGTGTGAGCTGGGGGACCCTGGGGGTCGCAACCTGGAGCCAGTTGCAGCCCAGTCCATCCTCACCATCAGAGGCTCTGGTGAAAAACTGCTGGCTCTTAGACTCCGCGCCCCAGGGAATCCTACGCTCTAACCCCGGTGGGATCCGTGTTGGTGTTCCAGCGACCCTGCCTTTCTTATACCCGGACTCCCATCCGCAGCAGTCAGCCATAGGGTCCACTGCCTTGCGGTGCACTCCTGATCCCAACGGTGTGCATCTGTCACCTAGCCTCAAGGTGACCTGACAGTTTGATCAGCCATGGACCCGGCTGATGTGTCGCTTCCTGCAGCCGATCCATTGCAGGGCATAGTTCACAGACTCGAGGCCCATGAATCTAATCAGACTCAGGTGATGCGTATCCTTAAGGATCTGGCTTCCCGCTTCGAGCAGCTCCAGGCCTCCTTGGGGAACCCGAACCTGCAGCATCAAGTACAATCAGCAGCTGCACCTATCGCACCAGTCGCAGCCACACATTCATATTCACTGCCAGCTCCGTCCCGTTTTTCTGGGGACTCCAAGGCCTGCAGGGGATTCCTCAGCCAATGCATCATTCATTTTGATCTCCAGCCTCCAAACTTTCTGTCTGATCGGGCTAAGGTAGCCTATATCATTTCCCTCCTCTCTGGTGAAGCTTTAGCTTGGGCTGCCCCCCTGTAGGAGAAGAATGGCCCGGTGGTTTCCAGCCTGCCCGACTTCTTGAAGCTGTTTCATAATATCTTTGAGGAGCCAGCTCGGGTTTCTTCAGTGGCTAGTTTCCCCTTTAAGCCTTCGCCAAGAATCTTGTTCAGTGGGACAATATGCGCTTCAGTTCGGTATTTTCACAGCTGAATTGAGCTGGAACAATGAGGCCCTGGTCGCAACATTTTTTAATGGCCTCTCTGACCGAGTGAAGGACGAATTAGCAGGAAGAGCCATCCCCGCCGGTCTGGATGATGTAATCTCCTTGTGCAATCAGATTGACATTCGTTTCCAGGAGAGGTCCCTAGAAAAAAGACGCCAGCACCCTCTAGGTCCTAGTCAGCCAGAACTCTTCCCCCGTCGCTCTTTGGAGCATCGTCTGCCTGCTGAGGAACCTATGCAGCTGGGCCGGACTAGACTAACCCCCGAAGAACGTGCTAGACGCAGAACTCTAGGCTTGTGTCTTTATTGTGGGGGCAAGAGTCATTTTCGTGACTCCTGCTCGCTTTGTCCGGGAAATGCTCAGGGTCTAATACGTTTGGAAAGTGGAGTATTGGACTCAGAAACATCACCTTCTCATCTTCTTCTTCCGGTGTTTCTCTATGTAGGCTCTTCTCCCCAATTGGTCCTAGCATATCTGGACTCCGGGGCTGCCGGCAATTTTATGGACTGGAGAACTGCTTCTTCTATGAAGCTTACCTTTTCTCCCCTCGCTACACCACTGGTAGTTTCGACAATTGATGGCATTGTGCTCCCAGGGGGTCCTATACGTTTCCAGACGCTACCTATTAGGATGTCGGTAGGGATACTCCACCAGGAGTGGATTTCCTTCCTCATTCTACCCAAGGCCTCTACCCCCATTGTATTGGGCCTTCCTTGGCTACAGCTCCACTCTCCACATGTGGACTGGGTCTCTGGGCAGATCCTGGCTTGGGGTCCTTCGTGTTTCTCGTCCTGTCTTCTCAAGGTGGTCTCCAAGGAGAGACTTTCCATTGCTACCACATCCGTATCTTCTGATCTTCCCGGGGCATACAGCGATTACCGGGATGTGTTCTGTAAGAAGTCTGCTAAGGTGTTTCCTCCCCACAGATCTTTCGACTGTGCCATTGACCTTGTCCCTGGAGCAACTCTGCCCAGGGGTCGTACCTACCCTCTGTCCATTCCAGAGACTCAGGCCATGTCTGAGTATGTCGCAGAGAATCTGGAGAGAGGTTTCATCTGGAAATCCTCGTCGCCTGCAGGAGCAGGGTTCTTTTTCGTTGCTAAAAAGGATGGTACCCTCAGACCCTGCATCGACTATCGAGGGTTAAACGCAGTGACTATCAAAAACCGATACCCCTTACCTCTAATATCTGAGCTATTCGACAGGTTGAAGGGGGCTTCCATTTTCACCGAGTTGGATCTCAGAGGTGCATACAATCTCATTAGAATACGGGAAGGTGATGAATGGAAGACTGCGTTTAACACTAGGGACGGGCATTACGAATACCCGGTTATGCCTTTTGGTTTGTGTAATGCTTCAGCTGTGTTCCAGAACTTTGTCAATTAAATCTTCAGGGATCTACTGTACCAGTTTGTTGTCATCTATCTGGATGACATTCTCAACTTTTCCAAAAATCTGCTTGCGCACAGAAACAATGTCTGCACCGTTCTTCAGCGCCTTAGAGAGAATAATCTCTATGCCAAACTGGAGAAATGTTCCTTTGAATGTCCTGAGGTCCTGTTTCTGGAATGTTTTGTTTCTAGTTTTGGTCTTCGCATGAATCCCGGAAAGGTCTCGGCCATTACCAACTGGTCCCTTCCTGCTAGCCTCAAGGCCACACAGCGCTTTCTTGGCTTCACAAATTATTATAGGCAGTTCATAAGGAATTACTCTTCCATTGCCGCGCCTATTATCGCTTTAACCAAGAAGGGTGCGAATGCCAAAGACTGGCCTCCCGAGGCTGTCTCTGCGTTTCACGATCTGAAACAGGTCTTTGTTTCTGGACCTCTCTTGAGGAGACCAAATCCTGGGGATCCATTTTTTATGGAAGTAGACGCTTCTTCGATGGGGGTGGGAGCTGTGTTTCTTCAGTTCTTTGAGAAGAGACATCAACCATGTGCGTTCTTCTCCAAAAAATTTTCTCAGGCAGAGAGAAATTATGCCATTGGTGATCGGGAACTTCTCGCAATTAAATTGGCGTTGGAAGAGTGGCGTCATCTCTTGGAGGGTTCCCCTCACTCCATTACGATCTTTACTGATCACAAGAATCTACAATACCTACAGAATGCTAAACGTCTGAACCCCAGACAGGCCAGGTGGAGTCCCTTATTTTCCCATTTTAAATTCACGATTACGTACAAACCTGGTTCCTGCAACGGTCGGGCTGATGCGCTCTCTAGGTCATTTAACACTTTGGACGAGGAGTCCACCCCTGATCCTGAGCCGATCATTCCGACCTCATGCATTGTTGCCCATTCCACCACCCTGGAATCAAAAATTCCTCCTGGCAAGACCTTTGTTCCCACGGAGCTAAGAGCTAAGATCCTTCGTTGGGGACATGATTCCAAGGTGGCAGGTCATGCTGGGTTCCTCCGATCCTTCCTGCTCATCAGTCGTCTCTACTGGTGGCCTAACCTCCGCTCGGATGTTAAAGAGTACGTTAAGGCTTGTTATGTTTGTGCTCAGTCTAAATCTTCCACACTAGCCCCTGCTGGTCTTCTCATGCCCTTTCCCGTTCCTAAGGAGCCCTGGTCTCACATCGCCATGGATTTTATCACCGATCTTCCACTGTCGGAGAATAATACAGACATTTGGGTGGTAATCGATCTGTTCTCCAAGATGGCTCATTTTGTTCCTCTTCCTGGTCTCCCTTCTGCCTCTGCCTTGGTTCCCATTTTTGTACTAGAGATTTTCCACCTTCATGGTGTTCCTTCCCATGTCGTTTCGGACAGGGGTGTTCAGTTTACGTCCCATTTTTGGAGAGCCTTTTGCAAATCCCTCAACATTACTTTGGATTTTACCTCTCCTTACCATCCCCAATCCAATGGCCAGACTGAGAGGGTTAATCAGGAGTTGGAGGTCTTTCTCCGTACCTTGGTCTCGGCTCATCACGATGATTGGGCATCACTACTTCCGTGGGCAGAGTTCACCCACAACAATCATGTCAACGTCAGTTCTCAGAAAACACCCTTTATCACTGTTTATGGAAGACATCCTCAACTCCCTCTTCCTATGACCTGTTATTCCGACATTCCAGCCTTGGCTACTGTTCAGAAATCATTCAATTCTATGTGGGCTGACGTTCATGATTCCCTCCAGAAAGCTGCCAACAAATTCAAGAGTTTTGCTGACCGTCGCAGGCATAAGCCGCCTTCTCTTCAGCCAGGAGACAAAGTCTGGCTCTCCACCAGGAACATCAAACTCCGGGTTCCTTCTATCAAATTTGCCCCAAGATTCATTGGTCCGTACACCATAACTTCTAAAATGAATCCGGTTTGTTTCAAGCTCCAGATTCCCAAAAGCCTCAAAATCTCTAACTCCTTCCATGTTGCCCTTCTGAAGCCTTTAGTCCTCTCGTCCTCTCTCTACCGCAGCGCCGGTCTCTGAGGATAATCAGGAGTACGAGGTTAGCCAAATTTTGGATTCCCGACTCTGTAGAGGCATTCCCCAGTACCTCGTGCATTGGAAAGGGTTTGGTCCTGAGGAGAGGTCGTGGATCAAGGCTTCTGAGGTCTTTGCACCTCGTCTGTTGAGGAAGTTTCATTTGAAGTTCCCCTCTAAACCTGGTCCCAGGTGGGGAAGGGGGAGGCCTCGTAAGAGGGGGGGTACTGTCATGGTTATGCAATAGAGGTTGTTTGTCAGCCTACCTGTTTCCATGTGTTCATCTCCTAAGACCAGCTGTCTCCCACCTGACTGCTTTTATTAACGCTCCTCTAGCATGGCTCCACCCCAGCTCCTATCAGAGAACTCTATATTAACCTCTGCACTGCAGGTCAGCCCTGCTGATCAACCTTTGTGTGTTTGGCTTCCTGTTCCTGCCTGCATTGTGTGCTCTACATTTATTTCTGTTACCGACCTTGGCGTGTTCTATACTATTCCTGTCTGCTCGTGACCCTGACCTTTTGGCGTGTCCCCGACTATCCCTGTTTGCCTGTGACCCTGAACCTTGGCGTGTACTCTGTTGTCCTTGTCTGCTTGTGGCCCTGACCTTGGCTTATTCCTTACTATCCTTATCCTTCTGTTGCCTACTGTGGGTGTGAGCTGGGGGACCCTGGGGGTCGCGACCTGGAGCCAGTTGCAGCCCAGTCCATCCTCACCATCAGAGGCTCTGGTAAAAACCTGCTGGCTCTTAGACTCCGCGCCCCAGGGAATCCTATGCTCTAACCCCGGTGGGATCCGTGTTGGTGTTCCAGCGACCCTGCCTTTCTTATACCCGGACTCCCATCTGCAGCAGTCAGCTGTAGGGTCCACTGCCCTGTGGTGCACTCCTGATCCCAACGGTGTGCATGTGTAACCTAGCCTCAAGGTGACCTGACACTCTCACTCCTGTGGATGCCGTTCCTTTAGTGTTATTTCCTGTGTGGTCATTTCCTGTCATGTAATTTTGCATGGAGGAAGCGATTGGCTGTTGGGGCCATGACTTCCTGTTTGTCATTTTCCTTTTCTTGCTGATGAATAAAAGGTGCCTGTGCTCATGAGGGCAGGTAGTCGAACATGAGGATGGTGACTATGTCTGTTTACTTGGGGAAATGCGGGAGACATGGGTTTATTAAGATGCATTATACCAAAAGGCTGAAAGGGCGCTTAGTAGTGCAGGAGACATGGTTTGCGTATAGGGAAATCTCCACAACAATGGCTTCTCACAAACTTCAAACAGGACTTCTTATGGCTTTCTTTTAACAATGGCTTTCTTCTTGCCACTCTTCCATAAAGGCCAGATTTGTGAAGTGCATGACTAATAGTTGTCCTGTGGACAGATTCTCCCACCTGAGCTGTGGATCTCTGCAGCTCCTCCAGAGTTACCAGGGGCCTCTTGGCTGCTTCTCTGATTAATGTTCTCCTTGCCCGGCCTGTTAGTTTAGGTGGACGGCCATGTCTTGGTAGGTTTGCAGTTGTGTCATACTCCTTCCATTTTCAGATGATGGATTAATCAGTGCTCCACGAGTTGTTCAAAGCTTGGGATATTTTTTTATAACTTAACCCTCGTTTAAACATCTCCACAACTTTATCTCTGTCTGGTGTGTTCCTTAGCCTTATTGATGCTGTTTGTTCACAAAGGTTCTCTAACAAACCTCTTAGGGCTTCGCAGAACAGCTGTATTTGAGATTAAATACACAAAGGTGGACTCCATTTACAAAGCAGATGACTTCTGAAGGAAATAGTTTCCACTAGATTTTAGTTAGGGGTATTAGAGTAAAGGGGGCTGAATACAAATGCTTGCCACACTTTTCAGATATTTACCAGTATTTGTAAAAAAGTTTGAAAGCCATTTATCATTTTCCTTCCACTTCACAATTCTGTGCCACTTTGTGTTGGTCTATCACATAAAATCCCAATAAAATACATTTATGTTTTTGATTGTAACGTGAGAAAATATGGAAAATGTCAAGGGGTATGAATACTTTTTTCAAGGCACTTTATATATAACAAACGACTTTCATATGAGAAAAAGGTTTGCTCTAGTCAAAGATTATGCTAGTAAATATCTGAGCAGATCAAGTAAAAGTAAATTGTGTAAAAGTACTGTTAGAAAGTGAAACATCGATATACTCTAACCATGTATAAAAATAGCCTAGAGAACAATGCCTTAGGTGATATTTTTTTTACCAAGAAGAGAAATATCTACAGTACATAAAAAAATGTAGAATTGAGAGTAGGGATGAGCTTCGAGTTCGAGTCGAACTCATGTTCGACTCGAACATCGGCTGTTCGCCAGTTCGCCATACAGCGAACAATTTGGGGTGTTCGCGGCAAATTTGAATGCCGCGGAACACCCTTTAAAAGTCTATGGGAGAAATCAAAAGTGCTAATTTTAAAGGCTTAAATTCATGGTATCATAAAAAGAGTTTGGGTCCTGCCCCTGGAGACATGGATCAATGGCGCCCCAACAGGTCATTTTTTCAGGAATTCCCTCAGATGAAACGGCTGTGGCAATTACTATGGCAGTGAGAATGATCAAATCACCTGTGCAAAATAATGGGGAGCCTGAAAACATGACCTGTTGGGGCACCTTGAGGACTGAAGTTGAGAACTACTGGTCTATAGTATGCCTGTAAAGGGGCGCATGTTTCCCGTGTTTAGAACAGTCTGACAGCAAAATGACATTTCAAAGGAAAAAAAGTCATTTAAAACTCGTGGCTATTAATGAATTGCCGGTCCGACAATACACATAAGTTCATTGATAAAAACGGCATGGGAATTCCCCACAGGGGAACCCTGGCCAAAATTTTTTTTAAAATGGCATGGGGTCCCCTTCAAAATCTATACCAGACCCTTCAGGTCTGGCATGGATTTTAAGGGGAACCCCGCGCCAAAATTAAAAAAAAAAACGGCGTGGGGTTCCCCCAAAAATCCATACCAGACCCTTATCCGAGCACGAAATCTGGCAGGCCGCAGGAAAAGAGGGGGATGAGAGAGCGCCCCCCTCCTGGACTGTACCAGGCCACATGCCCTCAACATTGGGAGGGTGCTTTGGGGTAGCCCCCCAAAACACCTTGTCCCCATGTTGATGGGGACAAGGGCCTCATCCCCACAACCCTTGCTCGGTGGTTGTGGGGGTCTGTAAGCGGGGGGCTTATCGGAATCTGGAAGCCCCCTTTAACAAGGGGACCCCCATATCCAGGCCCTCCCCCCTGTGTGAAATGGTAAGGGGGTACTTGTACCCCTACCATTTCACAAAAAAAACTGTCAAAAATGTTAAAAATGACAAGAGACAGTTTTTGACAATTCCTTTATTTAAATGCTTCTTCTTTCTTCTATCTTCTATCTTCCTTCGGTTTCTTCCTCCATCTTCTTCTTCTGGTTCTTCTGGTTCTTCCTCTGGTGTTCTCGTCTGGCACCTTCCTCCGTGGTGTCTTCTTATCTTCTTTTCCTCAGCCGCTCCGCATCCATGATGGCATGGAGGGAGGCTCCCACTGTGTGACGCTTCTCCTCTTCTGACGGTTCTTAAATAATGGAGGGCGGGGCCACCCGGTGACCCCTCCCCTCTGACGCACAGGGACTTGACGGGACTTCCCTGTGGCATTTCCCATGACGTCAGAGGGGGCGGGGTCACTCGTTACGTAACCCCGCTCCCTTCTGACGTCACGGGGAATGCCACAGGGAAGTCCCCGTCAAGTCCATGCGTCAGAGGGGGGCGGGGTCACCAGATGGCTCTGCCCCCATTATTTAAGAACCGTCAGTAGAGGAGAAGCGTCACACAGCGGGAGCCTCCCTCCATGCTATCATGGATGTGGAGCGGCCCGAGGAGAAGAAGATAAGAAGACACCTTGGAGAAAGATGCCGGACGAGAACCGTCAGTAGAGGAGAAGCGTCACACAGCGGGAGCCTCCCTCCATGCTATCATGGATGTGGAGCGGCCCGAGGAGAAGAAGATAAGAAGACACCTTGGAGAAAGATGCCGGACGAGAACACCGGAGGAAAAACCAGAAGAACCAGAAGAGCCAGAAGAAGAAAAAGATGGAGGAAGAAACCGAAGGCAGATAGAAGATAGAAGAGAGAAGAAGCATTTAAATAAAGGAATTGTTGAAAACTGTCTCTTGTCATTTTTAACATTTCTGACTTTTTTTTGTGAAATGGTAGGGGTACTTTTGTACCCCATTACCATTTCACACAGGGGGGAGGGCTGGGATCTGGGGGACCCCTTGTTAAAGGGGGCTTCCAGATTCCGATAAGCCCCCCACCCGCAGACCCCCACAACCACCGGGCAAGGGTTGTGGGGATGAGGCCCTTGTCCCCATCAACATGGGGACAAGGTGTTTTGGGGGGCTACCCCAAAACACCCATCCAATGTTGAGGGCATGTGGTCTGGTATGGTTCAGGAGGGGGGGCGCTCTCTCGCCCCCCCCTTTCCTGCGGCCTGCCAGGTTGATTGCTTTGATAAGGGTCTGGTATGGATTTTTTGGGGGACCCCATGCCGTTTTTTAAAAAAATGTTGGCTCGGGGTTCCCCTTAAAATCCATATCAGACCTAAAGGGTCTGGCATGGATTTTGAGGGGGACCCCACGCCATTTTTTTTTTTAAATTTTGGCCAGGATTCCCCTATATATTCATACCAGACCTGAAGGGCCTGGTATGGAATCTAGGGGGACCCCCCACGTCATTTTTTGTTTTAGATTTTGGTATGGGGTTCCCCTGTGGGGAATTCCCATGCCATTTTTATCAATTAACTTTTATGTGTATTGTCGGACCGGCAATTCATTAATAGCCGCAAGTAGTTTTAAATGACTTTTTTCCTTTGAAATGTCATTTTGCTGTCAGACTGTTCTAAACACGGGAAACATGCGCCCCTTTACAGGCATACTATAGACACCCCCCAGGTACGAAATGTAAAGGGATATTAAACTTTTATTGTTTCACTTTAAGCATTATTAAAATCACTGCTCCCGAAAAAACGTCCCTTTTGATTATTCATATAAGCCTTTAAAATTAGCACTTTTGATTATTCATGTTCGTGTCCCATAGACTTTAACGGTGTTCGCGTGTTCGAACAAATTTTTTGCCTGTTCGCAAGTTCTGGTGCGAACTGAATTGAGAGTGAACTTATAAAAAACCTTGTGTAATCAAGGTCAGATGATTACACAGCATGAGAGTTGTGAATTGATATCTGCATGTTATAACCAGGTCTTTCTCTGAAGTCGGGTAGTATAGTTTATGATTCAGAATGCAACTTAGTGCTGTAATATAGCCATTAGTAGTTTGCATTATTAACCATTTTCCTCTGTCTGTGTGTTTAGATTGAATTATATTTTATTATTTGCAGAAAGAGAAAAGAATGAATATCACATTCCATGAGATTCCATGGATCAATGTCTTATCCAGATACAAAAAAAGAAACCTAGCCATTATGATCCAATATTTATTAGATGCATACAAAACTATTTTGACTAACACTATGAGGGTGAGAGTAGAGAGTGCAAAATCCAGTGCAGCTCTGCATAGAAACCAATCAGCTTCCAATTTTTATGTCAAAGCTTAATAAAGCAAACTGAATTTGACGCACAGTTGCACCAGATTTTTCATTCTCCAGTATTAGTAAAGCAAACCCCTATGCATCAATAGAAACAATATAAAGTAAAGGCACACTCCTCTCAAAGTCGACCCATTTATTGCTTTTGACTCGTGGTCTAAAATGAATAAATTTGAGTTAGAGGCACGTGGTTTTTAAATGGAAAATCCCTCAAGGGGTTTTTTAGCAGCTAAGTAGGTGTTCCAATCAAAGTGACCATATCAAAGTTATAAATTGAAATTCTTTATTCATATTGAAATAACAAAACAAAGGGATAGGGGCATGATTTGTTTAGGAGTTGTAAAAAGCAATTAGGATCCTTACATATAAAAAAAGAACATCTCGTCAATGTGAGAAGATCACATGTAAACTCAATACATATTATAAATGCCGTAAACTTGTGTAGAGTTTTGCATGATATCCCTACGCGTTTCAACGTGTAAAGGTAAAGGTCTTCTTCAGGGGTTTTACTCTATGCGAGAAAGAAAACAATTTAGATTGAGCTATCTGTAAATAGATCAATTATTTGGTACATTCATTTTGTGTTATAAAGTTAAGTTTGCATATTTACCACTCTTTGACAAGAAAAATTTCATGCCACAGTTGGGTACATTGCTATTCTTCTAAAAACACCACCATCCACAGCGATCCTGAGAGGTCCCCACAATGTTCCCCCACCATCAGAAGAGGCAGCAGAGACCCCCACCTCCACACTACTTGCAAGGAGTCACCCCTTGGAGAGACCAGGGAAAAACCCAAGGGGTTTGGTCGGGGGAGGAGAAAAGGCAGCGGCACCCTTGACTTTTCTGTATTCCAAAATTAGAGAAAGTTTTAATTTTTTTAAATTATAATGAATACACAGAGTGTCATATGCAACATGTTTTATGCCTATTAGATCATA
Organism: Lithobates clamitans; assembly: GCA_037952925.1. NCBI lineage: Eukaryota > Metazoa > Chordata > Amphibia > Anura > Ranidae > Lithobates > Lithobates clamitans. The sequence goes on along the minus strand of JBBGZY010000458.1, from coordinate 448,540 downwards.
TGTTAGATAAGATAAGATAATAATATTGGATCTATGTTAACTTAAATAATAATTATTTGGCCAATAATTACACATGAGCAAGGTCAAACCTATGTTAAATAGAGTTGTAATTGGGTAGTCGGTCATTGCACGTACACACCTCAATGTGGTTTAAACGAGGTGTGTGTGTGTATATGTATATATGTGTATATGTATATGTGTATATATATATATATATATATATATATATATATATATATATATATATATATATATAAAAATACAAAGTGTGTGAATGAGTGGTGACATGGTAGTTATTCATTTATTTTAGTTTAGACATGGTTCATGAATAAACTTAAAAACCATCTGATGCATATTTAAATTTGCATAGTTGGCTGCTAATGAAGTACAAATATTTGAATAACAAACAATGTATGTGGGTCAATCACTTAGTTAGTCACTGAAATGTATATGTGTTGTTAGGTGTTGGTGGTATGGGGTTAATGGAATGTAGCACAATGTGTATGAGATGAATGGTTAATAAATTACGGTAAAAATATACCGCAAGATTTCATGTGAATGTATAACGAGAAGATGTAATCAATGTAGTGAGGGGGTAAATTGGTGAAATGGGAAAGGAATCATGTGAAGATTAGGGGAAGTGATAAAAACAATGTGTGTGTTATATGTGGCGTGTATGTCAGGTGAGTGTGCTCAATTATAAAAATGAAAAGTGCATAAAACCTCAACAAAAATTGAAAAGTGAGTGATAAGATAAAAAAACAAAAAAAGGTGCATAACAATGTGCAAGAAACGAATTAAATGAAACAGGTGTGGTGATAGGGTGACAAGACTTTAATTTTACCTTAAATCATTCTAAAAGTGAATGGGTTGCAAAAAATAGGTTCCAAAAATGGGAAATGTAACAGAGGTTATTACAGCAATGAAATCCTTGCACCAGCCTCCGTAATTCTAGAATTTAAAAGTATATGGAATTTACAATTCTGATTCAAGTTATGTGAATAGCATGTAAAAATCAGCAACCCGAGTTAACACTTGAGATCTGTTTGTATGGCTTACCTTGGGCATCAGTTTGTTAGTATGTTGGTATCTCAAAGCACCATCCCAGGATCTCAGAGAGATCAGCTGGGGTTGAATGATTTATATATGTCATTTGAGTGAAGAGATTAGTGTCAGCTGCCGTACCACCTGTCTCCTTCCCCCAACACCCCCCCCAGGGTATTGCAAATCCCAGCAGCCGGAATGGCCGCCACAGCGTGGCTCCCTCGGCGTTCCAGAAGGTGATGAACAACCCGGCAACTGCTGACATCGCCATGGCAACAGCAGGACACCCCCGCACGGCTTGCATGCCTGGAGGGCCCCGCAAGTGCGCGCACCCCCTGACGTCACACGCGGCACCACCTGGCCACACGCAGCGCCGGGTTAGTCCAGTGATGTTCATGGGATGCCGCCGGCACGCGCAGGCTCCATCTAGTGGCGCAAAAACATATTGCACCACTCGGAGGTTAAGTGAGGGGATCCGCTGTGCGACGACCTGGGACAGGGTGTAAGAGAACTGTTGCGTCCCGGGTTCACTCGCGGGTACGCACGTTCGTAAAGGACTCTTCACGCACGCATGCGTTCGGGAAGGTCTCTTCGGATCGCAGACGTGCCAATGCGCATGCGCAAAGGAATGGGCGTGCCCGCGGGAGCACGTCCGCGCGGCCCTTTGGCGCCAGATGGCCTATTTAAAGGACACACTGACTGTGACAGGTGCTGACTGATCTTCAGCTGTTCCTGTATCTGTACCCTGTGTTACCTGCCTGCTTGATATCCGTTGCTGAACCTTGGCTCCCCTGACCTTGCCTCTGGACTCTCCCATATCCTGATTCACTGGTTCCTGATTTCGGCTTCCTACTTGACTCTGTTTCCGCCTGATGATTTGGTACCTTGCTGTCCGCCTGCTTCCGAACCCGGCTATTTCCGTGACTCCGCTCCTGTTTCCTGTTTGGCTCCAAGCTGCCTGTCAAGTCCCTGCATCTCGGCTCCTGCGATGCGCTGTGACTTCCTGCCTACCTAAAGTCGCATCATCTGCCTCAAGATTCCTGGGTTACTTCTACAGGCACTCGTGTTCCTCCTTTCCTTGGGGTCCCTCTATTCCCACTCTCAGCGGGACCCGGGTTGGAGATACAAGGGAGGCCGACCTCGTCACTTCAGACTCCGATCAGGTACGTGACAGTATCAGTCAGCCAGCAATGGAGTCTGAAAGGGAGGCCTCATCTGTTATGGACATCTGCCGGGCAATTTCTGCACTAGCCCATACCGTACGAAATCTCCAAGAAGACTTGGGCCAGATGGAAGATCGTCTACCAAATCTGCTTGGTGTCTCATCTGCATCTGCTCTCCCTGCACTTGTAAATACGTCTGTACAGACTGACTTTTGCCTGCTCAACGAAACCTCTCTGCCTCCTGAACCCAGAGTACCCTTGCCAGAGCATTTTTCAGGGGATCGCAAATTGTTTCGCACTTTTCAAAATGCCTGTGAACTTTATTTTTCCTTGTTACCACGAACCTTCTCATTCGAGCATATTAAAGTGGGATTTATCATTACACTCCTACGAAATGAACCACTCTCCTGGGCTCATCATCTTAGAGAACACCATGATCCGGCCTTGTCTTCCGCTGACTCCTTCTTTTCAGCCATGTCCCAGCTGTATGCTGACCCCTTCCTCCAACAGACTGCTGAATTTACACTGGGAAAACTCCAACAAGGCTTGAGATCTGTGGAGGACTATGTAACAGATTTCCGTGTCTGGAGTTTAGATACGCAGTGGAATAAGGCCGCTTTACATCATCAATTTCGTCTTGGACTCTCTGACCAATTAAAAGACGAACTTGCACGAATAGGAGTGCCCTCATCCCTGGAAGACCTGATCCATCTTGTTATCCAAATTGACCGTTGATTACGTGAAAGGCAATCTGAGAAAGCTAGTACCAAGCCAGTTACTCTCTCAAGCAGTTTTGCTCCTGTCTCCACAATCACGTCCAGATTACCAAGGGGTACCTACAAGAATAAGGAGCCCCCTGAGTTTCCCCGGAGAAGCTTTTCAAGACCACCACTATCTTCCTCAGAACGCCTCTGGCGAGTACATGACGGACTATGCTTTTACTGCGGAGGAGCGGGCCATTTCATCCAAGCTTGTCCCATAAGACCTGCCAAGCCCACTTCTACGCCACCTTACATGTTGCATCTTCCTAGGAGGGATCTGCTACACCTCCCTCTTTCGCTCCAGTTTCAGTTGCCAGGGAGGACTATTCCTGTAACCGCAATTATAGACTCCGGAGCTTGCAGTTGTTTTGTGGACTCAGCCTTTGTCACCTTACATCAACTTCCTGTATGTACCAAGAGGCAGGAATTTACTGTGCATCTGGCAGATGACTCTGGTCTCAAGTCTGGGCCTGTTACACAAGAGACTGTACCCATTCTTTGCCAAGTCTCTTCGGAACATCAGGAGCTGCTCCCGTTGGACGTCATAACGTCCCCCATGTTTCCTGTTATCCTGGGGTTACCCTGGCTAAGGGCCCATAACCCTCATATTGACTGGCTTACCGGAGATATCTCATTTTCCTCTAATTATTGTCAGAGACATTGTTACCCGAAAAAGTTTGTTAATCCTGCTCCTCTCCTCAGCATCCACTCGGACCCTGAAACTATGAAATTAGTACCCACAGTCTATCATGAATTCTTGGACGTATTTAATAAAACGAGTGCAGAGAGTTTACCTCCCCACCGGACTTACGATTGTCCCATTGAACTTCTACCAGGGGCAGAAATTCCCTTCGGCCGAATTTACCCTCTCTCGGAACCTGAACTAGAGGCCTTACGCGAATACATTGATGAAAGTCTAGAAAAAGGGTTTATTCGAGCCTCTTCCTCCCCAGCAGGAGCTGGTATCTTTTTTGTGGAGAAAAAAGATCACTCACTGAGGCCCTGTATTGACTATCGTGATCTTAATAAAATAACTATCAAGAACCGGTACCCACTTCCCTTAATTCCCGAATTATTTCAGAGACTACGCAGAGCACAAGTTTTTTCCAAGCTAGATCTAAGAGGTGCCTACAATTTGGTGTGAATCAGAAAGGGGGATGAATGGAAGACTGCCTTCAGGTCACGCTTTGAGCATTTTGAATATCTAGTTATGCCCTTCGGTCTCTGCAACGCCCCAGCCACCTTTCAGCATCTGGTAAATGACGTTTTTCGGGACTTTCTTGACCTGTTTATCATTGTCTATCTCAATGATATTCTTATCTTTTCTGACTCTATCGAGATCCACCGTACCCATGTAAGAAAAGTTTTGAGTAAACTTCGTGAACATCATCTCTATGTCAAGGCTGAAAAGTGCGATTTTGAAAAGCAGACAATTCAATTCCTGGGACTTGTCATCTCCGCTGATGGGATCTCCATGGATCCCCAGAAAGTCGCTGCTGTTTTGGAATGGCCAGCTCCTACAGATCGAAAGGCAGTACAAAGGTTTGTGGGATTCGCTAATTTCTATAGGAAATTTATTAAGAACTTTTCTGGTATTATTTCTGCGATCACCCTTTTGACCAAACAGCATGTTCCCTTCCGGTGGAGTACTGAAGCACAAACATCTTTTGAACAGTTGAAAGCCTTGTTCACCTCAGCTCCCATCTTAAAGCATCCCGACCCTTCCTTGCCCTATATTCTGGAGGGGGACGCCTCTGAGATCGCAGTGGGAGCCATATTATCGCAGCGACAGGGCCCCAAGTCCCTACTCCATCCTGTGGCATTTTTCTCCAAGAAATTGAATCCCTCTGAGAAGAATTATGATGTGGGGGATCGAGAACTGTTGGCCATTAAAGCTGCCCTCGAGGAGTGGCGCTACCTGTTAGAAGGAGCCTTGCACCCTATACTCATTTTCACCGACCATAAGAATCTCGAGTATTTGAGAACAGCTAAACGACTCAGACCTCGGCAGGCAAGATGGGCATTGTTCTTTTCCCGTTTCACATTCCACATAACCTTTCCGCCCTGGTTGTAAGAATGGGAAACCAGACGTGCTGTCACGCATGTTCCATGATCCTGTTCATCCTTCCGAAGCAGACACCATTTTACCTGCCAAAAACTTTCTTCTTCTCCAAACCAACCTGACGTCCCAAATAAGAGCTGAGTTGTTGGAGCATCCCCCTTCCCAAGACTTACCTCTTCAACTCAAGGACGGGCTGTATTACCATAAGGAACAGGTCTTTGTCCCGGAGCAGTTCAGGGTTTCTGTCCTGAAGCGTTGCCACGATCATCCTTTGGCAGGCCATTTCGGGATTCACAAGAGTATCAACCTAATTTCCCGTTCTTTCTGGTGGCCAGACTTGATTCAAGACTGTAAAAGATACGTCAAATCCTGTGTGACCTGTCAACGCAATAAGACTGACCGAGCCAAGACTTGGGGCCTATTAGAATGTCTTCCTTGTGCCTAAGAAACCATGGAGCATGATATCCATGGATTTCATTGTGGAACTTCCCCCGTCTGAAGACTTTACCACCATATTTGTCGTGGTTGATCGCTTGACTAAAATGACACACTTTTTACCCATGCAAGGAACCCCGTCTGCCGCTGAGACTGCTTCCATATTCATCTGAGAGATAGTGAGGCTACATGGTATTCCTGATAATATCACTTCTGATCGAGGGGTACAGTTCACATCCAGATTCTGGAGATCTCTCTGTGAAGTCTTGAACATCGAGCTCCGTCTGTCCTCTGCCTACCATCCTCAAACTAATGGACAGACGGAGAGAACCAACCAGACGCTGGAGCAATATTTGCGTTTCTTCTCCTCTTTTTCACAGGACGATTGGTCACCTCTGCTTCCACTAGCAGAATTTGCATACAACAATTCCATCCACTCTGCTACCAAGCAAACCCCCTTTTTTGCCAATTATGGATACCACCCTTCCTTTTTGCCTGAATTACCCGTGGATTCTGCTGTGCCTGCTGTTCAAGACAGACTGAGTTGGTTCATCTCCAACAATAAAATGCTTCAGGACACCATCTCTAAGGCTCAGGCTAATAACAAAAGATTTTTTGACAGGAAAAGGAGGGGTAACTTGAATCTGAATCCAGGAGACAAGGTTTGGCTATCCACTGCTAATTTAAAACTTAGGTGTCCCTCCAAGAAACTTGGTCCAAAATACCTGGGGCCCTTTGCTGTGAAGAGGAGGATCAACTCTGTGGCCTTTGAACTTATCCTACCAAAGAATCTCAAAATTCACCCTGTTTTTCATATTTCTTTGTTGAAGACATCAGTACCCAATCCCTTTTCTAACCGGGATCCAGAAAACCCTCCTCCACTGCTCATTGAGGGCAGTGAAGAGTTTGAGGTAGAAGCCGTTCTCGACTGCAGAACCAGGAATGGCCTAACACAGTTTCTGATTAAATGGAAGGGCTACGGCCCTGAAGACAATTCCTGGGAACCAGCTTCTAACGTACATGCCCCGCAAAAGGTACGAGCATTTTTTCAGCACTATCCAGAGAAGAAGCCCCTGAGGGGCATCCGGAGGCTGCCCGTAAGGAGGGGGCAATGTAAGAGAACTGTTGCGTCCCGGGTTCACTCGCGGGTACGCACGTTCATAAAGGACTCTTCACGCACGCATGCGTTCGGGAAGGTCTCTTCGGATCACAGACGTGCCAATGCGCGTGCGCAAAGGAATAGGCGTGCCTGCGGGAGCGCGGCCCTTTGGCGCCAGACGGCCTATTTAAAGGACACACTGACTGTGACAGGTGCTGACTGATCTTCAGCTGTTCCTGTATCTGTATCCTGTGTTACCTGCCTGCTTGATATCCGTTGCTGAACCTTGGCTCCCCTGAGCTTGCCTCTGGACTCTCCCATATCCTGATTCACTGGTTCCTGATTTCGGCTTCCTACTTGATTCTGCTTCCGCCTGATGATTTGGTACCTTGCTGTCCGCCTGCTTCCGAACCCGGCTATTCCCGTGACTCCGCTCCTGTTTCCTGTTTGGTTCCAAGCTGCCTGTCAAGTCCCTGCATCTCGGCTCCTGCGATGCGCTGCGACTTCCTGCCTACCTAAAGTCGCATCATCTGCCTCAAGATTCCTGGGTTACTTCTACAGGCACTCGTGTTCCTCCTTTCCTTGGGGTCCCTCTGTTCCCACTCTCAGCGGGACCCGGGTTGGAGATACAAGGGAGGCCGACCTCGTCACTTCAGACTCCGATCAGGTACGTGACACAGGGCAACCGCACAGCAGTATCCCCCCTGCATGGCGGGAAGAGGAAGAGGCGGGGGATATTCCCCTCCAGAGGGGGTGGGGAAACATGGAGGCCAGTGATCGCTGGTAACTAAATGGTGTAAAGAAGGAGAAAAAACAATGATTAAAAATTATTATGTAAAATCATGTACAAAAATGTGTTGATGCCTATGTAAATTTTCAACCAATCGTTTCTGCAATAGATGTATTCATATTCTAGATTGTAAGGTTACCAATCAAGCAATTATTTTTGAAAAAATTACATGGGGTCACAGTGATTTATAAAAGAGTATTCTAATATCCAGTAGGATGTGAGTTATTAATTTGTCTTACCAGGGGCAAAGCCTTTCAGGAAAGGTGCATAAGTGATTGCTTCATTTAATCCTGGAAGGGTAGTAGTCTGTAAATTAAAAATCCAGTGCTGCTCATGCTGGAGAAGCATTTTGTTCCAGTCGCCACCTCGATCAGGGATATGTACAGTATCCTGTCGAGGGCGGCGAAAATTACTTTGGGCATTTTATAGTGATGGTGGAGAGCAGCGTGCCTGCCTATGGGTAAATATCTATTGCCAATCTCCATGCTGTATATGTGTTTGGAAATCCTGCACCAAAATTCTTGCTTGGTTTTTCCTACATAGTAGGCCCCGCAAATAAACAATTCCTTGTGTTTGGCAATTGACGAAGTGTTTTGGAATAAACACTTTGGGAGTAAGAAGGTTTTTTCCTTCCCAATGAGATAACAGTATGTACAGTGACCGCAGGGGAAAGATCCTTGTTTTGGACACTGTTTTTTTTACACGTGTTTTGTCTATAAATTCACTTTTCACTAGTCTGTCTTTTATGGAAGGAGCTCGCCTATATGTAACAATGATTTTCCTGGTACAAGTGGTTCAATCTTGGGGTCCCTAAGGAACGACTAATGTTTTTCAAAATTTTTTTTAATTTCCAAATGTTGGTTGGAGAAGTGCATTATTAGCCTCATAGGCTCACAGTTTGAATTGGATATTAATCTTGACTTATGTAAGAGCTGGGATCGAGACTGTCGAATAGTTTTATTATATGCCTTTCTTAGGCATGATAGGCTGAAGTCTTGGGCTATCAGTCAATCCTGAAGTATGGCTACTTCTTTTTTGAAAGACTCCTCATTGGAGCAGTTTCTTTGCACCCGAAGATACTGTCCATAAGGAATTGAGTCCTGTAACGGAGCAGGGTGAAAACTTTTTGCGTGCAATATTGTATTGCCTGCTGTATCTTTGCGGAAAAGGGTGCTATTTAGTTTACCTTCAGGGTCACAGTTTACTTGAATGTCTAAAAAGGTTATGGTTCTCTTATAATATGCCATAGAAACTTCAGATTGAAGTCATTAAGATTGATTTTGTGGAAGAACTCCCTGAGAGAGTCCTCAGACCCTTCCCAAACGATGAAAACATCGTCGATGTACCTGAGCCACATAATTATGTGGCCCAGGTACTCGACGAGGTCCTCACTGTTGAAAAGGTAACATTCCCACTCCCCCAGGTACAAGTTGGCGTAGGACGGGGCACAACATGTCCCCATCGCTACGCCTGTACCTGGAGGTAGTGGGAACCATCAAACATAAAGTGATTGTGGTGAAGAATATAGTCCAGACCTTGTACAATAAATGCATTTAAAGCCTGATCATCGTTTGAACCTTGCTGCAGAATTTTTGGTTTCCAATCCTCGGGAGTGGGGAATTGAACTATAAAGGGCTTCTACGTCAATAGTGACGAGAAGTGCATCTTGGGGAATTGTAAGTTCTTCAATTGTTTTAAGGAAATGTATCGTATCTTTGATAAATGAAGGTAAGGAGACAACATACTGCTGCAAGTAAGAGTCAATGACCCGGCTTAGATTCTCTGAGATTCCTCCATTCCCGGAGACTATAGGTCTACCGGTAGGGTTGGTAGGGTTTTTATGGATTTTAGGCAGATTGTAAAAAGTCGGGACCTTGGGATGTTTAGTTCTTATATATTCGGAAAGTTGTTTATTGATAACGTTGTTATTGAAAGCCTGATCTACATCTCATAAAATTCTTCATTGTGTTTGTTGAATAAGCTACTTGGAATTGCTTGATACCAACTCTTGTTGTCCAATATCTTTTTGCACATAGACCTGTAGGCATCGTTGTCCATCAGTACAACGTTTCCGCCCTTATCCGAGGGTTTGAGTACAATCGACTCGTTATTGCTCAGTGAGTGAAGTGCCTGATTATGTTCTGGGGAAAAATTGTAAGGATTGTTTTTCCAACATGATAGTCTACAAATATCTTTGGTCTGTTTTAAAAACGTAGCAATGCTGGGAATAGTGTTTAAGGGCGGAAACTTAGTAGATGGTTTTTTGAAAAGAGTGATAGGATTTTGTGTCGTCTTATTGACTTCTTCAAATAGTTTGTCCAAGTCTAATTGATCAATTAAATCACAGGTATTACTTTCCTGAAATAGGAGAGTCAAGTCCCGTAATGCTTTGAACTCACGCATGCTGTATTTGGACAGTGGTGTCAATATCTATATTAAATGTTTCGTACTGACATTTAAGCATTACTTTCCTTGCAAACAGATGTAAATCTGTGACTACTTCAAAAAGGTCAAAATTCTAGCTGGGACAAAAACTCAAACCCATATAGAGTACTTCAGTTTCTGCTTGGGTAGGGGAATAGGAAGACAAATTTACAAAATTCAATTGTTTAATTGGGTTTGCATCATGTATGATTCTATTCCCTTTCCTGTTTTTTGGGTTTGGGCGAATTTTCCGCCCGATTTGGGTTTAAAGTCTTTTGTGACGTGCTGCGTTCATTTGGAAGGTTATAGTAACTAGAGATGCTGGATGCATCTGAAAGTGGGGAATCTGATTCTTCCTGTCTGTTGTTGTGTTTTATCTCAAGCCCCATTGCAGGACATTCTGAAGTATTCGATATCTGATCTGAGTCGGTTTCAACAGTACGCTTTTTGTGGTCTTGTTCCAAAGAACCTCTGTTGCGGCTTCTCTTCTGTCAGCCACGGCCTGGATAGGAATAATCCTGGCCGCATACAGAAGGATAGGGATTGGGCTGAAACACATCGCCCGATTTACGTGACGAAGATTGATTCTGGAATTGGGGTGGTCTATTGTATTGTGTTCTTTGTGTATTCCATTTCTACGCCTTGCCCTCTGAGAAAGTTGTCTTGTCCCGCCAGAATTTAATTTCCTTGTTTTGTAAGATGTTTTTATTATATATTTCCTTCATTTTGTTTTGCAATTTGGAGTATAATGCATGATCTTTGAATGGGACCAAAATCCACTCCAAAGCACTAATTTCTTTATCTAAGGATTCAATTTGTTGTTTGTATTCCCACGTTAGTATCGACATAATTTCTTGTTAGCATTTCTGTAAATTATCCTCCCACTTCACTTTGCATTCAATGTGCCAAAATAAAGCAGATTTTTTCTCTAATAATCTATTTAGCTTCTGGAGCAGGGAGGAGATTTGTGTCACAATCTGATCTCCCTTCTCAAAAGCTGTCTCGTAGCCCGACATCAGTGTTGTCCACTCATCACCTTGAAAATAACTCATATTTGCAGTAGTAAGTGATATAAATAATAAATAATAAAGCAATCAATCAAGCAAACACTGGACCAATAACCTACTTGTTACAACTCTATTTAACATAGGTTTGACATTGCTCATGTGTAATTATTGGCCAAATGATTATTATTTAAGTTAACATAGATCCAATATTATTATCTTTCTAACATATGATCTAATAGACCTAAAACATGTTGCATATGACACTCCGTGAATTCATTATAATTTTAAAAAAATAAAACTTTCTCTAATTTTGGAATACAGAAAAGTGAAGGGTGCCGCTGCCTTTTCTCCTCCCCCCGACCAAACCCCTTGGGTTTTTCCCTGGTCCCTCCAAGGGGTGACTCCTTGCAAGTAGTGTGGAGGTGGGGGTCTCTGCTGTCTCTTCTGATGGTGGAGGAACATTGTGGAGGCCTCTCGGGATTGCTGTGATTGGTGGTGTTTTTAGAAGAATAGCAATGTATCCAACTGTGGCATGAAATTTTTCTTGTCAAAGACTGGTAAATTTGCATACTTAACTTTATAACACAAAATGAATGTACCAAATAATTGATCTATTTACAGATAGTTCAATCTAAATTGTTTTCTTTCTCACATAGAGTTAATTCCCCTGAAGAAGACCTTTACTTATACAGGTTGAAACGTGTAGGGATATCATGCAAAACTCTACACACGTTTACGGCATTTATAATATGTATTGAGTTTACATGTGATCTTCTCACATTGACGAGATGTTCTTTTTTTATGTAGGGATCCTAATTGCTTTTTACAACTCCTAAACAAATCATGCCCCTATCCCTTTGTTTTGTTACTTCAATATGAATGAAGAATTTGAATTTTTAACTCTGTTATGGTCACTTTGATTGAAACACCTACTTAGCTGCTAAAAAACCCCTTGAGAGATTTTCCATTTAATTACTTTAATTGGGGTGTGCAGCTCCAACTCACATATATGTGGTATCTAATCTAGAGGTACATGGTTTTATATTGAATAGAAAATACAACATTTCTATTGCTTTGTTAGTACAGCTTTCTCTAGCTGGCTAAAGTATACTTAACATAACTTATGACCTAAAGCTTTTAATTGAGTATAAAATACAAAAAGGAAAGAGGGCTTCATAGATAGAATCAAATGTAACCAAAGCGGGGGAGTTTCCTTTCAATTAAACATTCTAATTGTCTCACAGATCATTGGCAGAATACACACTTGCTATACAAAGGAATAAAGGCTTAAAAACATAAAGGAAAAGCAAAAAGAGATAAGAAGAATGAAAAAAAAGATGAGTCAGATATCCATTGTCCATTTCCTGAAATAAAGATTGTTTGACAGAATTATATTGCATCCCAAGTTTCCACTTTTGATCAAATCTATGCTGGGTGTCATTTAGGATACTAGTTAATTTGTCATTAACCATAATCCAGTTAAAGCAGAAATAAAGGCTTAATACTCTGTCCAATAAAGTGCCGGTTTTCAAGCCTCTTCTTTGGCCATAGGCGAATGACCTCACTTCTGTGCATGCACAGGAGCAGCGGTGGACTGTCCATTAGGGGGCCTCCCCCCTATCCATGCATCTTGCCCCCTGATCTACATGCAGGGTTCCGGACGATGGATTCCAATGGGTGGGGGGGGGGGTTAAGCACGCGATTAGAGCCAGAAGCTCTAATAGGCTTCAAAAAAGGGTGGGCTCGGGGCGCAGAGCACTGTGCTCTGAGCACTGTGCTCTGAGCCCACCCAGTTGTGTGACAATAGCAAATGAATATTTTCTATTGCCACACTGATCCTCCTCCCGGACAATCAGGAAGTGGGTCTTGAGACAAGTCACCCGATTGGCTGAAAGGGCAGGTGATCCTATTGGACATTTAGGAAGAGGGAGGAGATGCACAGCGGAAGCTGCCGTAATGCAGAATAGGAGGAGAGGATACAGGAGTCGCTGCCTGCCACCCATACAAGCCCGCAACCCGCCCGCTTGAAACCTAGATGGGGTAAGTGCCGGGGCTTGATAGACAACCGAGCAGGGGGGTTTAGTGCGGGTGACCCGACCGACCTACCTACCTAGAGCAGGTGGGGGGGTGCTGCCCGCTGACCGACGGGTGGGTTTTTTTTCCACCCCCCAAAAAAACTACCAGCCGCCACTGTGCAGGAGGCCATCATCTCAGCACTCAGAGACTGGCCCAGTGCTGTAAGCTGAGCTGAGCATGCAAGCAGCAAGCATGTCTCATCTGCAATAAATGCCTCCCTGCTCATGGTTTCTTATAATAGAACTTAACCACTTAAGGACCAAGCCTCTTTTTGAGATTTGTTGTTTACAAGTTTTTTTTTGCTAGAAAATTACTTGGAACCCCCAAACATTATACATTTTTTTCTAACACCCTAGAGAATAAAATGGTGGTCGTTGCAATACTTTCTGTCACACTGTATTTGCGCTGCGGTCTTACAAGCCACTTTTTTGGAAAAATAAACACAACAGTAAAGTTAGCTCAATTTTTTGATATTGTGAAAGAATGTTACGCCAAGTAAATTGATACCCAACATGTCCCGCTTCAAAATTGCGCCGCTCGTGGCATGGAGACAAACTTTTACCCTTAGAAATCTCCATAGGCGACATTTAAAAAATTCTACAGGTTGCATGTTTTGAGTTACAGAGGGTGGCTAGAAATATTGCTCTCACTCTACCGATTGCAAGAATACCTCACATATGTGGTTTGAACACCGTTTTCATATGCGGGAGCTAATCAGGTATGCACTCGCTTCTTCGCACGAGCTCAGTGGGACGGGACACGTTTAAAAAAAATGTTTATTTTATTTATTTTACCTTTTCTTTTTTATTTTTACACTGTTCTTTAAAAAAAAAAAAAAAGTGTCACTTTTATTCCTATTACAAGGAATGTAAACATTCCTTGTAATAGAAAAAAAGCATGACAGGACCTCTTAAATATGAGATCTGGGGTCAAAAAGACCTCAGCTCTCATATTTACACTAAAATGCAATAATAAAAAAAAAAAATTGTTGTTTAAAAAAAAGGTCCTTTAAGATCTATGGGCAGAAGTGACGTTTTGACATCACTTCCGCCCAGCAATGGCATGAAGATGGGTGGGGGCCATCTTCCCCTCACTTGTCTCCATACCCAGCAAGGGAGAAAATCTGATCGCCTCCATTGCTGCCGACAGCTCCGGTAAGCAGCGGAGGGCATCGAAGCACGGCGGGAGGGGGGCCCTCTCCCGCTGCCGATAAAAGTGATCTCCGGGCAAATCCGCTGCAGAGACCACTATTATCAGAAAGTGGACCGCCGGCCAAAGAAGAGGATACCGTGGTTATGGCAGCTAGCTGCTGTCATAACAATAATGTTCCTCTTCAAAATTAGGACGTATATCGGCGTGGCAGTCCATAAGTGGTTAATTTCCCCTTTAAGCCTATATTTAACAACATTATATGGAACTGGGTTTTCTCCAGTATCACACAATTCCAATCCTAGTTGCTAGAAAGATATGTGAAATAAGCCTACCTGCCCACTTCTCTGAGAAGGTAGCATACAATGGCACATTTATTGGAGATGTTTTAGGATTAATTAGGGTCAGTATATTGACCAGTGAAAATCAGTTTAATCGTGCCTTCTCCATTGTTCTTAAAGTGGGGTTCCACCCAAAAAAACAAAAATACATGAAAAATCCTAAAAAAACAAAACAAAAAAACATTTGGATATATTTTTTTTAACTTACCTCTAAATGCCTGCTGCTAGGGGGTCCCTCGTAGTCTGTCCCTTCCAGTGCCTGGGCTGGTGACATCACTTCCCCCTCGGCACAGGAAGGGCTCCACTCTGCTTCCTCCCTCCTGTCAATCATCTGGGACCTATTACAGGTCCCAGGTGACTGAGCGGCCAATCACAGCGCACGGCGCCACTCGCGCATGCACAGTGGGTACCAGGCTGTGACCCCCCCCCGCATCGCTGGACCCTGGGACAGGTAAGTGTCCAATTAAAAGTCAGCAGCTGCAGTATTTGTAGCTGCTGACTTTTATTTATTTTTTTTACTGGACCCCCTGGGTGGAACTCCTCTTTAAAGCATATCTAAACCCAAAAACAAAAACAGATTACATGTTACCAATCCTATGTTTTGGCTGTACTAGTTTTCCTTTTTCAATTTTTCTCTTTTTTTTTACCTAGTAATCTTGGAAATACCAAACTTCCTCTGCATCACATCTCGTGTTTACTCATCCACTATGAGTAAACATCCACTACATCCACTGTGTCATGCAACTATGAGTCATGATTGTCATATAGATTGGACTTACAGTACATACTGTACATACAAGTCAGATAGTGTTCATCTCTGTTTTATGGGAGTTTCTGGGATTAGTAGTTTACAAAAGTAAGATTGTTTTGCTATCCGTTCAACTTACGGGAAGATAAAATGTGGTTAATATACTAAAGGCAAATAGGCTGTTCTTTTTGCAGGGGAAATTTCATTCTGTTTTCCCAGAGCTTGGAGAATACAGTGGAATTCCACTTTGCAAAAAATACCCAATCACGTGTAAGAGAGAAAAAACTAAACATGATTGGATGATGGAAGTCAGTAGAGCTTCACGTCATTCACTAAGCTCTGGGAAAAATTCCCTTAGTAAATTAACCCCAATGACATTGCATTTCAGGTAAGATCAAAGGGCGTTTTTGTTACTTACTGAAATAGTTATTACCTGAAAAAAGGGGAAATACAGCCACAACATCTAAGGCTGTATACATTATGTTTTTGGGTTTAGATACGCTATAAAGTTTATAAAGCTACTGACTCCTCTTTCAAGGGGAATTTTAATGGACATTATAGATAGTTTAATGAAATGCACTGTTTCTTGTGACTGGAAAGTAATTATAAAATTATCCTTGGACAAGGTGTTGAAATCAGTGATGCATTACTCAATTATACTATCTTGAATTTGTGAAGCATTGTGAAGCAGATGATTCAAGTTTCTTTACTACTTTATTGAGGTCATAGTTCTGTAATGTGAAGCTTCTGACAAATACTTGTAAATCAACATACAGTACAATAAATTCAGTTTCATGGTCAGGGACCTGTCCTGTGCAGAATCTCTTCATTGGACCCGAGTTTATTACCGTAGAGGAAAGGATCTATATCTTTTTTGTGGTTTGTCTTTTTTTAAAGTTCAGCTGTGGAGGATCTGTGTGATTTTCCTTTCTACTGGACTAAAACATATTTTGGACTGATAACTATTGATTATGGAGATTGAAAATCTTAAAGTCTAAGTTTTCCTAAAAACACAAAGAATAAGCACAAGGGGCATTACTTACCTTCAGTGAGTTGTATCCCTTTTACTAATCTTGTATGAATGAAACAGTCTATGAATAGTGATGAGCCGAACAGCCCTGGGTTCAGTTAGAGCAGGGTTCAGATGCTGAACGTGAACCCCTTTAAAATCAATTGAAGCTGAATCTGTAAAATGAAAAATACTTATTTTTTGGTCTAATATCCAAAGCATCAATAAATAGCTTGGGAGGGGGCTGCCTTTTGAAAATTCCATTCTGCTGGAAGCAGTCATTTTTTATCACTTAGACCCCTTTCACACTGGAGCATTTTGCAGACACTAGAGCGTTAAAAATAGCACCTGCAAACCGCCCTAAAACAGCTGCTATATTCACTCCAGTGTGAAAGCCCGAGGGCTTTCACACTGGAGAGGTGCATTGGCAGGGCATCAGAAAAAGTTCTGCCAGCAGCTTCTTTGGAGTGGTGCTCCCTCCACCGCTGCTCCCCATTGAAATCAATGGGGCAGCACAGCAATACCCAGAGCGGCGTTTTGTTGGCAGATTTAACCCCAAATAGTGCCGCTAAAAATAGTGATGCTTTATCGCTGATGCTGGTGGCGGCACAGTGTAAAAGGGGTCTGACATTTTCAAAGGAAAAAATAGCTTCTTTTTTATAAAGAAAAACAGCACATAGGCCCCAAAGCCCCCCAAAATACATAGCAATACAATTAAAAAAGAAGCAGGTAATGACATTTCATTTTCTGGATGGTGTCTGGTCTAAAGCTGTTATAGATTTTAAGGGGGTACCTCATGCATAAAAAAAAAATAATAAAAAAAATTTGTGAGGTACCCCTAGAAATCCGTGCCAAACCCTTTGAGTCTAGTGCAGATTTTAAATGGGACTCAACACAAAGAAAATGCGTGAGGTCCCCCTAATCCCTACCAGATCCTTAATCCAAGCATTGCCCCTGACAGGCCAGGAAAGATGGATGATGAGTGATCCCCCTCAAACCATACCAGACCACATGCCTTCAACATGGAGGGTGCCATGGGGACCACCCTGACAAAGCACTCTGTCCCCATATGAATGAGTACAAGGGCCAGGAAAGGGTTGTTGGGTCTACGGTTGAGAGACTCATTCGTTTCTGTAGGACCTCAGATACAATTCCCCACATTAAAAATAAGTATTGGGTACATGTACATAGCACCCCTACTCATTCACAGCAAAAAAAGGTGTTACCTGGAAATAAAGACAACCAAATGTTTAATAAGTCCTTTATTGAAAAAAGAAATGTAAATCCATTATCAATCTCAATGCCTGCTGCTGCTGCTGACTCCCTGAAAAGGAAAAGAAAAGGGGGCAGGGACAGAGGTGACATCATTACCCAAATATGACCATTATACCCAAATATGCTCTATTCCCTGCTCAATTGCCTACATGGCTGGTGATTCCCGACCATGTAAGTGAGAGGGTGATTGATATCAGTGATTGGTAAGAATGCAGCAGGTGCAAGCAGCTGTTGCTTCCTTAGCAACCATTGACAAATGGGACAGTGGTGACATCATTAGCCAAATATGACTTTGGCAATTTGTGCGTTTGGACAAACCCCCAAAACAGTTGCCCATTCAGCCCCTTTATAGGAAGGAACTGAAATTTATGCAGTATATTGAAGCGCTGTTTCTACTACTTCTATATATGGACGTTTTTTTATGTGATTTTTTCCTAAGGAAGCACCCACTGTGTCCCTAGGTACCACAAATGCTTTGCAGAACCTCTGCCCCTTTTAAGTACAGGGGTGGGGATAGCAGTGACATCACTGCCAAAATATGGCCATGGCCATATTTGGTCAGTGATGTCACATCTATCCCCATCCCATTCAGGTAGCTGTCATTTGGCTACTATACCATTGAAATAGTTGGAGTGTGCTGGGTTGTCATTTTTTTTCCTGTAAGACAGCAGGTAGAAGGCATTATTATTGATGAAGGATTTACATGGGGACATTTTGGGGTATTTTTATTTTTATTATTGTCAATCGTTTGTGTGTCCTTATTTCTAGGTTACATTTTTTTTTATGTGAATGAGTTGTATGCACCTCATATCCATTCATGTAAGGGGGATTTGTATCTGGGGGGGCTCTTTATTATTTAATGATTGATTATATGCCCCCTGCCCATAGACCCACACAACCACTGGCCAGGGTTGAATGAATCAAAGGATCTGGTGTGTATTTTGGGGGGGGGGGACTTTATACAATTCTTTTTCATTCTTATTGTAAGATGTACACTACAGCAAAAATGAAAGGAAAAAAAAGATACAGTTTAAGTCGCCAGCAAATTGCATTCATTGCTATCTTTTTTTTTTTTTTTAATGAGAAACGGCACACACACAATACTGTTTTTAAAAAACAAAGAAGCTGTCAGTTCTTTGGCAGCAATTTTAAAACTTGTTTCCTTTGTAAATGTCAGGGCTCCTAGAGCACTTTCTGTACATGACAGAGATATGCTCCTTCCCAGGCAGGATTAGCAAACATGGTCCCCTTTTTTTGTGATTTGGGTTTTTAGGTTTGACACTTTGCAATATTTTAATTTTGATTTTAATTAAGAAGCATGTCATTTAAAGTGTTTTTTAAACTATTACATATACCCAATGAAGTGGCCGACATTAGGTGATATGCAAAGATTAAATAAATCATCCTACATATGTTGTGTACCTGTTCAGCTGCAGCCTTTATTTCTCTACATCTGATCAAAGTCCAGAATTTATAAAGTTTGTCTGAGCTTTCAGAAAGCAGGGAACAGGGAGCTGAAGTTACACTCTGCAGAGCTCAGTGAGGTCTGAGTTCTGATTTGGGGGCAGAGACACACCCCTTCATATAGCACACAGGAACAGAGCTGACACTGTCAATCAGCTGGCGCTCCCTTCCCTGTAACCGCTTTTCTCTTGGTGTCAGGAAATCTTGTCAGAAGTGATTCATGCTGATAGCAGAGGAATGAAGCAGCAGACAGAAACACTAAAGAGGGATGTGCTTTGTTCATATTTCATGCCTGAGGTTTACAACCACATGCAATAAATTAAACAATTTTAATGTTTCAGTTTAACCACTTCAGCCCCAGTAGGATTTACCCCCCTAATAACCAGGCCATTTTTTGCAATACAGCACTGCGTTACTTTAACTGACAATTGCGCGGTCGTGCTATGTTGTATCCAAATAAAATTAATATCCCAGAAATGGAGCTTTCTTTTGTTGGTATTTGATCACCTCTGCGGATTTTATTGTTTGCGCTATAAACAAAAAAGAGTGACAATTTTGAAGAAAAAAAAACAATAATTTTTACTTTCTGCTATAATACATAGCAAAATTATTTATATGTTTTTGGTAAACAACATCCCAATAAGCGTATATTGATTGGTTTGCGCAAAAGTATGAAGTTAATTGGTTTTACTGGTAATGGCGGCGATCTGTGATTTGTAGTGGGACTGCGACATTGTGGCAGACAAATATGACCATAAGTGACACTTTTTGTGAACCAGTGACACCAATACAGTGATCAGTGCTAAAAAAAATATAAATGACACTGGTAGAGAAGGGGTTAACACTAGGGGCGTTCAAAGGGTTATACAAAGGGGCCATACAAAGTGGGTGGTTTACCTCCTCCATTGGTTATCAATATGTGGGCAGAACCACGCACACTTTGGCCATCAGAGTAGGTGAACATTTAACCAACATCAAAAAAGGATTTAGTGAACACAGTCTATCTAAGCATTTCTCTCGGTGCTATCATAAAAGTTTTTCAACATTGGAGGTGATTGCGAAAAACAGCCCACATTGGCGAGGCAGTAATATGAAAAGACAGATTTCTCGCCGTGAGACCCAGTGAATATTTGACCTAATGTTTTATCGACCCTGCAAACTCAATGTGAAGTGGGACATCAACTCCTTCATTAATAACTCTTGAAGGAGTTGATGTCAGATCATTTCATCTACCACTTCTGAGTATGAAATTTTCATCTAGAAGTGTTGTTTGTGGCGTTTAGGGTAGCTATGGTCTACTGGCCCCTATAAGTTTTTCAGGAATACTAACACTGTTGGATTCGAGTCTCCCTCCTGGCCAGTTTACTAGCAATTTATATATTGACATAAACTTAGGTCTAGGGCTCGGTTTGCACCAGTGTGCTGTGCAACCTCTCATGTTTTTCACACCGCACTGTGGTGCGGATCACATGCAATGTCTGTGTGATGTAAGAAGAAAAAATTTCGCGCAATATTAAATAAAAATAAAGTGAATGGGCAAAATTATATATTATATGTGCATCATGAATGTGCAAATCGCATGATAAAGTGAATAGTGACAATGGTAATGTTAATAATAAGCTAGTCTGTGTGATGCAAGTTCGACCATACAGTTTGTGTGGCTGGCTTCACACTGCATTTGGACAAAAGTCATGTAGAACCATTTTTTGGTCCGCACCGGAATCGGATCGTATAGGTGTTCACATCCATGCGGTCTGACTCATGTCTGACAGTTTGCACTGCAATGTGCAAGCTGATCTGGGGGTATCCTTAACTTTGTATTGATGCTCCCGGGGGTTCATGTGTGACGGTGTAGGCTGCCTGCGAGCCAGGTGCGATGCATAAGCCCATGCTGGATTTGAACGTGTTCTTGCATTGCACCAGTGTGAGCCAAGCCTTATATACAGCTTCATACCAAATGGAGGTTCATCATGAGAATTAATGTATGGATAAGCTGTCTGTAAAAGAATGGGAAGAGACTTGCATGTAAGGAGCCTGATATATATTCTTGGTGGAGTAAAAAAAAAAAAACACTTCTACCTGTTTACATCATCTCCAACATATAGATGTTTGTTCATATTGGAATCAAGAGCATACTGGGCAGACAGACTCACTGTCGCTGTTTTTAATCTCAAATTTTATGGAATGTCAAATTAGCCAATACAGTGTTTTAAAGTAAGTGTATCAGATATGAAAAATACATTATGAAATGCTTTATTGATGGATATTCAGATATTGATTATTATCTTTTCAATATATCTTCTTTAACACAGAACCATTTAAAGCGTACACTATCCCTGAGGAAGGAGTTTAATTGACTCCGAAACGCATCAGGTGAAAAAGTACTGCTTCGAAACTCTGTTTATACACGATTGTAATACTGATGGATTTACATTCCTAACAATAGATGTTACAGTTTCTGTCATATTTTATTATGGTAATTCAATAAATTATATTTGTACCAAGTATACCTATTTTATGATTGCTACATGTGCCTGAAAAGCCAACCACTAGGGGACCCCCTTTGCTGTTATGTATAAATAATTTTGGATGTGGCACAAATTCACAGTCAGATGCTGATCTACAATATACATTATACATTCTTATTGTGGATGCCTGACTGTGGCTTCACAGCTGGGCATGCACTGTGGAGAAGCGCTGGGAGTGAGCAGGCAATCTTCTGGGACTTGTGGGAAGATTGCAGGGAGGGAGGGGGGAGAGGTGACCTTCCTTCTGACACCTTGATGAAGGAGCACGGCTGCCATGTCATTGCAGTCCGCTCGCTCGGGAAATGCGTCGCTTACCAGTGACATCATTCCCCCTCACCTGCCATCCATCTGCGTTCATGGCCTCGCTTTGAGTTTGCTTCCACCGTGGCCGGTTTCAACATCTAGCGGTGTCCGGAGCATACACAGCCTCATGCGCGGCAAGCAGAAAAAAGGGAAAATTAAGGTCTGGAATGACCAATCAACCACCTCCATCCCTAAATGCGCAAAAAACAAGGGGGAGGTCGCCCTGGAACTTTGAGTGAGGTGGGAGAGATTAGGCACACATACATAAGAATGCAATAAAATCATTTT
The DNA here is from genome assembly GCA_037952925.1 of Lithobates clamitans. Taxonomy (NCBI): domain Eukaryota; kingdom Metazoa; phylum Chordata; class Amphibia; order Anura; family Ranidae; genus Lithobates; species Lithobates clamitans. The sequence continues at coordinate 426,574 of JBBGZY010000458.1, read as the reverse complement.
ATTTATTACAAAATGCTGCATAACCAAATGGGAATAGCAATAAGTGTGCATTACCCGGCATAGTGCCCATGCGCGGCAAGCAGGACGCTTATGACTGATCTGATGATTATCTCCACGATGGATACTGTCACTACATGCCCTTGATGACTTCACACTTGTGAGTTGCCTGTACATGTGTTTTAATAAAACTGTACTTTAAAGTTCTACACCCAGAGGCGCCTCTCTCCTTGTGCTCTTTTTTAGGTTTTGTGAACTTGGTTTCAGTTCTCCGCTGAAGGCAGCCCTGTCTGTGGATCTTCTACCATCACCCTCCCCCCCATTTTTTGGTTCAATATGGACTTTCATTGATCATGGACTTTCCCCTCCCCACCTCCCCTCCCTCTCTCCATACACATTGTTGTTAATATAGTATATCCTCCATTTATCAGTGGTGCTCCTATGGTGGTTTTATCCTTATTTTTCAGATTTTTGCGCCTTTACTTGTATCACTGATCTTCCTTCCGGTGCCGGGCAGCCCCGGGAGGAAGTAGGAGCTGGATACCTCTAAAAAGAGGGTATCCCCCCCCCCAAAAAAAAAAAATGACATGCCAAATGTGGCATATATCAGGGGGTCAACTGCACTTAAATCGGAAGTTCAATTTTTGGTTGGAACCCTGTAGGTGTATTATAATGGAATTCAGAAAAATATTCAACCATGAGAGAGCAGCAAGTTAGATCAGGACTCCTGTTTACAAAAAGAACTGACATCTATCTTAAAGACAGTGTATGACCCACCAAAAAAGGGCAACAAGTTAGTAGTCCCAAGCAAAGCAGAAAGAATCAATACTTTTCAAGAGGAGATCAGCAAGTGGGAAAACCAGACAACCTGTGTAGAAGGAAAATAACTGGCACCTTTTCTATAAAAAGTTTATGATGTGGTTCCTAGGAAGAGAAAGCAGCAATCAGGATTACAGAGTACAAAATGGTTAATAAAAAAAAAAAACAAACAAAGTCTTGCGAGCTACCATGCAAAGATCCAAATGATAATCAGAGGTAATTAAAGGACAGCTGCTAACATTGATCACGTCCCATATGCTCATGCCAAACAAAAATTTAAACCAATATAATGCTGCGCTATCCAAATATAATCAAGTGGTTATCTAACTTAATCCTAATATTACTATTTCAGTTAAATAGTGATGGCGAGGTATTTGCATTCCTCTGTACTTAATCAAGCGAACATAATAATGCAACCTTATGCGATTAAAAGTTGCAATCATTAACAATTAGAAATTGCAGTCTTGTGCGATATTCCCAATGATAACCTGTGTACCATACACACCTCCTATATGCACATGTTACATTCATATGCAATAGAAAATTTGCAACCCTATGCGATAATTGTGACAAATGCGATAATTGCAGTGACACCTTGTAATTTACATTAATCTATATAAAAGTGCATCAATATACAATAATCAATATAAAATAAAGTGAACCATGTTTAAAGTGCTCTTGTGCCAAAATATATCATGCGTTAATATGTGTACATAAGATAGCAACATAAAGGCCATTCATAATTTCTTCATCCTTCCTTCTGGTTCTTATTACAGATGATAAAACAGTTAAGTGCTCGTGTCTACTCTTGTGCTCCCCCCCTTTGGTGAATGCGCTCACCTTAGAGCCTGTGACCCTGCACCTAAGCTCAGTAAAAACACTCTTTTAAACCACCTCTGGGTTTATGGTCAGCATTCAGATCCTTGGATGGTTGCTTGCAACAATATTCATATGGAAAACAGAGGAAACTGGATAGTGTAACACCTTTTAAAAATGTTATTTAAAATTACAATTATCCCTATATCAGGGTACTCGCATTTAATAGGGGCTAAAAGCGCACCACTCTGTAACAAGCCAAACAAATGTAAAGACGCTGTAAGGGTGTATCCTCTCCTGCTCTGAGAACACTCCATTGTCTCACAAGCCGTCCTGTCCTCTCCCCAATGCGTGTCGATACCTGGAAATGACGTATCTTCCTCAGGGGGAATTCTATTGGACGGTTGAGATATCAATCATTTTATAGCACCCTAGCGGCCATTTTGTTGAAGTTTAATATATGCTCGCACCCATTTTCTGATAGGACAGAGCATTCCACACTACCCATACAGCACGCTGTGCATTGTGACCAAGCAAAATAACACACTGAGGCGTGATAACATGAGCTAGTAATGGCTTAAAAGATGCTCATCAGCCTAAAAATAACCTATATATCCCTCTGCACACTACATACAGGAAGGCATGTAAGGAGAAGGACACATCTTTACAGCGTCACTAACATAAAATGTATAAAACAGTATCATTAAAACAGCAATATCCTAACCACCTAATCTGCCTATAAATAGCAATTAACAATATGCTAATGGATGCTACATCATTAAATATTATATCATTAGCTATGTTTATTAATCTAATACTCTAAATAACATGGAACAACTTATGTAAGACAAATGGCGGGTAAATGCATGTGTTTCAATGTGCGTGCATGTATTCAACAAACACGCACATCCACACATGCCCACGCCTAAACTATATACCATCAAAGGCCAGCCTATTTTATTGCATAATCAATCTACTAAAAAACATGTATTGTTAATAAAAAAAAATGTGCATGTGTGGATGTGTACTCACTTTTGTTGCCAGCGGATTAGACATTAATGGCTGTGTGTTGAGTTATTTTTAGGGGACAGCAATTTACTCTGTTATAAAAGATGTACACTCACTACTTTACACTTGTAGCAAAGTGTCATTTCTTCAGTGTTGTCACATGAAAAGATATAATAAAATATTTACAAAAATGTGAGGGGTGTGCTCACTTTTGTGAGATACTGTATATGCCGTGGCTGTTATGCTTTGCATCCCAGCTGTGGCAGGAATTACATTGCCTGTACTTCCACTGATCCTGACCCATTCAAGTGCATTGGGTTGCTTATGCGTGGTCCAAGGGGTTTAAAGCCGAAGAGACAGGACAATGCCTCCTCGCTGTCAATCAAATGCTTTTTGAAGAGAGATAATAATTGGCTCTTTAAAGAGAGTCACACATGCGAAGACCTTATGATGATACAGTGACTGTTGTGGCAGTGATCAGGGACACTGACTGCAATGGCGGTGACCAGGGAGACTGTGACTGGTGTGTCAGTGACCAGGGGCATTGAGGACGCTGTAACTGGTGTGGCAGTGATCAAGGACACTGTAACTGATCTGGTGGTGATCAGGGACACTGTAACTGGTGAGGCAGTGATCAGGGACACTGTAACTGGAAAGGTGGTGACCACAGACACTGTAAATGTTGCTTGTACCTGTTGATGCTGGACATTGTGATGGGTGGAGCAGAGATTCGGGACACTGGCTGTTGAAAAAAAAAATACTTTTTTTTTTTTTAACATACTGTCAGCAGAGTAGTCTAGCACCACTACTCCGGGGAGGTGATCAGGATTTTTTTTCTACACTGTAATGCCCTGTACACACGGTCGGACATTGATCGGACATTCCGACAACAAAATCCTAGGATTTTTTCCGACGGATGTTGGCTCAAACTTGTCTTGCATACACACGGTCACACAAAGTTGTCGGAAAATCCAATCGTTCTGAACGCGGTGACGTAAAAGACATACGTCGGGACTATAAACGGGGCAGTGGCCAATAGCTTTCATCTCTTTATCTATTCTGAGCATGCGTGGCACTTTGTCCGTCGGATTTGTGTACACACGATCGGATTTTCCAACAACGGATTTTGTTATCGGAAAATTTTATCTCCTGCTCTCCAACTTTGTGTGTCGGAAAATCCGATGGAAAATATCCGATGGAGCCCACACACGGTCGGAATTTCCGACAACACGCTCCGATCGGACATTTTCCATCAGAAAATCCGACCGTGTGTACGGGGCATAATTGTTACAGTGATTATCACTGTAACAGCAAGCATTTTCATGACTTCATGACTGTTTACTATTGCGATGCTGTGACACAGCACAGGTCACAGCTATCACATGGTATAGGGCTGCTTTGATTGGCCCTCTACACCACATGACACTGTAAATACTAAATCAAAATAGTAAATATTGAATCATGAATGAAAGCCATCCATGACAATTACTTGTGAATGGCAAAACAAATAAAAATGCCAGATGTATTCCATCATATTAGAATACATTGTTATAAGCAACTAAACAAAGCACATCTGGAGGTTGTACACATTTGCTTAGGAATTCCTTCAAACTATTAATCAGAAACAACTTGAGGTCTTCATGCATATTCAATGCATTTCACAAGTCAAGGCCTGCTTCAAGAAAATTACAAAATATTATGCAAGTCTGCAACAAGAACAGACAGATTGCATTGACGAATATCAAAAAGACACAGTAATGATGGTACTTTTGCATATACTGATCTGTAACATACCCCACAACAAGCATAATAACATGTGCAGTGTAAAGTCAGATCTAAGAAGTGGACAATGAATTAAAAATCCTCCTCCTCCTCTTCCTCTTCCCTTGCGTAGCCCCTTGAACACCTACGGAGCACCGCTGGTTCAGAGGAAGAGTCTATAGAGGAAGAAGAAGAAGAGGAGGGGGTGGAGGAGAAAGCTGTGGCAGAATCACCACTAGCATTTTGGAGGTGCGGTGGTGGAACAAGCTCCAACAATACTGAACCCTGTCCTGTATCCTTCCCCGCTGCCAGCAGAGTTACCCAGTGCACCGTGAAAGAAAGGTAACGTCCCTGTCCATGCCTTCTGGACCATGAATCAGCAGTAATAAGCACCTTTACTGCTGACTGCTCTGTCCAACGAGGCCAAGACATTGCCTTCCACATGCTGGTAGAGAGCCGGAATGGCCTTCCATGAAGAAAAATGGCGTTTGGGAACCTGCCACTGAGGTACCGCACATTCCACAAATTCACAAAAGGGTGCAGAGTCTACCAGCTGAAAAGGCAGCAGTTGCAGTGCTAGCAATTTGGCCAAGCTAGCATTCAGATGCTGAGCATGTGGATGGCTGGTACCGAATTTCTTTGACGGTTTAGCAACTGGGGTAGGGAAATTTGCCTGCTAAAATCCAATGTTGGTGTACCACTAGCAGATTGGCCGCAAGTACTTGGGACACGTATTTCTATACCTTCATTTCTCTCAGTGCAAGTTTCTGAGGGGACTGGAGGTATAGTGGGGTTGGAGATCCCAGCTGATGAGGAGCAAGGAGAGGTCCGCCTTGTTCTTTGATGTGGGTCTTTTAAGTGCTGTGGCCAATGGACTGCATGGGAGGTCATCATATGTCTGATCAAGCATGTGGTGCCCAAGCAGCTGCTGTTTTGGCCACGCTTGATACGCTTCAGACATATGTTGCAAACAGCAACTGTGTGATCTGCTGCACATGTGTAAAAAAAGGCCCACACCAAAGAACTTTTTAAAATATGTGGGGAGTCAGCAGCACCCTGCACCTGCTTAGCTCTGCGGTGTGATGCAATAGGGTGGCTGCCCTTAAGCTGCCCCCTGGAGGGCATCCTGCCTCATTGGAGATGTGCCTCCTCCTCCTCCCTTCTATCAGACACCCAAGTAGAGTCAGTGACCTCATCATCCCCTCCCTCCCTGTCACTGGAGCAAACTTGGCTCAGGGAACATGACTGCCAGTTTCTTGACCTTCTTGGGCACCCCCTCTCTCTAGGCTCACGTTACTCCCTTCCTCAACCTGGGTACCATCATCGAAGCCTTTAATTGCTGCGCATCCTCCTGCAGCATGTACCTGACACTGGTTCGGGGGACTCGTCCGTGCATGATGGTGGGGCTAGGGAAGGAGTGACTGCTGACATGGAGCCGATGGAATAGGCCACTTTGGCAGCTGCATTGGCAGGCAAACTACTCTGAGCCTGGGTGACAGAGGATGAGGAGGGCTTTGATATCCATTCCACCAACTCTTCTGCATGTTGTGGCGCAATAACATGGCCAGCTGCAGAAAAAAAGGACAAGCATGCCCCACGGCCACATGCTAAGGAAGCACTGTGTCCATGACCAGTGCTGTCGACTGTAGACAGAGCCTGCTTGCCCTCTTTTAGTGGCCTGTGACCCTCTGCCTCTCCTTGGTGGCCTTCCGGACATGCTGTAAATTTTGTTTAGCAAAACCACACTACACTGTATTGTGTACTGTGTATACCACCAGGAAAGTAGTAGCAAATGCACTAGGGGTGCACGGTACTGTGTACATCAACAGAAGTTTAATAACAACTATGGGTGCACTGCATGTATTTTGTACTGTGTACACCACCAGAAGTGTAAAAGCAATTATGGGTGCACTGTATGTATTGTATACACTATGAGAAGTGTAATAACAGCTATGGGTGTACTGTATTGTGTACACCACCAGAAAAGTAGTAGCAACTGCACTATGGGTACATGGTACTGTGTACACCAGCAGGAGTGTAATAACGACTATGGGTGTACTGTGTACACCACCAGAAAAGTAGTAGCAACTGCACTCTGGGTGCACAGTACTGTGTATACCGCGTGAAGTATATTAGAAAAAGTACACCAGGAATGGCCTGCAGTCAGATATAGCTAAACTGGATATAGTGGATACATTTTTCCTTCTCTGGGTGTTATCATGATTGACACGGATCTGCATTGGTGGACAATGTGATTGATGACGGATTTCCATTTTGGGAATTTTATTTAAAGGACTTAAGCAGTAAGTTTTCACACTGTTATTAATTCTTTTGTGAATGACCAGTAGTGCCATGTACCCCTTACTCATTCACATGAAGGGACCAGTAACTAGGGAACCTGTTTTTAAGGGGCTTCTAAATCCCCTTGCAGCCACAACCATCTGTCCATGGGGACATAGTGCCTTGCCGGGGGGTTCCCCCTAACAGGGCATATGGCCTGGTAGGGTTCAGAAGGGAGGCCGCACACTTGTCCATCCCTTCCCTGGCCAGCCACGCTGCATGCTCAGATAAGGGTCTTTTGTGGAGTCTTCACCTTTTTTGTTTATTGCCTGAGGTTCTATCTTAAAATCTGTACTAGTCCTGAATGATATAGTACAAATATTGGGAGGGCCCAGCTAAATCTGTAGAACAATTCCCACCCCTTTGTTTACAATCCACTGTCACTTGGGATTCCTCTGCTGACAGCTGAAATGGGCCAGACAAGGATAACTCATAGTTGTTAGGACACCAGTGTTTGTAAGCTTCCTAACAACAAGCCTAAGGGGAAGCTATTACATTTACCGGTGATAATACAATGACCTTGGATCAAGCAAAATTCAATCCAAACCTGTACTTGGACCAAACCAGAAGCTCATTCCAATAAGGGGTCTAAACAGACTGCCCTTATGTTCCACTTTGTAACTGGAGAAAAAAGTGATCAGTGCTAAGCATTGCCATGTTTACTGAAGGGATACTTTACAGATTAACCACAATTATAACAAATTCCTACATATCTATAGACTACTCTAATACTAATATTAAAATTACAGAAGGGCTTCTGGTTCTGGCACCACATGGACTAGCAGCTGCTCTCCTTGGCTTCTGCTGAACCGCCACTAAATCAGCCTACAAAGCCTGCCCGGCCTGCTGACACCCTGCGAGGCCTCCTCTGCTCTGATGGGCCGATTCCTATTTAAAAGCAGTGCTCGCTCTCAGATGCCAGCACACCCACCTGATCGGACATGGCTGTGGCACAAGGAATGGAGGTTAGTGACAGTCCCTCGCACATCCCCCCTGCCAGCCAATCAGAAGATAGAGAGGATTGCCCAGGCAGTAACAGCACTTCACCCCTCCACTATTATAGACTGTGGGAAAAATCAATACAGGCAGGCATAGAGCACATTGAGGGAGAACTGTCAGAGCATAATGCTTGCATTACAGAAGTAGAGATGATGCTGTCCTCTGTGACTGATGAGCTATATCAGTCACAGGCCACTGAGCAAGTCCAGGACAAAACCAACCAGTTCATTCTCCAAAAGTTGGAGGACTTAGAAAACAGATTGAGACGTAATAACTTAAGATTTGTGAGAGTGCCTGAATCTCTCCACCCTGCCTCCCTTATGGAATTTGTGCCTTTAAGATACCTGAAGCTCTGCGCCATAATTCCACCTACATGGTTTTAAGGGCTCACCGCCTAGGATTGTAATCTGCTGACCGCCAATCTCCCCTCCCGATTATCGCCGAATATCTCAACTACGCGGATAAAGCATCAAATCTGCAGAAGTACCATCAATCTCGTTCTTTACAAATTGATGGCATTAAAATCCAATTATTTTTTAGACTACTCCATGGAGGTATCCAAAAAAAGAAAGGCTTTCCAACACATCTATTCAGTGCTGTTTCAACACCAGATCAAATTCACTTTGGCCTACCCGGCAGTTCTGCTCTTATGTGCCCTGAGCAGTGATCAGCTCACCTTTCAGGATCCTACCGAGGCTTTCCTAAGTTTAATTAACCCGGAGGCCCACTAAAACCTCCCTCCTAGGGTGATTTCTGCCTCCAGTCCTTTGGACCAATGGCGCCCCAGAAAAGATTCCCCAAAAATGTCTCAAATTCTCTGGCTCCAACAGCTGTGCCAGTTTCTGTTGACTGGCATTATTAGTGCAGGTTATGTTATTTAATGCTCTGTTTTACTTGTTTTTGCTCTCTGCAGAAGTTTGCTTTCTGTCTTTCCCATGAATGTTGCTGACTGCTTCTCCTCAGATCCTTTCTTTAATCAAGCCATCAGTTCAACTGACAAATAGTTTTGCTCAGACGGACACTTATGCTTGTTTCCCGACCTTGAGCTCCTGGGAGACGGCTCCTTTCAGTGCTACCATGCAGAAAAAAGCGAAGTCACCATTTGGTATGTTTATTTGGTTTAATCTTACTATATTTATGTTTTCTATCACCTGTTCTTGTATTGACTTCCAGTGCATTATACTCTCCTTAGCCACCTTTAGCACATCCCTGGCCCATGGACGAAATTTTCGGATCCCCTATCTCCCTCACCCATATTCCTAACATCAGCCCCTCTCGCTACTTTAACTACTTCTTCACATCCTAGCCCTAGAAAACCTCCATGAGAATTACCTCATGAAATATGAAGGGGCTCGGATCCCATATTAAAAGAATGTCATCTAAAAAGATTAAAAACTGGAATTGCCCTACTACAAGAAACACATCTTAAAACTCCTGACTTTGCACGCATGAAAAAGCTATGGGTGAGCACCGTCCTTAGGTCAGAGGCAGTTGGGAGAAAGGATGGGGCACTCATCTTAATTCATAAAAATCTTTCATGTAAGATAACCTCAGTAGATAGGGATGATCAAGGGTACTTTATCACCGCTCAGCTTCACCTAGGGAACAAAGATCTTCAGATTTCCAATGTTTATGCTCCCAATAACCTAGGCCAAACTTTTCTTTTGTTCTTTCGTGATCGACTAAACTGCTGTCACTTCCTCATAGTCCGAGCATCATTGAAGGAGACTTTAACGCGGTCATGCATCCCGTTGATCACAGGTCTGTCTCTAAATGCCCCTTGGCAGAAACACAAACCCTTTACCGACACCTTTTTCCCAGTGTCGGCTGGTGAAGTTTTAGGATGGGGTCACCAGACCCCCGCCCTTCCTTTTGACCCATCCCATTTCTCATAAGCCCCACCCCTTATATAATCCACCCACTCCATCCCCTGTATTCCACTTGCTTCCACCCATAGTGTCAGGAGTATACAGCCCAAGAATCACAGGACAGAGTATACAGCCCTAGAATTACTGATAGGCTATATAGATCAGAGTTCCAGATGGTATATTGATCAGCATTGGGGCTCATGGCACACTGACAGCACCCACCACCCCCCCGCGGGTGGCTCGCAGAACATTGATAGCACTACACCCCACCCACGGCATACTTATGGCAAAAATCCCCCCCGGCGCAGGAGGTCCAGCACTTACCGGGCTGTGGTGTAATTTCCTCCTGTGTCTCCTCCATGCAGCAGCAGCGGCAGATGAGTTTGCTCCTCATACTTCCTCCGCTCTCTTCGTCTTCCGCCAAAGTGCTGGGCATCCAAAAGGATTGCCTGGCACTTTGGCTAATGGGGAAACAGGTATCACTGACCTGCCTCCTGATTGGTAAGGAGGCACTATGGTGTAAAAATAGCAAAAATTCATCCGCTATGGTCACACAATTGGGTAGGCTCAGAGCGCAGGGAGTGCACCCTGATCCCATCCAGTTGTGCCTGTTAGAGCCTCTGGCTCTAATCAGATGCTTAAAAAAATAGCCCCTCCCACCCGGCCATAGGCATCCAGCATTCCCCCTCATCTTCCAGGACAACTACTTGAGAGATGATTGGCTCTGCCCTCTACAGGAAACCCAAATCAGACGCAATTTAAAAAGGCCCCTCCCTCTCTTCTGACCCTCCAGAAGAGAAGGAGGGTCAGTAATCCCAAACTTGGGTTTGGGATTGTTTTTTATACATTTTTTTGAAAAGAATCACATTTTTCTAAAAGTTTGTCTAATGGGTAAACCCAAGTTTGGGATTACATACCCATTCCCTTTTGGGGAACTGGATTGAGATCCAATCCCTTCCCTCTCCATACATCAGCAAGATTTCAATGGACTCCTGTATCGCATGATGCTCAAATATCCTACACAGTATTTGTGGTTAAATTTTATTGGATCCCATGCAGGAAGATGGGGTTATGGTCCTAGCACGCTGCTCCTGTGTACAACACACAATATCTACTGTTCTTTTTTTGGTACATTATATGACCTTATCTAATTCAGCATAAATATGTCCCTTTGGTACGTTCTATGTCATATTGATTATCTGAGGGCCGTTTTGTGAGCTCCGAGGGGTGTGGCCATGCCTGTCCCCCCCGGATGGAGTTCGGTCCCTGCGTGGATTCCCGGCAGGGTGGGGGTATGTGGAGTTTTTCCGTGTGCCCCTTTGTTTGCTCTAGTCGGCGCTTGTTTTCAGTTGCCGAGGTGAGCCTCACCCTGCCGGCGGCATCCCGTGTTCATCTCCAGACTGGTGGTGGCGGAGTGCACGTGCGCAAGGTCCTTGGCATGTGCAAAACGTCATGACGTCACGCGTTTTGCGACGGAGATGACGACGTTGGTCGAGGCCTTCCGGGACGCCGAGGGAGCCTTTGGCGGCCCTCACGCCATGTCCTTAAGGGGAGTGGGGGAGTTCTGCACCTGTTCACAATCATCCCATTAGCCTTACCCTAGATATATAAGAGACTGGATGCTTAATAATCAAACAAGGGGGATGTGTCCAAGATGGCCACCGGACCAGATGTGCTCTGAGGGAGCTCTGGGACTCAGCCGGCCTAACATCCGTTTCCCTGCAGTATCCGACCTGAAATCGGACCCAAACGACACCGGCTCAACTCGGGACCGGTATGCCCAGAGGGAGATACACTCCGGTGTCTCACAAGCCCATAAATACCCTGAAAAAAACGTCCTCCACCGCACGCTTATCTCCTGCCACAGCGGCCAATATGGCATCCCAGACGGAGGACACAGACACAGCGCTGTGGGAGCAGAACAACTTTGAAGCTCTCATGCAGGCTGTCACCACCTGCCAGACCACCCTGACAGGGAAAATAGAGAGCATGCAACTGGACATAAGTCTCATACGCAGAGACATGGACTGTTTTCTCTCCAGGCTCACTGATGCTGAAAGGAAAGTGGGGGAGGCAGAAGACATACTGCAAAGTCAGGGAGTCTCACTCTGCACGCTGCAGACCAAGATGAAAGTCTTGGAAGCGCATGCAGAAGATGCTGAGAACAGAAACCGAAGGAACAACCTCCGGATAGTGGGGCTACCAGAGGGCACAGAAGGTAAAGACCCCACGGCATTTGCTGAGCACTTGCTGCGAACCCTCCTTCCAGATGCCAGGTTTTCAGATTTCTTTGTGGTGGAGAGGGCACACAGAATGCCTGCTACCCGGGGGCCCCCGGGAGCTCCTCCACGCACATTTATTTTAAAACTCCTGAACTTTCGGGATCGAGATCAGGTTTTGCGGGAGGTGAGAAAGATTGAAGTGCTTAGCCATGAGGGAGCGAAGCTCATGATTTTTCCTGATTTTTCAATCGACACACAAAAGCTAAGAAGATCTTTCGATCAAATCAAACTGTATCTCCGCAATCGCAAGGTCAAGTATAGCATGTTATTTCCCGCCCACCTGAGAGTCCAAGATGGGGAATCTGTGAGGTTTTTCACCTCTCCTGAAGAGGCGTCCAGATGGCTTGAAACACTACCAAGAGGATGATTCGATCAATCTTATTAAACCCCCTTATAACCTGAGTTTTATTTCAGCAAGGATCACTTTCATCTGCCGACTCCAGGACTAACATAACTTTTTCTCCTCAGCTTATCCATCTAATGGTAACTGAGCCACTCTCATAATCCTCACAAGATCTGGTACTGTGAGTATACATTGCTGATATCTAGGGCAAGTAAATGCAAAAAAGATGGAGTGAACTTTATGATCCTGTCAATGCATTTGATACTGGGACTGGAGTCCCTAGTTTGCAACGTGTTCTAGTTCAAGAATAGTACCCCCGGAATGCTCTGGGAGACAATCTGATCTGCAGGGATCATTTATCCAGAAATTTTTGTCTCACTGACTGCTCTTTATGAGCACAGACTAAGTCGCTCTGGTGTTTCACTGTTCACGGGCCCCATGGGCAGTTGTCGCAATTAGTTATGGGGAGCAAGCATCCTAAAGTTTGGGGGGGTGGTGCGGGGAGGGGGGAGGGAGGGAAATTCTGGAGTTGGTGTTTCTACTCCATGTTGGGTTCAAGTTTTGTAGTTTTTCTTTTTTTATTAATTTTCATGGTTTTTCATCGCTTCGGATTATACAGTCAGTATTTTACTCAACATAAGACATGTAATGTTATTCTGCTACCACTAGAGAGGGCAAGCTATCCAACTAACTGCATAATAACAAATCTATATATTGCTAACTATATTCTTATATTGTGTGAGCTCTGTATAGAGTTAAAGTTGTACCAATCCTGTAGCACATACCCCATAATGAATGATTCCCCTTAATGTTCTGTCTTGGAATGTACGGGGCCTAAATTCCAAGATAAAACGCTCCTTGGTTTTCACTTACATCAAAAAATACAACCCCCATATCTGTATTTTACAGGAGACACATTTAATGGGGAGCAGGGCGCTAGCTCTAAAGAAGCCTTGGGTGGGTTCTTATTACCACTCCACATACTCCAGGGGAGTCAGTGTCCTGGTCCACAAATCACTACCCTTTACCTTACTAGATCTCCACCTAGATCCTGAGGGGAGATACGTTGTTCTACATGCTATGTGCGACAGGATTAAAATGGTAGTCATTGGTTTATATATCCCACCCCCAGCCTCTATGGCGATTCTTCACAAACTGACCCCTATATTGGCTCAATACCCGGCAGCAGCCATACTTTTGGCTGGAGACTTTAATATGCCCCCTGACCCTAGCATGGATAGGTTTGGCAGTGACGTGGCCTCTGACTCCCCGCTGTTGCGTTGGGCGGAGGGCTATGGCCACAGTGATGTGTGGAGATGGAGTTACCCTAGGGAAAGACAATATACATGTCATTCTGTCACATACGCCTCTTTTTTGAGAATAGACCTGTTCTATGCCAGTGGTCCCATTCTCTCACGCATCCAGGAGGTTAAGATCCAACCACGTGGCATTTCTGACCACGCCCCTCTCCTTCTGCAACTTAACACGGACTCGCCGACGGGCACTGGCCTCTGGTGAGTTTTGGGTTTCTGGATAACAGATGAGCATGTCACCCCCGAAGTCGCAGGAGCCATGAACACATATTGGGTAAAAAACAGAGCAACAGCCCCCCACCAATGGTATGGGATGCCTACAAGGCCTATACACGGGGACAGTACCGCATGGTTATCAACAAGGTTAAAAAACTCAATAAGCTTGCATTGGAGGAGGCAGAGGGACGGGCTCAGAGTCTAGAATCCAGCTATGTGATTACCAGAGATGTGGGGACCTATGCCACACTTCAAGCTCTCCACCGTGAGATATTCGCTGTTGCGAGCAACTGCGACTCGTAAGCTTCTGCTCTCACAGTCAGAGAGGATATTTGAACAAGGGGAGAGATAAGGTAGATTGCTGGCATGGCTGGCTAAGGAGCGCTCCACCATAGCACACATTGCCAATATCAAAGACGATCTGGGAAATCTTCTGGCTGATCCTGTTTTGATCAATACTAGATTTACACAATTTTATGAACTCCTTTATATGTCTAAGACTGATTACACAATAGATGCCCTGATTACACAATAGATGCCCTAAGTCAAATAGAATTTCCGGTCCTATCGGAAGAATCAAAAACCAAACTAGATGCACCAATTACCCTTAAAGAAGTGCAGACGGCAATTTCATTACTGCAATCTGCAAAATCCCCAGGCCCAGACAGTCTACCGCCTGAATTTGATAAAACTAATAGCGAGTCCCTGGCCCCGTAGTTTCATGAACTTTTAATATCTATGCTGGAAGACCAATGTCTCCCCCCATCAATGTCAGAGGCAGTGATTGTTGTAATTCCTAAACCCCGTAAGGATCCCGAGCTCTGTGAGTCATACTGGCCTATTTCGCTACTAAATTTTGACGCTAAGATAATCACCAAAATTCTAGAGAATCGGCTCAACTCGGTCATCCTTTCCCTGGTTCATGGAGACCAAACAGGTTTCATGCCAGGTAAGGGAACCTACATCAACCTGCATCGGTTATACACAAATATATCCCATGCGGTGGCCAGAGGCTCCCCCGGAGTGGTGGCCTCCCTAGATGCCGAAAAGGCGTTCGATTTGATCGAATGGGAATATCTCTGGTACGTATTAGAAAAATTTAACATTGGGCCTAAATGTATTTCATGGATCAAGCTGATGTATGCCAATCCCACTGCCAGAGTTGGAACCAATGGGTCCCTCTCGTCCCCCTTCAGACTGCACAGGGGCACTAGACAGGGATTATCCCCGGGACTGTTCGCCCTGGCTATACTCATTAGGTCTTCTGCGGCTGCCGAGGGGATGGAGGTGGGCCCACTAAGGGAACAAATCTCCCTATACGCGGATGACACCCTTCTCTACCTCCCGGATGCTTCATATTCCCTTGAGGAGATCTTGAGAATTATTGATCTCTTTGGATCCTTCTCTGGAATACGCATCAATTGTAATAAATCTGTACTTTTCCCAATATCCTAAATGCCCCTACAAATGGTCACTAAATTTAGGTATTTGGGCATTGAAATACAAAAAGATCTCTCTTTTTATCTGACAGATAATGTATACCCCATTTTACAACAACTAACACGGAGATGTCTCACATGGTAGTCCCTCCCCCTGACACCTGTGGGTAGGACGAACCTCATCAAAATGATATTCCTCCCCAAATTTTTATATATATTTAGAAACACTCCAATACCTATTCCTAACTAATTTTTCAAGCAAGTAGACCGGGTAATCAATACCTTCATTTGGGCTGGCCAGACCCCCAGGGTGGCTAAAACCAGTCTACAACTTTCCCTATCTGTAGGTGGGTTGGCACTGCCGTGCTTCAAACAATATTACTGGGCAGCAGTGCTGGTAACGGTACGCTGGTGGTTTGTTCAGTCACGGCATAATCCGGCGGTTAATTTGGTGGCAGCCATATTGGGGTCGTACTCCGCATTGAGTAACCTGGTATTCAGATGTCCAAAAGCACAAGATACGATGACTGTCCCCATGCGCACAACCGCCAAGGTCTGGGAACAGTTGACAGCCAAACTTAACCCACCACAAACTTTTTTCCCCCTATGTGCCACTTTGGTATAATCCCAAACTACCACATCTGTTAATGATTCCAGACCCAGCAGTCTGGGCTAAATATGAAATTAAGATCTTACAGCATATCATGCCAGAGGGCAAACTTCTTTCATACGACAAAATGCAACATACCTTTCAACTCCCCACAAACATGTTTTTCTGTTATCTACAGCTGAGACATGCAATTCAGGCACAATTTCCTACAGATATTCAACTCCAATCACATATGGTGTAGCGCTTCCTTATTTCTAAGCATGTGGACTGTATCCTCTCCTCTTTGTACCTCCGGGTGTCCTTGGGAACTGATAGCCAGGGGACTAGGCTATTCAATAAATGGAAGCTGGATGTGCCCTCCCTGACGGATGATGACTGGGAGGAAGGCATTCAACAATATATCCTTCTGATGATATCTGCCAGGGACAGGTACATCCAGTTAAAATTCCTTCATCAGGCATACTATACACCCCAAAGGCTTGCTAAAATATATTCCTCTCACTCTAAAAGATGCCCAAAATGCAACACTGACACAAGTACTTTTCTTCATGTGGTGTGGTCGTGCCCCCTTATCCAACAGTTCTGGAGGGAGGGGGTGCAATCTATCAACTCGATTGGGAACCTGGCAATTACAATTGATCCCCGTGTCCTTCTCTTGGGGATCTGTGACGCTCATACCACGAACGCCCATAAGAGGCTATTCATCTTCTATGCGAGAAAAGCCATTCTAATCAAATGGAAGCAGGCCGACCCCCCCGACGGTGGGACAGTGGAAAACACTCATTGACAAGCCCCTTCCACTTTACAAGCTTACATATATGAGCCAGAAATGCCCCCAAAAATTTGAGAAAATATGGGGTGCATGGGCGACTAGGTAAACATCTGCTGATGCTGCGAGGCTCTGTTCTGATGCCTTACTATATTCAACTAGACAGTCCCCATCTGGGTTTTTTTTTTTTTTTGTTTTCATGCCCCCCCGGAGCCTTCTTAGCCCCTCTATCACTAACATGATTGATAAATAATAGGGATACTTGCAGAAATTATCACTAAAATGTGCCTTTCTCTTTACGAAGATTGTATTATTACTGATATGCAATTGGGGGAAAAAAAAACAAAAACATATACTGTAATTAAGGTGTAAACTGAAATGTCTTACTTTTTGCTGTAATATTGGAAAATATCTTTTATTAGATTGTTACTTTCCTTCCTCCTTTTTTTATAATTTTTTTTATATATTTGTAACTTTACTTTTTGTTGTTGTAATGAAACGTTTCTCCAATGGAGATGAATAAAAACTTTTCTGTTAAAAAAAAAAAAAATCAAACAAGAATCCCATGTAGGCCAGGATAGACGGCATTGCACCCATTACAACACCAAACAAGCTTCACAAACCCCATATCAAATATATAGCTTATACGAATTGCGACACAATATAAGGTAAATTATAATAACTTATATTTTTTTGAACCACACTATTTCACTCCACATATCACATCATCACTCACACACAGTCACATTCGGTTGGCTCTCTACCTATTTTTCACATTTATTTTTCACTCTGAGTTTGTTTTTGTTTTTCATTACTCCTTTATTGTCATCTTCTCACGTTCTGCCAGCGTTTGGTTGATATACACCATGCTTCCCATCACTTGATGCACTTTCATAGTGACTTCATAATTTTATCCACAGTGTACATTTTTATACACACACTTTGTATTCTTTGTGCACCACATTTTTTATTTGTAGTATTATTGAATACTACTATTTTTATGTACTACTTTTCCACATCAGCACACCCCCTTTTTTTCATGCATTAACTAAATATTAATTTACTTTGATTACTCATTTATTTATTTTTTTATTTTTAATTTTATATTAATTTTTAATTTCATGGGACGCAAACAACATTTTGAAATACTTATACATTGATATTTTTATATACTATCAGTCTAAATATGTACAACTAGAAACATTTACAATGATGATTCAATTACTAGTTTATTAATTTACTAATGGCTACCAATGGGTGTTTGCAGGTGTATGCTCCTTCGCCCCCCAGGAGGCATGTACCAGTGTGGCTCCTTGTAAGCCCCTTGGGGTTGGCTCCTCTTTTCTGGGGAGGGGGGGCGGCCTGCGCACCCTTCGGACTCTCCAATGGCTCCGACCATCTTAGAACTTGAAATACTTATTCCATCCTTTAACGGTAAAACCCACCACTATGACTTATTTAATGTGAAGAAAAATTTTATAATTCTGAATATATGTATTATATTTTTTAGATCCAAATGTGCCCCCTGAAGACACTGTATCTAGGTCGAAATGCATTGGGGCTTATATATACTTATATATCATACAACACCATGTAATGTAATGATGTGTCGAATGTGTTTTTTCACTGTTTTATGGAATATGAACTTTATCATTGGATCAGACTTTATATGTATACACTGTATTCAACCACATGATGTTATTGGACATTTTGTTAATAAATTGTTTTTTCAATACCATCTAGAAATAATCTCTGTGATGTTGCACATTGCTGTTTTAAAGCCCCACTGGGGAACAAACCTTTTTTAAAGCAACGGCAACTCCCTTCCATTTCCAGCCTCTAGCTGTGTGGAGAGGCATTTTCCTCATGTCTTCCCCAGGTTGGGTGTACGAAAATGGCATAGGAGGACTTCCGGTGATGCGGCAAGATGGCTCCGGAACCGGAAGTGACATGACACACTTCCTGCACGCTGTTTTCTTAAAGGATCTCAGCGCAATACAATGCAGGGGACTCATTGCTTTGGAAACGGCCTGCCAAATGCAGGGCAGACTAGTTTAGCACTGCGCCGGCGGTCAGAGGAGTCTCACCAGACTTACGTTCTCCTCTATGGAGTCTGAGGACAGGACTGAGGATGGAGCACCCGCTCGAGTTGAGCCAGCGGCGGCATCCGGGTCCAATACTGCCCCCAAGGTAAGCCCCTATCTGTGGATAAAGAGCTTCTGCAGCAGGGGGGTCTGTATAAGCCTTTTTTATGGTTTTGTTTTCTGTTATTTTTTAGGTTGACAAACCTGTAAAGAAAAAATGTGGGAACTGTAGAGCCAGGCTTTCTAATAGTTATAAAAAACTATTTAGTGAGAATTGTATTCCGTCAAAGGCAGGTTCTGGGTCTACTGCCACTTTTAAAGGAGTTGATGACTTGTATGAAGGAGGTAGTGACCTCTTTTCGGTCCTTTAATGACAGAGTAGCTGGGCTAGGTCCTTCCACTTCTAAGCCTGTGACTTAGGAGCCTTTAGTCTCGGCTAGATCTCTACCTCTCTTATGCCCCGTACACACGGTCAGATTCTCAAACGGAAAATGTGTGATAGGACCTTGTTGTCGGAAATTCCGACTGTGTGTGGGCTCCATCACACATTTTCCATTGGATTTTCCGACACACAAAGTTTGAGAGCAGGCTATAAAATTTTCTGACAACAAAATCCGTTGTCGGAATTTTCGATCGTGTGTACACAAATCCGACGCACAAAGTGCCACGTATGCTCAGAATAAATAAAGAGATGAACGCTATTGGCTACTGCCCCGTTTATAGTCCTGATGTACGTGTTTTACGTCACCGCGTTCAGAATGATCGGATTTTCCGACAACTTTGTGTGACCGTGTGTATGCAAGACAAGTTTGAGCCAACATCCGTCAGAAAAAATTCTAGGATTTTGTTGTCGGAATGTCTGATCAATGTCCGACCGTGTGTACAGGGCATTAGTGTCAAAGACCGTTAGTTCACATAATGTTTCTGACCTGGAAGAAGGTGAGAATCCAGTATCTATGTCTGATGAGTACTCTGCATCAGAGAATGAGGATACTGGTAGCTCAACTAGGTATCTTTTTCCAGTTGAAGATATTGACAAACTATTAAGGTCAATATATACTTCTGAACAGATTGATATGCCTCAGCAAGCCCAGTCAGTTCAGGATAAGATGTACAGAGGTCTACAAGGATGGAAATCTAGGTCTTTTCCTGTACATCATTCTGTCAAGGATATGATCCTTTCTGAGTGGAAAGAACCTGAAAGAAAGTTGTTCCAGTCTAGTGGACGTAAGAGATGGTTTCCCTTTCAGTTCGATTTTTTGAGGAGTTTTTTTTCAAATGTTCTACATTAGATTTTCCTATGTCACAAGTATCTAAAAAGTCAGATATTTCATTTGAGTACTCTGGAGTCCTTAAAGATCAAGATGGATAGAAAGGCCGACTCCTTATTAGGTAAGGCCTAGGATGCCTCTTCTTTTTCTTTAGGGCCAGATGTAGCGTCCACCTGTGTTGCTAGGAATTTAGACATGTGGGTCCAATGTCTGGATGACCTTCTCTCCTCCGATACCCCCATAGAGGTGATCAGGGATTCTCTACCCCTATACCCCAAGTCAGTTGTTTTTTTTAGGTGATGCAGCAGCAGATTCTGTAAAATCTGTTGCCAGAACATCAGCACTCATTAATTCAGCTAGACGGGCCATCTGGATAAATCTTGTGAAGGTGAACTTACCTCCTAGAAGAAACTTTGCAGCATACCCTTTGAGGACAAGCTCTTATTTGGTTCTTCCTTCGAGGAAGTCCTAGCTCGTTCCTCTGAGAAGAGTAAAAGGTTTCCATCTTCTCAAAGTGATAAGCCCCAGAATGAGGCCTTTTCATGGCTTTCAGAACAAAGTTAATTTTAAGACCAATAGGCAACTGGCAAAGAAGTGGTCATTTAACAAGGACAAGCAAAAAGAGGGGGCACTCTTTGCTCCTTCAGCCCCTACCAAAAACCCCCAGGCGGGGGTAGGAGGCAGGTTGTCCCATTTCATCAAGGAATGGGCAGAGATTACAAGCAATCCTTTTGTCCTCCAAATATAGAAAGAGGTTACAGTTTGGAATTCAAACCCCCCCCCACCCCAGATGTTTTTTCTTACCAATCTGCTGAGGGACCAGGAGAGATGGCAGGCCATGGTGAATTGCGATGTGAGAAATGGAGTGGGTTATTTCTCCCGTTGCGGAAGATCAAAAATTCTGAGGGTTTTATTCTCATGTTTTTCTGGTAAGAAAGGCTTCTGGCAGTTTTCAGATGGTCATCAATTTAAGCGTCTTGAACAGATTCATAATTTACAAACAATTCTGGATGGAAAACCTGTATTCTGTAAGGAATCTGTAAGGAATCTGTAATTACCAGCAGTGTTCATGGTAACCCTGGATCTTCAGGACGCTTACCTTCATGTACCAATCTGCCAGAATCATCAAAAGTTCCTCAGATTTGCAGTTCTCATGAGTCATTGGCAGTTCAGAGCCCTTCCTTTTTGTCTCTCCGCAGCACCAAGGATTTTCACGAAAATCAAGGTCAAAGTCATGGCCTTTTTTCGAATACAGAGTGTATCGATCCTTCTATATTTATAGATTCTGTGGTCTTTGCCCGAGAGAAAGAGAGCCTTGTTCAGGATCAGAAATTGGGGTGGAAGGTCAATCAGCAAAAGTCTTGTCTGGTTCCCTCAAAGAGCATGCCCTTTTTGGGTTACCTAATAGACACAGTTGCCCAAAAGATTTTAAAGATTCTTCTCTCTGTGCAGAACTTCAGGTTGGTCCTACAGGCCTCCTTTCATCAGATCATGCAGTTATTGGGCTTAATGACTGCAGCCATTGCGTGGGTGCCATGGGCCCATTTGCATTCCAGGCCCCTTCAGGCATTTCTTCTGCATCATTGGGATTGCAATAAAAGCTCTTTGAATCAGCTCATACAGCTTCCAAGAGAGGATTTTCTCAATATGTCCTGGTGGGAGCAACAGAAACATCTACAGGGAGGGAAGGACTGGGCACAGTATTCCCCCAATGAAAATTACTACAGATGCCAGCCTGTGGGGCTTGGGAGCTCACTCGGGGACTGGCAGGCCCAAGGAGCCTGGCTACCAGAGGAGGCATGCCAGTCATTGAATTTCAGAGAACTGTTAGCAGTGGGAAAGGCTTTAGTTGCTCTGGAGGAGAGGGTCAATTTAAAAGACCTGTTGTTTTTTTTCAGACAATGCCATGACCGTGGCGTACCTAAACAAACAGGGGGGTACTCTTCTATTGTTAAGCCAGCAGATTCTGTCCTGGGCAGAGAACAATGTCTCTTCAGTCAGGGCGGTGCACATTGGTGGGACAGTGAATGTTCTGGCGGACAATCTGAGCAGAGTAAACATTAGTGCCAGCAGTTGGGAACTGAATCAAGACACGTTCCAGGAGATTGTGTTAAGGTGGGGTGTTCCCAGAGTGGATCTTTTTGCATCCAGTTTCAGCAAAAAACTACCGGCTGGAAAGAGAGACACAGTCCTTAGGGACAGATGCGCTCTCTTTCCCATGAATTTTCACTCTAGCCTATGCCTTCCCTCCATTTACTCTCTTACCACTGGTAGTTTCGGAAAATTGTTCAGGATCAGTCAGAAGTTATCCTAATTGCCCCTTGGTGGCCCAGGAGGAGATGGTTCTCCTTGCTGAGAGCTCTCCCGATAGAACCCCCCTGGCCCCTGCCAGAGCTGAGGGATCTTCTCCGTCAGGGGCCAGTACTCCATCCAAACCCTCAGACCTTCCATTTGATGGCCTGGAGGCTGAGCGGCGCATCCTATGCCAAGGAGGTGCTCAGGGTTATTGAGACTCTTCTGGACAGCCATAAGCTAGTCACAAGAAAGATCTTTTTGAAAGTTTGGAAGACTTTTGTTTCCTGGCAGAAGAAGACAGGAATGGATTCTTTTTCTACTCCCTGTATACTAGATTTTTTGCAGAGGGGAGTGGAGAAAGGACTTTCTGTCAGCACCCTTAGGGTTCAGGTTGCTGCCCTGTCTCTGTTTGTAGAAAGAAGACTGGCTGTGAACCCTTTGCTTAAGAGGTTCCTTTCAGCCAGAACTAGGCGTACACCCAGGGCTTTTAAACAGATTCCTCCCTGGGATCTGTTGTTAGTATTAAACGCTCTAACTAGGGCTCCATTTGAGTCATTGCATGAGGCCTCTCTGAAAGTGATTTCCTTAAGATCACCTTTCTTTTGGCTATAACGTCAGAGAGAAGGATTTCTGATCTAGAATCTTTCCTGTAAGGGAATTGTAGTAGTGATTAGGCCCGATCCTTTTTACTTGCCCAAAGTTTCTTCCAGCTTTCACAGTTTCCAGGGGGTAGTTTTTCTTCCTAGTTTTTGTTCCTCCCCCAAGAATGCGGAAGAGGAAAAATTTATTTTTTTGGACGGGAAAAGATGCCTTCTGCTTTATCTAGAAAGGTCTAGTGAGTTTAGGAGATCCTCCCAACTCTTAGTGCTAATCAGAGGCCCCAAAAAGGGGACCAAGGCATCTAGAAGTTCCATTTCCAAAAAACAACACATAAAGTCCGGCGCTCAGGATATTTGCGTAGAAAACAAAAAGCAATATGCAACAGGCGTAAATTGTATGTTTTAATAAACCAATGAAAAAACTTTTCATAGATAATAATCTGAGGTAACAGTAGCAACTACTGGTGAAACCAAGTAAAGAAGCACTGTAATAAAAAGCACATACTCGAGGAGAACATACACACAATAACACAGTGTAAAAAGGTGATTTCTCACAATGATAAAATTAAATAAATAAATATCAGCATATACTTGAATGGGAAGACAGTCAGCCTTGGACAACGGGAGACTAGCACTGGAGATCTATCCAATATGATTATGTCCCATGGGAAACACTGGGTAAACTGATGGAAGTCAAGTTCAGGCTTTAACAGGTAACAGTGGACGAGATGTTGGGGTGAAACAAAAAGTACTCACAGCCGAAGAGAGGTACGAAGAACATCATGTGAAGAAATTTCTAAAGCTGCTGTCTGGTCCTCCTCCTCTCATGCGTTTATCAAGCATTATAGAGTCCAGATGTTCTGCAGCCAGGACCTCTCCTTTGGTAGGAAAGTACTTCAGGCTGTCGTCCCTCCCTAAGGTATAGAATCTTGTTTATCCTCTCAAGTAGCTGTCCTGGAAGATGAGGGGGGAAAACCCAGATAGACTTATCGGTAATGGTATTTCCATGAATCTTTCAGGACAGCGTCTATATTCCTACCCTATTCTGTATTCACTGGTCTCCTGGTGTTTTTTTAGTTATTACTCTGCCGAGTGCACTTTTGGTGGAGGTTTACTTGATCTTCAAACAACTGAGGGTCAGAGGAGAGGGAAGGGCCCTTTAAATTGTGTCTGATTTGTGTTTCCTGTAGAGGGCGGAGCCAATTATCTCTCAAGTAGCTGTCCTGGAAGATTCATGGAAACACCATTATTGGTCTAACGGGGTTTTTTGCCTCTTCCATTGAGTCCATCCACTTGACTGATGTCTGGTGCTTTCTCTACCTTCCAGATAGAAAGTCCACCTTTTTATCCTTGCCACACTCTCCAGAATTGACTATATTTCAGGACCCTTATAGGGTATTGGGACTTACAGAGACTGTTTCCCTCTCTTGCTGACAGTGGGGGGTGGTGGAGCTGTGGACTGGTGGATTTGTTGATTCAAATGGGACACACTACTACCTATATGGAGAATGCTATTTGAATAACCCCAGGGCCCCTGTCTGCTCACCAAGATCTCCGTGAATCTGTTTTGGCTATATACAGTTTCGGAAGTAAGCCTGACTGTTTGATCACTAAATCTCTGCGCACCTCATCGCCAAAGCAATGATACTATAAACCACAGATTGGGTCGCGTGAGGAACCAAGCATTAAAAGTTATGTTACTAGAACGCAACCTCCTTCCTCTAATCCCGCCGCAAACCCTTTTGCCTTGCTGGACCCTTCCCTGGATTCGGAAGATGCTACAAATCCCCCTCTACCTAGCTCTCAGAATCAAACTCCCAATTTTTCACCTCCAAGTGTGACTCTTACCCCTGACATTTTAGACACCAAACTGCAGCTTTTACTTCAACAAGTCACGTCCAATGTCTCGGCAGAGGTAAGCAAACTAGCTGCCGAATTGGGAGGGGAAATAACCCAAATTGGAGATCGCACAGACACCCTGGAGAACAAATTTGATGAGATGATAAACTGTGTACAAGCGATTGAGGAGGAAAATCATACCTTACGCCTCTCAGTTTCTCAACTGCAACTACAACAGGAGGACTTAGAGAATAGAGAAAGAAGACAAAACCTACGCTTCAGAGGAATTCCGGAGACGGTGGGTGACTCTGAGCTCCAGACCTATCTTCTAGGCCTCTTTAATAATTTGGATCCCTCAGTTGTGGACATAGACTGGAGCTTGGACAGGGCCCATCGGTCTCTGTGCCCAAAACCTCTGGCCAGATCTAGACCCAGAGAAGTTGTGGTGAGGTTTCATTACTTCAAAAGTAAGGAGGCACTAACCTTGGCAACACGTAATATATCCCAAATTATGTACAGGTATAAGGGTGCTAAACTGCAGATCTTTAGCGACCTTTCTCCCATCACCCTCGCTAAACGGAGGTATCTACGCCCACTTACTTCACATCTGCAACAACACAAGATCCCATACTACTGGGGGTTTCCTTTCAGTCTAGCCGTGTCTAAAAAAGGAGACCAATATTCTTTACATGAGCTGCAAGAGGCTGAGGCCTTCCTAAAAAATCTGGGTCTCCCTCCTCTCCCGGAGGATGGCATAATCCCTTCTGCCACACAAGTCCGTTTACCTCCAAACACACCCACTCGCATCTGGACCCCTGTCAGGGGCAAGTCCAAGAAACATCTCTCCACCCCTCAACACCTGCGATCTTCTAAAACAATCTTCTTGATCATCTTCCTGAACATTCCTTGTTGGTTCTATTCCTCACTACCCTTTGTATTTCCGTTTCCTCAAATTTTTGGATGAAACGATGTTGCTGTTTTGGCTACTTAAGTTTTGAATCTACCCTGCACCCTCTCCGGGGTAGAATTTTTTTCCCATCCCAAGGGCTGCTTTCACTAGAGGTTTTGCTACTTTGAGTGACAAATCTACCTGTTTACTTATTAACTTTGCTTTTTCCTGAGGTGTACAGGTTTTTCCAATGTCTTTTTGTTTTTATTTCTGCTATCAAGCTCATATGGTGAGCAGCGGGCCCTTCCCATCTCCTTAACCACTTCAGCCCCGGAAGGATTTACCCCCTTTGTGACCAGAGCACTTTTTACAATTTGGCACTGCGTCGCTTTAACTGCTAATTGCGCGGTCATGCAATGCTGTACCCAAATGAAATTTGCGTCCTTTTCTTCCCACAAATAGAGCTTTATTTTGATGGTATTTGATCACCTCTGCCGCTTTTATTTTTTGCGCTATAAACGGAAAAAGACCGAAAATTTTGAAAAAAAATGATATTTTCTACTTTTTGTTATAAAAAAAATCCATTAAAATCAATTTTAGTCATACATTTTGGCCAAAATGTATTCAGCCACATGTCTTTGGTAAAAATGTCAATAAGCGTATATTTATTGGTTTGCGCAAAAGTTATAGCGCCTACAAACTAGGGTACATTTTCTGGAATTTACACAGCTTTTAGTTTATGACTGTCCATGTCATTTCATGAGGTGCTAAAATGGCAGGGCAGTACAAACCCCCCCCAAATGACCCCATTTTGGAAAGTAGACACCCCAAGGAAATTGCTGAGAGGCATGTTGAACCCATTGAACATTTTTTTTTTTTTTGTCCCAAGTGATTGAATGACAAAAAAAGTTAAAAAAAAAAAAAAAATTACAAAAAGTTGTCACTAAATGATATATTGCTCAAACATGCCATGGGCATATGTGGAATTACACCCCAAAATACATTCTGCCGCTTCTCCTGAGTACGGGGATACCACATGTGTGGGACTTTTTGGGAGCCTAGCCGCGTACGGGGCCCCGAAAACCAAGCACCGTCTTCAGGATTTCAAAGGGCATAAATTTTTGATTTTACTCCTCACTACCTATCACATTTTTGAAGGCCATAAAATGCCAAGATGGCACAAACCCCCCCCAAATGACCCCATTTTGGAAAGAAGACACCCCAAGCTATTTGCTGAGAGGCATGTTGAGTCCATGGAATATTTTATTTTTTGACACAAGTTGCGGGAAAGTGACAATTTTTTTTTTTTTTTTTTTTGTACAAAGTTGTCACTAAATGATATATTGCTCACACAGGCTATGGGCTTATGTGGAATTGCACCCCAAAATACATTCTGCTGATTCTCCTGAGTATGGGGATACCACATGTGTGGGACTTTTTGGGAGCCTAGCCGCGTACGGGGCCCCGAAAACCCAGCACCGCCTTCAGGATTTCTAAGGGCGTAAAGTTGTGATTTCACTCCTCACTACCTATCACATTTTTGAAGGCCATAAAATGCCCAGATGGCACAAACCCCCCCCAAATGACCCCATTTTGTTAAGAAGACACCCCAAGCTATTTGCTGAGAGGCATGATGAGTACATGGAATATTTTATATTTTGACACAAGTTGCGGGAAAGTGACAATTTTATTTTTTTTTTTTTGCACAAAGTTGTCACTAAATGATATATTGCTCAAACATGCCATGGGCATATGTGGAATTACACCCCAAAATACATTCTGCTGCTTCTCCTGAGTACGGGGATACCACATGAGTGGCACTTTTTGGGAGCCTAGCTTCATACGGGGCCCCGAAATCCAATCACCGCCTTCAGGATTTCTAAGAGCGTTAATTTTTGATTTCACTCCTTACTACCCATCACAGTTTTGAAGGCCATAAAATGCCAAGATAGCACAAAACCGCCCCAAAATGACCCCATTTTGGAAAGTAGACACCCCAAGCTATTTGCTGAGAGGCATGGTGAGTATTTTGCAGCTCTCATTTGTTTTTGAAAATGAAGAAAGACAAGAAAAACGTATTTTTTTTTTTTCTTTTTTCAATTTTCAAAAGTTTGTGACCAAAAAGTGAGGTCTGCAAAATACTCACTATACCTCTCAGCAAATAGCTTTGGGTGTCTATTTTCCAAAATGGGGTCATTTGGGGGGGGTTTGTGCCATCTGGGCATTACATGGCCTCCGAAACTGTGATAGGCAGTGAAGAGTGAAATCAAAAATTTACGCCCTTAGAAAGCCTGAAGGCGGTGCTTGGTTTTCGGGGTCCCCTATGCGGTTAGGCTCCCAAAAAGTCTCACACATGTGGTATCCCCGTACTCAGGAGAGGCAACAGAATGTATTTTGGGGTGTAATTTCACATATTCCCATGGCATGTTTGAGCAATATATCATTTAGTGACAACTTTGTGCAAAAAAAAAAAAATAAATAAATAATAATTTGTCTTTTTCCCGCAACTTGTGTCACAATATAAAATATTCCATGGACTCGACATGCCTCTCAGCAAATAGCTTGGGGTGTCTACTTTCCAAAATGGGGTCATTTGGGGGGGTTTTGAACTGTCCTGGCATTTTATGCACAACATTTAGAAGCTTATGTCACACATCACCCACTCTTCTAACCACTGGAAGACAAAGCCCTTTCTGACACTTTTTGTTTACATGAGAAAATTATTTTTTTTTGCAAGAAAATTACTTTGAACCCCCAAACATTATATATTTTTTTTAAAGCAAATGCCCTACAGATTAAAATGGTGGGTGTTTCATTTTTTTTTTTCACACAGTATTTGCGCAGCGATTTTTCAAACGCATTTTTTGGGGAAAAAACACACTTTAAAATTTTAATGCACTAAAACACACTATATTGCCCAAATGTTTGATGAAATAAAAAAGATGATCTTAGGCCGAGTACATGGATACCAAACATGACATGTTTTAAAATTGCGCACAAACGTGCAGTGGCGACAAACTAAATACATTTTTAAAAGCCTTTAAAAAGCCTTTACAGGTTACCACTTTAGATTTACAGAGGAGGTCTACTGCTAAAATTACTGCCCTCGATCTGACCTTCGCGGTGATACCTCACATGCATGGTGCAATTGCTGTTTACATTTGATGCCAGACCAACGCTTGCGTTCGCCTTTGCGCGAGAGCAGGGGGGGACGGGGGTGCTTTTTTTTTTTTTTTAATTAATTTTTTGTTTTTTTATCTTATTTTTAAACTGTTCCTTTCATTTTTATTTTTTTTAAATCATTTTTATTGTTATCTCAGGGAATGTAAATATCCCCTATGATAGCAATAGGTAGTGACAGGTACTCTTTTTTTGAAAAAATTGGGGTCTATTAGACCCTAGATCTCTCCTCTGCCCTCAAAGCATCTGACCACACCAAGATCGGTGTGATAAAATGCTTTCCCAATTTCCCAATGGCGCTGTTTACATCCAGCGAAATCTAAGTCATGAAATGCTCGTAGCTTCCGGATTCTTAGGCCATAGAGATGTTTGGAGCCATTCTGGTCTCTGATCAGCTCTATGGTCATCTGGCCGAATCACTGGCTGCATTCTCAGGTTCCCTGTTGGGACAGGAGAGCCAGAGAAAAACATGGAAGACGGTGGGGGGGGCATTTCCTCCCACTGCTTGTAAAAGCAGTCTAGAGGCTAATTAGCTGCTAGGATTGCTTTTACATGAAAGCCGACCGCTGGCTGAAAAGAATGATACCAAGATGATACCTAAGCCTGCAGGCATCATTCTGGTATAACCACTCAAAGTCCAGCAACATACCAGTACGTTGCTGGTCCTTGTTGGGCATATATTGTAAACTTTTTTTTCATGCAGCCTGTGGGCTGAACGAAAAAAAGATATTGATCGGTGGGTATGCCCACCATTAGAATACCTCCCTTCATCCACCCACTTCTAATGATGGGCACACATGCACCATTTATATATGCCGAAGCATGGGGGCATCCTCCCGCAAAAGGCAGGAGCAAATTGCTCCTCCACCCACTGCCCCCACGCTTCGGCATATATGCTGAAGTATGTAACTGTGGTGGTGAAATCACCTCCGACATCGCTGGAGTCACGGCTTTATGTATCGTGGGAGCAAACGCTGTTGCTGTCAAGATAAATAAATCTGCGCTGCAACTGAATGGCGTACCTGCTAAGCAAATGATGGTTAACAAAAAACAAAGTAACATTACAGTATAACAGTAATACTTACCATACCTGCAAAGCAAATACAAAAAAAAACCATAGTAAAAAATAAAACATTTAACGCAACCTGTGCCTACCTAAAATATATATATATGCCGAAGCATGGGGGCATCCTCCCGCAAAAGGCAGGAGCAAATCGCTCCTCCACCCACTTCTGCCCCCACGCTTCGGCATATATGCTGAAGTATGTAACTGTGGTGGTGAAATCACCTCCGACAGCGCTGGAGTCACGGCTTTATGTATCGTGGGAGCAAATGCTGTTGCTGTCAAGATAAATAAATCCGCGCTGCAGCTGAATGGCGTACCTGAAAACAAAAAAACACAGTAAACTATAAAAAAATTACATACCTGAAAAGCAAACATGATAAAACATAACAATAAAACAATGCAGAATAGAATACAGTAAAAAAGAGCAGAACAATAGAGAGAAAATAGAGAGAGAGAGAACAATAAAACGACAACTATTTTTGTTTTTTTTATTTTATATTTTTTTTGTGTATTTTTTTTTTTTTTTTTTTTTTACTTTTTTTTTTTTTTATAACTGTAACTTTTAAAACTGTAACGGTTCCAGGTTTGGGTCTCTCAAAATGCGATGGCATCTTGGGAGACCCTGTGGAAGTGTGTCCTAGTCTGTGCAGTGCTGTACCCTACGCTAATACTCAACTAGTGTATGGTAGCGTTCAAAACATTCACCAATGCAAAGACCAGGATTGCCAGGACAGGAGGGACAATAATACCGGGTGTCACGCCTAAATCCGCGCTTTCTGCAGACACGACATTTTCTTTGGGGGGCTCGTTGGGGAGGGGTACTCTGGAGGACATAAGGAAAATGCCTCTCATGCAGCCGGCCTACTGCATTTGGATTGGGAAGGTGAGGTGGAGCACCGTCTGGAAACAGAAGGGCTCTGACGATCTCTTCCTGGAATTTAAGGAAGGATCCAGTCCGTCCTGAAGCTCTGTATAGCACATGAGCGTTCAGCAAAGCCAATTGAAATAAATAAACAGACACTTTTTTGTACCAGCGTCTGGCCTTACGGGCAATTGGGTACGGCGCCAACAACTGGTCGTTGAGGTCCACCCCTCCCATATTAAGGTTGTATTCGTGGACACAGAGGGGTTTCTCCACAACACCAGTCGCCGTAGTAATTTGGGTCGTCGTGTATGCATGAAGGGAGGTGAGAACGAAAACATTCTTCTTATCCCTCCACTTCATAGCGAGCAAATTATTATACTGCAAGCAGGCTCTCTCCCCCAGCCTAAGACGGGAATCTACAAGCCGCTGGGGAAAGCCCCGGCGATTAGGTCGCACGGTGCCACATGCTCCAATCTGCTGATCAAACAAGTGACTAAAAAGTGGCACGCTCGTATAATAATTGTCCACGTACAAGTGGTACCCCTTTCCGAATAAGGGTGACACCAAGTCCCACACTATCTTGCCAGCGCTTCCTATGTAGTCAGGGCAGTTTATCGGCTCTACGTGACTATCTTTGCCCTCGTAAACCATAAATTTACATGTATAGCCTGTGGCCCTGTCACAGAGCTTATACATCTTGACCCCGTATCTGGCACGCTTGCTGGGAAGGTACTGTTTGAAGGACAAGCGGCCAGAAAACTTAATCAGGGACTCATCAATGCAGACAACTTGATGGGGGGTAAACAAGTCTGCAAAACGTTGGTTGAAGTGGTTTACGAGGGGCCGAATTTTGTAGAGCCGATCGTATGCAGGGTCTCCACGAGGACGACAGAGTTCATTGTCGTTGAAGTGCATGAACCGCAAAATCTGCTCGTATCGTGCCCTGGCCATTGAAGCAGAGAACACGGGCATATGGTGAATTGGGTCAGTGGACCAATATGACCGCAACTCACTCTTTTTGGTTATGCCCATGTTGAGAGGCCCAGAAAGATCTTAAATTCAGAGACCGTAATTGGTCTCCAATCTCTGGCAAGGGAGGACTGGGGATTAGCGGCGATGTGTTGACCAGCGTACAAATTGCTTTGGTCCACAATAGATCTATAGAGATCTTCGGTGAAAAACAGTGAATAAAAATCCAGTGGCATAAAGTCAACTGTTTCCACCTGAATTCCGGGTTTTTGGCTCGGCGTTCCAAAAATTTAAAAGACAGTTTAATTCACTCTGAGTACCAAAGATCACCTACTCCCAACTGGTTGACACAACTTCCGCCCCTGAAGGGGATGTTTAAGTGCGGTCGCTGCTCAGTATGCAAGTACGTTGAACGCACAAGTACATTTTCTGATTCTGAAGGAAAAAAACTTTTCAAAATTAATAACTTTATCAATTGCAACACAACTAGGGTGATCTATATGCTCACCTGTCCCTGTGGGAAACACTACGTGGGGAAAACTAAGAGACCACTGAGGGTAAGAGTGAGTGAACATATCCAGTCTATTTTAAGTAAGGACGACGAACGACCAATCCCCCTACACTTCCTGCAGGCACATGGGGGTAACCCCAAAGGACTTACCGTTAAAGGTATCTACAGGCTTAACCTCCCCCTGAGAAGGGGTGACTTCGACAGGATCCTCTACCAGAAGGAAAAAATGTGGATATACAACACCAATAGTATGCACCCGTATGGGTTAAATAACGAGTGCAACCTTAGTGTATTCCTGACCCCATAATTCACCGGTGGCTGTATGTCCGCATTTCTTTCCTTCTTTTCCCCTCTTTTTGGTTGGGATTTCACTGCCTATAGTTCCCTCCGATAAACTCCTAGCCCTGTTCCTGACTTTTCATATTGAAATCTTCTGTACCTTAGTCATCTCTACAGTACTATCTATATTATTTTTGCCTATTGCACTTGATTATTGGTGCTAAGAACCACTCCCACATTACTTTATTTTATTTTATTCTTTTATTATCCTTTTATTTTATTTTTATTTTTACTTTTATTATTTTTATTTTATTTTCTATTTTCTTCTTCTTTTTTCTTCTTACCATTTTTGACTGACCCTCCCCTCTTTTTTGTTTCTTTCCCCTTTCCCCTCCTTTCCCTTTTTCCTTTTTCTCTCCATTCCTTGGTTGCCTTCACGGACTCGCTCTGTTAGTCATGTTTTACATGTTTTTCTCTTGTGTATGGCTGTCAGTGAACAGCGCGGTAGCCTTGGTAACCAAACGCTGAAACCCATGTGATCCTCCCTCAACACTACTTAAGTTGACGAAGTTGGCTACTGCGCATGCTCTGAAGAAATCCGGTTTACGGATGAAACGCGTCAGCATGACGCCAACACGCTGCTCTCAGCGTACCTGCTGACAAACAGACCCACCACCAGCCTTGATCACGCCGATCACCTGACCCGCTAGACCAGCGATTGTTTGATCTCGCCACAGCGCCATAGCGGTTAGCCGAAGGGGGAACTGTTGCCTCAACTGCCCGGACTTTATATGCAGAACTTACGTGAGTTTACTCACTCTCACCACCAACCCGCCACTTACCACTGAGGCACTTCCCGGATGACTCCCTACCTGACCGGTCCATCTACTGAAAGGCATTGACAAATTGGAGATGGTGACAGCTGCAATCCTGCTTCCTTGATACGGACGGCAAACAACATTGGGTGAGATCCTTCCTTACCTTATCCCTGATTCGGGACTCTTATTTTCAGCTTCTCATCGCATGTGGTCATTGACCTCTGTACCGCAGTGTCAGCTCACTAATTATTTCACCTCTCCAATCCTAGCCGCCTGCTAGTTCCATCTACACCCTCTGGTCTGCAGCCTTGTGAGCCATCCCCGGCCTAGAGAGGCTCCGTCCTGCCAGCCTACATATACCTGCATCTTGCAGCGGCTGTGATTTCATCCATCCATTTCTTTTTGGACCTCCCCAGCAAGGCCCCCCGACATCATTGTCCCCCCTCTACACGGCGAATTTTGCCCGTCATACCACCACTTAGTGCTGATCAAGTCCTGTTGTCACCACAACCCATTCATCCACTCAAATATTTGCCATCACTTCCCCCATGCTATTTGGACTTTCATCAATGTCTAGCATATACGTTCTATGCCTTGTTATTATTGCTGTTTATTTAAAGTGAATGTCCTCTTTAACATATTATAAGTGGTTGATTGTGACGGGTGGTTATCTGTGTCCGCACATGACTGTTTGGTCTTTTTAATGGTGATGGTACCTGTGTTATCAGGATATTTTCTGGATTAGTGTTTATTGTGAGTCTCTTTTTCATTAAATAGCATTTAATTAATATTGACTCTTGCTTGTTCCTCATTCATGAATTCACTTTCCCTCCCCCCCTTTTTTGATATATGCTGCATTTAATTCTGAGGAACACACCTATTATTGATTGGTGTTAGCAGGTGTCCAAATTTACATGCAGACCTGTACGGACCTCACCCTAAGTCTGCTACTAGCCTTACTGAAACCACAGAGTGTTCTAGTTCTTTTACTCACCCCCTTTTTTTGCTGAATTCCGGGTTGGCCAGTGAAAGGGGGAAGTACGGGTGCTGCAGAAGTGGTGGGTACCCAATTCGGATTGGCGAATGCAGCAGGAAGGGCACTATGGGCACGACGGGCCTGTCTTTGTCTTATTGGTGGCAGCGGGACACTAGTTGTGCTTGCCACCTCGCCAGCTTGAACTGCACTTATGGGAGTCGCCACGTCACCACGTGATACTGCAGTGCTGGATGTACGACCAGGGTGTACTAGGCCGCTGGTGCTTGCCAGTTCACCAGAAGGAGTAGCGGCACTAGTACCTCTCTGCTCCCTACGAGAGCCCTGCGGTTCTTGCACTTCAAGGACAGAAGAAGAAGATCGGGGTCTGGTACGCCTGACCCTAGCAGGGACCACAACTCCATCGTCAGAGCTATCTGTCATGGAGCCGCTGTCCTCTACAGGTTCGTATTCTGAGCTTGAACTTGACAGATGAGTGACTTCCTCTTTACTATCTGTCATGCTCAGAATCCTGTAGGCCTCTTCACTAGTGTACCTTCTATTTGCCATTTTTAGGGGTACACTAGTGAGACTCACAGGCAAAAAAGCTCCTGACTGTCAGCGACTGATTCAAAGCGCTACCAAAAAACTGTTAGCGATTGCAGGGATCAGGCCTGACTCTGCAAACGCTACAGTTATGTGTGCTTAGTGTTTTGTGACAGTTATCGATCGATACTGCACTTGGGTGGGGTGGGCTGGGCTGGGCCGAGGAGCAAAACGCAGGTGCTAGCAGGTATCTGGGCTGATCCCGCTAACACTGCGTTTTTTGGGGGGACCCTAAACTGCTGGGGAGTATAGATCTGATCGGATCAGATATCGATCCGTTCAGATACTATAGCACTAAGGGAGGTGTATGCTGCGTGCGTGGGTTTTAGCGGTACTGGCGCTAACCTGACGCTGCCTGGGGCGACGCAGACCTTATCTGATCCTAAAAACCTAACTTCTATTACCGCCGGGCAATTAGGGGGTTAAACCTTTATAGGGTAATAAACGGCGGGTGCCCTAAAACTGTAATAAACTACAATAAACTACAAAAAACAAACCAACTAACCAGCGTCACCTGTAACAATTATATGGTGATCGCTGGTGAAAGGGTTAACTAGGGGGCAATCAAGGGGTTAAAACCTTTAGTCGGTAGTATATGGGGGTCCCTGTCGCTATAAAACACTGACAGCGAACCTATATACTTACCTCCCTAACTAGCGTCACCTGTGTCACTAATACAGCGATCAGAAAAACGATCGCTTAGTGACACTGGCGACGGGGGGTGATCACGGGGTTAAAACTTTATTAGGGGGGTTAGGGGGGTACCCTAGACCTAAAGGGGGCTAACCTAACTGCCCTAACACTTGTAACTGTCACAAACTGACACCAATGCAATAAATCAGAAAAAAAAAAAACCTGCTATTGGTGTCAGAGTGACAGGGGGGTGATCAGGGGGTGACAGGGGGGTGACAAGTGTGCCTGCGTGTTCTACTGTATGTGTAGTGTTGGTGCACTTACTTGGATGTCTTCTCTCCTCGGCGCCGGACGAAAAGACCGGCTCAAGGAGAGATGACATCACTTCCTCTGCTTCTGTTTACATTCACAGAAGCCGAGGAAGCTTGTCATTGGCCAGGAGCGATCGCGAGGGGGGGGCCACGAATGAGTGGCCTCCCCCTCACCTTTGATCGACCCTGACCTCGATCCGACCGCCGCAGGCACCGGGGGGGGTCCAATCGCCCACCCGCGGGCAGGCAGGGACGTACAGGTAAGCCCTTTTGCCTGCCCGTGCCGCTCTGTCGACGTACATCGTCATGCGGCGGTCGGCAAGTGGTTAACCAGTCACCTGCTGGAAGTCCGTTCACGTCCCTACCAGGCCCTGGTCTATGCCTGGGCTTCCTGAGAGACTGTTTGTTTTTTCTCAGGCTTACAGAGTTTTGAACTCCTTTTTTTTTTTTTCTTTTGACTTTTTTTTTTTTTTGGTTTTATTTTTTATTTTTTTTACTCATGTCTACAGCTTTGTTTCCTCATTTTAAAACGGTATAAACTGGGGGTTTGTCAGCTAGCAGTCAGAGTTGGAAAAATAATTGTTATTAACAATACCCATAAACTGCATTATATATACTTTTATATTATCAATATTTCATTGCTTCTATTATCTAATGTCTATTATCTATTATCTAATACTTCTACACTAGCCTGAATATATCGCAACCATGGCTCTGAAAATTATGTCCTATAATGTGAAAGGCTTGGGTTCCATTAGTAAGCGCTGGATGGCCCTGAAGGATTTCAGGGCCTCGGGCGCAGACGTGATAATGATTCAGGAGACCCACTTTCGGGCAGGCGGATCATTAAAATTTGCTTTGAAGTTTTTCCCCACCTCCTTTCTTGCATTTGATTCCATGGGCAGGGCGGGAGTGGCAATCCTGATCAGAAAATCGTGCCCAGTTAAGTTTAAGAAGTCTCACATGGACCCTCATGGGAGATTTCTTATCCTAGAGTGTGAATACGTCTGACTTTTTTACACTGGTTAATTTATACACCCCAAACACGGGCCAGATTCACTTCCTCAGCAAACTTTTTGATACTCCTCAGTATCGCTCACAACCTTTTATGATCATTGGTGGGGACTTCAATCTGGTAATGTCACCCACTAGGGATAGACAAACCCTTTTTAGCACTGTCCCATCCAAAAAAATCTTGTCCCAAGGCAATGCCTTCCGTAAATGTATCAGGTCATACAGGCTCTTTGACTCATGGAGGATAAAACATCCCTCTGCTAAACAATTTACGTTCTATTCACCAGCTCATAAAATGTATTCCCGCCTTGATCATTTTTTTATTTCGGCTCCACTCATCCCCTATGTGGTTGAGTCAGATATTTCTCCCATTACATGGTCAGACCATGCGCCCATTATGTTAGATCTTATGCTTTCTCAGACTTATACCAAATCCTGTCATTGGCGTCTTAACGACCACCTTTTGCAGTCTGACGTATCCCACTCCATCCTAGCAAATGGCTTGAAAGAGTGCTTTCTGCTCAACACAGGATCACTATCTCAGGTTTCTATGCTGTGGGAGGCACACAAGGCTTTTTTCCGAGGTGTGTGTATAGCTGAAAGCTCTCGGCTGAAGAGAGATAGAAATAGTCTTATACAGTCTTTAACGTCCGCTCTAGTAATAGCTGAGTGGAGGCTTTTGGGTGGTCCCACAGTGATGAAATTACGCAAAGTCATTCATCTCAGAGAACAAAATAAATCAACAAAATTTGACAAAACAGCCAGGTCCATACTGTGGACAAAACAAAAATGTTATGAATACTCCAATAAACCCCACAGGATGTTAGTTAAAAAGCTATGCCCACGACCGTTTAATTCATTCCCTGACTTCCTTCAACAGTCAGAGGGATCTAGAACACACTGCCCCTGTGAGATGTCCAAAATTTTTGGCAAATTTTACAGCAAATTGTATAATTGCCTGACCCCGGAGAATCATTTTAACTTTACCCAAGAAAAATTTGAGTCCCTTTTCTCCAATATAAAGCTACCAAAATTATCTACAGCAGATTTAGAGAGTTTGAACGTGGCAGTATCAGCTGAAGAACTTTTGGCTAGAATTAAAAGCCTCCCACTACACAAATCTCCCGGCCCTGATGGCTTGCCTTACTCTTATTACAGATCTTTTTTTGAAATTTTATCTCCACACATGCTAGCTTTATATGATTCCCTCCTTAACCACTTGACCACTGGGCACTTAAACCCCCTTAATAACCAGACCAATTTTCAGCTTTTGGTGCTCTCACATTTTGAATGACAATTACTCAGTCATGCAACACTGTATCTATATGAATTTTTTGACCTTTTTTTCACACAAATAGAGCTTTCTTTTGGTGGTATTTAATCACCACTGGGTTCTTTATTTTTTGCGCTATAAAAGAAAAAAGACCGAAAAATCTGTAAAAAAATAAATTTTTCTTTGTTTCTGTTATAAAATTTTGAAAATTAGTAATTTTTCTTCATATATTTTGGCCAAAATTTATACCGCTACATATCTTTGGTAAAAATAACCCAAATTAGTGTATATTATTTGGTCTTTGTGAAAGTTATAGCGTCCACAAGCTATGGTGCGAATATCTGAAAATTGATCACACCTGAAGTACTGACGGCCTATCTCATTTCTTGAGACCCTAACATGCCAGAAAAGTACAAATAC
This sequence comes from Lithobates clamitans, assembly GCA_037952925.1. Classification (NCBI taxonomy): domain Eukaryota; kingdom Metazoa; phylum Chordata; class Amphibia; order Anura; family Ranidae; genus Lithobates; species Lithobates clamitans. Next base: position 388,099 of record JBBGZY010000458.1, on the reverse strand, counting down.
CCCCCAAATGACCCCTTCTTGGAAAGAAGACATTCCAAGGTATTTAGAAAGATGCATGATGAGTTTTTTGAAGTTGTCATTTTTTCCCACAATTCTTTGCAAAATCAAGTTTTTTTTTTTTTCGTTTTTTTTTTTCACAAAATTGTCATATTAGCGGGTTATTTCTCACACACAGCATATGCATACCACAAATTACACCCCAAAACACATTCTGCTATTACTCCCGAGTATGGCGATACCACATGTGTGAGACATTTACACAGCGTGGCCACATACAGAGGCCCAACATGCAGGGGAGCACCTCCAGGCGTTCTGGAGCGCCCAGGCCAATTCTGACATTTCTCTCCTACATGTAAAAATCATCATTTATTTGCTAGAAAATTACATAGAACCCCAAAACATTATATATGTTTTTTTAGCAAAGACCCTAGAGAATACAATAGCGGTCATTGCAACTTTTTATCTCGCACGATATTTGCGCAGCAATTTTTCGAACGCGTTTTTTTTGGAAAAAAAACTGTTTTTTGCTTTAAAAAAAAACAAAACAGTAAGGATAGCCCAATGTTTTTGCATAATATGAAAGATGAAGTTACGCCAAGTTAATAGATACCTAACATGTCACCTTTCAAAATTGCACACGCTTGTAGAATGGTGCCAAACTTCGCCACTTAAAAATCCCCATAGGCGACGCTTTAAAATTTTTTACTGGTTACAAATTTTGAGTTACAGAGGAGGTCTAGGGCCAAAATTATTGCTCTCGCTCTACCGATCGCAGCGATATCTCACATGTGTGGTTTGAACACCGTTTTCATATGTGGGCGGGACTTACGTATGCGTTCGCTTCTGCATGCGAGCACACGGACAGGGGCGCTTTAAAAATTTTTTTTTTTTTTTTTATTGTTCATTTTACTTTAATTATTTTAGTTTGACACTTTTTTTCAAAAAAAAAAAATTTTTGATCACTTTTATTCCTATTACAAGGAATGTAAACATCCCTTGTAATAGGAATATGGCATGACAGGTCCTCTTTACAGTGAGATATGGGGTCAATAAGACCCCACATCTCACCTCTAGGCTGTTCCTGAAATTAAAAAAAAAAAAAAAAAAAAAAAAAAAAAGATCCTGGCTTCGATCGTAGCGGTGAGTCGGTAGAAGCACCGGAGGGCGGCGGGAGGGGGGGCATCCCCTCTCGCCTCCCGTGAGAACGATCAAGCAGTGTAACAGCCGCTATGATCATTCTCATGGTATAGGGAATCGCCGGCTGAAAAATATGATATCTGAATGATGCCTGTAGCTGCACCCATCATTCAGATATCCCCGCACAAAGTCAAGGACGTCGTATGACGGAAGGCGGGAAGTGGTTAAAACGCTTTTTTTTTTTTAACACAAAGTTGTCCATTTATACAATATTTCTAACACATAGCATGTATATACCAAAAATGACACCCCAAAATAGATTCTCCTACTCCTCCTGAGTACGGGGATACCACATGTGTGAGACTTCCACAGCCTGGCCACATACAGAGGCTGGGTATGGCTGGGCATGGCTGAGCATGGCTGGGTATTGCAGAGTATCGCCGAGTATGACTGGGTATGGCAGAGTATGGCTGGGTATCACCGAGTATTGCAGAGTATGGCTGGGTATCACCGAGTATTGCAGAGTATGGCTGGGTATTGCGGGGTATTGCAGAGTATGGCTGGGTATGGCAGAGTATTGCGGGTTATGGCAGAGTATTGCAGATTTTTGCGATGTATTGCAGAGCATGGCTGGGTATGGCAGAGTATGGCTGGGTATCACTGAGTATTGCAGAGTATGGCTGGGTATTGTGGGATATTTCAGGGTATTGCAGAGTATTGCGGGGTATGGCAGAGTATTGCGGGGTATGGCAGAGTATTGCGGGGTATGGCAGAGTATTGCGGGGTATGGCAGAGTATTGCGGGGTATGGCAGAGTATTGCGGGGTATGGCAGAGTATTGCGGGGTATTTCAGGGTATTGCAGGGTATGGCAGAGTATTGCAGGGTATGGCAGAGTATTGCAGGGTATGGCAGAGTATTGCAGGGTATGGCAGAGTATTGCGGGGTATGGCAGAGTATAGCGGGGTATTTTGGGGTATGGCAGAGTATTGCGGGGTATGGCAGAGTATTGCGGGGTATTCCAGGGTATGGCAGAGTATTGCGGGGTATTCCAGGGTATGGCAGAGTATTGCGGGGTATTCCAGGGTATGGCAGAGTATTGCGGGGTATTCCAGGGTATGGCAGAGTATTGCGGGGTATTCCAGGGTATGGCAGAGTATTGCGGGGTATTCCAGGGTATGGCAGAGTATTGCGGGGTATTCCAGGGTATGGCAGAGTATTGCGGGGTATGGCAGAGTATTGCGGGGTATTCCAGGGTATGGCAGAGTATTGCGGGGTATTCCAGGGTATGGCAGAGTATTGCGGGGTATTCCAGGGTATGGCAGAGTATTGCGGGGTATTCCAGGGTATGGCAGAGTATTGCGGGGTATTCCAGGGTATGGCAGAGTATTGCGGGGTATTCCAGGGTATGGCAGAGTATTGCGGGGTATTCCAGGGTATGGCAGAGTATTGCGGGGTATTCCAGGGTATGGCAGAGTATTGCGGGGTATGGCCGAGTATTGCGGGGTATTCCAGGGTATGGCAGAGTATTGCGGGGTATTGCAGGGTATGGCAGAGTATTGCGGGGTATTGCAGGGTATGGCAGAGTATTGCGGGGTATTGCAGGGTATGGCAGAGTATTGTGGGGTATTGCAGGGTATGGCAGAGTATTGCGGGGTATTCCAGGGTATTGCGGGGTATTGCAGGGTATGGCAGAGTATTGCAGGGGTATGGCAGAGTATTGTGGGGCATTGCAGAGGGAATTGCAGAGTATTGCGGGGCATTGCAGGGCATGCAGAGTAGTAGGGACGGCTGATCAGGGATGGATGGATGGATGGCTGGATGTCTCTGTGCAGCGCTGTGGGCACTACAGATGCAGCCCACAACGCTGCAGCCATCCATCCATCCGCCTCTCCGCTCACTGTGTACCGATCGGTACACAGGAGGGGAGGAGAGGGGGAGGAGAGGAACCGGCGTCATCAGATGACGCTGGTTTGTTGACATGTGATCGCTCCGTCATTTGACAGAGCGATCACATGGTAAACGGCCGCGATTAGCGGCCATTTACCGGAATCTGTGATGCGCCGGGTCCTCTGGACCCGGCGGTCACGGATGCTCTCGAGTGCGCGCCCTAGGGGGCGCGCGAGAGCAGAATTCTGGGAGGACGTCCCTGGACGCCCTCCCAGAGTTAAATAACCGCCCTGTAGCTGTCATTTGGCTATGGGCCGGTTGTTAAGTGGTTAAAGGCACTCCTCCTCACTCACATTTCTCCCATTCATTCATTTCGGTTATCCCAAGCCTGGAAAGGATCCCTCTATCCCAGATAACTACAGACCCATAGACCTTCTATATTTGAACTACAAAATATTTACTAAAATCCTTGCCTCCTGACTATCTGGGCTCATCCCCAAACTGATCCACAGGGATAAGGTGGGTTTCGTGCTTGGTAGGCATGCGGGAGACAACACCCGGCGTACAATAGATCTAATAGACCTTTTAGATAGAACTTCTCGTTCGGCATTAATTCTGAGTTTAGACGCACAGAAAGCTTTTGACAGGCTAATGCTTGCCTTGCATGTTTGCCACTAGGGATGAGCTTCGAATTAAAGTCGAACTCATGTTCGACTCGAACATCGGCTGTTTACCAGTTCGCTAAACAGCGAACAATTTGGGGTGTTCGCGGCAAATTTGAAAGCCGCGGAACACCGTTTAAAAAAGTCTATGGTAGAAATCAAGTGCTGACATCTGTGTCAACAGGCAAATCCCGAGTGGGGGGCGTGGTATGGAGAGAGGACGCGCTGCGTGAGCGTGCGGAGGTTCCCGGGCTCTGAGAGGCATGGGGAGTACTGAGCGTGTATGACAGCTCCTTCCTATATGCTTAAGGTGCATCATCCCTAGCGAGTGGAACCGCCGGAGACTCCGTCCTAAGGACGACGAATACAGAACCGCTTTGGCGATAGCCACCATACTCACACTGCAAGCCGGCATCCAAAGGAGAGAAAGAGCTGGGAGTGCTGGGAGAGAGCAGCCAGACGCCGCCACGGAAGCGGAGGGCGCCGGCACCGAAGAGTGACGTCCTTACCTCCACGTGACTTCTCCTCTCGACTTCCCCGCTCGGCCAGGAGATGTCGGCCCGAAGACGCCAAGCGCTACCACCATGTGGAAAGGGTAAGGCACAGGCGGGCCCCATGAAAGCATACCTTTCGCCCCAGAACGCTGAACAAAGCAAGGCAGATCGGAGGCTGTCAGGATATGGAGGGGTGAGGTATGAGGGGTCTGACATCCGAAACAGCCAGACACAAGGGGAGGAGACACCGCCGAAGGGCCAGCAGAGTATAAGGAAGATGGGAGATCTGGCTGAGGGGGGAGCGGAGAGAGCCGAGAATGGGGTATGCCATGAGCAAGATAACCAGGAGGTGGTGGGTCGGAGTCACAAAGAGAACTGCAGAAGTGGCCAAAAGCTGGAAGGTGGGCAAGATACAAGAGGACTAGAATCTAGATCTGTTTCAGTGAAAAGGACTGGGGAAGGGGAATTGCACGGAGGAGACATAGAAGCAGCTAAAAGTGATATAGAAGCACGGAAACAACAATGGTCCCCTATGACCCCTGTGATCCATTCCCCTAGTACTGAGCAAGAAATACATCAGCCTGAAACAGTGAAGATAAACTTAGATAAGGAACTCAGAGAACACTTGAGATCTCTTCCCACCAAGAATGACATACAAATGCTTATCTCTATGGTGGAAGTGTCCTGCAAACAAATGGTTGAAGAGGTCAGGGAGGAAACAACAGCACTGGGACGCAGAGTGGAAGAAATTGAGTTGTCCCAAGATGACATCAAGCAAGCAGTGGTGGACTCTCAGGAAGTAATAAAGGAATATGAGGAAAAACTAAATTCACTGCTAGATCAAATTGATGATCAAGAAAACAGAATACGCAGGCAGAATATCCGTATAAGAGGCTTAAACGATAGAAAGGAGGATGCAGATCTAGTACAATTGGTGACTGAGTTGTTCCGCCAAATATTGGGAGCGCAAGCCCCAGAGGTTATTGAAATAGATAGAGTGCATCGCGCAACATCTTTCACCAATCAGAGTGTGGACAGGCCCAGAGATATCATATGTAGACTGCATAAATTTACACTGAAGGAGTCTATCATGAATGTAGCACGTAAAAATCCAAGGATAGTATATGAAGGGCATCAGATTTTTCTATATGCGGACTTATCATATCGGACACTAATGCAACGCCGTACGGTGAGACCTTTATTGGAAGCTATGCGAGCGGTAGAAGTGAAATACAGATGGGGTTTTCCCTTCAGTGTAAAGGCATCCCGAGAGGGAAAATCTGCTGTCCTGAGAAATAAGGATGATTTAAAAAAATTTACAGAAACCTTGGGTTTACCACCGGTTGATTTCCCAGATTGGAGATTGAATAGATCTAGAGCCCCTTTGCCTCGCCCAGAACAATGGAACCAAGTCCCAAGCAGAAGCAGAGGAAGGAAGGAGAATAGAGACGGACAAATGTGATTACAGGACTATGGTCGGGGGAAAGGTGGTTGGGTGGGGGAGGGGTGGGTTGGGGGAGGGCGTGGGGATTGGGGGGGGTTTCCCCTACCTGGGTTCCTGTTCTCTTTCCCCTCTACTTGCCTCCCTAATCTCACTGGACCCCTGAGCTGAGATAGCCCTTTAAAGCTGTAAGCGGAGAATTGGCCAGATGTCTGTCCCCGGTCTTTAGAATTAATATTATTAGCAGCATGAACGGCTTCTCCTGCTCTCGGGGCCCGGGAGAATTCGGATTGCCCTAATCCATACCGTAATTCATCTTTGCCCGATAGGAAGGTCCCAAAAGGGGGATAAATTTTTCTGCAATATTGCAGTTGGGGGGTCAATCTCAGAGAAGGGAGGTATACCCTCGGGGAGATTGACCCACCAAATTAGGGGAGATGATAAGAAATTTGAGGTGTGTATGTGCATGTGAGTCTGTTGGAGGGGGGTTGGGTTGGGTGGGGGGGAGGTGGGATTGGGGGGGGGTGGGGGGGGGGGGGGTTTTTTTTTTTTTTTTTCTCTCCTCCCCTTCCGCTTCTCTGTTTTCTCCTTCGCAGTGTATCTCACCCATCCCGGGCATCGTTCAACTTTCATACCCTTTGGGCGAGGAAAATCCTCTTGGAATATCGTGAGACAGGTACAGGGGGCTATATATATTGAATGACAGAACTGAAGATAGTAACATATAATGTAAGAGGCTTAGGAGCTCCAAATAAGAGGGGGCGTCTCTGGTGTGAACTGCGCGGCCAGAGGGTGGATGTTATATTCCTCCAAGAAACGCACTTCACAGCAGGATCGATCCCCAGACTACCAAGTCACCCATTTAATCAATGGTTTCACTCAACCTCTCCTATCCGTGGAGCTAGAGGCGTCACAATAGCAATCAATAGAACAACTCCTTTTTCACTTGAAGAAGTGGAGAAGGATTTGGAAGGGCGTTTCTTGTGTGTTAAAGGAAGAATAGAGAACCAATATTACACGTTTGCGTCAATTTATGCCCCCAATACTGGTACAGTAGATTTTATATCAAAAACAATGAAAAAACTGGAAAAGTTGAGGAAAGGCATTCTAATCCTGGGAGGGGATTTTAACCTCACTCTAGACCCTGATATGGACACCTCATCTGGTAAGACAGTATTATCTTTTAGAGCACAGAGATATTTAAAAAAGAGTCTTAGAGAGCTACATCTGGTAGATAGCTGGAGGACTCTGCATGGCCGTGAAAGAGATTATAGTTACTATTCAAGAATACATAACACACATTCACGGATTGATCTATTATTAGTCGATCAGTTCGATTTACATCTTGTGAAATCTTCAGTAATTGGCTCAATTACGATATCAGATCATGCGCCAGTGGTACTGAGCATACGAGTGGGTGACGTTTGCAAAAAAGAAAGGAACTGGCGACTAAATGAATCTATCTTGGATGATAAAAGGGCCTTTGAAACCCTGAAGGGGGGTCTGATGTCGTACTTTGAGATCAATAAAACAGAGGAGGTGTCTAACCAAGTAGTGTGGGAAGCACATAAAGTGGTTATTAGGGGGGAGATGATTTCGCAAGGGTCACGCCTTAAGAAAGAAAAACAAAAGGAAATCACGGATGTCCTAGAGGAGATACATAAAATCGAGATAAAACATAAAAAAAGTCGGGACCCGGAGGATGATAATAAGCTGCTAGAGTTGAGGCTGAAGTTAGTTAAGTGTTTAGATCTGAAAGTTAAAAATAAACAGAGATACTTTGCCCATCGTTTTTATGAACAAGGTAGTAAAGGGGGAAAAATGCTAGCGAGACAGTTAAAAAAAACTACAGGAATCAAGGCATGTTCATAAATTAACAGCAGGTAATAAACAGGTTACTGACTCCCATAAAATAGCAGCAGAATTCCAAAGGTACTATAGTTCCCTATATAACATAGAGGGGGATAAAAGAAGAGAAGAGGGGGAAAGAATGAGACAGGAGATCAGGGAATATTTAAGGACTTCAGAACTACCAGAAATCTCAACCGCAGCAACGCAGGAATTGGAACAACCAATTACAGTGGAAGAGCTGAGTAAGGTGGTGGGAGGACTAGCATTGGGGAAAAGCCCAGGCCCGGACGGTTTTACGAATTTATACTATAAAAGGTTTCTTCCGGAGTTGGCTCAGCCACTATGTGACTACCTCAACTCTGTAGAAATTTTTAAGCCACTGCCTACTGAAGCACTGATGGCACATGTGACGGTTCTCCCGAAGGAAGGGAGGGATCCGCAAGTGTGCGCTAATTATAGGCCCATCTCCCTCTTGAATTCTGACACGAAGATCCTATCCAAAATCCTGGCCCTCAGGATGCAAGACTATATAGAAACAATAATACAACCAGACCAAACAGGATTTATAAAAGGACGGGAATCTAGAGATAATACAATTCGTGCCTTACAGATATTGCACTGGGCTCAAAATGGACCAGAGCGAATTCCAAGGGTCTTGATCTCTATGGATGCTGAAAAAGCATTTGATAGGGTTGGATGGGTCTTCTTGTCGGAGGTTCTGAGGGGGGTGGGCCTGGGAGACCGTATGATGGGATGGGTCCTGGCACTGTATAACAAACCCAGAGCAAGGGTCAAGGTAAACGGAGTGTTATCAGAGAGTTTTGAGATCCGGAATGGGACCAGGCAGGGGTGCCCATTGTCACCCCTGCTGTTTGCCTTGATCCTTGAACCCTTTCTATGCAGAATAAGGAGGAATGGAAGGATTCATGGGATTCGTATTGGGGCAGTTGAGCATAAGGTGTCGGCGTATGCAGATGACCTTCTCTTTTACTTATCCAAGCCACGGGAATCCCTAAAGGAAGTGATGGGGGAAATAGAGAGGTTTGGTGCCTTATCTAATTTTAAGATAAACCCGGAAAAATCAATTTTGATGCCAAGTCATGTCCCTTCCAAGATTAGGACGGCCATACAGGCTGGCTTTCCTTTTATTTGGAATATGGACTCTCTGAGATATCTGGGGATAAGTTTAACAGCGAACCTAAAGAAGCTATATGAGCTCAATTATGGGGCATTATTAGCAAATATACAGAATGATTTGAAAAGCTGGAAAGGACTTGCGATGACCTGGTTCGGAAGAGTGAATGTAATAAAAATGAATGTCCTACCGAGAATTATTTATATATTATACACTATCCCTATAACTCTCCCACAGATTTTTTTTAAGCTGATAAAAAGGGCCCTCACGAAATTTGTATGGGGGGACAAACACCCAAGAATATCATATGAAATACTCAGGAGGCAGAAAGAGGAGGGAGGGCTGGGATTACCAGATCTGAATTTATATTACAGAGCCATGGCGCTAGTCCGAATTTTAAACTGGCGACATGACACTGCAAAAAAGATATGGGTAAATCTGGAAAAGACATTAGCGGGTAGAGATTTGGAAGGAGCACCATGGATTCCAACTGCGAATAGGGGATTGTCGGAATGGACATCACCTATGACTAAAACAACATTATCAGTATGGGATAAGGTGAACGCTCTAGGTAAAATTGCGCCTATGATCTCCCCATTGGCACCACTTGAGGGATTCCCTTGGTTTGAACCAGGGGAGGACAAGAAGAACTTAGAAGGGTGGGGTAGAGAAGGAGGTGTAACCTGTGCGAGGATAGCGCCATCGGGCAAACTGACCCCTCTAAAGGACATGATAGAGGAATGGGGGGATATTCCGATGTCTACGTGGAGATACTTCCAGATTACAGATTTTTATAATAAAAGGAAGTCCCTGATTAGACCTCTGAATACCCTCACTGTCTTCGAATCCTGGAATTTGAAAAGACCAGAAACTAAACATCTGTTGTCAAGGATGTATAAGTTATTACTCAACATCAATAGTGTGACAACCCCCTATTTTATTAAGGAATGGGAGAGAGAATTAGGGGGGAGGTTCTCAACTTTACAAGTAAAGAGATTGTTTAAAACTACCCACACCTCCTCAATAAGCTCACATACTCAGGAGATGGCATATAAATTTCTGGTTAGGTGGTATCGTACCCCTGTCCGCATAGCACAAATGCTCCCAAAGGAAGAGGCTCGGTGTTGGAGGGGATGTGAGGAGAGAGGCACATATCTCCACATATGGTGGACGTGCCCAAAAATTAAAAAATTTTGGGAGGCGGTGGCTCCCTGGATTGGGAAGATGACGGAAAGACATATAGAATTTTCAGCATTTCACTTCTTATTCCATGGGATGCCAACACCGAACAAAATATATAAAAGGAGTATCATCCCCCACTTGTTGAATGCAGCAAAAACATTGATACCAAGGTATTGGAAGAATAGCAGATGCCCAACAATATTAGATTGGAAAAAAGAAGTAGATAAAATAATGGAAGCGGAGGAATGGGTACATAGAATTAAGGATAAACAGGAGGAGTTTGAGGAAATATGGAAGGCATGGAAACAACAATCAAATGAGATAGTATAAATAAGAAGAAAGTAATCTGATGGAATTGGGCAGTTAGATTAAAATAGGAGTGAAAGGAATTAAATATTAACAGAGGATGCCCGGGATAGGGATGAAATTGATGAACGAGGACTGAGTTAAGGCACGGCCTGCTCATACACCTGAGAGCGGAGGGGAGTAGGGGGAGGTGAGGGGCTTGAGTTGGGGGGGGGTTGTTGTGGGTTGAGGGGTTTTTTTTTTTTTTTTTTTTTCTCTCCTCTTTTCAACCACAATGGAGGAAAGAGATTACTGTTCTTGGATGAGGAGGGGGGGTGAGGGAGGGGGGAGAACAATACACGGAGGTGAAATATTGAGAACACAAAGAAGGGAACGAAAATTGAATCACAGGGGTAACCAGAGGAGAAACGGGGGGGGTTTTTTTTTTTTTTTTTTTTTTATTTTCTCTCTAAGGTCGGAAGTAACGGTAATGGGGAAGGTAATTTTGGAGTTATGTGTGACACTGGGGAATTTTGATGTGTGGGGTAGTGCCCCCGGGGGGGTGTGTGGTATTTTTCCCTTTTTTTTTTTTTTTTTTTTTTTTGTGTTTGATAATGGGAAATTTGATGTGTGGGGTTATGGGCTTGTCTCTTTTCTCAGCCACAAGGGAGGAAAAGAGATTATTGCTCTCAGATTGGGGGGGGGGGTGAGGGAGGGAGGAGGTTAATATATGGAAGTGAAATAATGTGAACACAATTAATGAAAATAGAATCACAGGGGTAATGAGAAAAGGAACGGTTTTGTAAAGGCAAGAGGTAATGGTAATAGGGAAGGTAATTTTGTTTTGGAATTATGTGTGACACCGGGAAATTGGATGAGTGGGGGGGGGGGTCGATGGGGTGGGTCCTTTTTTTTTTTTTTTTTTTTTTTTTTTTTTTTGTGTTTGATAATGGGAAATTTGATGTGTGGGGTTATGGGCTTGTCTCTTTTCTCAGCCACAAGGGAGGAAAAGAGATTATTGCTCTCAGATTGGGGGGGGGGTGAGGGAGGGAGGAGGTTAATATATGGAAGTGAAATAATGTGAACACAATTAATGAAAATAGAATCACAGGGGTAATGAGAAAAGGAACGGTTTTGTAAAGGCAAGAGGTAATGGTAATAGGGAAGGTAATTTTGTTTTGGAATTATGTGTGACACCGGGAAATTGGATGAGTGGGGGGGGGGGTCAATGGGGTGGGTCCTTTTTTTTTTTTTTTTTTCTCCTCTCTTCTTGAATTGAGTTTGTCACTGGGAAATTTGTTGTGTGGGGTTGTGGGGTTTATTCCCCCCTTTTCTACCCCTTTCCCTTTTTTTTTTTTTTTTTTTTTGGGAGGGGGGAAGGAAATATCCAACAGGAAGTGTGTGTATATACAATTTGTATATGGTATGTAAATATTATGAAAGGTTTTGTATTGTTTTTAAAGAATGGAATGTGATAAAAGCTTAATAAAATATTAATAATAAGAAATCAAGTGCTAATTTTAAAGGCTTATATGCAAGTTATTGTCATAAAAAGTGTTAGGGGACCTGGGTCCTGCCCCAGGGAACATGGATCAATGAAAAAAAAAGTTTTAAAAATAGCCGTTTTTTCAGGAGCAGTGATTTTAACAATGCTTAAAGTGAAACAATAAAAGTATAATATTCCTTTAAATTTCATACCTGGGGGGTGTCTATAGTATGCCTGTAAAGGGGCGCATTTTTCCCGTGTTTAGAACAGCCTGACAGCAAAACGACATTTCAAAGGAAAAAAAGTCATTTAAAACTACTCACGGCCATTAATGAATTGCTGGTCTGACAATACACATAAAAGTTCATTGATAAAAACGGCATGGGAATTCCCCACAGGGGAGCCCTGAACCAAAATTTAAAAAAAAAATGACGTGGGGGTCCCCCTAAATTCCATACCAGGCCCTTCAGGTCTGGTATGGATATTAAGGGGAACCCCGGCCAAGATTTAAAAAAAGTGGCATGGGGTCCCCCTCAAAATCTATACCAGACCCTTCAGGTCTGGTATGGATTTTAAGGGGAACCCCGCACCAAATTTTTTTAAAAAATGGTGTGGGGTCTCCCCAAAAATCCATACCAGACCCTTATCCGAGCACGCAACCTGGCAGGCCACAGGAAAAGAGGGGGGACGAGAGAGCGCCCCCCCTCCTGAACCGTACCAGGCCACATGCCCTCAACATTGGGAGGGTGCTTTTGGGTAGCCCTCAAAACACCTTGTCCCCATGTTGATGGGAACAAGGGCCTCATCCCCACAACCCCTGCCCATTGGTTGTGAGGGTCTGCGGGCTGGGGGCTTATCGGAATCTGGAAGCCCCCTTTTAACAAGGGGACCCCCAGATCCTGGCCCTCCCCCTGTGTAAAATAAGGGGGTGTCAAAAATGTTAAAAATGACAAACGGTTTTTGACAATTCCTTTATTTAAATGCTTCTTCTTTCTTCTATCTTCTTTCTTCTATCTTCTTTCTTCTATCTTCCTTCAGTTCCTTCCTTCATCTTCATCTTCTTTTGGTTCTTCTGGTTCTTCCTCTGATGTTCTCGTCCGGCATCTTCCTTCGCGGCGCCGGCGTCTTCTTCCCTTCGTCTCCTGGGCCGCTCCGTATCCAGCGTGATGTGAGGCTCCCGCTGTGTGACGCTTCTCCTCTTCTGACAGTTCTTAAATAACGGAGGGTGGGGCCACCCGGTGACCCCACCCCCCTCTGACACATGGTGACCTCCCTGTCCGCCCCCTCTGACATCACGGGGAATGCCACAGGGAAGTCACCGTGTGTCAGAGGGGGGAAGGGTCACCGGGTGCCCCTGCCCTCCGTTATTTAAGAACCGTCAGAAGAGGAGAAGCGTCACACAGTGGGAGCCTCCCATCATGCTGGAAGTGAAGTGGCCCAGAAGACGAAGGGAAGAAGATGCTGGCGCCACGAAGGAAGATGCCAGACGAGAACACCGGAGGAAGAAGCAGAAGAACCAGAAGAAGAAACCGAAGGAAGAAAGAAGATAGTAGATAGAAGATAGTAGATAGAAGATAGTAGATAGAAGATAGTAGATAGAAGATAGTAGATAGAAGATAGTAGATAGAAGATAGTAGATAGAAGATAGTAGATAGAAGATAGTAGATAGAAGATAGTAGATAGAAGATAGTAGATAGAAGATAGTAGATAGAAGATAGAAGATAGAAGAAAGAAGATAGTAGATAGAAGATAGTAGATAGAAGATAGTAGATAGAAGATAGTAGATAGAAGATAGTAGATAGAAGATAGTAGATAGAAGATAGTAGATAGAAGATAGTAGATAGAAGATAGTAGATAGAAGATAGTAGATAGAAGATAGTAGATAGAAGATAGTAGATAGAAGAAAGAAGATAGTAGATAGAAGATAGTAGATAGAAGAAAGAAGATAGTAGATAGAAGAAAGAAGATAGTAGATAGAAGAAAGAAGATAGTAGATAGTAGATTGAAGATAGAAGAAAGAAGAAGCATTTAAATAAAGGAATTGCCAAAAACTGTCTCTTGTAATTTTTAACATTTTTGACAGTTTTTTTTGTGACATGGTAGGGGTACTTTTGTACCCCCTTACCATTTCACACAGGGGGGAGAGCCGGGATCTGGGGGTCCCCTTGTTAAAGGGGGCTTCCAGATTCTGATGAGCCCCCCCACCCGCAGACTCCCACAACCACCAGGCAAGGGTTGTGGGGATGAGGCCCTTGTCCCCATCAACATGGGGACAAGGTGTTTTGGGGGCTACCCCAAAGCACCCTCCCAATGTTGAGGGCATGCGGCCTGGTACGGTTCAGGAGGGGGGCGCTCTCTTGTTCCCCCCTCTTTTCCTGCAGCCTGCCAGGTTGCATGCTTGGATAAGGGTCTGGTATGGGATGGTGATCTAAACCACCATGGGGAATATAGCACTATGTGGACGTGCAGGCAGTATGTGCATAATAGAAAAAAATATTAATAAATAAAGGGTGGAGCCCACCAAAAAAACTATACATATGTATCTCTCAGCTTAAATAAAAATAAAACCATGGTGAAATCTACAATAAAATTAAAAAAATTGAAAAATAATAAAATATTCTTTTTCAATAAGATAGTGATTGCCGCTGAGACATTAAATGCCAGTACAAAGTACTGTGAATTAATATCCGGAAGTTATTATAGTTCAGTGAACCATGATTCATATAAATAAATAGATGGCTAAAAACTAAATAACATGGGGACAAGGTGTTTTGGGGGCTACCCTAAAGCACGCTCCCAATGTTGAGGGCATGCGGCCTGGTACGGTTTAGGAAGGGGTGCTCTCTGGTTCCCCCCTCTTTTCCTGCGGCCTGCCAGGTTGCGTGCTCGGATAAGGGTCTGGTATGGATTTTTGGGGGGACCCCACGCCATTTTTAAAAAAAATTTTGGGGCGGGGTTCCCCTTAAAATACATACCAGACCTAAAGGGCGTGGTATGGAATTTAGGAGGACCCCCCACATCATTTTTTTTAAAAAATTTGGTTCGGGGTTCCCCTGTGGGGAATTCCCATGCCATTTTTATAAATGAACTTTTATGTGTATTGTCGGACCAGCAATTCATTAATAGCCTCGAGTAGTTTTAAATGACTTTTTTTCCTTTTGAAATGTCATTTTGCTGTCAGACTGTTCTAAACACGGGAAATATGCACCCCTTTACAGGCATACTATAGCCACCCCCCAGGTACGAAATTTAAAGAAATATTACACTTTTATTGTTTCACTTTAAGCATTATTAAAATCACTGCTCCTGAAAAAATGGCAGTTTTTTAAAACTTTTTTTGCATTGATCCATGTCCCCTGGGGCAGGACCCAGGTCCCCAAACTCTTTTTATGACAATAACTTGCATAAAAGCCTTTAAAACTAGCACTTTTGATTATTCATGTTCGTGACCCATAGACTTTATTGGTGTTTGCGTGTTTGAATGAAATTTTTTGCCCGTTCGCATGTTCTGGTGCGAACCAAATAGGGGGGTGTTTGGCTCATCCCTATTTGCCACTTTAAAAATATTTGGTTTTAAAGGCTCTTTTCTAAAAGCATTAGAGGTCCTATATTCAACTGTCACAGCACAGGTGCAAATGTCGTCCTTCCTGTTTCTCTTAGGCAGGATCAATGTTTTAAAAATGTCTATTTTACCCAGACTGCTCTATCACTTTGAAACACTGCCAGTAGCGTAGCTGTACCTGCTTTACAACTAAAAGCACTCCACAGAAATTTTCTAAATTTATATGGAATGATAGGGCCCATCGCATAGCGAGCTCTGTGATGTTTAGATCCAGGGTAGGTTTGGGAGCTCCGGACATTACTAAATACTAATATGTCACACATTTAAGTCCTCTTGGACTTCCTTACATGCACCAAACCAATGGGCCGCCATTGAAAATAGGGTACTCTATCCGGTTCACCCGTGCTCCTTGATTTGGGGTGCCCCCCCTCTGGATCCCATATATAAGCATCAGTGCACTGGCCCAATGGCATTAACTTTAACCATTTGGCATCATTGCCACAAACGCTATTCCCTTATGTCCCCCTGCTCTCCTCTTGTGAATGTACTATTCAAACCACTCATTCCAGACAGTATGTCCCTGGGAAGGATTTTTCCATGGCTTAATGTACATCTCTTTCTGCTCCGGAACCTGGTCCATCCCATAACGAGGAGACTACATACTTTCAATACTTTAGGAGAAAAGTTTGATATACCATCACACCTTTTCCACTTTTACCTGCAGGTTTGACACTTCTTCCACTCTAAATTGCCAACCCTGACCCTAGATAAGCCAACTACCTTTGAATACCTATGTGCTCAGGGCCCTCATCAACTGCATTTAATTTCATGTATTTACCTTTATCCTCCATGAGTCGACTCCAATCACGGAAACCTTGCACCATTATATGAGCAGGTGGTCCCACTTAGTGGGCCGTCCTGTCACAATACAGATGTGGGATAGGATTTGGTCCTCTACTTTTAGATCTTCCAAATGTGTCACGCAGAGGGAGATATCCATTAAGATTCTCATGTTTTGGTATAGGACTCCTGATGTAATTCATAAGTATGAGCCCTCAGTCCTGCCACAATGTTGGCGGTGTGGGACTGACATAGGCTCTTTATTTCATATTTTTTGGCAATGCTCCCTGATTCAACCCTTTTGGTATTAAGTGCATTTACTTATACAAAAGGTGGTTGGGGTGTCCCTTCCGATGGATCCTTTGAATTATCTGTTAGGTCTACCTTCTCTAGGTGTATCTAAAAAGGCAAATAGACTAATATCCTATATATTGCTAGCCGTCAAGAGGCTTATCCCACTGTCCTGGTTATCCAATGTACCTCCTTCATGGTCCAGATTTCTACATCTGGTGGCTGAGATTCGGACGATGGAGTTTTGACGGCCTTGGTGCATAACTGCATCTCCCAATTTAATAAAATATGGGAACCATGGGATCTTTCGGAATACGGGACCCCCATACTACCAAATACATCCTAATCTTCTATTGATTCTACATTGATTGTGTCTATTTGACTTCTTCCCTCCCCCTTTCTGGTGCTCATGATTTGATGCCGCACTAGGTTTTATATTACATAATCTGCACCTTTCATGGAATTCCTTTTCTACTTTACTGCTTTGAATAATCTTGAGGTTCTGGATTTTTATTCATAATACGCCTACTATGTACATCAAAGGGAAATGATACAATTCACACTTGTGCCTATCTGTGAACATTTTTCTTTTTACTTATAATTGTTATCTTCTATTTTGTTTTTCCTTTTAACTACAATTGTTTATAATGCACTTTCATTGATAGTGTAATGTACATTGTATAACAATTTTGTATTTGTTTTCTGATAACCCAATAAAAATACAATTTTGAAAAAAAAAAAGAATTGACTATATTTTTAGCAGTCTCATCCTTCAAATAACGGAAGAAATCCACGATATTGCAATTTCGGACCATGCTCCAACATCAGTATCAACTGATGACCCCGTTCCCCTGAACAATCCTTGATTATGGTGAAAAAAGTGCAAGATATATGATAGGTGACGATGATGTGTGACAGATTCCTCTTAATAACCGTACTCCATGGTGCGCCACATGTTTTCCCCAGCCTCTCACCTCTAGCAAAGACCCCTAGGGTCAAGTCGAGTCTGCAATCAGGAAGTGGATGAAACACCATCAATTGATCTGTCTCCTCCAATCGTCACAGGTCTGGCAAATCTCCAATGGAAGGCCTCAAGTTTGGCAAGTTGGGTGGAGGCATGCAATAGAAAGGAGTGTCCCCATTGTGTAGTATTCAAAACAGGTTTATTCAAAACAACATAGTAACTTACATGTACAGCATAAAATGAACAGCACAGATCCCAGTACTTCCGGTCTCAGCCGGAAGTGATGACAACTAACTCTTCCCTGATGCGTATCGTCACTGCCCACGTGACTTTATCATGGTTATTATATTATATGGCTATTTTTATAGCGTTTCTGCACTTTTTTGCACTTTATGCGATTTTTGTTATTGCATGCAACTTTTTTATCTCATGTGATTTTTTTTTTTTTTTTTTTCGATTTTTTTTCTAAATTTGTGATTTTTTTCATTTTGATGCACTTTTAGACTATTTTTGGATTTATTCACCTTCATTTGAATTGTCTATTTATTTGATGTCATATTTCATGAATTTCACTCTTATTTATCCAATGTCACTTTTTATGAATTTAATGGGTGTTTAGTTACTTATGTGATTTTGCTCTTTACGCATATGCACTTTACTTGAAGAATTGGATTATATTTATTTTATCACATTTATGCACTTTGAGTTGGCGCCACATATCTCTATTTACCTTATTGTTTTTCTGTGTTGGAACACTGCCGTATGTGTGGCGGCTTCTTAGTCCTCTTTAGCTGCTTTGGCTCGCTTTGGTTTTGCGCATTAGTTTTCTTCTCTGTTTCTCGATTATGGTGCTTCCCTTCCTACCTCTTGAATAAGACTGATTTCCAAACCTTTATGGGGAAAGCCTGGGAGGAACTCTCCTCCACTCCGCTCACAAAGACAACCCCAATCTTTTTTAGGTGGGCAAAGCCTTTCTAAGAGGCCAAGTAATTTCCTATGCTACCTCATTTAAGTAAAGGGTATTGGTAAATTATCAGTAGGCCATTTCACATCTGAATTTAGCTCAGCGTGCACTATTTTCAAATAACACTCCTGATGCCTGGGCCAAAAAATTGGAACTGGGAATGGAAGCTACTGGGAATTTGGGAACAAGTGGGGTAAATTATTAGAAAACCTGTGTAGGGGCCCCATAGACCCACTTTTATCACCTCTCTCCATGATTCCACCAGTAACATCAAATCTCTCCCACCTGAAGTCAGTAGAGCTCCATTTTTACGCTGCATTGTATGCGCATGACCCTATAGATCATAACCTAGCATTTGTTTCCTTAACAAATCATCATTTTATCATTAAACTTCTGTCAAAAAATGGGAAGGACCCGCTAGAGCCAGGCTTATATAGGCCTATTTCCCTTTTAAACTTGGATGTCAAAATTCTATCCAAAATTGTGGCTACTAGGCTCTTAGATATACTCCCCTCTATCATTAAAAAAGGGTAGAAAATACCGCGCCAATCAAAAGTGAAATAGCAGCCAACACTCCAATAAGACCAAATTGTGCAAAATACATAAACATAAATAGTGTAGCGCTAAAATATAAGCCTCTATAAAAATTAATTTCCAAAAGGAGAAATAATTATTCCACAGTGAAGTAAAGAGTAATCTTATCTCGTCTCTCGATTACATATTTTTGAAAAATAAATACCAAATGTGTAGTGTAACAGCATATGAAAAACACTCATTTATCAGTGAAGATAAGGAAAAAATGGTGAAATACAATAATAAAAAATAACGTGAAAACTTAAAGTGTCCACATTCCAAAAAGGAAAATAAAAACTTGGGTGATAATGTCCAAAATTAAAATAAGAGGTGTGGCCACCAAATGGGTCTGGAAATAATCTAGTCCCAATGATATATCATGCAAATAAGGCAGATTTCATACAATGCAAATGATCCATAAATATCTCCTCCGTAACGATCTTAATCAACGTAAGGGATGAGGTACTCTTACCAACTTTGGTGGACTCACAGGCCGTTGGCGGTGAGTCAGAAAAGGCTTGCACTGTCTCAGGATGAAGGACAGTATGGGAGCAGGTCATATGCTGGTAAACCTCTTCCTCCAAATGGGGGGCCAGGATCCTGCCCGGATGGTCTACACAATCTCCGTCTTGGTCAGCAATGGTAACCATGTATAGAGAAAAGAAACAAGGAGCCTCGACATGGTGTAAATCCAAAAATTCAATTGGCATTTATTTGATCCATTTACGATCATCAATATTCCATAAAAATATAAAACAGATATAATAGAATCGATTCCAATAATAAAAAAGGGCAAGCGTGGTGTGGGTGGCTGGGTACAGCATGGAGACCCGACGCGTTTCGTCTGAAAAGACTTCTGCTGGGGTATATGCCATCCTGCCACCACCACGCTTTTATACACATACTAAATTAGTAACCCATACACAGCTGATTACAGCGTCGCGCGCTCTAACTTCCTGGATACTTGGCGTGCGTTCCAGTCGCGATCATGTGTTCCCACATGTTAGCCAATCAGGGGACAAATCCGCCTCTACCTACCAAGCCTCAGTGTGGGTATCCTATCCCGGTGCGCTCTCAGTGAGCGGAAGTGTGAACTATTTATCCGCCCATAGTAGATCGTCACCGCGTATGACGCGCACGTGACCAGCGTCATGTGATAGCATCTGACGTATCATTGGATATACCTCATTGCGTCAATTCGGAAATAGGAACACACTATTAAGGCCGTTGGAACGCGTTTGCGTTCCAAGTGGATCATCGAGAACGGAAATGAATTAGATAAAATAAATACTGCATACTAAACGGTATGCCATTAAAAAACTTTTTTTTAAATTAATGTGTTCAGAAGGTTTGAAATTTCAAATCGGATCAGGAAGTTAGTATGCATAGCGAAAAAATTTTTTTTAAAGAAACATAAATCTTGTACGTCTAGGTTCCTAGACATAAATACAAGGAATAAATATCCAAACTCATATCCGATCACAGGGCGTACAAAGCCAATGTCGTATTAACTAGGCAATGAAGCATGCACATATATCTATAGTTAACCATTTTGGTTGAATAAAATGGAAAATAGGGAATATAAAACTGACATAAAAATATTATGGAGGAACGAAAAAAAAGGAGAAAAAAAGAAAAAAGAAAAAGATATAACCAGGACCTGATAATTCTGACCAAAATAAATAAAAACTTCACATTGCCTAATGCAAGCTACGTAAACTATATTTTACCCAGACAAGACTTGGAGTGGTCATCAATCCAGTAAGGCACTCCAAGTATCTAATAATACAAGACTTGAAAGGACCAGTATAGAAAAAGGGGGGGACATAAATTATGATTGATTAATAAATGAATTAAGTCCATGTGGCGTAAAACATCTTAATTGATGTATCCAAAAAGTTTCAAGCCTTGATACTCCTCTTACGCATGACTCACCCCTCCAATGAGGGGTGAACTTGTCTATTATTTGGAACCTAGTACCAGTAGGATCTTGATTGTGACATAATAGGTAATGATTGGGCACACTATGGTTGGTGCGTCCTTTTTTAATAGATTCAATATGTTCATTGACCCTTATGGCAAATGTGCGAATGGTCCGCCCTACGTACTGTTTCCCGCAAGGACACGTAATGAGGTACACTATGTACCTAGTCGAGCACGTAACAAAGTGTTTGATGGAGTATTCCTTCCCAGTGACGGTTGATCCAAAAGTCTCAATCTTACGGGATTTGTGTGTGTTATATTTACACACCCTACATCGTCGGCAGGGAAAAAAACCCTTCATATTCTGAAAAAAAGAGGGGACAGAGGGGGGGTCAGTTATATTGGGAGCAATCTGACCTCTCAAGGACATCGCCCCTCTATAGATCACCCCTGCTTGTTCTGGTAAGACTGGTCCTAAAACAGTGTCGTTTTTTAGGACTTTCCAATGCCTATGAAAGATGTCCTTGACCTGTTTGTGTTGTATTGAAAAGTTAGTAAGGAAAGACCACTTATGTTTGTTTTCTAGATTACGTTTAGGTTGTTCCGAAATAAGTGTATTCCTGTCCACTAAGGAAACATTATGAATCACTTCATCAATCTCTGATGCATTGTAACCCTTGTCAGTAAATCTGGATTTTAAAATATTAGCTTGATCAAAATAGTCAGTGAGTTGTGAACAGTTGCGTCTTATTCGCAACAACTGGCTCCGGGGAATGGATCTCAGCCATGCTGCATGATGGCAGCTGTCGATCGGAATGTATCCATTCCGATCGGTGGCCTTGAAGAAGGTTCTCGATGATCCACTTGGAACGCAAACGCGTTCCAACGGCCTTAATAGTGTGTTCCTATTTCCGGATTGACTCAATGAGGTATATCCAATGATACGTCAGACACTATCACATGACGCTGGTCACGTGCGCGTCATACGCGGTGACGATCTACTATGGGCGGATAAATAGTTCACACTTCCGCTCACTGAGAGCGCACCGGGATAGGATACCCACACTGAGGCTTGGTAGGTAGAGGCGGATTTGTCCCCTGATTGGCTAACATGTGGGAACACATGATCGCGACTGGAACGCACGCCAAGTATCCAGGAAGTTAGAGCGCGCGACGCTGTAATCAGTTGTGTATGGGTTACTAATTTAGTATGTGTATAAAAGCGTGGTGGTGGCATGATGGCATATACCCCAGCAGAAGTCTTTTCAGACGAAACGCGTCGGGTCTCCTTGCTGTACCCAGCCACCCACACCACGCTTGCCCTTTTTTATTATTGGAATCGATTCTATTATATCTGTTTTATATTTTTATGGAATATTGATGATCGTAAATGGATCAAATAAATGCCAATTGAATTTTTGGATTTACACCATGTGGAGGCTCCTTGTTTCTTTTCTCTATACATGCTTACCATTGCTGACCAAGACGGAGATTGTGTAGACCATCCGGGCAAGATCCTGGCCCCTCATTTGGAGGAAGAGGTTTACCAGCATATGACCTGCTCCCATACTGTCCTTCATCCTGAGACAGTGCAAGCCTTTTCTGACTCACCGCCAACGGCCTGTGAGTCCACCAAAGTTGGTAAGAGTACCTCATCCCTTACGTTGATTAAGATCGTTACGGAGGAGATATTTATGGATCATTTGCATTGTATGAAATCCACCTTATTTGCATGATATATCATTGGGACTAGATTATTTCCAGACCCATTTGGTGGCCACAACTCTTATTTTA
The DNA here is from genome assembly GCA_037952925.1 of Lithobates clamitans. Lineage (NCBI taxonomy): Eukaryota > Metazoa > Chordata > Amphibia > Anura > Ranidae > Lithobates > Lithobates clamitans. The sequence goes on along the minus strand of JBBGZY010000458.1, from coordinate 365,627 downwards.
ATTTTGGACATTATCACCCAAGTTTTTATTTTCCTTTTTGGAATGTGGACACTTTAAGTTTTCACGTTATTTTTTATTATTGTATTTCACCATTTTTTCCTTATCTTCACTGATAAATGAGTGTTTTTCATATGCTGTTACACTACACATTTGGTATTTATTTTTCAAAAATATGTAATCGAGAGACGAGATAAGACCCCTCTATCATTCACCCAGCACAATCTAGCTTTGTGAAGGGGAGAACGGCTTCTCTAAACATTTGCAAAGTCATGATGGTCATGGAACACGCTAAAATCAACCCAAAAAAAAACCTGCCACTGCCATCACCCTGGATGCAGAGAAAGCTTTGATAATGTTAGCTTTGATTTCAGTCACCTCATTGAGACCATGTTCACGTCTCCATCGGCCAGACTGGTTGCGGCTGGCTTTCTAACACATAGTTTCTGCCTCTTCAAGAGCACTAGGCAGGGGTGTCCCTTTTCCCCTTACTTTTTATTTAGCTCTTGAACCCCTTTCCAGATACCTTTTTATGAGATGACGCCATTGCACAGGATCCGTTTTGGGGTTATGGAGGTTTTCACTGCCCTTTTCGCTGATGATGTACTTATCTTTCTGCAGACCCTACCTCTGATATGGCCACTACAAAGAATGTCTTTCAATGGGTTCAAGGCCTGTTCTGGCCTGCGCATCAATTATAGCAAAAGCGAGATTCTGCTACTAGGCTCAATACCCAACCCCTCCTGGATATCCCCTTTCCCTTCACCATCAGCCAAATCCTACATTACATATCTGGGGGTGAAAATTGGGAGCACTCCTTCCTCTTGTACACCCTTAATTACCCCCTTCTAATACAGAAACTGATCCAGGAATTGGAGAGCTGGATGAATCTGCCCTTATCACTTCTGGGACGATGTCACCTATTTAAAATGGGCTTTTTAGCATGTCTGCTATACCCTCTTCAAACCATCCCCTATTGTTAGGTTACTTTCACACTGGAGCGGTGCCAGCATTAGCGATAAACCAGCACTCATTTTAGTAGAGCTTTACCGCTGTTACCGCTTTGGTGCCGCTTATCGGGAAGAAGCGGGACACTTTTAACCCCCAAGAAGGGATTAAAAAGGGGTTAAAAGCGGCCATGATGCGACACTTCCGAAGGGCTTTTCAGGTGCTTCGGAAACAGTTCATTCATTCATTCCAATGGGCAGGGGTGGTTTGAGAGCGGTGTATACACAGCTCCCACACCGCACCAAAGATGCTGCTTGCAGGACTTCTTTTCCCGTCCTGCAAGCGCACCGCCCCAGTGTGAAAGCACTCGGGCTTTCATACTGGGGTGGCTTGAGAGGCAGTTTTCAGGCGCTTTACAGGTGCTATTTTTAGCACTAAAACGCCTGAAAAATTGCCTCAATGTGAAAGGGGTCTTAAAGCATAAGCATGTCCAGATACTGGAAAGAGTTATCACCAAATTATTTTGCCAAAAAACACCCTTACATTGCTTGTCTATAACCTAGCTTGTCTGTTACGCATAAGTCTTGACTGGATTTCTGAGGCTTCCTGTTATTTAAACTGGACTCTTGAATCACAGATGGTCTACCCCTTTTCTCTGAAGGCTTTATTACACTCCAAGTGGAAGAATCTGCAAGCAGCTTTACACATAACACTCTTTTAAGGGACACTGTCATAGCTTGGAGAGAAACCTAGAAGAAATTAGGTCTCTCCCCTTACCTATCGTGATACTTACCCATTCACTGACATTCGTGTTTTCCTCCAGCCATCAATCATGTGGTTCTCTCAACCTGGAGACAACAAGGACTAATAACTTTGTCATCACTATTTAACCTGGATTCAGGGATATGCACTTGCTTTTACAGGTGTAGCCAAGCAATATTCCGGCTTCCCAAATATTTCATTCATGGCAATGTACCAGCTTCATCACCACCCAATGCAGGGACAAGGGCAAAAGATTCCCTATTGGACCAAATACTACACCTAGGCCAATACTCAATTTCAAACATTTATACACTTCTGATCAGTAAATGGACTCCCTCCTTTTTATTCCTCTTCTGCAGTAAATTGGGCTAAAGACTTCCCATCTAAGAAAATTACTATCAAGATGCTCATAGGATACAATAGCATCCTACATCTGTTCCCAAGCGAAACTTTGAGAGAGACCCAGCTGAAGGTGATCCATAGAGCCTTCATACTTTTTCTGTCTGAAAAAATGATCCTCAGGCTACATTATGCCTTCTATGCTCTCAACTGTGACCCTCCCTAACTAACTGCTTTCAGGCTTGTGTTCACATCTCCACTTTCTGGTATCAAGTTCCCACATTTATATCAGGAGTTACCTCACCCACTATCCCGAAAGACCCTTACCTCCTAGTATTTGGATTCTGGGATCCCACCTTACAACTTCAACAGTCTTCCAAAGAGATCTTCCAACACAAAGCTTGGATCCTCATATGCCTTTTAGTTGCCCGAAGAACCATTTTAAAACAATGGACCTCACCCCTGCATCTTACTATCACCCTACTCAAGCGAGAAATTACAAAACTCATTTACTGAGAAAAGACTCTCACTGACATTTCCCAGACCTCCACCAACAAGCGCTTCCTGCAGAGATGGAATGCTTTCATGTCCACCACCCTGTCCCCACAGAACTATGATTCCCTCTCGAGTTCCTTCAATTATTCTTTTGGCCTTCACCAACTATACGATATAAATGGTGTTTCTAGAAATTCCCCCCCACCCCGACTTCAAAATCTTTACACTCACCATTACCCCAGAAGTTGTATCTATTATCGAATTGCATTTGAACATGCACTTTCTGCCTAAATGTTTTAAGAGAAATGTCTTCCTGGGGTTATATCTGGTACTATTATTATCAGCATATTTACCTTTGCTTTCACTTCCATGGTACTATATATTTCAATGTTTGTATTATGCTAAATGATCCATCTTTGTGGTCTCTTCTTTCTTTTCTTTCTTTTCATACATTAAAGTCTATTATAAAAAAGAAATAAAGAAAAAAAAAGAAAGAAGACCAATACTCAATGGAATAGATTCACTATTTGCATGTTTGGGTGAATATGTGGATCATTATTTACAGCCTATAGTACAAGAGTATCCATTATATCTGTGAGATAGCAAACATCTGATCAATATTTTGAAAGACCAATAGATAACAATACATTTTATTTATAATTGATGTTGATTTGTTGCATACTGATAGGAAGATGCCATAAAAGCAGTTAGGTGAGCGTTATGCCGCGTACACACGGTCGGACTTTTCATCTACAAAAGTCTGACGGACGCCGACGGACTAAAGCTGGCTGACAATCTGATCGTGTGTGGGCTTCCCCGGACTTTCAGCAGACTTTTCCAGCCGCAAATCTGATGGACTTTAGATTTGGAACATGCTTCAAATCTTTACGTCGTAACTACACTGGACCCAGAAATCCGCTCGTCTGTGTGCTAGCCCGACGGGCAAAAACCCACGCTAGGGCAGCTGTTGGTTACTGGCTATCAACTTCCTTATTTTAGTCCGGTGTACGTCATCGCGTACGAATCCGTCGGACTTTTGTGTGATCGTATGTAGACAAGTGCGTTTGTTAGAAAGTCTGCCGCAAGTCCTCCAAAAGTCCGCCAAAAGTCTGTCGAAAGTCTGTCGGACAGGCTGTCGGACGTTTGTAGACAAAAAGTCCGACCGTGTGTACGCGGCATTAGAGAACAAATCAAGACAACATTTCTTTTGGCATATTAAGTCATAGTTACATAGTTACATACTTACATAGTAGGTGAGGTTGAAAAAAGACACAAGTCCATCAAGTCCAACCTATGTGTGTGATTATGTGTCAGTATTACATTACATATCCCTGTATATTGCGGTCATTCAGGTGATTATCTAATAGTTTCTTGAAGCTATCAATGCTCCCCGCTGAGACCACCGCCTGTGGAAGGGAATTCCACATCCTTGCCGCTCTTACAGTAAAGAACCCTCTACGTAGTTTAAGGTTAAACCTCTTTTCTTCTAATTGTAATGAGTGGCCACGAGTCTTATTAAACTCTCTTCTACGAAAAAGTTTTATCCCTATTGTGGGGTCACCAGTACAGTATTTGTAAATTGAGATCATATCCCCTCTCAAGCGTCTCTTCTCCAGAGAGAATAAGTTCAGTACTCGCAACCTTTCCTCATAACTAGGGATGAGCTTCGTGTTCGAGTCGAACCCATGTTCGACTCGAACATCGGCTGTTCGGTCGTTCGCCGAATTGCGAACGATATGGGCCGTTCGCGCCAAATTCGTGTGGCGCGTCACGGCCCATAATTCACTGCGGCATCGCAGTGCATTGCTGGCTGATTATTGGCCAAGCATGCACTATGACCCGCATGCTTGGCCAATCACAGCGCTGTCAGTAGAGAGAGCTGTAATTGGCCAAAGCCAGGGTGGCTTTGGCCAATTATGGCTCAGGGGATTTAGTACACACCCCACACTATATAAGGCCGCCTGCACGGCGGCCCTGTGTAGTGTGTGTTCCGGTGTGCTGAGAGATAGAGAGAGAGAGAGACAGTGTCATTTGATTTGAGTTAGATAGATTAGGCAGAACAGTCAGTCAGTTAGCTGCACTTACAGTGTATTGTGTATATATATGCATCCCAGGTGTTGCATATATATATATACACTGTATTCAGTTTAGCTAGATCCGTTCCTGTTATCTTCTATCTAGACTATTTACATTTAGTGCAGTGTGTCCTGCTCACAGTGTTCAGCTAGATCCGTTCCTGCTATTTACATTCAGTGCAGTGCGTCCTGCTCACAGTGTTCAGCTAGATCCGTTCCTGGTATTTACATTTAGTGCAGTGCGTCCTGCTCACAGTGTTCAGCTAGATCCGTTCCTGCTATTTACATTCAGTGCAGTGCGTCCTGCTCACAGTGTTCAGCTAGATCCGTTCCTGGTATTTACATTTAGTGCAGTGCGTCCTGCTCACAGTGTTCAGCTAGATCCGTTCCTGCTATTTACATTCAGTGCAGTGCGTCCTGCTCACAGTGTTCAGCTAGATCCGTTCCTGCTATTTACATTCAGTGCAGTGCGTCCTGCTCACAGTGTTCAGCTAGATCCGTTCCTGGTATTTACATTTAGTGCAGTGCGTCCTGCTCACAGTGTTCAGCTAGATCCGTTCCTGCTATTTACATTCAGTGCAGTGCGTCCTGCTCACAGTGTTCAGCTAGATCCGTTCCTGGTATTTACATTTAGTGCAGTGCGTCCTGCTCACAGTGTTCAGCTAGATCCGTTCCTGCTATTTACATTCAGTGCAGTGCGTCCTGCTCACAGTGTTCAGCTACATCCGTTCCTGCTATTTACATTCAGTGCAGTGCGTCCTGCTCACAGTGTTCAGCTAGATCCGTTCCTGCTATTTACATTCAGTGCAGTGCGTCCTGCTCACAGTGTTCAGCTAGATCCGTTCCTGGTATTTACATTTAGTGCAGTGCGTCCTGCTCACAGTGTTCAGCTAGATCCGTTCCTGCTATTTACATTCAGTGCAGTGCGTCCTGCTCACAGTGTTCAGCTAGATCCGTTCCTGGTATTTACATTTAGTGCAGTGCGTCCTGCTCACAGTGTTCAGCTACATCCGTTCCTGCTATTTACATTCAGTGCAGTGCGTCCTGCTCACAGTGTTCAGCTAGATCCGTTCCTGCTATTTACATTCAGTGCAGTGCGTCCTGCTCACAGTGTTCAGCTAGATCCGTTCCTGCTATTTACATTCAGTGCAGTGCGTCCTGCTCACAGTGTTCAGCTAGATCCGTTCCTGGTATTTACATTTAGTGCAGTGCGTCCTGCTCACAGTGTTCAGCTACATCCGTTCCTGCTATTTACATTCAGTGCAGTGCGTCCTGCTCACAGTGTTCAGCTAGATCCGTTCCTGCTATTTACATTCAGTGCAGTGCGTCCTGCTCACAGTGTTCAGCTAGATCCGTTCCTGCTATTTACATTCAGTGCAGTGCGTCCTGCTCACAGTGTTCAGCTAGATCCGTTCCTGCTATTTACATTCAGTGCAGTGCGTCCTGCTCACAGTGTTCAGCTAGATCCGTTCCTGCTATTTACATTCAGTGCAGTGCGTCCTGCTCACAGTGTTCAGCTAGATCCGTTCCTGGTATTTACATTTAGTGCAGTGCGTCCTGCTCACAGTGTTCAGCTAGATCCGTTCCTGCTATTTACATTCAGTGCAGTGCGTCCTGCTCACAGTGTTCAGCTAGATCCGTTCCTGGTATTTACATTTAGTGCAGTGCGTCCTGCTCACAGTGTTCAGCTAGATCCGTTCCTGCTATTTACATTCAGTGCAGTGCGTCCTGCTCACAGTGTTCAGCTAGATCCGTTCCTGCTATTTACATTCAGTGCAGTGCGTCCTGCTCACAGTGTTCAGCTAGATCCGTTCCTGGTATTTACATTTAGTGCAGTGCGTCCTGCTCACAGTGTTCAGCTAGATCCGTTCCTGCTATTTACATTCAGTGCAGTGCGTCCTGCTCACAGTGTTCAGCTACATCCGTTCCTGCTATTTACATTCAGTGCAGTGCGTCCTGCTCACAGTGTTCAGCTAGATCCGTTCCTGGTATTTACATTTAGTGCAGTGCGTCCTGCTCACAGTGTTCAGCTAGATCCGTTCCTGCTATTTACATTCAGTGCAGTGCGTCCTGCTCACAGTGTTCAGCTAGATCCGTTCCTGGTATTTACATTTTAGTGCAGTGCGTCCTGCTCACAGTGTTCAGCTACATCCGTTCCTGCTATTTACATTCAGTGCAGTGCGTCCTGCTCACAGTGTTCAGCCAGATCCGTTCCTGCTATTTACATTCAGTGCAGTGCGTCCTGCTCACAGTGTTCAGCTAGATCCGTTCCTGGTATTTACATTTAGTGCAGTGCGTCCTGCTCACAGTGTTCAGCTAGATCCGTTCCTGCTATTTACATTCAGTGCAGTGCGTCCTGCTCACAGTGTTCAGCTAGATCCGTTCCTGCTATATACATTTAGTGCAGTACGTCCTGCTCAGTGTTCAGCTAGATCCGTTCCTGTTATCTTCCTACTGACAGGCAGGCTTGTCTGGTTACAGTATATAAAGCTACCTGAAGAAAATTACAGGTGTTCTTTTTGATCCTATTAGTACCACGGTCAGGCAGCTAGACTATTTACATTTAGTACAGTGTGTCCTGCTCACAGTGTTCAGCTAGATCCGTTCCTGTTATCTTCCTACTGACAGGCAGGCTTGTCTGGTTACAGTATATAAAGCTACCTGAAGAAAATTACAGGTGTTCTTTTTGATCCTATTAGTACCACGGTCAGGCAGCTAGACTATTTACATTTAGTATAGTGTGTCCTGCTCACAGTGTTCAGCTAGATCCGTTCCTGTTATCTTCCTACTGACAGGCAGGCTTGTCTGGTTACAGTATATAAAGCTACCTTAAGAAAATTACAGGTGTTCTATTTGATCCTATTAGTACCACGGTCAGGCAGCTAGACTATTTACATTTAGTACAGTGTGTCCTGCTCACAGTGTTCAGCTAGATCCGTTCCTGTTATCTTCCTACTGACAGGCAGGCTTGTCTGGTTACAGTATATAAAGCTACCTTAAGAAAATTACAGGTGTTCTATCCCAGCTTAGTGCAGCTACAGGCCATTAGTATGTCTGGAAGGCCAAGAAGGAGAGGCAGACAGTCACAAGCCAATAAGAGAGGGCAAGCAGGCTCTGTGTCTAGTGCTGGTCGTGGAGACGGTGCATCCTCATCAGCACGTGGCCATGGGACACGCTTGGCCTTTTTTTCGGCAGCTGGCCGTGTTGAGCCGCAACATGCGGAAGACTTGGTCGAGTGGATGACCAAGCCGTCCTCATCCTCCTCATCCTCTCTCACCCATGCCCAGGGTGCTTTGTCTGGCAAAGCAGCGGCCTCTTCCCTCAGCTCAATGTCATCAGTGACTCCTTCCCTAGCTCCACCATGTCCTCATGAGGATTCCCTCGAACTGTTTGACCACAGTGTTGGGTACATGCTCCAGGAGGATGCCCAGCGTTTGGAAGGCTCTGATGATGATACTGAGCTCAATGAAGGCAGTAACATGAGCACGGACAGAGGGGGTGCCCAAGAAGGACAGCAATCTGGCAGTCATGCTCCCCCTGCTGCAGCATACTGCCAGGTTTGCTCCAGTGATGAGGAGGGAGGGGATGATGAGGTCACTGACTCAACGTGGGTGCCTGATAGGAGAGAGGAGGAGGAGGAGGAGGAGGAGGAGGAGGTGGCACATCACCAACTAGGCAGGATGCCCTCCAGGGGCCAGCCTAAGGGCAGCACATTGACTGCATCACACCCCAAAGCTCCACATGTGCAGGGCGCTGCAGTCTCTGCGCGTTATTCAAAAAGTTCTTTGGTGTGGGCCTTTTTTGAGACGAGTGCATCAGATCGCACCGCTGCTATTTGCAACATATGTCTCAAGCGTATCTCGCGTGGCCAAAACATCTCCCGCTTGGGTACCACATGCTTGACCAGACATATGTTGACCTGCCATGCAGTTCGTTGGCAAGCGTATCTAAAAGACCCACACCAAAGAACAAAGACGATCTCTCCTTGCTCCTCATCAGCTGAGATTTCCAACCCCACTAGACCTTCAGTCCTCTCTGAGACCTGCAGTGAGAGGAATGAAGGTGTAGAATTAGGTGTGTCACAGCCAAGTACTTGTGGGCAATCTGCTTTTGGTACACCGACGTCAGATTGTACCAGGCAAATTTCCCTGCCCCAGCTGCTGCACCGCCGAAAGAAGTTTGCTCCCAGCCATCCACATGCCCAGCGGTTGAATGCTAGCTTGGCAAAATTGCTAGCACTTCAACTGCTGCCTTTTCAGTTGGTAGACTCTGCCCCCTTCCGTGAGTTTGTGGAATGTGCGGTTCCTCAGTGGCAGGTACCCAAACGCCACTTTTTCTCACGGAAGGCGATTCCGGCTCTCTACCGGCATGTGGAAGGCAATGTCCATGCCTCGCTGGACAGGGCGGTCAGCGGTAAGGTGCATATTACCGCTGACTCATGGTCCAGCAGGCATGGACAGGGACGTTACTTAAGTTTCACGGCGCATTGGGTGACTCTGCTGGCAGCTGGGAAGGATGCAGGACAAGGTGCAGTAGTGTTGGAGGTTGTTCCGCCACCACGCCTCCAAAATGCTGATTGTGACACACCTCTCTCCTCCACCCCCTCCTCTTCTTCTTCCTCCATGGCCTCTTCCTCGGAACCAGCGGTGCTCCGTAGGCGTTCAAGGGGCTACGCAAGTACGCAGGCCAAAAGATGCCATGCGGTGCTTGAGCTGGTGTGCTTGGGGGACAGGAGCCACACTGGGGCAGAGGTTCTGTCAGCTCTGCAGGGGCAGGTTCAGAGGTGGTTGACGCCACGCCAACTTAAGGCAGGAATGGTGGTTTGCGACAATGGCACCAACCTCCTCTCTGCCCTCCGACAGGGACAACTGACCCATGTGCCCTGTTTGGCTCACGTCCTTAACTTGGTGGTGCAGCGGTTCTTGGGCAGGTACCCGGGCTTACAGGATGTCCTGAGGCAGGCCAGGAAAGTCTCTGTGCATTTCCGCCGGTCATATAATGCCAGTGCTCGGCTGACGGACCTCCAAAAGGAGTTTAACCTGCCCAAGAACCGCCTAATCTGTGACATGCCCACCAGGTGGAACTCGACGTTGGCCATGCTGCAGCGGCTGCACACGCAGCAGAGGGCCATCAATGAGTACCTGTGCGACTATGGCACCAGGACAGGGTCAGGGGACTTTGGTTTTTTTTCCCCACGCCAGTGGGCCATGATCAGGGATGCATGCACTGTCCTGTCACCATTCGAGGAGGCCACGAGGATGGTGAGCACCACCTGTTGGAGCACACGCTGCGTGGAATAATGGACAGGGCACTTGAGGCAGAACAGAGGCAGGAAGAGGAGGACTTCCTTAGCTCTCAAGGCCCCCTTTATCCAGACAGTGTTCCTGCGTGCCCGCCGATCACACAGGAAGAGGACGAGGAGGAGGAGGAGGAGGAGGAGGAAGATTGTGTCAGTATGGAGGTGGAGCCTGGCACTCAGCATCAGCAGTCTTTAAGGGATCAGTCCCAAGGAACCCATGGACTTGTACGTGGCTGGGAGGAGGTGGCTGCGGACGTTGTTGTCCTTAGTGACCCAGAGGACTCCGGACCGAATGCCTCAGCAAACCTACGCTGCATGGCCTCCCTGATCCTGCAAAGCCTGCGTAAGGATCCTCGTATTCGTGGTATCAAGGAGAAGGACCAATACTGGCTGGCAACCCTCCTTGATCCACGTTACAAGGGTAAGGTTGCGGACCTTATCTTGCCATCGCAGAGGGAGCAGAGGATGAAACATCTTCGGGAGGCCTTGCAGAAAGGTCTGTGCAACGCGTTCCCAGAGACTGGGAGGTTACAAACTCCTGTTTCTGGACAACGTGTTGCTGAGGCTTCGGTCAGTCAAAGAAGGAGCGGTGGAGAAGGTGGCCGTCTGACCGATGCGTTCAGACAATTTTTTGGTCCGCAGCCCCAAGGTATGATCGGTTCCAGCAACCATCGCCAGCGTCTGTTTTACATGGTGCAGGAATACCTAGGGGCAAGATCAGACTTGGACACCTTTCCCACCGAAAATCATCTGGGTTACTGGGTCTTGAGGATGGATCACTGGCCAGAGCTTGCACAGTATGCAATTGAGCTACTGGCCTGTCCTGCATCCAGCGTTCTTTCGGAACGCACATTCAGTGCTGCTGGAGGCGTGGTAACCGATCACAGGGTGCGTCTGTCCACCGACTCGGTCGATCGGCTGACCTTCATAAAAATGAATCAGTCTTGGATCACCACCAGCTACCAAGCACCTGATGCAGATGTAACCGAATAATTTTTTTTGAAATCTCAGATCCCTTCAAAGACTGCCTATGCTGATGCTGAGTGACTATCCCTGAGTAATTATCCTCTTCCTCCTCAATCATCACGCTGATAGCTTGTAAGAACATTTTTGGTTCTGGGCGCCACCAGCACTGCCTAAGGCACAATTTTTCAGCCCCTGTTTAACAGGGGCGTGTAATTACAATTTTTGATGTAATACTTTGCAGCAGGGCTCGTTCCTGCATTCCAACTAGAGTGTCTGTGAGGGGTTGCAGTGTTGTGGCACCAGCACCAGTGCCTAAGACCCAATTTTTCAGCCCCTGTCTAACAGGGGCGTGTAATTACAATTTTTGATGCAATACTTTGCAGCAGGGCTTGTTCCTGCGTTTCAACTAGAGTGTCTGTGAGGGGTTGCAGTGTTGTGGCACCAGCACCAGTGCCTAAGACCCAATTTTTCTGCCCCTGTCTAACAGGGGCGTGTAATTACAATTTTTGATGCAATACTTTGCAGCAGGGCTCGTTCCTGCGTTCCAACTAGAGTGTCTGTGAGGGGTTGCAGTGTTGTGGCACCAGCACCAGTGCCTAAGGCCCAATTTTTCTGCCCCTGTCTAACAGGGGCGTGTAATTACAATTTTTGATGCAATACTTTGCAGCAGGGCTCGTTCCTGCGTTCCAACTAGAGTGTCTGTGAGGGGTTGCAGTGTTGTGGCACCAGCACCAGTGCCTAAGGCCTAATTTTTCTGCTCCTGTTCAACAGGGGCATGTAATTACAATTCTTGATCTAATATTTCACAGCAGGGCCCTGTGAGGGCTTACAGTGTTTTGGCCACAGCAACACCTAAGGCCCAAATTTCTGCTGAGTATATAGGGCAGGACCCTACTTTCAAACATCTAACTTACAAACGACTCCTACTTGCAAACGGAAGGAGACAACAGGAAGTGAGATGAAATCTACCCCTAAGGAAGGGAAATTCTCTCCTGTAAGAGTTAATATGGGAAAACAATTTCTCCTTTCCACTGATGCTTTCCAATCCTTGTTCCACAAAAAAACCCAAATTTTCAAAAAACATTTTTCATTGGGACAAAAAAGTGAGGTGAAATCTTCTGAAGAGGAGGAAAGACGCAAAACAAATGTCACAGGGATGATAACCCTTCCCTATGTTTTCCAAAAAGCTTAGAAAAGATTTTTTGGCTGGAGCTAAACACATTAAAAATGTTCAAAATTACAAACAGATTCTACTTAACAACAAACCTACAGTCCCTGTCTTGTTTGCACCGCCTGTATACTGCTGTTCAGAGTATATAGGGACCTTTCCTTATTTTAATTTGGGTGCGGGGTTCCCCTTAATATCCATACAAGACCCAAAGGGCCTGGTAATGGACTGGGGGGTACCCATGCCGTTTGTCTCACTGATTTTCATCCATATTGCCATGACCCGACATGACATTAAACCCGCAAGCAGTTTTAAATGAGATTTTTTCCTTTAAAAATGACATTTGGTGCAGGGACTGTTCTAAACATGGGAAACACGCGTCACTTTACAGGCATACTATAGACACCCCCCAGGTATGATATTTAAAGGAATATTTCACTTTTTTTTTTTTACTTTAAGCATCATTAAAATCACTGCTCCCGAAAAAACGGCCGTTTTTAAAAGTTTTTTTTGCATTGATACATGTCCCCTGGGGTAGGACCCGGGTCCCCAAACCCTTTTTAGGACAATACCATGCAAATTAGCCTTTAAAATGAGCACTTTTGATTTCGAACGTTCGAGTCCCATAGACGTCAATGGGGTTCTAACGTTCGTGCGAACTTGCGGTCCGTTCGCGGGTTCTGGTGCGAACCGAACCGGGGGGTGTTCGGCTCATCCCTACTCATAACTAAGATCCTCCAGACCCTTTATTAGCTTTGTTGCCCTTCTTTGTACTCGCTCCATTTCCAGTACATCCTTCCTGAGGACTGGTGCCCAGAACTGGACAGCATACTCCAGGTGCGGGCGGACCAGAGTCTTGTAGAGCGGGAGAATTATCATTTTATCTCTGCAGTTGATCCCCCTTTTAATGCATACCAATATTCTGTTTGCTTTATTAGCAGCAGCTTGGCATTGCATGCCATTGCTGAGCCTATCATCCACTAGGACCCCCAAGTCCTTTTCCATCCTAGATTCCCCCAGAGGTTCTCCCCCCAGTGTATAGATTGCATTCATATTTTTGCCACCCAAATGCATTATTTTACATTTTTCTACATTGAACCTCATTTTCCATGTAGTGCCCACCCCATTAATTTGTTCAGGTCTTTTTGCAAGATTTCCACATCCTGCAGAGAAGTTATTGCCCTGCTTAGCTTAGTATCGTCTGCAAATACAGAGATTGAACTGTTTATCCCATCCTCCAGGTCGTTTATGAACAAATTAAATAGGATTGGTCCCAGCACAGAACCCTGGGGGACCCCACTACCCACCCCTGACCATTCTGAGTACTCCCCATTTATCACCACCCTCTGAACACGCCCTTGTAGCCAGTTTTCAATCCATGTACTCACCCTATGGTCCATGCCAACGCACCTTATTTTGTACAGTAAACGTTTATGGGGAACTGTGTCAAATGCTTTTGCAAAATCCAGATACACCACCTCTACGGGCCTTCCTTTATCTAGATGGCAACTCACCTCCTCATAGAAGGTTAATAGATTGGTTTGGCAAGAACGATTCTTCATGAATCCATGCTGATTACTGCTAATGATATCATTCTTATTACTAAAATCTTGTATATAGTCCCTTATCATCCCCTCCAAGAGTTTACATACTATTGATGTTAGGCTAACTGGTCTGTAATTCCCAGGGATGTTTTTTGGGCCCTTTTTAAATATTGGTGCTACATTGGCTTTTCTGCCTTTTTAGCAAGGTTTGTAGTTTAGGGAAGTTGGCTCTTTTGAAATTCAGTGTCTTTGTGTTCCCTTCATGTCTCCTATTTGTGTGATTTATACTGAAACTAATTGACCTGTGATCGCTGTTACCTATTGCCCCGTATTTCCACATCTGTTATCAGGTCTGTATTGTTGGTAATCAGTAGATCTAGTAATGTTTTATTTCTAGTTGGTGCGTCTACCATCTGACCCATAAAATTGTCCTGCAAGACACTAAGGAACTGGCGAGCCTTAAATGAATGCGCGGTTCCCTCCGCCCAGTCTATGTCTGTCCTTTTATAAAGAGATAAAAGAGATAAAACGTGTCTTGATGGGTGCTAAGTATGCACCCAACGTAGTAAATGGGAGTCTGAAGAGATTTATGGCAAAGAGAGACCTGAGCTAGCCCTCTATGGGAGATTTATTGATGATGTTGTGATCTTATGGAAGGACTCTATATGGATGAGCTACAGCAATATTTTAAAGAAATGAATAACAGATATTGTATGTTTTTCTATGAAAGTTGGGATAAAAACAAAATAAATTACCTTGAAGGGCAGTATTTCAACATAAAGACCCCAAACACACCTCCAAGATGACCACTGCCTTGCTAAAGAAGCTGAGAGTAAAGGTGATGGACTAGCCAAGCATGACTCCAGACCTAAACCCTATTAAGCATCTGTGGGGCATCCTCAAATGGAAGGTGGAGGAGTGTAAAGTCTTTAACATCCATCAGCTCTGTTATGTCGTCATGGCGGAGTAGAAGAAGACTCCAGTGGCAACCTGTGAAGCTCTGGTGAACTCCGTGCCCATGAGGGTTAAGGTAGTGCTAGAAAATAATAGTGGCAACACAAAATATTGACACTTTGGGCCCAATTTGGACGTTTGGGGTGTACACACTATTATTGCCTTCGGTTTAGACAATAATGGCTGTGTGTTGAGTTATTTTGAGGGGACAGCAAACTTGCACTGTTATACAAGCTGTACATTCACTACTTTACATTGTAGCAAAATCCAATTTCTTCAGTGTTGTCACATGAGATATAAAATATTTACAAAAATATGAGGGGTGTACACACTTTTGTGAGATACTATGTGTGTGTGTGTGTGTGTGTGTGTGTGTGTGTGTGTGTGTGTGTGTGTGTGTGTGTGTGTGTGTGTGTGTGTGTATGTGTATATGTTCTAATTTTAAAAGCTTATATGCAAGTTATTGTCATAAAAAGTGTTTGGGTGTAGCAATCCTGACATGTTTCACCATTTTGATTTTGGTTTCTGCAGGGGATATATGCTACCACACCATAGGCAACAGTTAATTGCATTTGACCTTGAATACACAGGTATTTTTCAAACAGAAATGAGCGTCCAAAATGCCAGGGATAAGGAAGGAGGAATGGATTTCCTCCCAATAGGCCAGGGTAGAAGCTGTTGTGCAGTTAGCTGCAGAAGGTAATCAGACAGACAGGGTAACTGTTGATATGGCCTGTCCACAGACCAAGCAAAGAACACAGATATCATTCAGTAGGAGAATCCTATCCATAGGATGGAAGTTTCCATCCTATGGATGTTTCCAAGAGGAAAATCAGGGCCTGCAGTGGTATACTCTGATGTTATCAGCGCCACTGACCATAAGTCTGCCCAGAAGAAGGGAGAGGCCCCTCGCCTCTCCCTTCTTCTGGGAAGGCTGTCCACAAGGTTTAAGAGTGTGTCTATTGGAATGTTTGACCATTTTTCCAGAAGCACATTTGTGAGTTCAGGCACTGATGTTGGACGAGAGGGCCTGGCTCTCAGTCTCCAATCTAATTTATCCCAAAAGTGTTCTATCGGGTTGAGGTCAGGACTTTGTGCAGGCCAGTCAAGTTCCTCCACCCCAAACTCACTCATCCATGTCTTTATGACGATTGCTTTGTACACTGGCCAAATCATTTGGTGGAGGGAGGGATTATGGTGTGTGGTTGTTTTTCAGGGGTTGGGCTTGGCTGAAGGGAACTCTTAAGGCATCATCATACCAAGACATTTTGGACAATTTCATGCTTCCAACAGTTTGGAGATGGCCCCTTCCTGTTCCAACATGACTGCGCACCAGTGCACAAAGCACTCCTTGTACTACAGATCCTTATAGACACTGTGCAGTAGGAGGAGTGAGGGATGATTTTTTAAAAACTGCCAAGGAAAATTCTTCCTTTCGACCCTGAGGGAGATAGAGAGTGATTGATTTCCACTTATAAAATTATGAACTTTATCACAATTGTATTGATTCATACAATAATGGACTTCACTTTTTATATGATTTATGAATTTAGATTTCAACTATTTATTTTTCACTTATGATTTACAGTATCTCACAAAAGTGGGTACACCCCTCACATTTTTGTAAATATTCTTTTATATCTTTTCATGTGACAACACTGAAGAAATGACACTTTACTACAATGTAAAGTAGTGAGTGTACAGATTGTATTACAGTGTAATTTTGCTGTCCCCTCAAAATAACTCAACACACAGCCATTAATGGCTAAACTGCTGGCAACAAAAGTGAGTACACCCCTAAGTAAAAATGTTCAAACTGGGCCCAAAGTGTCAACATTTTGTGTGACCACCATTATTTTCCAGCACTGCCTTAACTCTCTTGGGCATGGAGTTCACCAGAGCTTCACAGGTAACCACTGGAGTCCTCTTACACTCCTCCATGACGACATCATGGAGCTGTTAGACCTTGCACTCCTCCACCTTCCATTTGAGGATGCTTTACAGATGCTCAATAGGATTTAGGTCTGGAGAGACGCTTGGCCAGTCCATCACCTTAACCCTCAGCTTCTTTAGCAAGGTAGTGGTCATCTTTGAGGTGTGTTTGGGGTTGTTTATCATGTTGCAAATATGTTCTGCTTCAGTATGTCACAGTACATGTTGGCATTCATGTTTCCCTCAATGAACTGTAGCTCCCCAATGCCAGTAGCACTCATGTAGCCCCAGATCATGACACTCCTACCACCATACTTGACTGTAGGCAAGACATACTTGTCTTTGTACTCCTCACCTGGTTGCTGCCACATACATTTGACACCATCTGAACTAACTACGTTTATCTTGGTCTCATCAGACCACAGAACATGGTTCCAGTAATCCATGTCCTTAGCCTGCTTGTTTTCAGCAAACTGTGGGCTTTCTTATGCATTATCTTTAGAAGAGTCTTCTTTCTGGGACGACAGCCATGCAGACCAATTTGATGCAGTGTGCAGTGCATGGTCTGAGCACTGACAGGCTGACCCACCACCCCTTTACCCTCTGCAGTAAAACTGGCAGCACTCATACGTCTACTGCCAAAGTCAATCTCTGAATATGACGCTGAGCACGTGCACTCAACTTTGGTCGACCATGGCTAGGCCTGTTCTGAGTGGAACCTGTCCTGTTAAACTGTTGTATGGTCTTGGCCACCATGCTGCAGCTCAGTTGCAGGGTCTTGGAAATCTTCATATAGCCTAGGCCATCTTTATGTAGAGCAACAATTCTTTTTTCAGGTCCTCAGTTCTTTGCCATGAGGTGTCATGTTGAACTTCCAGTGGCCAGTATGAGAAAGTGAGAACGATAACGCCAAATTTAACACACCTGCTCCTCATTCACACCTGAGACCTTGTAACACTAACGAGTCACATGATACCCAGGAGGGAAAATGGCTACTTGGGCCCAATGTGGACATTATCACTTAGGGGTGTATTCGCTTGTGTTGCCAGTGGTTTAGACATTAATGACTGTGTGCTGAGTTATTTTGAGGGGACAGCAAATTTACACCGTTATACAAGCTGTAAACTCAATACTTTACATTAAAGCAAAGCAAAGATATAATAAAATATTTACATAAATGTGAGGGATTTACTCACTTTTGTAAGATACTGGGGTTATTTACAATTACAAAGTGGACCTGAAAGTGCACTTGGAAGGGGGGGCGTAGTTTGCCTTGGAGGAAGATGGCTGCTTAGACACTGAACTCTGTCAGACAGCAGCCTTATCGGAGTCACAAGCGAGGATCTAATGTGAATTTCAGGCGCCTACAATAGGTACATCATCCCGTGGGAATTCTGCTACAAGATCCCGCTCACCCCGGAATGTTAGTGGCCCGCTCAGCTAGAACATCGCGGAAATATCTTTCGGACACAGGCCGGCAACATGGCAGAACATTCCCAGACACAAGCTTTGGCGCCGAGTCATGCTACCACAAACATGCCGCTTACTAAACCTCCGCCTTCCCTCACGGAGGAATGCACACACTCGGTGCAGCAGCAGCAACCAAGTCTGAATGACCTCCGGACCATAGCGGTGGAAATTAATGATACATTATCCGCGGCCATTACAGACCTCCGTCACAATACCCAAACACTGGCGGGCAGCGTACATGAGGTAGAACGAGTGGCTGCACACCAGCACAAAGAGCTGCGGAAGATATGCCATGGTGTAGACACACATACACTACAACTAAGGGATCTCCAAAGGCATGTGGAGGACCTAGATAACAGAGAAAGACACCACAATCTGAGGGTAAGAGGCCTGCTCAAAACTATTGAACCTGAACAAATCCTCCCCACTGTAATGAGGTTATTTAACCACCTACTAGACAGACCTCCGACTACCCCAATATACATGGAACGTATCCACAGAGCCCTCAGGCCATGAGGGAGAGACACAGACCCACCACGTGATATTGTCTGCTGCCTGATCGATTTCAAACTGAAAGAAGATGTCCTCAGAGAGGCTCACAACAGAATACAACTGACGCATGAGGGAAACAACATCCACATTTATCAAGACCTCTCAGCAATCACCCTGAAGCACCGTAAGGATCTCAGACCTCTCCTAGATGTGCTGAAAACCAGAGTTATTCATTACCGATGGAAATTTCCATTTGCTCTATCTGCCACACACCAGGGGTGAACAGCTCTCCTAAGGGTCCCAGAGGAGCTGGATGCATTCTGCGCAACGCTCGACATACCGAGAGTAGAAGTTCCAAATTGGTATGTGGATTTCCAGATCCCTGGAGTGCGATACCCCTGGAAAGACCGAAACCAATGGAAGCACAAGATGTGAGCTACCGAAGACACCGCTCACCATCCGACTCGAGACACGACCCTGCATCAACGGCTCAACTCCAACACCCGTTCCCTACGAAAGCTCCTTTACCCCGCAGGGTGCGCAGAGATAAGTAGAGTAAAGACAAAGTCAGCAACCAGTCACCAAGAACGCTAAGTACTGATCCCTTTATTATGTTTCCTTTTTGGTTTATTTCTGCTGTTGTTTGACATGTTTCATTGTTATTTGACACGTTTTGTCATCACTTTGATGCACCATGAAGCTGCAAAGCTTTCTATTGCAATGTCTCCAACTCCAATACAGATGAGTCCCACTCACTATCCCTTAAAAACATGCTCCCCAGGTAAAACCCTATTGACCAATGGTTATTATCCGCCTTAGGACTACTCACGCACAAGCACCACTCTGCAACTTCATAAGGGACCCTAGGCCAAGCGACAACCTCATGCCCCAGTCTCAGAACCTCCGTCTAGCACCGAAGGAAGACACATGCCTGAGGACCTTGCTCCAGGTTTCTATCATTTAAAGCTGACAGGACACATTTTTACCCAGAGATATATTACGTCTCAGACTAAGCACAAGACCAAACCCATACCTACCTCTTACCACAAGAACACACAACTCTAAATGAACTAAATGTCAACACACTGGAACACTGGCTGCAATTTCGCTTCCCATGAACACATAACAAATTCCACAGCTACCAAAGGGAGACTCATCCTGATTGTTGAATACCGACTTGCTCAACTGATCATCTTGCCCCTTTGATACCTACCTATAACAACATAAAACAATCGGGGCAACTCTTCCCCATAAGAAGACCAGAGCACCAACCCACTGTTCTTTGACCCCGCACCTTCATCCATGCAAGTATGCCCCCCAAATTCCACCTGATGGTGACTACGCTTAAGCATCCCAGTTGATTGATAGACTTATGCCCCACCTAACTATTTTGTAGATCGGCTCAACAGATGCAATCCTGAATAAGGAGCAATAGAACACTCCACCCTTATATCTGCTCCTACCCTTTCACTTTGGACGCATGAGAGGAGCAAGTATATTGTACAATGAACACCGCAAAAGTTATCAATCCTCCATTACCTCCGCATTAATATGCTATAAGATAACGATCAGCTGTTTTGTTCCCTATCTGTGTTCTATACCATCACAAAACCAAAAAGAAGGGGGAAAAAGTAGGAAAGAGGGAAGGAAAAAGAGAAAATTAAAAGGGGGGGAGGGAAAACAAAGGGGGGGGGGGAGAAGATGAGAGGATAAGAATGTAAACGGAAAGGAAATTTTAAATTTCCCACAATGTACTTTGCTTATAGAGAGTGATTATGAAGCAAATACGAGCAAATTACAGCTGATCTATCCACAGCATAATGCACCACTCATCCAAGTGATGCTAATATATATTATATACAGTACTATATCTCCAATTTTGAACTTGCCTATCAGAGTATCAGAGTCTTTTAATCTTAAAAAACATAGCCATCATATATCCAGGTAGGTCGATATTGTCCTATATTTAGACATGACCTGATTAACACAAACCTGTTGAGCATTTATTTTTCAGAAGAGCATATGAGACAAGTCTCTGGAACCCACAAATGCAACTAGGTTTCTTGAGTTGCACAGAACTCGACCCAACAAAAAACAGCATCACAGAAGCTACATACTAGACGGAAAACCTGAGGTATAAGGTAATCCTGCATACCACAACCACTGCTGATCACCTACTCCTAAGGGGGTAGTCAGGAACATTTGATCCAATATCACCGCCTTGAATATGCTCCAGAAGGAGCTCCCCCCACCATCAACTTCCAAGGCACACACACTGTGCTAACCCCCTAATTACGGAGGACATACCCTCCAGATAGTCAAATACAAGGAATACACCATTGGCAGCTCCAAGGGACGGAGTTCTGCTAGTGTGACACTGGAAGAATAAAGACTGAATCAGGGTATGCCCTATGACCCCTCTGTTCCTAATGTTTCTTATACCTGTTTTTTTTTAATTATTATTATCACTTATGAAAAGTTTGTTATTATCTGAAATAGACATTGTCTCGATTGCATAATACTGCTTAATGTAGCTCACCTGTAACCTTGTCAAAAAATACCCATCCTCCACACATGGTTCACAAACACTTAACTATACACAAGTAAATACAAACACCTAGTATACGAGGTAAAGGCCGAAATTCTACCTCTACCCATAGCTTTACCTCTACCTATAGCTACGCACTTTGAGATCTCACCTGTTACCTCAAGGGCTACAAATGATCCTAACATCACTAGTATCCCCATTTTACTCACTCTCCTCTTGCGTAGCCAACCGCTCACATTACAGACCAAATCTTTACAGTATTCACTCCCACACCAAATGCACCACAACTAAAAAACTATTAAGCCATCCTCCTTCTTAGTCCGCAACTGAACTTAACAGGGCAGGCTTCTATCAACAAACCAACCCCCACACAGTGGGTACCTACTTAGCGAGCATTCTCCCATCTCATCAGTTTCTAATACCACTGATCACCTCCGGCCATACCGGATTTACGGTATAACTCACAACTGGCTGAGTGAGAATTATCTCACTGGCCACCGGACTTCTCACCTTTCTAGACCCCACTTCTCCCTTCCCTCTCCTCACCCCCTTCCCCGCCCACCACCTTCCCCGTCCCATATACCCCTGCCCACACCCTTGCACCAACCGAGACCCAATTCCCAGCTCAGATCCGGCTCTCTCATCTGCCGCATCACTACAAAGGCTCAAAACCCACCAAGTTAATGGGGTCTCCCTCGCGACATTCCAAAGGACACAAAAACTCAACGCTTAACCACTTGACAACTGGGCACTTAAACCCCCCCTCGTGACCAGACCAATTTTCAGCTTTCGGTGCTCTCACACTTTGACAATTACTCAGTCATGTAATACTGTATCCATATGAATTTTGTGTCCTTTTTTTCATACAAATTTTCTTTGGTGGTATTTGATCACCTCTGGGTTTTTTATTTTTTGTGCTATAAATGAAAAAAGAACGAAAATTTTGAAAAAAAACCCACATTTTCTTAGTTTCTGTGATAAAATTTTGCAAATTATTAATTTTTCTTCATACATTTTGGCCACAATTTATACTGCTACATATTTTTGGTAAAAATAACCCAAATTGGTGGATATTATTTGGTCTTTGTGAAAGTTAGAGACTCTACAAGCTGTGGTGCAAATCATAAAAAATTGATTACACCTGATGTACTGGTGGCCTATCTCATTTCTTGCGACCCTAACAAGTGAGGAAAGTACAAATAGCCCCCAAATGACCCCTTTTTTGAAATTAGACATTCCAAGGTATTTAGTAAGCTGCATGGTGAGCTTTTTGATGTTGTCATTTTTTCCCATAATTCTTTGCAAAATGAAGATTTTTTCCACAAAATTGTTATTGTAATAGGTTATTTCTCTCACATGGCATGTGTATACCACAAATGACACCCCAAAATACATTCTTCTACTCCTCCCGAGTATTACGATACCACATGTGTGGGACTTTTTCACAGCCTAGCCACATAGAGAGGCCCAACATGCAGGGAGCATCATCACGTGTTCTAGGAGCATAAATTACACATCTAACTTGTTGATTACCTATTACACTTTTGAAGGCCCTGGAGCACCAGGACAATGACACGTGACACTGACGTAGCACTGATGACAGATGGCACTGATACGTGACACTGATGTGGCACTGATGACAGATGGCACTAATATATGGCACTGATGACAGATGGCACTAATACGTGGCACTGATGACACATGGCACTGATGACAGATGACACTAATACGTGGCACTGATGACAGATGGCACTAATGACACGTTACACTGATGACAGATGGCACTAATATGTGGCACTGATGACAGATGGCACTAATATGTGGCACTGATGACACGTGACACTGATGTGGCACTGATGACAGATGGCACTTATTTGTGGCACTGGGGACAGATGGCACTGACAGATGGCAGTGGGGACAGATGGCACTGACAGGTACTGTGGTCACTTTATTTTCCTTTTTTTTTTTTAAAACTCTCCGCTTCAGCTGTTAGCTCTCCCTCCTCACACACTGTCTCTGTGTGAGGAGGGAGACCGGCAATGAGAGATGATCTCATATGTTTACATATGAGATCATTTCTCTTTGGAAACTCCGATCGTGCTGTAAACGGCCGCTGTGATTGGCCGTTTACAGCGATCTGTGACTGGCTGTGTCAAAGGCACACGGGCAGCACAGAATTTCCCTGATGCGCGCCCATGAGCGTGCACATCACGGAAGTAAACAGGAGGACATCCAGGGACGCCCTCCCGGCAATTGGCGTCCACGCTGTAGTCTTCCGGCTATAGTGCGGATGCCTAGTGGTTAAAAACATGACCACGACTCCTCCCAATAAAAACAAAACACTTATCAAGATTATCTTGCTTACTGTCAGAGGGTTCAATACCCCAGAGACGCGCTCCTGACTCCTCCTCACTATGCAACAAAATAAAGCAGATATAACTCTGCTACAAGAAATGCACTTTCGTTCTGATGCAATACCAAAACTGATAAATAAACAATACCCTACAGTATACCACGCAACAAACCACACATCTAAGACCAAAGGAGTCTCCACACTCATAGCAAATCTATGTCCCTTCCAAGTTACCAACACGCTAATGGATGAGGAAGGCAGGTTCCTCTTCCTAAAAGGGACATGCTACGGCAAACTGATAACACTAGCAAACATATATGCCCCGAACGTTCATCAAGTCACTTTCTTTTGTGAACTAACGAAAACACTCGCTTCATTCCAGTAAGGTTCTCTAATCTTAGGTGGTGACTTCAATGTCCCCCTAAACCCCCTCCAAGATACTTGGAATGGCGCCTCCTCTCTACCCTACAAAGCTCTACGCTCCATCAAGGCACAATTGCAGGATCTTTTATTACAAGATTTATGGCGCACGCTAAATCCAACTGGTATAGGCTTCACCTTTTTCGCCAACACTCACCAAAGATATTCATGGCTCAACTACCTCTTCATACCTCAGAATGACCTACCCCTCTTACACCACACTTCCATCAACCCCATGTTCATCTCGGATCACCACCCTATATCCATGTCAATCGTAATCTCAGAGATGAGCCGTCCCCTGACCTGGAGGCTAGACCCCTCCCTACTCATGGACCCTGCAATCACATCGGAAGTCGAGACACATATACGCAAATATTTCACAGAAAACAAACCCACAGATACCTCTCAGGTAGGGATGAGCTTCAAGTTTGAGTTAAACTCATGTTCGATTCGAACATCGGCTGTTCGCCAGTTCTCCGAACAGCGAACACCCTTTAAAAGTCTATGGAAGAAATCAAAAGTGCTAATTTTAAAGGCTTATATGCATGGTATTGTCATAAAAAGTGTTTGGGGACCTGGGTCCTGCCCCAGGGGACATGGATCAATGCAAAAAAAAGTTTTAAAACCGGCCGTTTTTTCGGGAGCAGTGATTTTAATAAGGCTTAAAGTAAAACAATGAAAGTGTAATATTCCTTTAAATTTCGTACCTGGGGGTGTCTATAGTATGCCTGTAAAGGGGCGCATGTTTCCCGTGTTTAGAACAGTCTAACAGCAAATTGACATTTCAACGGAAAATAGTCATTTAAAACTATTCGCGACTATTAATGAATTGCCGGTCCGACAATACACCTAAAAGTTAATTGATAAAAACGGCATGGGAATTCCCCACAGGGGAACCCCAAACCAAAATGTTTTTAAAAAATGACGTGGGGGTCCCCCTAAATTCTATACCAGGCCCTTCAGGTCTGGTATGGATATTAAGGGGAACCCTGGCCAAATTTTTTTTTAAAAAAATGACGTGGGGTCCCCCTCAAAATCTATACCAGACCCTTCAGGTCTGGTATGGATTTTAAGGGGAACCCGCACCAAAATTTAAAAAAAATGGCTTGGGGTCCCCCCAAAAATCCATACCAGACCCTTATCCGAGCATGCAACCTGGCAGGCTGCAGGAAAAGAGGGGGGACGAGAGAGCGCCCCCCTCCTGAACTGTACCAGGCCACATGCCCTCAACATTGGGAGGGTGCTTTGGGTTAGCCTCCCAAAACACTTTGTCCCCATGTTGATGGGGACAAGGGCCTCATCCCCACATCCCTTGCCCGGTGGTTGTGGGGGTCTGTGGGCGGGGGGCTTATCAGAATCTGGTAACCCCCTTTAACAAGGGGACCCCCAGATCCCGGCCCTCCCCCTGTGTGAAATGGTAAGGGGGTACAAAAGTACCCCTACCATTTCACAAAATTTTTTTTAAAAATTACAAGAGACAGTTTTTGACAATTCCTTTATTTAAATGCTTCTTCTATCTTCTATCTTCTTTCTTCTATCTTCTATCTTCTATCTTCCTTCGGTTTCTTCCTCCATCTTCTTCTGGTTCTTTTGGTTCTTCCTAATGTGTTCTCGTCCAGCATCTTCCTCTGCAGCGCCGGCGTCTTCTTCTCTTCATCTTCTTGGCCGCTCCGCATCCAGCATGATGGGAGGCTCCCACTGTGTGATGTTTCTCCTCTTCTGACGGTTCTTAAATAATGGAGGGCGGGGCCACCCGGTGACCTCGCCCCCTCTGACGCACGGGGACTTGACGGGGACTTCCCTGTGGCATTCCCTGTGACGTCAGAGGGGGCGGGGTCACCCCGCCCCCCTCTGACTACACAGGGAATGCCACAGGGAAGTCCCCATCAAATCACCCCCTGCCCTCTCTGACATCACGGGGAATGCCACAGGGAAGTCCCCATCAAGTCCCCTTGTGTCAGAAGGGGGCGAGGTCACGGGTGGCCCTGCCCTCCATTATTTAAGAACCGTCAGAAGAGAAGAAGCGTCTCACAGCGGAAGCCTACCATCATGCTGGATGCAGAGCGGCCCAGAAGACGAAGGGAAGAAGACGCCGGCGCCACGGAGGAGGATGCCGGACGAGAACACTGGAGAAAGAACCAGAAGAAGAAGAAAATGGAGAAAGAAACTGAAGGAAGATAGAAGGTAGAAGAAGCATTTAAATAAAGGAATTGTCAAAAACTGTCTCTTGTAATTTTTAACATTTTTGACAGTTTTTTTGTGAAATGATAGGGGTACTTTTGTACCCCCTTACCATTTCACACAGGGGGAGGGCCGGGATCTGGGGGTCCCCTTGTTAAAGGGGGCTTCCAGATTCCGATAAGCCCCCCACCCGCAGACCCCCACAACCACTGGGGAGGGGTTGTGGGGATGAGGCCCTTGTCCCCATCAACATGGGAACAAGGTTTTTTGGGGGGCTATCCCAAAGCACCCTCCCAATGTTGAGGGCATGTGGCCTGGTACGTTCAGGAGGGGGGTGCTCTCTCGCCCCCCTCTTTTCCTGCGGCCTGCCAGGTTGCATGCTCGGATAAGGGTCTGGTATGGATTTTTGGGGGGACCTACGCCATTTATTTTTTAAATTTTGGCGCAGGGATCCCCTTAAAATCCATACCAGACCTGAAGGGTCTGGTATAGATTTTGAGGGGGACCCCATGCAATTTTTTTTTTATTTTGGCTAGGGTTCCCCTTAATATCCATATCAGACCCGAAGGGCCTGGTATGGAATTTAGGGGGACCCCCACGTCATTTTTTTTTTTAAATTTTGGTTTGGGGTTCCCCTGTGGGGAATTCCCATGCCGTTTTTATCAATGAACTTTTATGTGTATTGTCAGACCGGCAAATCATTAATAGCCGCGAGTAGTTTTAAATGACTTTTTCCTTTAAAATGTCATTTTGCTGTCGGGAAAAATGCGCCCCTTTACAGGCATACTATAGACACCCCCCAGGTACAAAATTTAAAGGAATATTACACTTTTATTGTTTCACTTTAAGCATTATTAAAATCACTGCTCCCGAAAAAACAGCCGTTTTTAAAACTTTCTTGCATTGATACATGTCCCCTGGGGCAGGACCCAGGTCCCCAAACACTTTTTATGGCAATAACTTGCATATAAGCCTTTAAAATTAGCACTTTTGATTATTTATGTTCGTATCCTATAGACTTTAACGGTGTTCGCGTGTTCGAACAAATTTTTTGCCTGTTCGCAAGTTCTGGTGCGAACCGGACAGGGGGTTGTTCGGCTCATCCCTACTCTCAGGCAATTACATGGGAAGTGCACAAATGCATAATTAGGGGAGTTCTAATTGCAGCCACTGCCAAATGCAAAAAGGAGAGACAGAAACACCTCCTTGAGTTGACCACCCAAATTCAGAAGCTAGAACGCGCACATAAACAGACACGAGCCGTAACTACATTTCAGACCCTTATGCAAGCTAGAAATGACCTGCTAGATATACTAGGCAAAAAAAAGACGCAAATACATTTTTATCACAAAAACATTTCTACGAGTACAGCAACAAAGCAGGGAAAATGCTAGCGAGAGCCTTACAATCCAAGAAAGTGGCCCTAACAATACACTCTATAACGGACCAGAACACAGACTTGCCTCCAACCCTGACATTGCCAAACAATTTGTCAGATATTATTCGAAACTCTACAACCTACCTAAAATGGACCCGACCACGGTAAATCCTTTGAGAAATCAAAATGATAACAGACTTTCTGAAACAATATAACCCTTGTTCAATATTTTTATTGAAATTTTGCATAAGAAAAAACGAAACAATATAACCCATCCCCAATCTCAGATACTGCGGCTCAGAACCTGGATAGCCCACTAACTGAATAGAAGCCAAACTTGCACTCAAACAGGTGAAACCAGGCAAGAGCCTGTGACCAGATGGGTTAACAGTAGGTTACTACAAGACCTATGAAGACCTCCAACTGCCATTCTTTCTCGCAGCTTATAACTCCTTTGCCGACCCACTGACACCCCCTCGGGACCTATGACAGCCCACATTACGGTAATCCCCAAACCAGGGAAAGTCACCTCCCTAGTCACTAATTACAGACCGATCCCACTGCTTAACGTGGACTTGAAGTGGTATGCCAAAATACTAGCGAACCGCCTGCTTCCCTTGCTCCCTCAGCTCATCTCCCTTGACCAGGTTGGCTTTGTACCAAGAAGGGAAGCAAGGGACAACACGCTGAAGGCGATTAACATACATCATTGGCTAACAACTAACCCATACCTAGGATTTCTACTTTTGCTTGATGCAGAGAAGGTATTCGATAGGGTGGCATTGGACTATATGACAGAAACACTTAGGGCCATTGGCCTTCCCAACAAAATGCTAAACTTTATTTCAATGTTATACTCAAGTCCCACAGCACGCATTCACATCAACAGCCACCTATTGGATGCCTTCCCGATCTCAAATGGAACCTGTCAGGGTAGCCCCCTCTCCCCCTTGATATTTGTCCTCAAACTCAAACTATTTCTCAGACGCATAAGAGCAAACCCCGATATCAGAGGAATCATGATAGCTGATCGCACGTACAAACCAGCTGCATTTGCGGATGACATCCTCCTCTTTCTCTCAGACCCACATGTTACAATCCCAAATCTGCTCAAAGAGTTTGACATCTTCAATTCTCTCTCAAACCTACAAATCAACTTTTACAAATCCACCGCACTGAACGTCTCACTTCCCACAGTTACATACCAGTAGGGATGAGCTTCGTGTTCAAGTTGAACCCATGTTAGACTCGAACATCGTCTGTTCGCCCGTTCGCCAAATTGCGAACGATATGGGCCGTTCGCGCCAAATTCGTGTGGCGTGTCACGCCCCATAATTCACTGCGGCATCGCAGTGCATTGCTGGCTGATGATTGGCCAAGCATGCACTATGACCCGCATGCTTGGCCAATCACAGTGCCGTCAGAACAGAGAGCCATAATTGGCCAAAGCCAAGGAGGCTTCGGCCAATTATGGCTCAGGGGATTTAGTACACGCCCCACACTATATAATGCCGCCTACACGGCGGCCCTGTGTAGTGTGTGTTCCGGCGTTCATTGAGAGAGAGAGAGAGACAGACAGATAGTGACATTTGATTTGAGTTAAATAGATTAGGCAGAACAGTCAGTCAGTTAGCTGCACTTACAGTGTATTGTGTATATATATGCATCCCAAGTGTTGCGCATATATATATATATATATATATATATATATATATATATATATATATATATATATATATATATATATATATATATATATATATATATATATATATATATATATATATATATATATATATATATATGTATATGTATATATGTATGTGTGTGTGTGTGTGTATATATATATATATATATATATATATATATATATATATATATATATATATATACACACTGTATTCAGTTTAGCTGATCCATTCCTGTTATCTTCCTACTGACAGGCAGGCTTGTCTTGTTACAATATATACAGCTACCTGAAGAAAATTGCTGGTGTTCTTTTGATCCTATTAGTACCACAGTCAGGCAGCTAGACTATTTACAGTTAGTGCAGTGCGTTCTGCTCACAGTGTTAAGCTAAACCTACAAGTTAGTGGGGTGCGTCCACCTCACAGTGTACAAGTTAGTGGGGTGCGTCCTGCTCACAGTATTCAGCTAAACCTACAATTTAGTGGGGTGCGTCCACCTCAGTGTTCAGCTAAACCTACAAGTTAGTGGGGTGCGTCCTGCTCACAGTGTTCAGCTCGATCCATTCCGTATCTTCTTACTGACAGGCAGGCTTGTCTTGTTACAGTATTTACAGCTACCTGAAGAAAATTGCTGGTGTTCTTTTGATCCTATTAGTACCACAGTCAGGCATCTAGACTATTTACAGTTAGTTCAGTGCGTCCTGCTCACAGTGTTCAGATAAACCTACAAGTTAGTGGGGTGCTTCCACCTCACAGTGTTCAGCTAATCCTACAAGTTAGTGGGGTGCGTCCACCTCACAGTGTTCAGCTAAACCTACAAGTTAGTGGGGTGCGTCCTGCTCACAGTGTTCAGCTAGATCCGTTCCTGTTATCTTCTTACTGACAGGCAGGCTTGTCTTGTTACAGTATTTACAGCTACCTGAAGAAAATTGCTGGTGTTCTTTTGATCCTATTAGTACCACAGTCAGGCAGCTAGACTATTTACAGTTAGTGCAGTGCATCCTGCTCACAGCGTTCAGCTAAACCTACAAGTTAGTGGGGTGCGTCCACCTCACAGTGTTCAGCTAAAGCTACCTGTAGAAGGTTGGTGGTGTTCTCATACTACAGGCAGGCAGTTGATTTTGCTAGCTGCAGTATCAGTACATATATATATATATATATATATATATCCCAGCTTAGTGAAGCTACAGGCCATTAGTATGTCTGGAAGGCCAAGAAGGAGAGGCAGACAGTCACAAGCCAATAAGAGAGGGCAAGCAGGCTCTGTGTCTAGTGCTGGTCGTGGAGACGGTGCATCCTCATCAGCACGTGGCCGTGGGACACGCTTGGCCTTTTTTTCGGCAGCTGGCCGTGTTGAGCACAACATGCGGAAGACTTGGTCGAGTGGATGACCAAGCCGTCCTCATCCTCCTCATCCTCCTCATCCTCTCTCACCCATGCCCAGGGTACTTTGTCTGGCAAAGCAGCGGCCTCTTCCCTCGGCTCAATGTCATCAGTGACTCCTTCCCTAGCTCCACCATGTGCTCCTGAGGAGTCCCTCGAACTGTTTGACCACAGTGTTGGGTACATGCTCCAGGAGGATGCCCAGCATTTGGAAGGCTCTGATGATGATACTGAGCTCGATGAAGGCAGTAACATGACCACGGACAGAGGGGGTGCCCAAGAAGGACAGCAATCTGGCAGTCATGCTCCCCCTGCTGCAGCATACTGCCAGGTTTGCTCCAGTGATGGGGAGGGAGGGGATGATGAGGTCACTGACTCAGCGTGGGTGCCTTATAGGAGGGAGGAGGAGGAGGAGGCGGCACATCACCAACGAGGCAGCATGCCCTCCAGGGGCCAGCCTAAGGGCAGCACATTGACTGCATCACACCCCAAAGCTCCACATGTGCAGGACGCTGCAGTCTCTTCGTGTTATTCAAAAAGTTCTTTGGTGTGGGCCTTTTTTGAGACCAGTGCATCAGATCGCACCTCTGCTATTTGCAACATATGTCTCAAGCGTATCTCGCGTGGCCAAAACATCTCCCGCTTTGGTACCACATGCTTGACCAGACATATGTTGACCTGCCATGCAGTTCGTTGGCAAGCGTAGCTAAAAGACCCACACCAAAGAACAAAGAGGATCTCTCCTTGCTCCTCATCTGCTGAGATCTCCAACCCCACTATATCTTCAGTCCTCTCTGAGACCTGCACTGAGAGGAATGAAGGTGTAGAATTAGGTGTGTCACAGCCAAGTACTTGTGGGCAATCTGCTTTTGGTACACCGATGTTAGATTGTACCAGGCAAATTTGCCTGCCCCAGCTGCTGCACCGCCGAAAGAAGTTTGCTCCCAGCCATCCACATGCCCAGCAGTTGAATGCTAGCTTGGCAAAATTGCTAGCACTTCAACTGCTGCCTTTTCAGTTGGTAGACTCTGCCCCCTTCCGTGAGTTTGTGGAATGTGCGGTTCCTCAGTGGCAGGTACCCAAACGCCACTTTTTCTCACAAAAGGCGATTCCAGCTCTCTACCGGCATGTGGAAGGCAATGTCCATGCCTCGCTGGACAGGAAGGTCAGCAGTAAGGTGCATATTACCGCTGACTCATGGTCCAGTAGGAATGGACAGGGACGTTACCTAAGTTTCACGGCACATTTGGGTGACTCTGCTGGCAGCTGGGAAGGATGCAGGACAAGGTGCAGTAGTGTTGGAGGTTGTTCCGCCACCACGCCTCCAAAATGCTAATGATTGTGACACACCTCTCTCCTCCACCCCCTCCTCTTCTTCTTCCTCCATGGCCTCTTCCTGTGCTTTGTCCTCGGAACCAGCGGTGCTCCGTAGCCGTTCAAGGGGCTACGCAAGTACGCAGGCAAAAAGATGCCATGCGGTGCTTGAGCTGGTGTGCTTGGGGGACAGGAGCCACACTGGGGCAGAGGTTCTGTCAGCTCTGCAGGGGCAGGTTCAGAGGTGGTTGACGCCACGCCAACTTAAGGCAGGAATGGTGGTTTGCGACAATGGCACCAACCTCCTCTCTGCCCTCCGACAGGGACAAATGACCCATGAGCCCTGTTTGGCTCACGTCCTTAACTTGGTGGTGCAGCGGTTCTTGGGCAGGTACCGGGGCTTACAGGATGTCCTGAGGCAGGCCAGGAAAGTCTGTGTGCATTTCCGCCGGTCATATAATGCCAGTGCTCGGCTGACGGACCTCCAAAAGGAGTTTACCCTGCCCAAGAACCGCCTAATCTGTGACATGCCCAGCAGGTAGAACTCAACGTTGGCCATGCTGCAGCGGCTGCACACGCAGCAGAGGGTCATCAATGAGTACCTGTGCGACTATGGCACCAGGACAGGGTCAGGGGAGCTTGTTTTTTTTTCCCCACGCCAGTGGGCCATGATCAGGGATGCATGCACTGTCCTGTCCCCATTTGAGGAGGCCACGAGGATGGTGAGCAGTGACAGTGCATGCATCAGTGACACTGTCCCCCTTGTCCACCTGTTGGAGCACACACTGCGTGGAATAATGGACAGGGCACTGGAGGCAGAACAGAGGCAGAAAGAGGAGGACTTCCTTAGCTCTCAAGGCCCCCTTTATCCAGACAGTGTTCCTGTGTGCCCGCCGATCACACAAGAAGAGGAGGAGGAGGAGGAAGATTGTGTCAGTATGGAGGTGGAGCCTGGCACTCAGCATCAGCAGCAGTCTTTAATGGATCAGTCCCAAGAACCCATGGACTTGTACGTGGCTGGGAGGAGGTGGCTTCGGGCCATGTCGTCCTTAGTGACCCAGAGGACTCCGGACTGAATGCCTCAGCAAACCTACGCTGCATGGCCTCCCTGATCCTGCAAAGCCTGCGTAAGGATCCTCGTATTCATGGTATCAAGGAGAAGGACCAATACTGGCTGGAAACCCTCCTTCATCCACGTTACAAGGGTAAGGTTGCGGACCTTATCTTGCCATCGCAGAGGGAGCAGAGGATGAAACATCTTCGGGAGGCCTTGCAGAAAGGTCTGTGCAACGCGTTCCCAGAGACTGGGAGGTTACAAACTCCTGTTTCTGGACAACGTGTTGCTGAGGCTTCGGTCAGTCAAAGAAGGAGCGGTGAAGAAGGTGGCCTTCTGACCGATGCGTTCAGACAATTTTTGGTCCGTATCCCCAAGGTATGATCGGTTCCAGCAACCATCGCCAGCGTCTGTTTTACATGGTGCAGGAATACCTAGGGGCAAGATCTGACTTGGACACCTTTCCCACCGAAAATCCTCTGGGTTACTGGGTCATGAGGATGGATCACTGGCCATAGCTTGCACAGTATGCAATTGAGCTACTGGCCTGTCCTGCATCCAGAGTTCTTTCGGAATGCGCATTCAGTGCTGCTGGAGGCGTGGTAACCGATCACAGGGTGCGTCTGTCCACCGACTCGGTCGATCGACTGACCTTCATAAAAATGAATCAGTCTTGGATCACCACCAGCTACCAAGCACCTAATGCTGATCTAACCGAATATTTTTTTTTGAAATCTCAGATCCCTTCAAAGACTGCCTATGCTGATGCTGAGTGACTATCCCTGAGTAATTATCCTCTTCCTCCTCAATGATCACGCTGATAGCTTGTAAGAACATTTTTGGTTCTGGGCGCCACCACCAGTGCCTAAGGCACAGTTTTTCAGCCCCTGTTTAACAGGGGTGTGTAATTACAATTTTTGATGCAATACTTTGCAGCAGGGCTCGTTCCTGCGTTCCAACTAGAGTGTCTGTGAGGGGTTGCAGTGTTGTGGCACCAGCACCAGTGCCTAAGGCCCAATTTTTCAGCCCTTGTTTAACAAGGGCGTGTAATTACAATTTTTGATGCAATACTTTGCAGCAGGGCTCGTTCCTGCGTTCCAACTAGAGTGTCTGTCTGTGAGGGGTTGCAGTCTTGTGGCACCAGCACCAGTGCCTAAGGCCTAATTTTTCAGCCCCTGTTCAACAGGGGCATGTAATTACAATTCTTGATCTAATATTTCACAGCAGGGCCCATTTCTGCACCCACCAAGAGCGAGTGAGGACTTACAGTGTTGTGGCACCAGCACCACCACCACCACCACTAAAGGCCCAATTTTTCTGCCCTTGTTCAACAGGGGCATGTAATTACAATTCTTGATCTAATATATCACAGCAGGGCCCATTTCTGCACCCGCCAAGAGCCATTGAGACCTTACAGTGTTGTGGCACCAGCACCACCACCACCACCACCAAAGGCCCAATTTTTCTGCCCTTGTTCAACAGGGGCATGTAATTACAATTCTTGATCTAATATTTCACAGCAGGGCCCTGTGAGGGCTTACAGTGTTGTGGCCACAACAACACCTAAGGCCCAAATTTCTGCTGAGTATATAGGGCAGGCCCCTACTTTCAAACATCTAACTTACAAACGACTCCTACTTGCAAACGGAAGGAGACAACAGGAAGTGAGATGAAATCTACCCCTAGGAAGGGAAATTCTCTCCTGTAAGAGTTAATATGGGAAAAACATTTCTCCTTTCCACTGATGCTTTCCAATCCTTGTTCCACAAAAACCCCCAAATTTTCAAAAAACATTTGTCATTGGGACAAAAAGTGAGGTGAAATCTTCTGAAGAGGAGGAAAGACAGCAAAACAAATGTCACAGGGGTGATAACCCTTCCCTATGTTTTCCAAAAAGCTTAAAAAAGATTTTTTGGCTGGAGCTAAACACGTTAAAAATGTACCCATTCAAAATTACAAACAGATTCTACTTAACAACAAACCTACAGTCCCTGTCTTGTTTGCACCGCCTGTATACTGCTGTTCAGAGTATATAGGGCCTGGTGTCCCCACACCTTTCCTTATTTTAATTTGGGTGTGGGGTTCCCCTTAATATCCATACAAGACCCAAAGGGCCTGGTATTGGACTGGGTGGGTACCCATGTCGTTTGTCTCACTGATTTTCATCCATATTGCCAGGACCCGACATTACATTAAACCCGCAAGCAGTTTTAAATGAGATTTTTTCCTTTAAAAATGACATTTGGTGCAGGGACTGTTCTAACCACGGGAAACACGCGCCACTTTACAGGCATATAGACACCCCCCAGGTAGGATATTTAAAGGAATATTTCACTTTTTTTTTTTACTTTAAGCATGATTAAAATCAATGCTCCCGAAAAAAAGTCAGTTTTAAAAGTTTTTTTTGCATTGATACATGTCCCCAGGGGTAGAACCCGGGTCCCCAAACCCTTTTTAGGACAATACCATGCAAATTAGCCTTTAAAATGAGCACTTTTGATTTTGAACATTCGAGTCCCATAGACGTCAATGGGGTTCTAACGTTCGTTCGGATTTTCGGTCCATTCGCAGGTTCTGGTGCGAACCGAACCGGGGGGGTGTTCGGCTCATCCCTACATACCAGCAATGTTTAATCGAACTTCCCATTCAAATGGAACAAAGATATGATTCCCTATCTGGGCATCCAAATACCATCATCACTTACAGAATTGAATTCCAAAAATTTCCTACCGGTACTGAAGAATATATCGAGGGACCTGAAAACATGGTCCTCTGGCCTCTTTTCATGGTTTGGCAGGGCTGCAATTATCAAAATTAATATCTTACCCAGAGTATTGTATCTACTGCAAACCATCCCAATAAAACTTCCACCCATCTTTTTTTCAGCATACCAGAAAGCCTGCACAGACTTTATATGGGGAACCAAACATCCACGACTGAGCTACATCAGACTGACAATCCCCAAACTCAAAGGAGGCATAGGTTTACCAGACCTCCAAAAATACTACAAAGCCTGACACTTAGCCAGGATCATAGATTGGAATATCCACTCAAGATTTAAGGACTGAGTTAAACTAGAACATGATATGTCCCCCGCCCCACTGTCCCAAAGTTCGTGGATAGCACCAAAACCCATCCCCTGCCCTGCAAATATCACCCGCTAATACTACCAACCTTAACGTCCTTCAGAGAGACCTGCCAGAATTATGAAATCTCCTCAATCCTAGGCCCAATGACCCCACTACGCCACAACCCAGACTTCCCTCCAGGAACCCACACTACCTTCCTCAGAGATGCATGGCTGCACACCACTATCTGAGCAGAGCAATTTTATGAGAGAGGTAATCTTCTTATGCAAACTCTGATTGCCACCCGGATGAACAACCAAACGTTTCCATTCTGGACATACGTATAGATCAGACACTTACTCAAAAAACCCAACCCCAGACCTGACTGGTCCTGACAGACAACCCCCTTTGAAGCACTGTGCCTGAAACAAGAACCCCAAGCTCACCTAATCTCTTACATATACACCCTACTTTTCATCAAACACAACCCCAAATCCAACCTTGCTTGCCGCCAATGGGAAAATGATCTTGCCATAGATCTTTCAGAACACGACTGGGAAAAAATCTATACATGCATCCATAAAGGAACAGTAAACATTTACGCACAAGAGAATGCATTCAAACTATTCTCTAGGTGGTATAGAACACCACTTAGAATACACAAAATATTTCCATCACTCCCCTCCCACTGTTGGAGATGTGAGGGGGAACTGGACTCGCTCCTCCATATCTGGTGGCACTGTCCCAAAATACAACCCTTCTGGAGGGAGGTCCACCGACTCACAAATTAAATCACCACCTACAACCTAGATTTCACCCCATCACAGTTCCTGCTGCACCACTCCTCCATAGCTAATAATGCATATGTACGCTCTCTAGCCATGCACATGGTGAATGCAGCCAAAATGTGCATCCCAGCCATCTGGCGCTACCTGGAACCACCATCTGTAGCAGATTGGTTTGCATGGATACAGAAAACTGCAGACATGGAGGAACTTATTCACCAAGCAAAAGATACCCCTTCCAAATTTGAGAAAATATGGTCCTGTTGGCGACATTTCATCACAACTGAGTACAGACAACTCAAAACTAAGAACAATCACAAAGATGCGGCAGGCAAGTGAGCTGGAAAAGGTTATAGAACCCTGAGACCCCCTCCCCTCTCTTTTTTTTTTTTCTTTCTCTCCCTCTTCTCCCTGCTCCCTAGTAGTCATCACCAAGAGGTTTCCTGCCCCTTCCCCTTTTTCTAAATATCCCTACCCACCCCTTAAAACAAACCCACTACCTTCATGGAATAACCCCTGTCAACTTGTATTCCGAAGCCCATACAACGACATTTATAGGCCGTAGCACCCTGAACTTTCCCAGACAGTCTCTAAAAAGATTGGAAGAAATAGAGACTCTGCAGTTAACACAAGCGACCAGCACAAAAAGATACTACACCTAACAATACAAGAAGCATCACACCACAAAATGAAAAACCGAAGTGACCTGTGGTTCAGGGCCACGCTAGAAAATAAATGAATATGCTGTTATGTATTACCCCTGTTACACAGTTGCATTTCTGTGCATATATAAAGATGTATATGTTCTCTAAAGCAGCTGCGTCCATACATACATATGTACCTGTTATACCTGTGTTAAATCAATAAAAAATTATTACAAAAAAAAAAGTGCACATGGAAGTGCAGTCGCTGTAAATCTGAGGAGTAGATCTGAAAAGAGGGGAAGCTCTGCTGATTTTATCACCCAATCACGTGCAAGCTAAAATGCTGTTTTTTATTTTCTTTGCATGTCCCGCTTGGATCTACAGCAACTGCACTAGAAAATGCACTTTCAGTGCACTTTCAAGTTTAGTTTGCACTTGTAGTGCAATGTGGATTTGCCTTTCATAAATAACCTCCACTGTCTATTGAAGAATATACACATTAATGTAACAAAAAGTATGCACACTATATATTTTGCTCTTACTAAGCAATTGACAACTAGACAGCAGTTATTTGGCATGGTCTATGGGTTGTACTTAGCTGAAAGAATTAATTTGTATAAATTTAACATCTGGCACATATCCCAATATGAACATGTTCTGTGAAATACTGTCATGTCAGCGCTTCTAATTGGCATTCATTATAGCTTAAACCCCTAGCAAAAGATAGGCAGAGAGTAGAAATCTCATTTATTATATGGAACAAATCAGAAACCATGAAGCAGCAAGGTGGTGATGTGTCACATGCTATCTTAGAATAAGTCATTGTAATTAAGTAGGACTTTATTCTTTAAATTGTCAAAAGACATTTCTAACATTCCTACAGTTGGTATAAAAATGTAATTGTTGCAAACAGCTTAAATGCTGAGCTTTGTGGGGTTTGATTTGGTTTTCGGCTAACTCTAGAAAAAAAATATACAACACGTAATTTTGGTTTATCTTTAAAGTTTCTTTAAGGCTAAAACCTTTTAGTTTAGAATAGAGGGGGGTTTATGGTGGATCACTCTTCAAAGGGCATTAGACAGGGGTTGAGGGGGCATTATGCCTTTTTTGTACACCATTATATATGTATTGAGACATTATGTACATATGGTCATTAATTACACTTTTGTTGTTTCATATATATATTTAAAGGGGAAACAGAAACATAAATTATTTTTGTGTATGCATAAAAACTGTTATCTTATCTTTACTTTATCTTAAAAAAACAAAGAGGTTTTGGCTTTAAAAATATATTTTAAGAGGTTTTGTATTTTATGTATGTATAAGTCTCCTCTTGAACATTCTAATGCCCTGTACACACAATCGGACATTCTGACATTAAAATCCATGTATTTTTTTCCGAAAGATGTTGGCTCAAACTTGTCTTGCATACACACGGTCACACAAATCTTGTCGGAAATTCTGAACGTCAAGAACGCGGTGAAGTACAACACGTACGACGAGCCAAGAAAAATGAAGTTCAATAGCCAGTGTGGCTCTTCTGCTTGATTCTGAGCATGCGTGGAACTTTGTGTGTCATAATTGTGTACACACGATCAGAATTTACGACAACGGATTTTGTTGTCGGAAAATTTGAGATCCAGATCTCAAATTTTGTGTGACATAAACTGCAATGGAAAATGTCCGATGGAGCCTACACACGGTCGGAATTTCCGACAACAAGCTCCAATCGAACATTTTCCGTAAAAAGTAGGTTATTACTTAGCCAAAAAAAAACACCCTGTTTCTATTTACACTTTATAGCCAGTCATGATTTAATGAAACTGACACAAATTCAAATGTCGCAACCATGGAGAAGTTCAGTACACTGTTCACAGACTTCCCCCAAAAATCCTATTCCTTGTAATTGGCCCCTGCCTTCATCATCATTTTTTTTCCTATTACAACACTTACTTATCATGTGAGTATAACTGGCAAACTCTTTCACTTAATAAATGCAATGTGAGAAAGCTATTACAATTACTCAATTTATGAAGTTATCCAGGGAAACTTGCTAAAACCCTGCAAAGAGACCAGGAAAGCATTTTTCTAATGCTTTTTCTTCAGTAGAGCTGGGACTCACAGTTCTGTTCTATACCTGTTTCCAAAGGGGGATCTCTTTAGGTGTCATTTCCCACTACAATAGTAAGAAAACAGTTGAACGCAGGGCAACATAGATAATTGTCAGAAACCATGAATCAGACTGAGACAGAAGTACAGTTAAATCTCACTTGTTTAATAATAATAATAAAAAAAGGTAAACAGAGTTAACGTAGTCAAAAGATAGCCAGAGTTCAGGAACCAGAATGGATAGTCAGACAAGCCAAAACGTCAGGGGGCCAGAGATGAAAGTAGTAGAACAGCAAGCAGGATCTGGAGCCAGAAGGAATGTCAGCCAAGCAAGTCTTTAACAGGAACACCGGAGAGCATCTTTAGAGATGTGACCAAGGCAAAGGCAGAGATCACCTGGGCAGGACAGCTTAAGTAGGCAGGACTGACAAGCAGGATATCATCAACAGGTGAGTCACTGTGGAGAGATAGGAGCTGGCAATTAGCAGACAGCTGAGCGGCCAGCTCAGAGAAGGAAAGGCTGAGCCCAGCCCTGACATTACCCCGTCCTCAATGACCCCCCCCTTGGAGGACCACCAGGGTGGAGGGGAAAATGTCTATGGAAATCATGAAGGAGGACAGGGGCATGTAAGTCCGAGGATGAGACCCAAGAGCGTTCCTCCGGACCGTACCCTTTCCAATGCACCAGGTACTGTATGCACCCACAGAACCTATGGGAGTCAACAATGGACTGTACTTCATACTCCTCATTAGGGATGAGCTTCGTGTTCGAGTCGAACCCATGTTCGACTCGAACATCGGCTGTTCGGTCGTTCGCCGAATTGGGAACGATATGGGCCGTACGCGCCACATTCGTGTGGCGCGTCACGGCCCATAATTCACTGCGGCATCGCAGTGCATTGCTTGCTGATGATTGGCCAAGCATGCACTATGACCCACATGCTTGGCCAATCACAGCGCCGCCTGAACAGAGAGCCGTAATTGGCCAAAGCCAAGGAGGCTTTGGCCAATTATGGCTCAGGGGATTTAGTACACGCCCCACACTATATAATGCCGCCTGCACGGCGGCCCTGTGTAGTGTGTGTTCCGGCGTTGAAAGAGATAGACAGAGAGACAGTGTCATTTGAATTGAGTTAGATAGATTAGGCAGAACAGTCAGTCAGTTAGCTGCACTTACAGTGTATTGTGTATATATATGCATCCCAGGTGTTGCATATATATATATATATATATATATATATATATATATATATATATACACTGTATTCAGTTTAGCTAGATCCGTTCCTGTTATCTTCTAGACTATTTACATTTAGTGCAGTGCGTCCTGCTCACAGTGTTCAGCTAGATCCGTTCCTGTTATCTTCTAGACTATTTACATTTAGTGCAGTGCGTCCTGCTCACAGTGTTCAGCTAGATCCGTTCCTGTTATCTTCCTACTGACAGGCAGGCTTGTCTTGTTACAGTATTAACAGCTACCTAAAGAAAATTTTTTTGATCCTATTAGTACCACGGTCAGGCAGCTAGACTATTTACATTTAGTGCAGTGCGTCCTGCTCACAGTGTTCAGCTAGATCCGTTCCTGTTATCTTCCTACTGACAGGCAGGCTTGTCTTGTTACAGTATTTACAGCTACCTAAAGAAAATTACTGGTGTTCTTTTGATCCTATTAGTACCACGGTCAGGCAGCTAGACTATTTACATTTAGTACAGTGCGTCCTGCTCACAGTGTTCAGCTAGATCCGTTCCTGTTATCTTCCTACTGACAGGCAGGCTTGTCTTGTTACAGTATATAAAGCTACCTGAAGAAAATTACTGGTGTTCTTTTGATCCTATTAGTACCACGGTCAGGCAGCTAGACTATTTACATTTAGTACAGTGCGACCTGCTCACAGTGTTCAGCTAGATCCGTTCCTGTTATCTTCCTACTGACAGGCAGGCTTGTCTTGTTACAGTATATAAAGCTACCTGAAGAAAATTACTGGTGTTCTTTTGATCCTATTAGTACCACAGTCAGGCAGCAAGACTATTTACATTTAGTGCAGTGCGTCCTGCTCACAGCGTTCAGCTAAAACTACAAGTTAGTGGGGTGCGTCCACCTCACAGTGTTCAGCTAAAGCTACCTGTAGAAGGTTGGTGGTGTTCTCATACTACAGGCAGGCAGTTGATTTTGCTAGCTGCAGTAATATATATATATCCCAGCTTAGTGCAGCTACAGGCCATTAGTATGTCTGGAAGGCCAAGAAGGAGAGGCAGACAGTCACAAGCCAATAAGAGAGGGCAAGCAGGCTCTGTGTCTAGTGCTGGTCGTGGAGACGGTGCATCCTCATCAGCACGTGGCCATGGGACACGCTTGGCCTTTTTTTCGGCAGCTGGCCGTGTTGAGCCGCAACATGGGGAAGACTTGGTCGAGTGGATGACCAAGCCGTCCTCATCCTCCTCATCCTCTCTCACCCATGCCCAGGGTGCTTTGTCTGGCAAAGCAGCGGCCTCTTCCCTCGGCTCAATGTCATCAGTGACTCCTTCCCTAGCTCCACCATGTCCTCCTGAGGAGTCCCTCGAACTGTTTGACCACAGTGTTGGGTACATGCTCCAGGAGGATGCCCAGCGTTTGGAAGGCTCTGATGATGATACTGAGCTCGATGAAGGCAGTAACATGAGCACGGACAGAGGGGGTGCCCAAGAAGGACAGCAATCTGGCAGTCATGCTCCCCCTGCTGCAGCATACTGCCAGGTTTGCTCCAGTGATGAGGAGGGAGGGGATGATGAGGTCACTGACTCAACGTGGGTGCCTGATAGGAGAGAGGAGGAGGAGGCGGCACATCACCAACGAGGCAGCATGCCCTCCAGGGGCCAGCCTAAGGGCAGCACATTGACTGCATCACATGTGCAGGGCGCTGCAGTCTCTGCGCGTTATTCAAAAAGTTCTTTGGTGTGGGCCTTTTTTGAGACGAGTGCATCAGATCGCACCGCTGCTATTTGCAACATATGTCTAAAGCGTATCTCACGTGGCCAAAACATCTCCTGCTTGGGTACCACATGCTTGACCAGACATATGTTGACCTGCCATGCAGTTCGTTGGCAAGCGCATCTAAAAGACCCACACCAAAGAACAAAGAGGACCTCTCCTAGCTCCTCATCAGCTGAGATTTCCAACCCCACTAGTCCTTCAGTCCTCTCTGAGACCTGCACTGAGAGGAATGAAGGTGTAGAATTAGGTGTGTCACAGCCAAGTACTTGTAGGCAATCTGCTTTTGGTACACCGACGTCAGATTGTTCCCTGCCCCAGCTGCTGCACCGCCGAAAGAAGTTTGCTCCCAGCCATCCACATGCCCAGCGGTTGAATGCTAGCTTGGCAAAATTGCTAGCACTTCAACTGCTGCCTTTTCAGTTGGTAGACTCTGCCCCCTTCCGTGAGTTTGTGGAATGTGCGGTTCCTCAGTGGCAGGTACCCAAACGCCACTTTTTCTCACGGAAGGCGATTCCGGCTCTCTACCGGCATGTGGAAGGCAATGTCCATACCTCGCTGGACAGGGCGGTCAGCGGTAAGGTGCATATTACCGCTGACTCATGGTCCAGCAGGCATGGACAGGGACGTTACCTAAGTTTCACGGCGCATTGGGTGACTCTGCTGGCAGCTGGGAAGGATGCAGGACAAGGTGCAGTAGTGTTGGAGGTTGTTCCGCCACCACGCCTCCAAAATGCTAATGATTGTGACACACCTCTCTCCTCCACCCCCTCCTTCTTCTTCCTCCATGGCCTCTTCCTCGGAACCAGCGGTGCTCTGTAGTCATTCAAGGGGCTACGCAAGTACACAGGCCAAAAGATGCCATGCGGTGCTTGAGCTGGTGTGCTTGGGGGACAGAAGCCACACTGGGTCAGAGGTTCTGTCAGCTCTGCAGGGGCAGGTTCAGAGGTGGTTGACGCCACGCCAACTTAAGGCAGGAATGGTGGTTTGCGACAATGGCACCAACCTCCTCTCTGCCCTCCGACAGGGACAAATGACCCATGTGCCCTGTTTGGCTCACATCCTTAACTTGGTGGTGCAGCGGTTCTTGGGCAGGTACCCGGGCTTACAGGATGTCCTGAGGCAGGCCAGGAAAGTCTGTGTGCATTTCCGCCGGTCATATAATGCCAGTGCTCGGCTGACAGACCTCCAAAAGGAGTTTAACCTGCCCAAGAACCGCCTAATCTGTGACATGCCCACCAGGTGGAACTCAACGTTGGCCATGCTGCAGTGGCTGCACATGCAGCAGAGGGCCATCAATGAGTACCTGTGCGACTATGGCACCAGGACAGGGTCAGGGGAGCTTGGTTTTTTTTCCCCACACCAGTGGGCCATGATCAGGGATGCATGCACTGTCCTGTCCCCATTTGAGGAGGCCACGAGGATGGTGAGCAGTGACAGTGCATGCATCAGTGACACTGTCCCCCTTGTCCACCTGTTGGAGCGCACGCTGCGTGGAATAATGGACAGGGTACTTGAGGTAGAACAGAGGCAGGAAGAGGAGGACTTCCTTAGCTCTCAAGGCCCCCTTTATCCAGACAGTGTTCCTGCGTGCCCGCCGATCACACAGGAAGAGGATGAGGAGGAGGAGGAGGAGGAGGAAGATTGTGTCAGTATGGAGGTGGAGCCTGGCACTCAGCATCAGCAGCAGTCTTTAAGGGATCAGTCCCAAGAAACACATGGACTTGTACGTGGCTGGGAGGAGGTGGCTGCGGACCATGTCGTCCTTAGTGACCCAGAGGACTCCGGACCGAATGCCTCAGCAAACCTACGCTGCATGGCCTCCCTGATCCTGCAAAGCCTGCGTAAGGATCCTCGTATTCGTGGTATCAAGGAGAAGGACCAATACTGGCTGGCAACCCTCCTTGATCCACGTTACAAGGGTAAGGTTTCGGACCTTATCTTGCCATCGCAGAGGGAGCAGAGGATGAAACATCTTCGGGAGGCCTTGCAGAAAGGTCTGTGCAACGCGTTCCCAGAGACTGGGAGGTTACAAACTCCTGTTTCTGGACAACGTGTTGCTGAGGCTTCGGTCAGTCAAAGAAGGAGCGGTGGAGAAGGTGGCCGTCTGACCGATGCGTTCAGACAATTTTTTGGTCCGCAGCCCCAAGGTATGATCGGTTCCAGCAACCATCGCCAGCGTCTGTTTTACATGGTGCAGGAATACCTAGGGGCAAGATCAGACTTGGACACCTTTCCCACCGAAAATCCTCTGGGTTACTGGGTCTTGAGGATGGATCACTGGCCAGAGCTTGCACAGTATGCAATTGAGCTACTAGCCTGTCCTGCATCCAGCGTTCTTTCGGAACGCACATTCAGTGCTGCTGGAGGCGTGGT
Source organism: Lithobates clamitans (assembly GCA_037952925.1). Lineage (NCBI taxonomy): Eukaryota > Metazoa > Chordata > Amphibia > Anura > Ranidae > Lithobates > Lithobates clamitans. Next base: position 320,917 of record JBBGZY010000458.1, on the reverse strand, counting down.
AACCGATCACAGGGTGCGTCTGTCCACCGACTCGGTCGATCGACTGACCTTCATAAAAATGAATCAGTCTTGGATCACCACCAGCTACCAAGCACCTGATGCTGATGTAACCGAATAATTTTTTTTGAAATCTCAGATCCCTTCAAAGACTGCCTATGCTGATGCTGAGTGACTATCCCTGAGTAATTATCCTCTTCCTCCTCAATCATCACGCTGATAGCTTGTAAGAACATTTTTGGTTCTGGGCGCCACCACCAGTGCCTAAGGCACAATTTTTCAGCCCCTGTTTAACAGGGGCGTGTAATTACAATTTTTGATGTAATACTTTGCAGCAGGGCTCGTTCCTGCATTCCAACTAGAGTGTGTGTGAGGGGTTGCAGTGTTGTGGCACCAGCACCAGTGCCCAAGGCCCAATTTTTCTGCTCCTGTCTAACAGGGGCGTGTAATTACAATTTTTGATGCAATACTTTGCAGCAGGGCTCGTTCCTGCGTTCCAACTAGAGTGTCTGTGAGGGGTTGCAGTGTTGTGGCACCAGCACCAGTGCCCAAGGCCCAATTTTTCTGCTCCTGTCTAACAGGGGCGTGTAATTACAATTTTTGATGCAATACTTTGCAGCAGGGCTCGTTCCTGCGTTCCAACTAGAGTGTCTGTGAGGGGTTGCAGTGTTGTGGCACCAGCACCAGTGCCTAAGGCCTAATTTTTCAGCTCCTGTTCAACAGGGGCATGTAATTACAATTCTTGATCTAATATTTCATAGCAGGGCCCTGTGAGGGCTTACAGTGTTGTGGCCACAGCAACACCTAAGGCCCAAATTTCTGCTGAGTATATAGGGCAGGACCCTACTTTCAAACATCTAACTTACAAACGACTCCTACTTGCAAACGGAAGGAGACAACAGGAAGTGAGATGAAATCTACCCCTAGGAAGGGAAATTCTCTCCTGTAAGAGTTAATATGGGAAAAAAAATTCTCCTTTCCACTGATGCTTTCCAATCCTTGTTCCACAAAAAAGCCCAAATTTTCAAAAAACATTTTTCATTGGGACAAAAAGTGAGGTGAAATCTTCTGAAGAGGAGGAAAGACAGCAAAACAAATGTCACAGGGGTGATAACCCTTCCCTATGTTTTCCAAAAAGCTTAAAAAAGATTTTTTTGGCTGGAGCTAAACACGTTAAAAATGTACCCGTTCAAAATTACAAACAGATTCTACTTGACAACAAACCTACAGTCCCTGTCTTGTTTGCACCGCCTGTATACTGCTGTTCAGAGTATATAGGGCCTGGTGGCCCCACACCTTTCCTTATTTTAATTTGGGTGCGGGGTTCCCCTTAATATCCATACAAGACCCAAAGGGCCTGGTAATGGACTGGGGGGTACCCATGCCGTTTGTCTCACTGATTTTCATCCATATTGCCATGACCCGACATTACATTAAACCCGCAAGCAGTTTTAAATGAGATTTTTTCCTTTAAAAATGACATTTGGTGCAGGGACTGTTCTAAACACGAGAAACATGCGTCACTTTACAGGCATACTATAGACACCCCCAGGTACGATATTTAAAGGAATATTTCACTTTTTTTTTTTTTACTTTAAGCATCATTAAAATCACTGCTCCCGAAAAAACGGCCGTTTTTTAAAAGTTTTTTTTTGCATTGATACATGTCCCCTGGGGTAGGACCCGGGTCCCCAAACCCTTTTTAGGACAATACCATGCAAATTAGCCTTTAAAATGAGCACTTTTGATTTCGAACGTTTGAGTCGCATAGACGTCAATGGGGTTCTAACGTTCGTGCAAACTTTCGGTCCGTTCGCAGGTTCTGGTGCGAACCGAACCGGGGGGTGTTCGGCTCATCCCTACTCCTCATGGTTCTCAACCTGCACAGGGTGAGGACGAGCACCCAGGTGGTAAAGCGGTTGCAGATAAAAAGTTTTAATAAGGAGACATGAAATACATTTGAGATACGCATATTAGAAGGAAGGTCTAATGCGTAACCACTGGGTTAATCCTGCGAAGAATATGGAAAGGTCCCATTAAACCGAGGTGCAGACTTCAGAGAGGGAACATGAAGTCGGAGGTTGCGAGTTGACTGCCAGACCCTGTCCCCAACTTGGTAGGAAGGCACAGGCAGGCGTCTGAAGTCAGCATGGAGTCTGTACTTATCATTAGCATGTCGTAAAGCCTCCTGGACTTGTGCCCATGTGGAACGAAGACCAAGGTGATGCTCCTCTAATGCAAGAATACTCTTAGGAACAAATGAGTCAGGCAACATGGAAGGTTAGAAACCATAGTTTGCCATAAATGGGGACAATCGGGAAGGCAGAATTCAAGGCTCTATTGTGAGCAAACTCTGCCCATGGTAAGAGGTCTGACCAGTTGTTATGATGTAGAGTGGAGACATTGTTGGGCCTGGCAACAGAGGAGTTGAAATGGTATCACACTATTTTGCCATTATTTAATTTTTCTTGGGATTCCCCAATTACATCATGTGAATCGTGGAGCCTTTGATATGTTTTGTGGGGATGGATCTATATCGCTCTCTCCATTAGCTGGTCATCTCATCTGGTTGATAAATTAATTTGCTCACCGAAAGTCTGACATCTGGCAAGCAGGATTTTTATGCGGTTTTGGTGCATGTATTAACCCCTTCACTGGTAGATTCAGTTGACATCTCACAAGATTACAAAATTCACTATTTGTTATTTATCATCTGGTAAGCAGGCCCCCCGTGTGGTGCTGGTGTATTCACTGTTTTTCTTCACGAGAATCCACATACTTGCATGATTTGCACTAAATATTTGTTATTAGCAAAGAGGCCTTCCGTGTGCTATCTGCTGTCTTCAAACACTGGGTGTTTTATATGATATTTATTCCTCTCACTATGTGAGTGTCACTCTTTTTTAATTTTTATAAATTGTATGTCAGTATTACGCTATGTTGTCACTTTATTTTTTGGGTTAATTTTTTGTGGATTCCACGTCAATTCCACGCGAGTGAAAATTGCCATACCCTACTGTGACCGGTTTCATAAAGGCCCAGACTGGGTTTAAGCCACCTGCTCAATTTGGCTTGCTATCTGGTAAGCATGCCATTCATCAGTTGGGAATATATTTTGCTTCATTCAATCACCGAGTGTTATTAATTGGACAGTCCAATTGTTCTGAATTTTCTTTCCTTTTTTTTGAACTTTTATTGGTTTCATATCACCAAGAATTTTTTTTCATGGAGTTATTATTTAATTATTCATTTATTTATTTATCAATCTAAGCGCGGCTTTTCCAATTTGCAGTTGTTATGATGGTCAGAAATATAGCAACGTAGGAATTGCTCCAAGGACTGATTGGCTCATTCTGTGGCCCCATTAGACTGCGGGTGATACGTAGAGGAAAAAGCGAGCTGAATTCCCAACTCTGCACAAAAGGCTTGCCAGAACCGGGACACAAACTGACTACCCCTGTCGGAGACAACCACCTTGGGTAACCCATGTAAGTGAAAGATTTTCCAAGCAAAAATGGGAGCCAGTTCCTTAGAAGTGGGCAACTTCTAAAGTGGAATACAATGAGACATTTTTGAGAACCGATCAACCACCATAAGGATAACTGTGTTGCCATGGGAGTTGGATAACTCAACAATGAAATCCATAGACAGGTGGTCCAGGGCTTCTCTCCATTGGGTATGGGTTGTAGGAGGCCCACTGGAAGGTGTCGTGGAGTCTTACTCTGAGCCAGGCCTGTACTGGCCATCGGGACTACCGGGACTTTCTCGGTGGGCCGATTGGCAGTGGGCCAGTTGTCAGTGAGTGACTCACTACACCTCTCTCTCCGACTCTCCATTGTGTTAGAATAACGCCGGGAGGCTCCGCTCCTGCACCCGGCGGCACACAAGCACCATCATCATGACGCTGCCACTCACTCGTCACTCTCCCTAACACTCCCCCTAACATTACAGCCTCGGCTTCCTTGTCCCGGCGCCGTGATGTCACTCACGGCCAGAGGGCGGAGGCGGCCTGGGGACATAGGAGGAGCCAGGAGCGTAGTGTAGCAAGCCTGCAAGACTGCATCCATGAGGAGCCGAGCCAGCGCCGCTGAGGGGGAGGATTCAGAACCAGAACCAAGTTGCAGCAAGTACAGACAGGGACCAAATCAATAGTGTGATTCAAGTAGTAACAAGTAAGCACTAAATAAGCTAATCAGATGCTATACGGGATGCAGGCTGCATGGCATGATTAATAATAAACTGAGTGATATGTAATAGTAACTGTAATATGCAGCATGGCGGGGGGAGGGGTAAATGTACTGTAAATGTACTGCCACTAGTCATGGTAACTGATGAATAATTTAATGCCACTGGTCAATTATTAAATTAATGCCACTGACCACAGTAACTGATTAATAATTTAATGCCACTGGTCACGGTAACTGATTAGTAATTTAATGTCACTGGTCACGGTAATTGATGAATAATTTAATGCCACTGGTCACAGTAACTGATTAGTAATTTAATGTCACTAGTCACGGTAATTGATGAATAATCGAATGCCACTGGTCACGGTAACAAATTAGTAATTTAATGTCACTGGTCACGGTAATTGATGAATAATTTAATGCCACTGGTCACAGTAATTGATGAATAATTTTATGCCACTGGTGAATGAATTTACTGCCACTGGTCACGGTAACTGATGAATGAATTTACTAGTGCCACTGCTGGTCATGATCACTGATGAATGAATTTGCGGCCACTGGTTATGGTCACTGATGAATGAATGTACTGCCACTGGTAGTCATGGTGATTTTGGACCTTTTTGTATTGTTAGCCATTTATACTGCCTTGGTAATTCGCATTGTATGTTAGAGTGGATTTTTCCCTGTCTTTTTATGTTTGTGATTCCCACAAGTTATTGTTTGAACTGTTTCATGTTAATATTATATTCAAACATAAGTTGTTATTAATAACTGTTTTCCTTATTTATGACACCTGCCATTGAATAGAGTGTAGCTTACACATTTCATTCTAAAGGTGTCTGTAATGTTGGAATGCATCTTTTTCTCTAAATAATAAAAAAAGCTGTTTATACATACAGTGGAATGTTTTTATTTTTTTGCGCAATTGCGTATAGTTTATATACTGTTTTTGTGTGTGTTTGCAAAATTAAAGTGGGCCGGTCTGGATGGAGTCCAGGGCCAAATTTTTGTCCCAGTCCAGCCCTGCTCTGAACACACATGAAACAGGCAGCTACGAAGGCAGTTACATCAGCACATAGACTAGGCCACCAGAATTGTTGGGAAAGGGCCCAAAAGAGTTGAATCTTCCCAGGGTGGCCAGCAGCCTTGGGAGAATGGTAAGTCTGGAGCACGGTAGTACAGAGACTCTGGGACAAAGCAGCGGTCACAAGGTTTCTCAGGAGGAGCATGAACCTGAGTAGCAAGAATTTTGTCACCCAAAGGAGAAGTGAGACTGGTGTGAATGGTAGCCAGAATACGATCAGGAGGAATCACAGGAACCAGAACTGACTCTATCTTGGAAGTGGAAGTGTCAGCCCTTACATTCTTAGTACTGGGTAAAAATGAAACAATGTAATTGAAACTAGACAAGAAAATAGCCTATCGCACCCTTCTGGGAGAGAGGTGTTTAGCCTCAGACAAGAATGTGAGATTCTTATGGTTAGTAAGAATGAGAACACAGTGGCACAGTGGTATACCTTTGATGAGATGTCTCCATTCTTTCAGGGCTAAAATGAGCGCTAACATCTCTCTGCCACCAATCTCGTAATTGCACTCCGCAGGTGACAATTACTTGGAAAAGTAGCCAAAAGGAGGCATAGCGCTCTCAGAGGTAGGACGTTGAGACAGAAGGGCGCCAACTTCAGTCTCAGAAGCATCAGCTTCTAGGATAAAAGGCAATGCAGGATCAGGATGTGCCAACACAGGAGCAGAAACAAAGGCAGCCTTGAGACTCTCAAAGGCCTTAATGGACTCCGGAGACCAACAGTGTGGGTTACCGTCCTTTCTGGTCATATCAGTCAGGGGCTTGACCAGAGACGAGAAGTTATGAATAAACTTCTGATAATAATTGGCAAAGCCAAGAAAATGCTGCAGAGGATGTAAACCCACGAGTCAGGGCCACTGTAGGACTGTCTAAAGCTTCTCTGGGTCTATCAAAAAACCAGCAGTGCAAATGACATAGCCCAGAAATTTAACCTGTTCACGATGGAACTTGCACTTCTCCAGTTTACAATCGAGATTGTTCTCTCTTAGTTTCTGAAGCACACAACAGACATCGGTGTGGTGGCTCTCCAGGGACTTGGAAAATATGAGGATATCATCGAGATAAACCACCACGCATAACTGCAACAAATCTCAGAGGACATTGTAAATAAATTCCTGGAAAACTGATGGGGCGTTACAAAGGCCAAAAGGCATTACGAGGTACTCATAATGGCCTGTTCTGGTATTAAACACAGTTTTCCACTCGTTGCCCTCCTTAATCCTTATGAGATTGTATGCCCCTCTCAAATCAAGCTTCATGAAAACCGTTGCTCCCTTGAGGCGGTCAAATAACTCCATAATCAACAGAATCAGATAGGCATTCTTTATCGTGAAATGATTGAGACCCCTATAATCAATACAAGGTCTCAGTTCACCATTCTTCTTCTTCACAAAGAAGAAACCAGCAGCAACAGGAGACGAGGATTTGTGGATAAAACCTTGAGAGAGTGCGTATGCAACATACTCCTCCATGGTCTTTTCCTCCAAGACCGACGATGGGTGAACCCGGCCACGAGGGGGTATGGCACCAGGTTGAAGGTCAATTGCGCAATCATACGACCGGTGTGGCGGCAAACTACCTGCTTGACCTTTGTCAAAGACTGCTAAAATTGCAGTACTCCTCCAGAAGGAGGAGATAGAAGTGCACAGTGGCTACCTTCTGGATACATGTCTTACTGCATTGTGGCAACCAGGAGAGAACCTCAGCATGGAGCCAATCAATATATTGGTTGCACCTCTGTAACCAAGGATAACCAATAATCAGTGGAAACTTAGGTGAGGAAATAACTTGAAATTGACCGACTCGGTACCAGGAGGCATGGGAGGTGAGGGAGACAAGGGTGGGACTGCAAAGCTTGTAGACAAATATAGAGGAGGCTTCCGCAAGCGCTCCTTAAAAGAGAGTCTTTCTCTGAGTCTGGAGTCAATGAGGATGGCAAACATGATCAACTTCTCCAGCTCAGTGGGTATATCTCGGGCTGCTATCTCATTCTTGATGGTATCTGAGAGACCATGAGAAAAAGCAGCCACGAGGACCTCATTGTTCAAAGCAACCTCTGCTGCCACAGTACGGAATTCAATGGTGTAATTGGCAACAGTTCTCGTACTCTGATGGACATGAGGCACTTGGCAGCAGAAGCAGAGCATGCGGGAACGTCAAATACCCTTTTTAAGGGAAGCCACAAACTCAGGGTTACTTAAGACAACAGTTTTTTTGCATCTCCCATAGAGGGTTTGCCAAGGCTCTCTCACAAAGCAAAGATATCACAAAGCCTACTTTGCTTCTGTCCGTGAGAAACGCCTGGGGCAGCATCTCAAAGTATATCTCAACCTGGTTGAGAAACCCTCTGCATTGGACTGGATCACCCCCAAATCGCTAGGGAAGCGGAGCAGAACCAGACATACCTCTTATTATTACTCAAGGTATTACTTATTATTACTCAAAGTATTACTCGAGGTGGGTTCCTGCACAGAGACTGGAGCACCAGCAAGGATGGCCTGCAACACAGATTGTACCAGAGCAGCCACAGTGGGAGATTCCAGGTGGGCCGTGCGACTCAGGAGTGTTTGTAACACCATGGCAAACTGATCCATGCAGTGATCCTGCTCATCCAGTCTGGAAAAAATATTACCAACAAGTGGATTGACTGCATCTTCTGAATTGATGGCCTTCACCTACTGTCAGAAACCATGAATCAGACTGAGCCAGAAGTACAGTTAAATATCACTTTAAACAGAGTAAACATAGTCAAAACCATAGCCAGAGTTCAGGAACCGGAATGGATAGTCAGACAAGCCAAAATGTCAGCAAGTCTTTAACAGGAACACAGGAGAGCATCTCTAGAGATGTGACCAAGACGAAGGTGGAGATCATCTGGGCTGGACGCCTTATATATATATAAGCAACAGGTGAGTCACTGCGGAGAGATAGGAGCTGGCAATTAGCCGACAGCCCAGAGAAGGAAGGGTTGAGCCCAGCCCTGACAATAATAGATGCTTTTCATTATGATATATGTTCTAAACAGGGGATTTGGCGCTGTCCTACTGTGTTTGTATGAGTGATAAATCTTCTCAAGAGAATAAAACAAAGTGTTGGCTTATAAGCAAAAGTGTCATAAATATCAGGAGACAGGAAGGCGCATGCGCGGCAGCGTCCAAGATGGCCGCTTAGCCCGGGAGCTCCGCGCCAGTCGGATCTAACGCCGCCTATAGCAGCGGTGCAAGCCCTCGTTCTGGCCCGGCTTCTATCCCAGCAGCTGGGGGACACCTCCAGCCACACCTGGATGTCCCTTTCTTCCTCCAGGCGGAATCTCACGGACGCCATGAACGGATCCCTGGAGCGGCCTGGCCATCCCAAAATGGCGGCCGTCTCCTCACACAGCCAGCACAGCCTGTCAGAATCTATAGCTGATCAGGATGAAGGGGCCCCACCGTCCTCACAAGCTTCGGATGCCACAGTGAGTACCCTCACGGGGTTCCCCTCTCCAGCATCCACTGACTCTTTGTTAAGGAGGACATTTGGAGGGGCAGCCCTCACCCCCCAGCTGGATTCACCTCACAGTCCTGACTCCTGGGACTTACAGGCCAGAGATCTCTCTCCCTCCCCCACTGATTTCCCCTCCATGATAGCTGCTTTCTCCCAGATGTTATCTAGAGGCCTATCCCACACAGCCACACAGATCACTGCTTCCATACATGCAGATCTGCAGCAGATTGGTGCCAGGATCGAAGCGATCGAACATAAATCTGACCAGGCCATACTGCGACTTAACCAAAACACTTCCAGAATCCAGGATCTCCAGGATCGACTGGAATCCGCCACCTCCAAAATTGATGACCTCGAGAACAGGTCGAGACGTTACAATTTTCGCCTCAGGGGGCTCCCCGAATCTATTAAAGACACCCACACGGCAGTTCAGGACTTCATCAAAAGTTTAATCCCCAATATTCCGGCTCATCGCTTGGAGCTTGACAGAGCCCACAGGGCGCTACAACCACCTCGCTCAGACGGTCTGCCACGAGACATCATCGTGAAACCGCATTTCTATGCAGTCAAGGAAGAAGTGATGAAGCTCTCCAGGTCAGCAGAGAAACTGATGTTCCAAGGTCATCAGGTCCAAATCTTCGCTGATATATCTCCATATACCGTTCAAAAAAGAAGAGCCCTGAAACCGCTCCTACAAGTTCTGGCGGACAAAGAGATCACCTACAGATGGTCCTTCCCGCTGAGATTAAACTTCTCTTACCGCAACAAACCATACAATTTTTCAACGTTTCAAGAAGGGGAACGTCTGCTTCTTCATCTGGGTCTGATCACTCAGGACGTCCCACAGTCTTCTGCATCTCGAGGAGCATCGTCAGTCAAGAGAACATCCCCCACCAGCCCAGTCTCGCCGGTGTGGCAGAAACAGTTCTCCAAGCGACCGAAAGAGTCCTTCCCCCCATGAGTGGGCCCGCAGCATCAGCAGTCTCCGCTCTTGATCCTCCCCGGGGTCGACGCTGACGACAAACTTGATGTCAGCTTTTTGGTGACTTTCCTCTTCTGAGTTATCCCCAGGACTTCCTTTCGGATCCCCATGGGTCCAGATTTTCCGGGGAATAGGTTGTTCTGTTCCGTTTCTCATAATGTTTTCCTTTTTTTGTTTACCTATTTCTCTTTCCCTTCCATAATATCCGAAGCTTTTTGCTCACTAATACCAGGTGATAGCAGGGCTTGCATTGCATTGTTTATGTACTGACATGATTTTAATCAGAGGCGGCGTTGACCGGATTGGTCGTAGTGCGCCTCTCTCTGGCTCCGATAGCTGAACCCTTGTTCATTCACCTATCGGACCCAGACTCTCTCGACCCTCGGGTCGCAGAATTTTTGCTTTGTTCTGGGTGTCGGTCCAGCCAGGGAAGGGCCCCTCGCTGGTCCGTTGGGTTATGGGTAAAAACTTTTGGTCACGATATCTAATGGTTCTCTTTTTCACTCCTTTCTACCTCTTTGCTCTACTTTCCTCTCCTTTCTCCTTCCCTCCCCCTCTCCTCCCCCCTCCTCCTCACCTACAGGTTCCCACTGGATCTCCCGTCTGCGGTACCACAGGTCGAGCCCGTCTTGCTGCTGGGGATGTCTCCTATCTGCCAGGGACATTTGGGACATCAGGTAAGAATCACAAACACTTAGCACCACACACCTTGCCTCCCCATGACTGACTCCACAACACTGATTGGGACACTTAAGATCCTATCCCACAACGTACAAGGCCTTAACTCCCCTGTGAAGAGACGCAAAATACTGCAACAGCTTCACACTCTGAAGGCTGACGTAGTTCTGCTTCAGGAAACTCATTTTCCCACCTCCTATCAGCCCAAATTCCTTCACAAAAGCTTCATGAACTTCCACCTGGCTAATGCTGACAACAAAACGAGAGGCGTGGCAGTCTGCTTCTCCAACAGAACCCAATTCGTACATACAAACACTATCAAAGATCCAGATGGACGTTACATACTAGTCTCCGGTATGATTAATGGTGAGGCTTACACGTTTGTCTCATACTACACGCCCAACACACACCAAGACACCTTTTTTGACACCACGCTAAAGGTACTCAAACCGCATTTCGTGGGCACAGTAATTTTGGGGGGAGACTCCAATACCCCATTTGACTATTCCTCTGACAAATCAAACCCCCTGCGGCCCAAATCAAAACGGCCTCCCAAACGTAGCCTTCGGGTGGCGCAAATAGTCCGATCTTTTGGCCTGATTGATATCTGGAGAGAAATGAACCCCCAAACTAGAGATTACACGCACTACTCGGTCCCCCACCACACCTTCTCTAGGATTGACCACATATTTGTCCCACCACACGTAATACCGAGAGTGACCGCCTCTAAAATTTATGACACTCCACTGTCCGACCACTCGATAATGTCTATGTCACTCAGGGGTGGGTCGGGGGTGAAGGGCTCCTTCCAATGGCGCCTTAATGAAACTCTTCTAAGCAACCCTACCCATTGCACGCTTCTAGACAAAGCTCTTTCCGACTACTTCAGTGAGAATGACACGGGATCAGTCTCCCCGGGATGTCTTTGGGCAGCACACAAGGCGGTGTTGAGGGGCAGGATCCTACAACTCTCCTCACAACTTAAAAAAGAAAGCAGGGAGGAGGTCTCGCGCCTCACTGCGGATTTCCGCTTGCTGAGTAAAGCCCACAAACAACACCCTACTCCGGATAACCTGGCCAAACTTGACTCTGCTAGAGTGAAACTCAATCTCTCGCTCACTACTTCCGCGGAGAAACACTTACGGTGGTCCGGCGCGCGTTTTTATTACCAATCGGATAGGATTGGCGCTAAGCTAGCTACTAAGCTTAGCCCGAGGATTCGTACCTTGGTATTTCCCAAGATTCGTGCCTCGTCGGGTAATCTAACGCATAACCCCACCATCATTATGAAATCATTCCACGATTATTACTCACAGCTTTATGAGACAGTACCCCACACTCATTCCACGGCCAGAGAGCGTTTTCTCCAAGACATTAACCTACCCCAACTACAGCAAACACACCGCGACCTGCTAGACGCCCCCTTCTCCTCCGACGAAATCTTGGAAACGATTAAATCCTTGAAAATAAACTCTGCCCCGGGTCCAGACGGTTTTTCGGTATGTTATTACAAGAAGTTTGGCCCTCGTCTGGCTCCTTACATGGCTCGGTTCTTCAACTCCCTCCGGGATGGAGCCCCTATCCCTAGCGACTTAAACTCGGCTTTTATCTCGGTTATACCTAAACAGGGTAGGGACCCAGGCGAGGTGGGCAACTACCGCCCTATTTCGTTAATCAATAACGATCTCAAAATAATGACTAAAATCCTGGCAAACAGGATGTCTAACTTTATTGCTCATTATATACATAGGGACCAAGTGGGCTTCATCCCGGGGAGACAGGGACCGGACCAGGTTCGCAGAGCTATTGACCTGATTTCCCTTCTGCAGTCCCGGTGGGACGGAGGCCCTGCACAAGAAGGCTTCTTGCTGTCGCTGGACCTGCAGAAGGCCTTCGACTCCGTGTCGTGGCCCTACATTTTTGACATTCTAGAACGCTGGGGGTTTGGCGACGGTTTCCGCACGATTATTAACACGTTATATTCTTCACCATCAGCACAGGTGCGACTAATGGGCCATTACTCGGAACCCTTCAATATTCGTAGGGGAACTAGACAGGGCTGTCCCCTCTCACCCTTGATTTTCGCTATAGCAATCGAGACACTGGCGATAGCCATCAGATCGAACGAGAATATCCAGGGAGTGAAGTGTGGTCCTGACGTTCACAAATGCGCCCTATTTGCTGACGACATGCTCTTGTTCCTCACTGCTCCTCTCACATCCACCCCTAATGTCCTCAGACTTTTGAGAGACTTCGGTCTCATCTCTGGTCTTCAGGTGAATGTGACCAAAACGGTGGCCCTAAATATTTCGGTACCAGTACCTCTCATAGACCAAATACGACCACACTTTCCCTTCACATGGGCTAGCCACTCCATCCCCTATTTGGGTATCAAACTGACGAAAAACATTGGAGACCTATATGCCGCTAACTACCCCCCCATGTTCCGTTCCCTGGAGCAGGACCTACGGAAATGGTCGGGGGAGGGCCTGTCATGGTTAGGTAGACTCAACGCAGTCAAAATGACTCTCCTGCCACGCCTATTATACCTGTTCAGATCACTTCCAATACCGATTAAAAAATCAGTCTTGACCAAATTTCAGTCCGGGGTGATTAAGTTTGTCTGGGGGGACAGGGGCCATCGCTTTGCTAAAGAAATATTATTCAGACTTCGGTCTCAAGGGGGCCTGGGACTACCAAACTTGTGGCTATATTACCAGGCAGCACAGTTAGCACAATTCTCAGCCATTTACACTAAATCCTGCAGACCAGATTGGATCTCCATTGAGAGACAAGCGGTACCACATTTCACTCTCGACTTCTTAACATGGAGACCTCCCAAACACAGACCGGCCATCTTAGCCCCCACTTTATCTCACTCCCTAGCCCTCTGCGACCAATTGCATACCCACGCCAACTTGATTTCCCCCTTAAGGCCTCTCACACACCTATTTCACAATCCTGACTTTCCCCCTGGGATGAACATTCATGCATTTCATTGGTGGCTGAACAAGGGCCTTTTCCGAATAGGACACTTCCTTACCCCCAATGGCCCTATTTCATTAGGCCATTGTTTGAGCTCTCTGGAAATGCCTGCCTCGGAAAAGTTTCGACTCTCACAAATACGCCACTTTCTCCACTCACTTTGTACTGATAAGATGAACACTCCTAAGGCCACGATGTATGAGCTATGGTGTTCTTCATCTGCCCCCCAAAGGGGTGGGATATCCATTATCTATGCGTCCCTGGCGGATAGGACGGACACCCCGGCGTACGCTCGATCCTGGGAATCAGACCTGGACATCCAGTGGGACCCTGCGAAGTGGTTCCAAGCCTTCAGCAGATCATCGAAAGGTATCTTAAACATAGCCTTAATTGAAGCTAACATTAAACTCTTTACTAAATGGTACTACGTCCCGGCCAGGCTTGCCAGGATATTCCCAGACTCTTCCCCCCTATGCTACAGAGGTTGCGGTCATGTTGGCACGATGCATCACATCTGGTGGACCTGCCCCCGCATACGGAGCTTCTGGAACAAATTCCTCCATATCATAAGGAAAGTATCTGGGGCAGTGGTTCCACAGGACCCCACATACATTCTATTTAATTGCAAAATACCCAACACTTCTAAAAACACACAACAACTTATATTCTTTATGTGCTTGGGAGCCAAAGTTACTCTAGCAAAAGCCTGGAAAACTCCTTCGGTGTCCATATCGGCCACCAAACGGAAGATCTCTTGGATAATGTCACAGGAACAAATAGTCGCTAAACTGCGTGACACAGTCCCACGCTTTGAAGGGATTTGGGAACCTTGGGCTCGGTATGTCGGTATTTCACTTTACCCAGGTCATCTGCTAACGTAGGGGAGAGTCCGGCAAGATTACCACCTCTCTCCTTCGACCCCACCCCTCCTCCCTCCCTCGCTTTACCTTTGGCTCCCTTTCTCCTCTTCTTCTTTCATCTCTACTCTTTCTTTTCCTGCTCCAACCTCATCTCTTTTATACCAGCTACTGGCTAATAACGGTCTTTCTAGGCCAAAACCTCCTCGTTGGCTCTTTTAGGTTGTCCTAAACTACTCACATAAAGTACCAGCCTAAATGGCAGCCAGTTACCCTTAGGTTACTACCCTGGACGATGTGTCTGTCGGATCCGTCCGGGGGAGCTGCTGCGCCTGGGTTCCTTTCCAGTGCGAGCGCTTTCCCGGAGGATCTGACAGGAGGTGGGGAGACGCCCCCTTTGGTGGGATCCCTGAAGCTCTCGCACTCCACAGTGTGCTCCCATGGGGGTGGAGTGATGATCTCGGGGCCTTCCTGGGGGGAGCCTCTAGCTTAAATTTCTTCTCAGGTTGCCCGTTCTTCTCACGGACTTTAACAGTTCTTTTCTAAGACAGTAAACTAGCCAGGTACTTTGCTCTACCTTGATACATCTTCTGTGTAAGTGCTATGTTGTTTCTACTATGTATCGCCCTCTTTTGACTGCCTTGGTCATCGAGGAGTATTAAGTGGTATATTTTGTTCTTGATATACTTGTATTGCAAAGTTTTCAATAAAAACATTGAAACAGAAATATCAGGAGACAATAAATGTGCAAGAATAATTAGTAAGTGAATCACCTGTGAGGTGAAATAAAAAAGAAAGTGCAAAGCGTGCTAAAGTGCATATAAAATCGCATGTACAAAAAATCGCATGTGCAAAAAAATTGTATATCTATGTATCATGAGAGATCCCTATACATAAAAAGTGCTAGGGGAACCAAAACCAGTAAAATAAATATAAGAGGCATGTATTTGATGATCCGCATAAACAATAATTAAAACAAATGCATAGTGTAAACCTCAAAAAGTGGAAAATTTTCGTGTGGGAAAACCTTAGTGTGTGTGAAAACACAATTCCAATCAAGTCAATCAAGGCAGACCCTTCTAAAGGTGTATAAACACACTCAGTGGATAAGACAATCAATAATAAGTTCTTTGGAACAGATTATTTCAGCAACAGTTCTAGAAGTATGTCCCACTGGTGTAGGGAAAAAAGTCACAATTTTCAACCGTTGGTGTCCCGACCTCCGCTGCACCCCCACTCGTGTGTACACTTACCGGACTGCCTAACCCCTGCAGGGGTAAAAGGCATATGCAGACAGTCCTGCGATGGCAACAGCGGAAAGTGGTCCTCAGTTCAAGGGTGCTATATCCTGCTCCGGCGTGAGGTCAGTCCCAGTGACAGGTATCCGTGCAAGGTGAAAACAGAAAACACTTCATAGTGTGAATCCATAAAAGGTAGGAAGTTTATTGAAAATCCATAAAATAACAGTCCATAAACTGGAGTTAAAACCACAACTAAAAACACTGTGCAGGAAGCCGACTAGCAGTCGAGGGGCAACGTGGTAAGGCGTGCGTTCCACCGCCCGACAACTGAAAGCGGAACTGACACGAGCTGGAAGAGAGCGATGCTGACGTGTGCGTATCACGAGGCCACGCCTTACGCGTTTCGTCATCAAGACGTCATCTGAGGCGCGGCCATCTTGGTGCTCCACACGTCTAAATAGGGAAACGGAGGTGCCACTCTGGCCAATCGGATGCTTGTAACCCGCCCCTTTGTCTCATCAAAACGAACCCAACTAAATCGCTGGTCTGGCGCCATCATGTGGTACGAAAATATAATAGTTTTCGGGCGCCTCCGTTTAAAAGATGTAAAACAGAGAAAGATGTAAAGCAAATAATAAGTAAGACTGGAGGGTAAACGATCAGCGAGGTGATGTCCCCTCATGCCAAATGCATTTGATATTACATATCCCAACATGTTGTAACTTCCAAACGGTAAATATGTGGGCGAATAAAGGTATAATAAATATGTTAAATACATATAAAAATCATATTGTAAAAATAAATAATTAATATATAGAATAGGGGTCTCAAAAGTTCAGACATACTTTATAAATAACTCAAAAAAGAGGGTAATGTACCAAAGGAAGAGACATTTATGGTGGGGGCTGTAATAAAAATGTATCTAAGGCTACGTATCTAAATCTATTACTGTAAACCCACAGCATATATACATCTATAATAGGCCTACATGGAGAATAACTCAATTCATAATCAAGGCCTATGGAATATTAAAATTATTAAAAATTATTAAATAAGCATCAGATCGGATTAAGAAGCTACTGATATCACAAAACGAAACGAGGTGGATACACCGTTTAGATTGTCTTGTCCCTAGAGGTTTAAATGTAGAGATAGATCTTAATTGTTTCTTGTCCAACTTCTAAGGGCCTCTCCTCCACTAGTCGTTCAGCCTCTGTATAAGCTTTCAATTCATCTATCCCCAAGTTATACATTCCGATTTTAATTATTGCTACTATATAACGTGTATATATATATATATTTCAGACCAACTCTACATCACCAGGCCTTCTCACTTAGAGCAGAACTACAGGTCCTAAAGATAAGAAAAGTCACAGCCCAGTGATTTATCATAGACATCATAATGAAAAGCAAATGAGTAACAAAAGTTCCGCGCTTAGGACAATGAAAATAAAATAAAAAAAAATAAAAAGGGACTGCTGCCCCCCTAAAAGTGTAAAACACTGAGGTGAAATCCAAGCTAAAATATATGTTCTAAACAGGGGATTTGGCGCTGTCCTACTGTGTTTGTATGAGTGATAAATCTTCTCAAGAGAATAAAACAAAGTGTTGGCTTATAAGCAAAAGTGTCATAAATATCAGGAGACAATAAATGTGCAAGAATAATTAGTAAGTGAATCACCTGTGAGGTGAAATAAAAAAGAAAGTGCAAAGCGTGCTAAAGTGCATATAAAATCGCATGTACAAAAAATCGCATGTGCAAAAAAATTGTATATCTATGTATCATGAGAGATCCCTATACATAAAAAGTGCTAGGGGAACCAAAACCAGTAAAATAAATATAAGAGGCATGTATTTGATGATCCGCATAAACAATAATTAAAACAAATGCATAGTGTAAACCTCAAAAAGTGGAAAATTTTCGTTTCGTTTTGTGATATCAGTAGCTTCTTAATCCGATCTGATGCTTATTTAATAATTTTTAATAATTTTAATATTCCATAGGCCTTGATTATGAATTGAGTTATTCTCCATGTAGGCCTATTATAGATGTATATATGCTGTGGGTTTACAGTAATAGATTTAGATACGTAGCCTTAGATACATTTTTATTACGGCCCCCACCATAAATGTCTCTTCCTTTGGTACATTACCCTCTTTTTTGAGTTATTTATAAAGTATGTCTGAACTTTTGAGACCCCTATTCTATATATTAATTATTTATTTTTACAATATGATTTTTATATGTATTTAACATATTTATTATACCTTTATTCGCCCACATATTTACCGTTTGGAAGTTACAACATGTTGGGATATGTAATATCAAATGCATTTGGCATGAGGGGACATCACCTCGCTGATCGTTTACCCTCCAGTCTTACTTATTATTTGCTTTACATCTTTCTCTGTTTTACATCTTTTAAACGGAGGCGCCCGAAAACTATTATATTTTCGTACCACATGATGGCGCCAGACCAGCGATTTAGTTGGGTTCGTTTTGATGAGACAAAGGGGCGGGTTACAAGCATCCGATTGGCCAGAGTGGCACCTCCGTTTCCCTATTTAGACGTGTGGAGCACCAAGATGGCCGCGCCTCAGATGACGTCTTGATGACGAAACGCGTAAGGCGTGGCCTCGTGATACGCACACGTCAGCATCGCTCTCTTCCAGCTCGTGTCAGTTCCGCTTTCAGTTGTCGGGCGGTGGAACGCACGCCTTACCACGTTGCCCCTCGACTGCTAGTCGGCTTCCTGCACAGTGTTTTTAGTTGTGGTTTTAACTCCAGTTTATGGACTGTTATTTTATGGATTTTCAATAAACTTCCTACCTTTTATGGATTCACACTATGAAGTGTTTTCTGTTTTCACCTTGCACGGATACCTGTCACTGGGACTGACCTCACGCCGGAGCAGGATATAGCACCCTTGAACTGAGGACCACTTTCCGCTGTTGCCATCGCAGGACTGTCTGCATATGCCTTTTACCCCTGCAGGGGTTAGGCAGTCCGGTAAGTGTACACACGAGTGGGGGTGCAGCGGAGGTCGGGACACCAACGGTTGAAAATTGTGACTTTTTTCCCTACACCAGTGGGACATACTTCTAGAACTGTTGCTGAAATAATCTGTTCCAAAGAACTTATTATTGATTGTCTTATCCACTGAGTGTGTTTATACACCTTTAGAAGGGTCTGCCTTGATTGACTTGATTGGAATTGTGTTTTCACACACACTAAGGTTTTCCCACACGAAAATTTTCCACTTTTTGAGGTTTACACTATGCATTTGTTTTAATTATTGTTTATGCGGATCATCAAATACATGCCTCTTATATTTATTTTACTGGTTTTGGTTCCCCTAGCACTTTTTATGTATAGGGATCTCTCATGATACATAGATATACAATTTTTTTGCACATGCGATTTTTTGTACATGCGATTTTATATGCACTTTAGCACGCTTTGCACTTTCTTTTTTATTTCACCTCACAGGTGATTCACTTACTAATTATTCTTGCACATTTATTGTCTCCTGATATTTATGACACTTTTGCTTATAAGCCAACACTTTGTTTTATTCTCTTGAGAAGATTTATCACTCATACAAACACAGTAGGACAGCGCCAAATCCCCTGTTTAGAACATATATTTTAGCTTGGATTTCACCTCAGTGTTTTACACTTTTAGGGGGGCAGCAGTCCCTTTTTATTTTTTTTTATTTTATTTTCATTGTCCTAAGCGCGGAACTTTTGTTACTCATTTGCTTTTCATTATGATGTCTATGATAAATCACTGGGCTGTGACTTTTCTTATCTTTAGGACCTGTAGTTCTGCTCTAAGTGAGAAGGCCTGGTGATGTAGAGTTGGTCTGAAATATATATATATATACACGTTATATAGTAGCAATAATTAAAATCCAAATCTATCTACATATAGTCTATATGAGTGTGACTGTGAGGGTAGGATTTGCAATCTCTTGTCAAACCATGAAATCAGACCGAGACAGAAGTACAGTATTATTTTTAATAATAAAAGTAAATAGAACAAACGTGGTCAAGGTGGTTAAGTTCAGGAACTGGAATGGATAGTCAGACAAGCCAAACATCAGGGGGCCGGAGATGAGTGTAGTAAATCAGCAAGCAGGATCTGGAGCCAGAAGGGATGTCAGCCAAGCAAGTCAGCCAAGCAAGTTTAACAGGAATGCAGGAGAGCGTCTCTGTGATGTTGACTAAGGCAGAGGCAGAGACCCTCTTGGCTCGATGGCTTAAAAAGGCAGGACTGACGAGCAGGATATCATCAGCAGCTGAGTAACTGTAGAGAGATAGGAGCTAGCAATTAGCCAACAGCTGAGCGGCCAGCTCAGAGAAGGAAGGGCTGAGCCCAGCCCTGACATTTTTGTAATTACAACTTTTTTCAATATTAAATAAATCCAACAAAGTCCTGGACTTCAAAGTGATGATATTTTCATTTAATAAAAAGTATTTATTCACTTTAAAATGTTATCATGGATTAGAAAGATCTTCTGCATAACAAGGTGCTGTATTTTGGCCAATAATCTTAGGTTATCATTCTCTTTAGTTAATAGAGTCAATATTATATTAAAGTGAAATTACGGGGGCGTGGCTTGAAGGCTCGTGCGGATGGCTGCCTAGACTCACAGCTCCGCAGTATAACCGGCCACAGCGACATCTCCAACAGCTCCAGAGAAGGAAAAATTACCTCACAATCAGCCATAACACTCCCACACAGTGAGTGGCCATGCTGAAGCGAAGGAAATCCTCCAAAATCCCCAGGAAACTGACGGATTACTATCCCTCATCAGACCTGGCAAGTGGGCAAAATGGCGCCAGTAGCAGCCGAGAAACAACAGTGCGGCTCTCCTCCTCACATTCCAGTCAGAGCCCTGCGCTGTCTCCAGGGCTCTACCGTTCATCTGACACACAGGGTGAGTGCTCTCCCCCCAACTCGCCCACTACGTCCAGCCCTGCTAAGACTAGGCTCAGAACGGATGAGCCTCAGCAATCCCTTTATGTCACAGCTCCCTGCCTGTTCTCTCTCCCCCCACCGCAGCCATCATCTGTATTAGATGCCTTCCCTGCCTCTGACCAGCCACTCTCTGAAAGCACCATGAAGAATATACTGCTATCACTGGGGCAAACTCTATATACTGACTTATCCTCTGCTGTCTCCTCATTATCCATGACTGTAAATCAGCATGATCAAATTATTACACACATGGAAACTAAAATGGGAGACTTACTCTCTGCCCAAAATGAACTGGTAGATGGATTTGCGGATCATGACGATGAACTCCAATTAATTAATCTGAAAATCGCAGACCTGGAAGATCGCTCCAGACGAAATAATATTAAATTCCGTAATATCCCTGAGTCGATCCAACAATCTGATATCGTTCAGTTTCTGCAATCCCTGATGCGGGTCCTTTTGCCTGATCTAACAACCTGTGACATGGAAATTGACAGGGCACACAGGCTCCCCAAGCCATCTCACCTCCCTACCTCCACTCCCAGGGATGTTTTAGCCCGCATTCATTTTTTCACTACAAAGGAAAAAGTCATGTACGCAGCCAAACGAGCAACAAGACTCCCTGACCCTTTCACCAACATCGCACTGTATGCTGACTTATCCAAAGCAACAATGGAAAATCGCAGGCAGCTGGTGACTATAACTAAAGCGCTTCAAAACCATAAAATCCCTTACAAATGGGGCTTCCCCACTAAATTACTCATTACGCACAAAAACAAAACTCACACAGTGCGAACCCTCCCTATGGGTCTCACACTCTTGAGAAACTGGCATATCATACCAGAGGAAGCACCGTGCCCTTCCGCTCACCTTCCAACCCTCATGGAGACAGGAGGAGAACCTCCAGATGCCTGCATGCTGCAATATATATCCTTCTCTGCACAAGCCAAATGGCTGGGATACTGCAGCGGCTTTATCCAGTACCGGCCTGCCTGCTAAGAGATCCCTGTCCCACGTTGTGGACATAAGTTCTCTTTACCCCACCATCTGTTTGCAGTATTTTCTGCACATTGAGTCCAGGGCCCCTTTGTTACTGGACTCTCCCTTTTTAATCAAAGACCTTTCACCCTAACCCAGCACCAGCATATCCCCCCTAACCTTTCCGCCAAACTACACCCGGGTCTCTATTTCTTTATACAAGTGACAAATCACATTGTCCACACCACTTAGAGCAAGGCTAGTGATTTGATCCACACCAACCAATTGCCACCTTCACCTGGGATCAATCCACCCTAACTTTAATCCCCCAGAATGGCTTTCAAAATAGTTTCTATTAACGCCAGGGGCTTAAACTCTCCACAGAAAAGATCTGCACTTCTCAAAGAAGCCAATACTCAAAAAGCCGATATCCTCTTAGTGCAAGAGACCCATTTTGCCTCTGATAAAACTCCCAGATTTATCCTGAAAAACTACGACCAAGTTTTCTCAGCTTCAGGCCTGAAGAAGAAAAACGGGGTCCTCACTGCCATACGGAATACACTACAATTTAAACTACATCAATCCATCGCAGACCCCCACAGCCGTTTCCTGATCCTCCTATGCGACATTAATCAAATCACCTACACTCTGGTCAACGTCTATGGACCAAACAAACAGCAAATTCGATTCCACAAACAACTCTACAAAAAAATACTACGACTCCAAAAGGGGAGGCTTCTTTTTGGAGGTGACTTCAACGTAATTTGAGATTCCACATTGGATACTACTTCCGCGACTAGAAACCATCGAACTGTTCTGAACCCCTTCCTCCAAGCAAACAATCTCTACGATCCGTGGAGATGCCACCACAGTAATGAGCGTGGCTTTTCCTACTTTTCCTCTTCTCAACTTTCCTACTCCCGTATTGACTTCTTCCTTGTTGACAAACTCACCCTCCAGGATGTGACGAACTCTGAAATTGGAACCATAACATGGTCGGACCATGCACCCATCTCCCTTACTGTGGGAAACTGCAGACCAAGACCACACCGAATATGGAGACTTGACGCCTCCCTCATCTCTGATCCTAGCATAGTTCAAAAACTCAATATCGAACACCACTCCTTTTTCCAAACGAACAATCAACCGGACATTGATAGGTTTGTACTTTGGTCGGCATATAAAGCCTACATGCGTGGCGTCCTAATTAAACTCCATAGTAATGTTAAAAACCAGAGGTCTAAGCAAGTTGACGTGGTCCTTTCCCAAATTACCCTTCTTGAAAACCCAAACAAACTGAATCCCCCCCACAAACTAGCCAGTGAGCTCTTAGAACAGCAACAAAAACTCTGCTCACTTTTACTCTTTAAATTTGAAAACAACCTTAAATTTACTAAAGCCAAATACTATGCCTTAGGCAATAAAGCTGGAGCCTTACTAGCCCGACAGGTCAAGGCTCAATGCTTTAAACATAAAATATCTTCCCTTCACCATCCCACCACCAAACGACTCCTGACTAGGGATGAGCCGAACACCCCCCGGTTCGGTTCGCACCAGAACCCGCGAACGGACCGCAAGTTCGCACGAACGTTAGAACCCCATTGACGTCTATGGGACTCGAACGTTCGAAATCAAAAGTGCTCATTTTAAAGGCTAATTTGCATGGTATTGTCCTAAAAAGGGTTTGGGGACCCGGGTCCTACCCCAGGGGACATGTATCAATGCAAAAAAAACTTTTAAAAACGGCCGTTTTTTCGGGAGCAGTGATTTTAATGATGCTTAAAGTAAAAAAAAAAAAGTGAAATATTCCTTTAAATATCGTACCTGGGGGGTGTCTATAGTATGCCTGTAAAGTGACGCGTGTTTCCCATGTTTAGAACAGTCCCTGCACCAAATGTCATTTTTAAAGGAAAAAATCTCATTTAAAACTGCTTGCGGGTTTAATGTCATGTCGGGTCATGGCAATATGGATGAAAATCAGTGAGACAAACGGCATGGGTACCCCCCAGTCCATTACCAGGCCCTTTGGGTCTTGTATGGATATTAAGGGGAACCCCGCACCCAAATTAAAATAAGGAAAGGTCCCTATATACTCTGAACAGCAGTATACAGGCGGTGCAAACAAGACAGGGACTGTAGGTTTGTTGTTAAGTAGAATCTGTTTGTAATTTTGAACATTTTTAATGTGTTTAGCTCCAGCCAAAAAATCTTTTCTAAGCTTTTTGGAAAACATAGGGAAGGGTTATCACCCCTGTGACATTTGTTTTGCGTCTTTCCTCCTCTTCAGAAGATTTCACCTCACTTTTTTGTCCCAATGAAAAATGTTTTTTGAAAATTTGGGTTTTTTTGTGGAACAAGGATTGGAAAGCATCAGTGGAAAGGAAAAATTGTTTTCCCATATTAACTCTTACAGGAGAGAATTTCCCTTCCTTAGGGGTAGATTTCATCTCACTTCCTGTTGTCTCCTTCCGTTTGCAAGTAGGAGTCGTTTGTAAGTTAGATGTTTGAAAGTAGGGTCCTGCCCTATATACTCAGCAGAAATTTGGGCCTTAGGTGTTGCTGTGGCCAAAACACTGTAAGCCCTCACAGGGCCCTGCTGTGAAATATTAGATCAAGAATTGTAATTACATGCCCCTGTTGAACAGGAGCTGAAAAATTAGGCCTTAGGCACTGGTGCTGGTGCCACAACACTGCAACCCCTCACAGACACTCTAGTTGGAACGCAGGAACGAGCCCTGCTGCAAAGTATTGCATCAAAAATTGTAATTACACGCCCCTGTTAGACAGGGGCAGAAAAATTGGGTCTTAGGCACTGGTGCTGGTGCCACAACACTGCAACCCCTCACAGACACTCTAGTTGAAACGCAGGAACAAGCCCTGCTGCAAAGTATTGCATCAAAAATTGTAATTACACGCCCCTGTTAGACAGGGGCTGAAAAATTGGGTCTTAGGCACTGGTGCTGGTGCCACAACACTGCAACCCCTCACAGACACTCTAGTTGGAATGCAGGAACGAGCCCTGCTGCAAAGTATTACATCAAAAATTGTAATTACACGCCCCTGTTAAACAGGGGCTGAAAAATTGTGCCTTAGGCACTGGTGGTGGCGCCCAGAACCAAAAATGTTCTTACAAGCT
Organism: Lithobates clamitans; assembly: GCA_037952925.1. Taxonomy (NCBI): domain Eukaryota; kingdom Metazoa; phylum Chordata; class Amphibia; order Anura; family Ranidae; genus Lithobates; species Lithobates clamitans. The sequence goes on along the minus strand of JBBGZY010000458.1, from coordinate 296,322 downwards.
ATCAGCGTGATGATTGAGGAGGAAGAGGATAATTACTCAGGGATAGTCACTCAGCATCAGCATAGGCAGTCTTTGAAGGGATCTGAGATTTCAAAAAAAATTATTCGGTTACATCTGCATCAGGTGCTTGGTAGCTGGTGGTGATCCAAGACTGATTCATTTTTATGAAGGTCAGCCGATCGACCGAGTCGGTGGACAGACGCACCCTGTGATCGGTTACCACGCCTCCAGCAGCACTGAATGTGCGTTCCGAAAGAACGCTGGATGCAGGACAGGCCAGTAGCTCAATTGCATACTGTGCAAGCTCTGGCCAGTGATCCATCCTCAAGACCCAGTAACCCAGAGGATTTTCGGTGGGAAAGGTGTCCAAGTCTGATCTTGCCCCTAGGTATTCCTGCACCATGTAAAACAGACGCTGGCGATGGTTGCTGGAACCGATCATACCTTGGGGCTGCGGACCAAAAAATTGTCTGAACGCATCGGTCAGACGGCCACCTTCTCCACCGCTCCTTCTTTGACTGACCGAAGCCTCAGCAACACGTTGTCCAGAAACAGGAGTTTGTAACCTCCCAGTCTCTGGGAACGCGTTGCACAGACCTTTCTGCAAGGCCTCCCGAAGATGTTTCATCCTCTGCTCCCTCTGCGATGGCAAGATAAGGTCCGCAACCTTACCCTTGTAACGTGGATCAAGGAGGGTTGCCAGCCAGTATTGGTCCTTCTCCTTGATACCACGAATACGAGGATCCTTACGCAGGCTTTGCAGGATCAGGGAGGCCATGCAGCGTAGGTTTGCTGAGGCATTCGGTCCGGAGTCCTCTGGGTCACTAAGGACAACAACGTCCGCAGCCACCTCCTCCCAGCCACGTACAAGTCCATGTGTTCCTTGGGACTGATCCCTTAAAGACTGCTGATGCTGAGTGCCAGGCTCCACCTCCATACTGACACAATCTTCCTCCTACTCCTCCTCCTCCTCCTCGTCCTCTTCCTGTGTGATCGGCGGGCACGCAGGAACACTGTCTGGATAAAGGGGGCCTTGAGAGCTAAGGAAGTCCTCCTCTTCCTGCCTCTGTTCTGCCTCAAGTGCCCTGTCCATTATTCCACGCAGCGTGTGCTCCAACAGGTGGACAAGGGGGACAGTGTCACTGATGCATGCACTGTCAGTGCTCACCATCCTCGTGGCCTCCTCGAATGGTGACAGGACAGTGCATGCATCCCTGATCATGGCCCACTGGCGTGGGGAAAAAAAACCAAGGTCCCCTGACCCTGTCCTGGTGCCATAGTCGCACAGGTACTCATTGATGGCCCTCTGCTGCGTGTGCAGCCGCTGCAGCATGGCCAACGTCGAGTTCCACCTGGTGGGCATGTCACAGATTAGGCGGTTCTTGGGCAGGTTAAACTCCTTTTGGAGGTCCGTCAGCCGAGCACTGGCATTATATGACCGGCGGAAATGCACACAGACTTTCCTGGCCTGCCTCAGGACATCCTGTAAGCCCGGGTACCTGCCCAAGAACCGCTGCATCACCAAGTTAAGGACGTGAGCCAAACAGGGCACATGGGTCAGTTGTCCCTGTCGGAGGGCAGAGAGGAGGTTGGTGCCATTGTCGCAAACCACCATTCCTGCCTTAAGTTGGCGTGGCGTCAACCACCTCTGAACCTGCCCCTGCAGAGCTGACAGAACCTCTGCCCCAGTGTGGCTCCTGTCCCCCAAGCACACCAGCTCAAGCACCGCATGGCATCTTTTGGCCTGCGTACTTGCGTAGCCCCTTGAACGCCTACGGAGCACCGCTGGTTCCGAGGAAGAGGCCATGGAGGAAGAAGAAGAGGAGGGGGTGGAGGAGAGAGGTGTGTCACAATCAGCATTTTGGAGGCGTGGTGGCGGAACAACCTCCAACACTACTGCACCTTGTCCTGCATCCTTCCCAGCTGCCAGCAGAGTCACCCAATGCGCCGTGAAACTTAAGTAACGTCCCTGTCCATGCCTGCTGGACCATGAGTCAGCGGTAATATGCACCTTACCGCTGACCGCCCTGTCCAGCGAGGCATGGACATTGCCTTCCACATGCCGGTAGAGAGCCGGAATCGCCTTCCGTGAGAAAAAGTGGCGTTTGGGTACCTGCCACTGAGGAACCGCACATTCCACAAACTCACGGAAGGGGGCAGAGTCTACCAACTGAAAAGGCAGCAGTTGAAGTGCTAGCAATTTTGCCAAGCTAGCATTCAACCGCTGGGCATGTGGATGGCTGGGAGCAAACTTCTTTCGGCGGTGCAGCAGCTGGGGCAGGGAAATTTGCCTGGTACAATCTGACGTCGGTGTACCAAAAGCAGATTGCCCATAAGTACTTGGCTGTGACACACCTAATTCTACACCTTCATTCCTCTCACTGCAGGTCGCAGAGAGGACTGAAGGTCTAGTGGGGTTGGAAATCTCAGCTGATGAGGAGCAAGGAGAGATCGTCTTTGTTCTTTGGTGTGGGTCTTTTAGATACGCTTGCCAACGAACTGCATGGCAGGTCAACATATGTCTGGTCAAGCATGTGGTACCCAAGCGGGAGATGTTTTGGCCACGCGAGATACGCTTGAGACATATATTGCAAATAGCAGCGGTGCGATCTGATGCACTCGTCTCAAAAAAGGCCCACACCAAAGAACTTTTTGAATAACGCGCAGAGACTGCAGCGCCCTGCACATGTGGAGCTTTGGGGTGTGATGCAGTCAATGTGCTGCCCTTAGGCTGGCCCCTGGAGGGCATCCTGCCTAGTTGGTGATGTGCCACCTCCTCCTCCTCCTCCTCCTCCTCCTCCTCCTCCTCCTCTCTCCTATCAGGCACCCACGTTGAGTCAGTGACCTCATCATCCCCTCCCTCCTCATCACTGGAGCAAACCTGGCAGTATGCTGCAGCAGGGGGAGCATGACTGCCAGATTGCTGTCCTTCTTGGGCACCCCCTCTGTCCGTGCTCATGTTACTGCCTTCATTGAGCTCAGTATCATCATCAGAGCCTTCCAAACGCTGGGCATCCTCCTGGAGCATGTACCCAACACTGTGGTCAAACAGTTCGAGGGAATCCTCATGAGGACATGGTGGAGCTAGGGAAGGAGTCACTGATGACATTGAGCTGAGGGAAGAGGCCGCTGCTTTGCCAGACAAAGCACCCTGGGCATGGGTGAGAGAGGATGAGGAGGATGAGGACGGCTTGGTCATCCACTCGACCAAGTCTTCCGCATGTTGCGGCTCAACACGGCCAGCTGCCGAAAAAAAGGCCAAGCGTGTCCCATGGCCACGTGCTGATGAGGATGCACCGTCTCCACGACCAGCACTAGACACAGAGCCTGCTTGCCCTCTCTTATTGGCTTGTGACTGTCTGCCTCTCCTTCTTGGCCTTCCAGACATACTAATGGCCTGTAGCTGCACTAAGCTGGGATAGAACACCTGTAATTTTCTTCAGGTAGCTTTATATACTGTAACCAGACAAGCCTGCCTGTCAGTAGGAAGATAACAGGAACGGATCTAGCTGAACACTGTGAGCAGGACGTACTGCACTAAATGTATATAGCAGGAACGGATCTAGCTGAACACTGTGAGCAGGACGCACTGCACTGAATGTAAATACCAGGAACGGATCTAGCTGAACACTGTGAGCAGGACGCACTGCACTGAATGTAAACAGCAGGAACGGATGTAGCTAAACACTGTGAGCAGGACGCACTGCACTGAATGTAAATAGCAGGAACGGATCTAGCTGAACACTGTGAGCAGGACGCACTGCACTGAATGTAAATAGCAGGAACGGATGTAGCTGAACACTGTGAGCAGGACGCACTGCACTAAATGTAAATACCAGGAACGGATCTAGCTGAACACTGTGAGCAGGACGCACTGCACTGAATGTAAATAGCAGGAACGGATCTAGCTGAACACTGTGAGCAGGACGCACTGCACTGAATGTAAATAGCAGGAACGGATGTAGCTGAACACTGTGAGCAGGACGCACTGCACTAAATGTAAATACCAGGAACGGATCTAGCTGAACACTGTGAGCAGGACGCACTGCACTGAATGTAAATAGCAGGAACGGATCTAGCTGAACACTGTGAGCAGGACGCACTGCACTGAATGTAAATAGCAGGAACGGATGTAGCTGAACACTGTGAGCAGGACGCACTGCACTAAATGTAAATACCAGGAACGGATCTAGCTGAACACTGTGAGCAGGACGCACTGCACTGAATGTAAATAGCAGGAACGGATCTAGCTGAACACTGTGAGCAGGACGCACTGCACTGAATGTAAATAGCAGGAACGGATCTAGCTGAACACTGTGAGCAGCACGCACTGCACTGAATGTAAATAGCAGGAACGGATCTAGCTGAACACTGTGAGCAGGACGCACTGCACTGAATGTAAATAGCAGGAACGGATGTAGCTGAACACTGTGAGCAGGACGCACTGCACTAAATGTAAATACCAGGAACGGATCTAGCTGAACACTGTGAGCAGGACGCACTGCACTGAATGTAAATAGCAGGAACGGATCTAGCTGAACACTGTGAGCAGGACGCACTGCACTGAATGTAAATAGCAGGAACGGATCTAGCTGAACACTGTGAGCAGCACGCACTGCACTGAATGTAAATAGCAGGAACGGATCTAGCTGAACACTGTGAGCAGGACGCACTGCACTGAATGTAAATAGCAGGAACGGATCTAGCTGAACACTGTGAGCAGGACGCACTGCACTGAATGTAAATAGCAGGAACGGATCTAGCTGAACACTGTGAGCAGCACGCACTGCACTGAATGTAAATAGCAGGAACGGATCTAGCTGAACACTGTGAGCAGGACGCACTGCACTGAATGTAAATAGCAGGAACGGATCTAGCCTAACACTGTGAGCAGGACGCACTGTACTGAATGTAAATAGCAGGAACGGATCTAGCTGAACACTGTGAGCAGGACTCACTGCACTGAATGTAAATAGTCTAGATAGAAGATAACAGGAACGGATCTAGCTAAACTGAATACAGTGTATATATATATATGCAACACCTGGGATGCATATATATACACAATACACTGTAAGTGCAGCTAACTGACTGACTGTTCTGCCTAATCTATCTAACTCAAATCAAATGACACTGTCTCTCTCTCTCTCTATCGCTCAGCACACCGGAACACACACTACACAGGGCCGCCGTGCAGGCGGCCTTATATAGTGTGGGGTGTGTACTAAATCCCCTGAGCCATAATTGGCCAAAGCCACCCTGGCTTTGGCCAATTACAGCTCTCTCTACTGACGGCGCTGTGATTGGCCAAGCATGCGGGTCATAGTGCATGCTTGGCCAATCATCAGCCAGCAATGCACTGCGATGCCGCAGTGAATTATGGGCCGTGACGCGCCACACGAATTTGGCGCGAACGGCCCATATCGTTCGCAATTCGACGGACGGTCGAACAGCCGATGTTCGAGTCGAACATGGGTTCGACTCGAACACGAAGCTCATCCCTACTCCTGACAAATCCACAGGATATCGCTAACGCCTTTAGCGACTATTTTGCCCCGTACACACGGTCGGACATTGATTGGACATTCCGACAACAAAATCCTAGGATTTTTTCCGACAGATGTTGGCTCAAACTTGTTTTGCGTACACACGGTCGCACAAAGTTGTCAGTATTTCCGATCGTCAAGAACGCGGTGACGTCAACCACGTACGACGAGACTAGAAAAGGCCAGTTCAGAACCAAGCACGGCACCCTTTTGGGCTCCTTTTGCTAATCTCGTGTTAGTAAAAGTTTGGTGAGACACGATTCGCGCTTTTTCAGACTCGTGGTTTTCAGATTGTTTTCTGACGTTCAGTTTGTGCTTGTGGGTTTGTATCTGCTCTTCAGTGCATGCAAGCACGTTCCGCGTGACTTTAATTAGTCATTGTGTTCTTGTTCATTCGTTACTGTTTTTCAGGTCGCTCTTCACAGGCCTTGCTGTTCTTCAGTGCGTTCTGTTACTTCGTTCTGAGCAGTCGACCGTTTTCTAGCCATGTTGCGTACGTGTACTCCTCGTAGTGTTCGTGCTGTGCGGGGGCTTGGTGTTGGGGTCCTGACCTTGACACAAGTCCAGTCCATGAACAGGGTGGGGAGGAGTTCATGGACCAAGAATTAATTGCTTCAGCGTGACCAGTTCTCTCATATGCCTTTGCCCCGTGAGACCAGTGAGAATAATTCTAATGATTTCAGGAACTTTCTCAGGATGATGGACCCCGTATTTCACCGTCTGTTGGCTTCGCTCACCCCCTATATCAGCAGGCAGGATACCTGCATGAGGCAAGCCATCACTCCGGAGCAGAGGTTGGTCGCTACCCTGCGGTATTTGGCGACAGGGAGAAGCCTGCAGGACTTGAAGTTCTCGACAGGCATCTCCCCCCAGGCTCTGTGGATCATTATCCCAGAGACCTGTTCTGCCATCATCCAGGTCCTGCAGAAGGAGTATATGAAGGTAAGATTTGTATCCTTTAATATCACATTGTATTGTATTTAATGTTTGATAATATATTGTATTTCTTTCCTCATTCCCTAATTACCATGATTGTAATATGCTGTGAATGTCCCCTTTGTCCTCATGCATGCTGGATTTTTATGTAATTAATTTTTTAGGTCCTTCATACATATTTGCCTTCACTTACCTCCCCAGCATGCTCTACTGGCCCTATATTCACTGCATGTAGTCACTTAAAACAGTGTATTTTATCAGCTCCATAGTAGTGCTTTACCCCAAACACCCCCTAATATGTTTTTAAATGTTATTTTTGCTTTAAATTCAGGCAGAGTGGCAGAGGCTTTTTTTTGTGGTGTCCCCAAATCATTTTTAGTAACCCTCCCCCAACTGCTAAGTCAGCTGATCCCAATTCTCTATCTATCCTCAATCATCTATCTGACTTTTCCAAACCCATACACACTATACCCATCTATTTTGTGCTCTGATTTATGGATGAATTCCCCAAAGCATGTAGTGCAAGGGCCTGCCTGTATACTTTCAAATGGTACTGTTTGAATTTTTAAGATCCTATTATTATCTTGGGACAGGTAATAGCAGAATGTTCAAATGTGCTCAAATGTGTACAGTGTGTATTTATATCTTTGTATTCGGACACTTCTTACCTGTCCAGTGGGCTGCCAATAGTGTAACTAAGGAGGGGCTGTTCCAAGTAAAATCCTGTATTTAGGCATTCATCTCTCAATGAAGTGAAGAGGGTTACCTGTCCAAGATTTCCACACCTCCCATAATGTTAGAAATGGCCCATGAGAGGGGGGAGGGGGAATATGATAGGTGTACCTTATACTTGGGTGTTGTTAAATTCCCCTTAATAAATGCTATCTGGAGGTTGCCCCAGAATGTTTGTGCCTAATCTGCTTGCCATGTTTCAGAGTAAAAATAGTAATGTTTATTGTTGTTTCCTCAACAGTTTCCTTCCACGCCACAGGAATGGCAGACTGTGGCCTCCCACTTTGCCCAGCGGTGGGACTTTCCTAACTGCGGAGGGGCAATTGATGGGAAACATGTCCACATCATCCCACCACCCAACTCAGGGTCGTACTATTTCAACTATAAGGGGTTCAATAGTATTGTGATTTTGGCGGTGGTGTCGGCTAATTACGACTTCTTGTATGTGGACGTGGGGAAGAATGGCCGGATGTCCGATGGTGGAGTCATCGCCCAGACGGAGTTCTACAGGCGTCTCCAGAATGGCAGCTTGGACTTGCCAGCTCCAGAGGACAATGTGGAAGGACTCCCATTCGTGTTTGTTGCTGATGAAGCGTTTGCGTTGGGGGACCACCTTATGCGGCCATTCCCTATGAGGACCCTCACCCCAGAACAGAGGGTTTTTAATTACTGGCTAGCCAGAGCCCGAAGAGTGGTGGAGAACACATTTGGAATCCTGGCCAGCCGGTTCCACCTATTTCTGACACCTATCCATATGGCGGAGTATAAACTTAATCATATAATCATGGCGTGCTGTATTCTCCATAACTTTTTACGGAAACATTCGACCAACTATGCTGGCTCAGTTGGGCCTGAGGCCGGAGTGATACCTGCAACAACAATGACGGCGCTTGAAAGCGGCCGTCCTGGCTTGCCCTCCCTGAGTGCCCGTGATGTCCGGTTACGATACCTGGAGTTCTTTGCGAGTAGGAGGGCCATCAATATGCCTTCAAATTTGTGAAGCCTTTTTCAAATAAAAAAAGCAAAAAAAAGAAATTCTTTGTGGAGATTTACTGCTTGTGTTTGTTTTAGCTGACCCTGGCAGAAATGTTTTGAGTCCAGAAAATGGCGTGATTGTGTAACCTTATACAAAGCACTGTTGGGTGTTATTTACTAAAGGCAAAGACACTTTTCACTACAAGTGCACTTGCAACTGCACTGAAACTGCACTTGTAGTGCAAAGAGGATTTGCCCTTAGGAAATAACCCCCATTTTCATAGAAAACACCAATTACATCACCAACAAAGTGTTTTATTAGCATTGACACAATAATCCACACATTTTTTTTTTTTTTTTTTTATTCCATATTTTTATTGAAAATTTTCATACAGATTACATTATACAATTGGACATTGTATGTCGTGCAACGACATTCTGGTTAGTCAATACAAGGTATACGGTTCAACTTGTGAGTTCAATATGTATTGCAATTCACCAACCCGGGTTGGTTATAACTTTTATTAAACATATATCTATTGTAGATTCTAGATTTCCGGAATTATTATTCGTAATTGCATAGTTTTAGTCCTCTTCACTAGTGTCGCACCCCAAATGGGATCTTTAGTGCTACAGGAGTGAAGAGGCCCTGTTTATCATGAGTTTATATTGATGATAAATATGTGCTAGTTAGAACTAGCTGTTGCATACATCTTGTTTCTCTTGCCTATATAAAGGTATTGCTCGGTCAAGAAGAAGAACTATGTATCAGTGTTTAGGTGTATGGGTTGCGCAGTGAGTAGTCCAGTTAGTCCATGGTTGCCAGTTCTTGTGTATTTTCATCGCCTGGCCAGTATACGTAGCTGTTGTGATCTCGTAGCTGTAGTGAAGGGCTACTAGGTCAATGACTTGGGCTATTGTCAAGAGATTGTCAGACTTCCAATGTCTGGTTATGTTGAGTCTTGCTGCCAAGAGGATATGAGTAACCACTGGCCTGAATGCGTATGGGATTGATTCTATAGTTACAGTACCTGACTGCGAGATTGTGTTTCCAGCGCGATACCATCGCGCTGGTTCTCGGCGACAGGGTACTGTGCATGTCGCGCTGGCTTACTCATCGGGAAAGGAAAACTTTGTTTTCCTCCCGCGATGAGTGACAGGCAGCGCTGACAGCTGTCTGGTATGAATCCTGAGGCGGGAACACAGCGCCAAATTTTAAATGAAAAAAACTGCGTGGGTTCCCCCCCAGGAGCATACCAGGCCCTTAGGTCTGGTATGGATTGTAAGGGGAACCCCCCTACGCTGAAAAATTGGCGTGGGGGTCCCCCCAATCCATACCAGACCCTTATCCGAGCACGCAGCCCGGCCGGCCAGGAAAGGGGTGGGGACGAGCGAGCGCCCCCCCTCCTGAGCCGTACCAGGCCGCATGCCCTCAACATGGGGGGGTGGGTGCCTTGGGGGAGGGGGCGCCCTGCGGGGCCCCCCCACCCCAAAGCACCTTGTCCCCATGTTGATGAGGACAAGGGCCTCTTCCCGACAACCCTGGCCGTTGGTTGTCGGGGTCTGCGGGCGGGGGGCTTATCGGAATCCGGGAGCCCCCTTTAATAAGGGGGCCCCCAGATCCCGGCCCCCCACCCTGTGTGAATGAGTTTGGGGTACATGGTACCCCTACCCATTCACCTAGGGAAAAGTGTCAATATAAAAAAAAACACACTACACAGGTTTTAAGAGTAATTTATTAGTCAGCTCCGGGGTCTTCTTCCGACTTCGGGGGGTCTCCTTCCGACTTCTCCCAGTGTTCGGCCACTTCTCCCGGGCCCCGCAGCTATCCTCTTCCAGCTTTTTTGCCAGCGAGGGGCCCGGTCTGCTGCCGCTGTCTTGTCGCCGCTGTCTCGCCGCCTCTTCTCTTCTTCCCCGATGTTGACACGACGCTCTCTCCAGCTCGAATGCTGTGTGCGAGCTGCGGAGCCATTTATATAGGCGGTGACCCCGCCCCCTTACGACGTCATGGTCCCAGCATGCGCAGGCGTCATAAGGGGGCGTGGCCCCAGAGTCCCTGCGCATGCTGGGACCATGATGTCGTAAGGGGGCGGGGTCACCGCCTATATAAATGGCTCCGCAGCTCGCACACAGCATTCGAGCTGGAGAGAGCGTCGTGTCAACATCGCGGAAGAAGAGAAGAGGCGGCGACAAGACAGCGGGAGGGGAGAGGAAGAAAGGACATGGAGAGGGGGAGGGAGGGGAAGAGGGGAGGGGGGGGGGAAGGGAACAAGGGAGGGGAGAGGAGGAAAAAACATGGAGGGGGGAAGGGAGGGGGAGAAGGGGGGGGAGGTATTTTAATTAATATAATATAAATAGATGAACTGTGAAATGTATATATAGTAATTAATATATGTATATATATATCTAGTAGACAATATATATATATATGATTCCCAATGCACCATAGTGGAAATCACATATCTATTAGAGGATAACTTATTGGGGTAGAATAAAACTTACCCTAGTCAATGTAGAGACTATAATTTAAGAAAGGGGGAGATGGAAAACAAAACCTCAGCCGTCTCCTTAGTAGATAAAGGTAATTCCCAGCATTTTATTGGGTAGAGCAGGGAAAGAAGGTTGTCGGTCACAGACTGACTTATAGGTTTCATCAAGGTGTATGAACACAATAGTTCCTTAGGACGCTGTGCGGTTCAGCCCCCAGTCTTGCTGAGTCTGTTAGGTAGGTAAAAAGAGGTGATCATATGAGATAAAGTCTGAGTTGAGTAGAGTCAGAGGGGGATGCTAGCGGTATACACTTACCTAATAGTAGAACATGTAGATGTAGCAGTTGGTGGTGGAGCGTTATACCGCCATCGCACCACGGATAGTGGTTTGTGCAGAGCGTACAGCGAGAGACGCCAAGACGGCGTCTCTTGTACACCCGCCCCGCCTGTAGTCACCAATCGGCGTAGCCGACGTGACGTCATTCAGGCCGGCCGCTGGCGCGTACTGCGCATGTCTCAATTCCCGGCGCAGATCAGAAAACTGACAGAGCGTCGGGGAGAGAGACGGCAGTCGCGTCCAGGTATCCAGGCAACCAGAGAGGGCCGGGCATGCCGCGCCGACTCGTCATCCCCCAGTGGACAGAACATCCAGCAGCGCAAGGAGGGGAAGGGGGAGAGGGGGCGGTGACGTCCCGAACATCCCAGCCAGTTAGGTCGGCCTGAATGACGTCACGTCGGCTACGCCGATTGGTGACTACAGGCGGGGCGGGTGTACAAGAGACGCCGTCTTGGCGTCTCTCGCTGTACGCTCTGCACAAACCACTATCCGTGGTGCGATGGCGGTATAACGCTCCACCACCAACTGCTACATCTACATGTTCTACTATTAGGTAAGTGTATACCGCTAGCATCCCCCTCTGACTCTACTCAACTCAGACTTTATCTCATATGATCACCTCTTTTTACCTACCTAACAGACTCAGCAAGACTGGGGGCTGAACCGCACAGCGTCCTAAGGAACTATTGTGTTCATACACCTTGATGAAACCTATAAGTCAGTCTGTGACCGACAACCTTCTTTCCCTGCTCTACCCAATAAAATGCTGGGAATTACCTTTATCTACTAAGGAGACGGCTGAGGTTTTGTTTTCCATCTCCCCCTTTCTTAAATTATAGTCTCTACATTGACTAGGGTAAGTTTTATTCTACCCCAATAAGTTATCCTCTAATAGATATGTGATTTCCACTATGGTGCATTGGGAATCATATATATATATATTGTCTACTAGATATATATATACATATATTAATTACTATATATACATTTCACAGTTCATCTATTTATATTATATTAATTAAAATACCTCCCCCCCCTTCTCCCCCTCCCTTCCCCCCTCCATGTTTTTTCCTCCTCTCCCCTCCCTTGTTCCCTTCCCCCCCCCCTCCCCTCTTCCCCTCCCTCCCCCTCTCCATGTCCTTTCTTCCTCTCCCCTCCTTTGTTCCCTTTCCCCCCCCCCCCTTTTCCGTTCCCCTTTCTTCCCCCTCCCCTTTCCCCTCCCTTCTTCCCTTCCCCCCCTCCCCTCGTCCGTTCCCCTTTTTTCCCTTTTCCCCCGTATTCCCTCCCGCCCCTTCTTTCCCCCCCCCCCCTCTTCCTCCCCTTTCTCCCCCCCCCCTTCTTTTCCCCCCTTTTCTCCACCTTCCCCCCCCCTCCCCTCCACAGCTTTCCTGTCCTTTCCTTTTTACTGTCGCTTTCCCTTCTTTATTACCCCCCTTCCTTTACCCTCCCCCCTTCCCTTTTTCTTCCCCCTTCCTCCCCCCTCCTCCCCTCTTCTCTCTTTTTCTCCCCTCCTCCTTGCCCCTCTCACTTTACCTAGTATTAGGTTATATCACATTTATCTACCCTCCTTATTCCATACTATATACCTGTACTATGTTACATTCGTCCCCACATTGCCCTTTCTCCGCCTGATGTTTTTGCAGTACTGATGTTCCCCTGGTGTTCCCCCCAAACAGCCTCCATATATTATCTTTTGATTTACATGGAAATGTTTATATTATACACATACAAAAATATTTTGGAAATTCTGACAATAGTGTACTATTCATTACAGTTTTCGTATTGCATGCTCCTGAAGAAGCGCCAAGGCGCGTAACATGTCGAGCTTATGAGCTTATACAGAATTTGACTACCACCATCACATAGCGTTTGACTCAACGATATGTACTGTAACTATATAGATCATTAAGCTGTTTTTGTCTCTTACTGATCCTGTAGTTTCGTTGTCTTTCTATACTAACCTACTTATTGTGTATGGAGTGCATATTCTGTAAATGATGTATATCATATTCAGTTTTTATCCAATTTTTGTCTTTCCCCGCTTTTAGTACAATATTTTTGAAATAAAAATAATACTTTTAATGATATAAGTATCCTTATTGTGCCTATAAAGTCTTGGTGCCTGCCCACACTTTCATGTTCTCCCAAACTACTTTATATTAGACGTGGCACACATAATCTATCCTGTATCCGCATGACCACTGTGCGATGATACATTTCTAATTCATTCTGTTTCATGGTGGTGTTTATGTTTATGTCTAGTATGAATGATTTGGTCATATTAACCTTGTAATAAGAGATCGAGCTAAACCATGTGAGCAGTTTTTGTACTTCTGCCAGGGAAACAGTCGGATCTGTAAGGATTAGAATTACATCGTCCACGAACAAACTGATTTTGTGGTGTGAGAGGCCGATACGCATGCCTGAGATGTTAGGGTGGGAGCGTACGTGTTCAGCCAGGGGTTCCATAAGCATGTTAAATATTAGAGGGGAGAGGGGGCAGCCCTGGCGTGTGCCATTTGTGATGGGGAATGGGCGTGAGACCATGCCCTCTGTAAACACTTGAGCTTCAGGGTTGGAATACAATGCCAGGATGGCTGTTAGGATCTGTCCCTGGAATCCAAATTTGTGTAGGACTGCTTTTAGGTAGGTCCAGTGAACTCTATCGAATGCTTTCTCTGCATCTAGGGAAAGAAGCAGAGAAGGCGTTCCAGTGGATTCAGCATGGTGGATGAGGTCTAGCATTCTTCTGGTGGCATCTGAGGATTGTCTGCCTTTGGTAAAACCAGTCTGATCTTGGTGTATGATAGTTGGCATAATCTCATTTAGTCTGTTGGCTATGGCTTTGGAGTAAATCTTTAGGTCTAAGTTGAGTAAGGAGATCGGGCGAAAATTTTGGGGGGCATCCGACTGTTTCCCTGGTTTTGGTATAGTTATTACTAGCGCTTTTAAGTATTCTTTCGAGAAGCTAGCAGAGGAGGCAGCGTGATTAAAGAGTTCAGTAAGGTGTGGGGTTAGTTGATTGGAGAATAATTTGTAGTATTCCCCTGTTATCCCATCTGGACCTGGTGCTTTGCCACTAGGCAATGAATCAATAGTAGCTTTGATTTCCTGGTCGGTGAATGGTGCAGTCAGTGTGGTCAGTTGGTCGATAGATAATTTGGGTAGGTTGATTTTAGTGAGAAAGTTGTTAATGTCGTCTCGTGTGCGTTGGGGGGTTTGGTGATCTTGTTTTAAGTTGTACAGATCTTCATAGTATGTGCTGAAAGCATCAGCAATGTCTTGGGGGTTGGTCAGTGGGGTGTTAGTGTGGGGATGTTTAAGTAGTGTTATTCTTGTTTTATTTCGTCTTCCTTTGAGTCGTTGGGCTAATGTCTTTCCTGCTTTGTTGGAGGTAGAGTAGGAAGATGCTTTAAATTTCCTTTGAAGGAATTCATAGGAATGAAGGAGAAGGGTTTTCAGTTCCTGCCTGAGGGACAGTAGTTGGTTTGTGTGTGGGTTTTGAGGGTCACATTTGTGTTTCTTTTCTAGGTCCGCTATTTGGGCTGTTAATGTATCTATGCACTGTGTCCTCTGTCGCTTATGATGAGAGCACAATTTAATGAGCATTCCCCTCATATACGCTTTATGGGCGCTCCACACCACGGCAGGGTCGGGTACCGATCCCTTATTCAATGAGAAAAAATCTGAAATGTGTTCTGAAATTTCTGGAGTGTATTTAGTATTTTGAATTATGGAGTTGTTTAGTCTCTATAGGAACGTATTATGTTGAAGGTTGTGATCTTGGATTGTAATTGAGGTGGGGGCGTGGTCCGACCATGCCGTGGTGTGGATTACAGACTTGGATATTTTTTGTAAAATATGCTTATCAGACAAAAACAAATCAAATCTGGAGTAGGAGCGATGTCTGGGGGAAAAAAAGGTGAAGTCACGTTCGGCGCCATGGTGACAGCGCCAGACATCATACAGGTCATGGGATTGTATAAACGCTTTTAGAGGAGATTCGCGTCTCTTCGCTGAAGAGGTGGAGTCCAGGGACACATCTGGGACCAGGTTGAAGTCTCCACACACAATTGTGTGGCCTTTTTGGATGGGTTTTAATGTATGGATAATCCTGCGTAGGAATCTTATTTGGTGAGAATTCGGAGCATATAGGTTGATAATGGTGTAGGTTGCTCTATTAATGTTACATATTAGGATGATGAAACGACCTCCGGGGTCTGGGACTATTTCTAGAAGTTGAAAGTCTATGGTATCTTTGATGGCAATCATGACTCCTCTGGTCTTAGTAGAGTGAGTTGCGTGGAATACGTTTGGAAAGTGGCGGTTCTTACATAAAGGAGTGTTGGGAGCTAGTAGGTGGGTTTCTTGGATGCAAAGGATGTCACTCTGGAGATCCTTGACGGTTTTACATAGTGAGTGGCGTTTTGCTGGATGATTAAGCCCATTGACGTTGAGTGAAAGGATGTTGAACGCCATCTTGTGAGTGTGGGTTTGGTGTGTGCTTTTTGTAACACTTACAGTTAGACGATCTCGTGAGGAGCTGGTTTTTTGTTTTTTCAGGCGATGTGATGTGTGGGATGCGGTATGGAAGTCCGAGAGTCAGTGCAGCTGGGTTCCGTGTGGAGGAGCGATGAGCGTTGCTTCTGGCTGGCCAGGGGGCCGAGGCGAGGATGGACTAGTAGACTGCAAATAGAGCAATACGTTAGGTAGCAAGGCAGTTATAACCAAATAGAGATCATGTATACCTTTAAGGAACGATGAAAATTTTGAAAAAGCTCTGTGTTGTGAGCTGGTGAGTTAGCTTGCTAGATGATAGGTGGCGGTTATAACGTTGCAAGAAAAAAAACTTTGAGAAAGAGATAACAAAAAATAGAAAACAAATTAGAGGGGGTGCTGAGCACCTGAGGACCTCTGTATGGGGGTACAAAGAGAGACTACCGCGGGTAGCAGAAGACAGGAATAAAGGATAGCCATAGCACAGGGGAGCTATTATTGCTGTTATTGGCTTAGTGGATTCTGTAGGTTTTCATTTTATGTTTTGATCTAGTTGTCTGCGGGGAGAGGATGCATTTCTGTTATGCTGAGCAGGATTAGGCGGTTCTGGGATTATACCCCAGGTGTGGAGTAGCTTCAGGCCTTTTTCTAGTTCCCCTATTTCATGGGTTTGACCGTTGTGGACAATGAGAATGGTGGCTGGGTATCGCCATTTGTATTGCAGCTTGTGATTTTGTAGGCTTTTGGTGATCGGGTTCAATTGGCGCCTCATTTGGAGGGTGTATTTTGAGAGCTCAGGGAATAGTTGAATTCCCGTGTATGGCGCTGGTAGTGGCGATTTAGCCCTGAGTCCCATGAGCAGTTTTTCTTTGATGTGGTAAAAGTGAACCCTCATCAGGACATCTCTGGGGACTGAGACAGTTAGATGGGATGGTTTAGCAATTCTATGGATTCTATCCACAATGACGTCTCTCGGGGAGGCCTCAGGGAGAACTAAGTGCATCAGTTCTTTTGCATAGCGTGGCAGATCTGCGGGTAGTATGGACTCGGGGACCCCCCTCAACTTAACGTTTTTCCTGCGAGATCTGTCTTCTAAGTCGGCCAGCTTGGCGCGCATCCATGTCTGTTCCTCTCTAACAGCTTCAAAGGCTTCAATGGTGTCATTCACTGTGGAGGTGCAAGCATGTATTCCTCTCTCAGCATTTGTTACTCTCTCATCCAGTGTGTGGATGTCAGTGGTGATCTTGTGAAAGAGGGATGATAGATCTGTCATGAGGGAGGTCTGCAGGGATATGAGCATATTCTTGAGCGTTGTGTCCATGACCGGCTGCCCTGAAGTGGGGAAGGAGGCCATAGAGGAATGTAGGGCCTGGTCTAGTGAGTAGGGGGTAGGAGCCTGGGCCTCAATTTGCGAGTACCGCGACCGCTGCGGCATCGCGTCCATCCTCATCTTTGCCTTTGCTGGGCTGCCTAGGTTGGGGTCACCTTCTGGGGCATGGGGGAGGTTGTCCACGGTACCTGTCTCTGGAGGATCTTCTGTCTCATTGTCCGGCAGGTCCGTGTATGCTGTAGACGGCGCAGCCTGGCCGGCGCCATCTTGGATCTTCCATCCCGCCGGCTTGTAAGCAAATTCAGTGAGTTTTTGCGGTATGTGGTCGGTAAATCTCTTTCTGGATGCCATCCTTATTGTCCCCTGACTGTGAGGAACACGGATGGGTAGGTTAGAGTCGTTTTTGGCAGCCGATGGCATTGGATTCTGTCCCCTGGCTCAGAGCTGTGGAATTAGGCATCTATCTGCTATGCCGGCTGGCCACGCCCCCCAATAATCCACACATTCTTGATTAACAATCTCTTTAATACCTGCACAATCACATGTGCATTTCGCAATGGTTTTTCTAACAAACACAGATGTTTGTTGTTTTTCAATTTTTGGGGTAGCATTAGAAACCAGATAAAGGTCCATTTATTTAAGATAAAACAGGCATGTGTAAAACCAACAAGAAAGACACAAATCTTGAACTTACAAAGTTCACATTTGGTAGAACTTGAAGGCAATATCAGACATGAGTATTTAAGAACTGTGTTTGATATTGCATTCAGATGGGGTGAAGTCACCCCAGGAAAAGGCAAATTTGGAAGATGCACACAAATTTAACAATGTCAACATGTGCGACCTGCCATCACGGGGGATCAAGGGACTTGTTTTGGGGGAGAAACCCCTTCCTCTCAGCTACTTTATTATAGAGGAAGGGGTTGCAACCCCAAAAACGCGTCCATTGATCTCCAGTGATGGCAGATAGCACATGTTATAATATAAAAGAAATTGCGTTGCGCTTGATTAAATGTCATACAGAGAAATATCCTAAAAAAATTTTTTTTAAAAAAATATCTCACTATTCACATCCATTAAGCATAACTGTGCTAAAAAATAGTAATTTAAATATAACTAAAAAATATCAAAATACTCCTGTGGAAAAATAGTATCACTCCTGTGCAATGTGCATATGTATAAACCTGTGGACAATCAATATAAAGTGCATATAGTGCCAAAGTATATATATACAATTGTGCATAAAAATATATATTAAAGGTGACTGCAAACATAAAAAAGCATGCACTACTTCATATATCGTGCAACATGCAAAACATCAAAGAAACGCAAACTGCGTTTAAATGGCCTTGATACAAAGTTCTTATATAAGTGTCCCAAAAATGCAACTAAAAAGTGTTTCCGTGTCCATAAATCTCCATAGATGTCCAGGTAATCCAATGTGCCGAATTCCAGTGCTTTAAAAAATATTAGTGTGCCACAGTGCCCCCCCACAGTGGTTGCGCTCACCTTAGAGCGTGTGACACAGCTTTTACCTTGTGTCAAAACACGCTATGTAGCCACCCCCTGGGCTATATGCGAACGCTAGATCGATCTCCACTCTGGGTCAGTTAGGCTCCATAGACATTAATCATAAAAACAAGGAGAGACTATATAGTGTAATTCCACTTTAAAAACGTTTATTCCAACGAGACAGCTTTCCCACAAAGGGGTACTCACATTTCATGGGTGCTGTTGTACACCAAACAATAAAAAAGCTCCAGAGGGTATACTGTGTGGTCTGCCGCGGGGTATGTGCTTCTCCCGGCTCAGCTGTTCACTATTCCGCTGTACGCTGCTCGCTCCGTCCTGGCCCCTCCCCTACGCGTGTTCGACACAGGGAGTCACGTGTCTTCATCAGGGGGATATGAAGACACGTGACTCCCTGTGTCGAACACGCGTAGGGGAGGGGCCAGGACGGAGCGAGCAGCGTACAGCGGAATAGCGAACAGCTGAGCCGGGAGAAGCACATACCCCGCGGCAGACCACACAGTATACCCTCTGGAGCTTTTTTATTGTTTGGTGTACAACAGCACCCATGAAATGTGAGTACCCCTTTGTGGGAAAGTTGTCTCGTTGGAATAAACGTTTTTAAAGTGGAATTACACTATATAGTCTCTCCTTGTTTTTATGATTAATGTCTATGGAGCCTAACTGACCCAGAGTGGAGATCGATCTAGCGTTCGCATATAGCCCAGGGGGTGGCTACATAGCGTGTTTTGACACAAGGTAAAAGCTGTGTCACACGCTCTAAGGTGAGCGCAACCACTGTGGGGGGGCACTGTGGCACACTAATATTTTTTAAAGCACTGGAATTCGGCACATTGGATTACCTGGACATCTATGGAGATTTATGGACACGGAAACACTTTTTAGTTGCATTTTTGGGACACTTATATAAGAACTTTGTATCAAGGCCATTTAAACGCAGTTTGCGTTTCTTTGATGTTTTGCATGTTGCACGATATATGAAGTAGTGCATGCTTTTTTATGTTTGCAGTCACCTTTAATATATATTTTTATGCACAATTGTATATATATACTTTGGCACTATATGCACTTTATATTGATTGTCCACAGGTTTATACATATGCACATTGCACAGGAGTGATACCATTTTTCCACAGGAGTATTTTGATATTTTTTAGTTATATTTAAATTACTATTTTTTAGCACAGTTATGCTTAATGGATGTGAATAGTGAGATATTTAAAAAAAAAAAAAATTTTTTAGGATATTTCTCTGTATGACATTTAATCAAGCGCAACGCAATTTCTTTTATATTATGGTTTGTGCACGGTTATGAGTATGTGAACTGCGTTTGCTGCTGGATATTCTTCTTTGATATACCTGTGGTATATAACAACTTGTTGCTGCTGGTTTATTAAGCATAGGAACATTGTGGCTCGCAAGATTTTTTTCTTAGATAGCACATGTTGGCACACTGTGTGCATCCTACAAATTAGGCTTTCCTACAAATCTTGCAAACATTTTGAACATTGGAGCACACCAAAAAACCAAGGGATTGGGAGGGGTTTTAAACTCGCCCCAAAACATCAATGATGTTCTTATTTTTTTTGGATAACATCATTGATGTTTTTCTTTAGGTTTTCCAATTGTAAATTACATCCCATGATCTCCCCGATCAGGATCTGGGCACTTTCTGATGTGAAAGGATCTGGATCCCCAACATCACGATCACCTAAAAAGAGATAAACCAAACAAAAACAGGTATCAAAAATATGCCGGCATCCATCTCTTACCTGAGCCTGTGGTCGCAGACACTCCAAAATGAGTCCATGTGTGATGAATGTAAACCAGAGAGTAGGTCATGAAGGTCCATATGGGAGGAAACCCAAAAGATGATAGACAGTCCCAGGTGATTCAGAGTATGTAAGGTCATAAATGTGTGGGTCCACCACCAAAAGAGGGAGCCTGGCCGCTTACCAGAACCCCATGACCCCCCGTTACAGAGGATCTAGATGGGCATTGAGATCCTGCTAGTCTGGAACTCCCAGGGATGAGGGTAAAGACTGGAAGGACGTCAAGGACTGTGATGGAAATGGATGGATCCCCAAGGAGGCTCAGCTCTCAGCATAGTGTAGTCATCATGGGAAAAAAGAAAGGGAGGGCTCTCAGTTTTGTGGGTGTCGATGGTGTGGAAAAGCGTGCTTAGCTCCTCTGCACTTAGGATTCCATCAGCAAAGTAAGCCTTGAATTCTTCAAAGGACAGTTTTCCATCATCATTTTTGTCTACTCGTCTCAGGATGGAAAACTGTCCTTTGAAGAATTCAAGGCTTACTTTGCTGATGGAATCCTAAGTGCAGAGGAGCTAAGCGAGCTTTTCCACACCATCGACACCCACAAAACTGAGAGCCCTCCCTTTCTTTTTTCCCATGATGACTACACTATGCTGAGAGCTGTTTGTGTTATATTACCGCACTGCTCACCAGAGGGGCTTATGTATTTCCTTATACTTTCTTACATTGTGCGTGGTACAGTTTGGTACAACATTTAATTCATGTATATATTGTACTTTCCTTGGTGTGGCACTCTTTAGCCACATATTCACTAGTTTGCTAAGCACGAGTCAATATTTTTTCTCTTTCACTTTTGTTGTGTTTGTGTCACAATCCAGAACATCACAGCTTTATGTCACTTATTTTGTAGAATTTGAAGCGCAATTATTTAGTATTTTTTTTTTTTTTTGGTCGCAGACACTCACCTGTTGTGGTGACTAGTTCCACCACGTCTTCTTCATCCTCCTGCACTTCTTGGTTTAGGGGAATTTCCCCTTCTTCCAGAGGTGTGGGGTCTCTGGTCTCCTCGGATGAGGGGTGTCCTCCGAGTCTTTTCTCCCCTATGTAAAACAAAAATGCTATACTTAGCACACAGTGATTTGATGGCAGAACTATAAATATGAAACATTGCTTGTAAGTGGGGTACAATTGTCTGTTTTGGCTGAGTGCAAAAATGTAGCGTTTTCAGTGTCCTTGGTAAAGCTTCAATACTTTACCTGTTTGGTACAAGCTTCACAGATGGAGACCCCCCATATGATACACTGGAGCACCTGTGTGGCCCCCTAATAAAAATGGTGTTCTGGTGTCCCACACTAGTGCTCCAGTGTCCAGATGTGAAAACAGCTGCTGAGTGTCCTCTCCTTACACAGAATCTAGTTTGCATTTCATTCTAGTAACAAAGCCATCTACACAACCAAATTAGTTTCTGACAAGTAGGGCGTAAAAATTGTGGCCAAATGCATATGGCCTAAACAATGGTGTTTTAGAGGCCGAAAGAAAAATGTTTGATACAAACGAATAATGGGCCCATGAACATGAAAGTTGCCATTAAAAAATGTACACTTGTAAGAAAAGCACATGGAGCAGCACGAACGTAAGAAACATAAAGAATAGGAACACAGGACAACTACTTACTTTTTTGCAGCACTCTCCGGATCTTTCTGTACTGCTCATGTTCTCGTAATTTGAGGTCCGACCACCGTTTCCTAAACTGATCTTTCGATCGCCGTACCCCGAATTTCCGGTGCAGACTTTTGACCACTTTCGCAATTATCTTGGCCTTTCTGACATTGGGGTTGGGGTAAGGTCCATACTTCCCGTCATAGTCGGCCTTCTTCAGGATGTCCACCATCTCCAACATCTCCCCAAAGGACATATTTGAGGCCTTAAATCTCCTTCTGGATCAGGACGTTTCCGGCTCCGGGCTTTCCTCCTCCTCCTCCTCGTTGCTATAATTAGCACGATCCTGCTGTGTATCCGCCATGTGCTCTTCCCCCACTGCACAGAACGAAAAGGGGTGGGGAATAGACTAGAAAGAACGTCAGGGGCGGGCGGAGTTACACGCATGCGCAGTGTGCATAAAGCATAACACGCGTGCATATTACGTACGATCTGTGAGCGGAGGAAGGAGCATCGAAAGCGCCGATCGTGATAACGAAGGTAAGATCTAAACTTGGGCCTATACTGCTTCGAAATAGAAGCCTATATTTTAACAAGATTAGGAGAGTTTGGCCTGACCTTAGGGTTTGTCTTGTGTTGTGTCTTGCAGAGAAAATGGATGGCTTCAATGACCACAACTTCCTCCCCCTGTTCATAGACAAATGCAGGGAGCTGCCCTGTCTGTGGCAGGTGAGACATCCCCATTACAATAATAAACAAAAGAGGCAGGCAGCACTGGAGAAACTGCTGGAGTTGTTGAAGCCGGTGGTCCCCACAGCAACCATCCCCTATTTAAAAAACAAAATTGGTGGCCTGAGCAGCACTTATCTTAGGGAGCGCAAGAAGGTCACAGATTCCCAGAGGTCCGGAGCTGCAGCAAATGACGTTTATGTCCCCAGGCTGTGGTACTATGAGAGACTGCGATTTCTGTCAGACCACACTGAAGTCAGGGAA
Source organism: Lithobates clamitans (assembly GCA_037952925.1). Lineage (NCBI taxonomy): Eukaryota > Metazoa > Chordata > Amphibia > Anura > Ranidae > Lithobates > Lithobates clamitans. The sequence goes on along the minus strand of JBBGZY010000458.1, from coordinate 273,529 downwards.
TCCCCCTCCAATCTTCCTTCCACTCTTCCTTCCACCCCAGCTGAGGCTTCCGATGTCCAACCTGGGCCTTCCAGCCAGGAAGAAGTGGAGGAGCCCAGCTGGAGTCAGGTATAGCATTCTTCTACAGATTTCAGGACAATAAAGAAATGATGTTTACTAGATGTTAGTATCGATCACTAATTTCTGATTGAAAAAAGTGTTTTACATATCAATAGACAGTAGTGGGCAAAAATAATTGGACAAGAATGAAAAATGCTGGGCTCAGAATGCTAGTCTGTTATATTTGTGAACATTCAATTTGCAACAGTCAGAAGGTGAAAATTGTGTGTGATTGATGAATAAAATACTAAAACTATGTCCCTTTTTCATACACAGGAAGACCTCAGCCAGGAGGAGGTTGTGGAATGTGGCTGTCAGGAGGAGGCGGGGATTAGTGGCAGCCAGGAGGAGGCGGGGCTAAGTGTCAGCCAGGAGAAGCCTGGAACCAGTCGCAGCCTGACCGAATCGCAGGTTCCTCCCCTCCGCCTTCCATATAAAAGAGCGAGGAAGACGACTCCCATGCAGGATTCTGCGCTCAGGCTCATTCAGGAGGCTTCTGCATCCCTCCGAGCCTTACCCACTCCTGAAGAGGCCTTGGCCTGCATGGCTGCTACAAAACTGCAGGGCATGCAGGAGGGTCAATGCAAGCTGTATGAGGACCTACTTTATAAAGTCCTAAGTAAGGGGGTGAGTGGGGAACTAACACCCAAGACTGACGTGATTGAGTTGGACCATCCTCCTCCTCCTCCTCCTCCTGCTGCCACAACTCCACCACCACAGCCACAGCGTGAAAGGAAGCGTGGAAAGAAGACCAGAAAGTGACTGCCCTGGGTTCAGTCTGGTCTGCCAAAAGCTGCAGTCTCTTGTATGACCACAGCCTGGGGACATGTTTGTCACCTGCTGCTTTCTGGATCTCTGAGACTTCTGGACCAGACTGCCCTCCCTTAGATAAGGACTCCTCAGGCCACCAATTTTGCGTGAAAATTATTGATGTCTGCCCTGGGGGTCCAAGGCTTCACCCATTTCTGCTGTTTCTCCAGCGTTGCCTCCCTCTTTGTTTAGTTGTGACCCCTTAATAAAAGTTTTTTATTTGGGAAATTATACTCTCCTATGTGTGTTTTCATAAAAAGGACAGTTTGTTGGTGATGATTCAGGTACATTTCTAACATAAAATGTGAAATTAACAAGGGACAACAACACCAAACAATCTCCTACAGATTAAATAGAACAACATATTAATGGTGTTGTGGTAACTTGACCCAAAAAACACACAAAAAGAGTTTCACGAGTACAAAGAAAAATCCCAAAAAACAAAAATACGCCTTGAAAAAAATACAAACCCTAAAAAAAATAATCGGCCTTAAAAACCAAAAAAAAAAAATAATGATGTCAGTTGTGACAAATCAAAATATATCAAAATATATTGAGGGAATCCCGATAAATAGTAAAGAAATTAGTTTGTGAGAAGTGTGTGTGAATATGAGCAGCAAAACTATTTAATTCTTGTCCCATTATAAAGAAGAAGAAGAGAGTGCGCTGTATTAAACCATTTTTAACATTGCAGCGTGACGAAAGTGCTGTATCCATTGCGAACACTCATTTTACCTGACCGAGCGGTTCCATGTCGGAATTTCTTCTGAGCATGCGTGGCATTTTGTGCGTCGGAACAGGCCACACACGATCGGAATTGACACGATCGGATTTTGTTGTCGGAAAATTTTATCTCCTGTTCTCAAACTTTGTGTGTCGGAAAATCCAATGGAAAATGTCCGATGGAGCCCACACACGGTCGGAATTTCCGACAACACGCTCCGATCAGACATTTTCCATCGGAAAATCTGACCGTGTGTACGGGGCATTACTCTTCTCTCTACAACCTTTCAACTGACACAGCTACTCTCCAACCAACTGACCAATGCATACAAAACTTCCTATCCACTATTGATCTTCCGCTTATAACCCATACACAACTAGAAGGCCTTTCCCAACCATTCTCGGACGAAGAAGTCCTAACAGCCATCAAAACACTCCCTCTCCATAAGTCACCTGGGGAAGATGGCTACACTAACGAATTCTACAAAACATTTGACAAACTCGTCACCCCTCACCTCACTGACCTCTTCAACTCTGCTGCCACCTCTGGTTCTATACCGTTTGACATGCTGCGTTCAATCATCACCACCATCCCCAAACCAGAGAAAGACCCTACCTCCACTACCAATTACAGATCCATTGCGCTCCTCAGCACAGAAGTGATTGCTTCTAGATTGTCGAAATGTCTCCCCTCTCTAGCTCACATGGACCAAGTTGGCTTTATGCCGGACAGGCAGGCCCCGGATGTAACTAGAAGAGTCATTGATTTGATCCACCAGGTCACCCACACACGAACACCTTCTCTGCTTCTGTCTCTGGACGCAGAGAAGGCGTTCGACAGGGTCCACTGGGGATTTCTGAGGGCAGTGCTATCCAAATTTGGAATCACTGGGTGGTTCCAGAAGGCCATACTCTCACTTTACTCAAACCCCACGGCTAGGGTATTAACTGACTGAACCCTGTCTAAACCATTCGAGATCTCCAACGGCACTCGCCAAGGCTGCCCGCTCTCCCCTCTCATTTTTGCTCTAATTATGGAGCCCCTTGCGGCAAAGATTAGAGGGGACAAGCGCATTTCAGGCATTAAACACAATGACATTGAACACAAAATAAACCTCTTTGCAGATGATGTCATACTTTTGATCACAAACCCAGCCCAATCCATGCCTGCAATTCAAGACATCATTACTCAATTTAGCTCTGCCTCCTTCTACAAAATCAATTCCTCTAAATCTCTGATCCTCCCGCTTAATCTAACACACACACAACAGTCCCTCATGGAAGGATCCCTTCCTTATTCTTGGACGAAGTACTCAATCCCATACTTAGGAATAAATTTAGCCCCCTCACTACCTCAACTCTATGACCTTAACTACCGTGCCTTCCAAAAAATGCTTCCCCAACTATTAAATCAGCTGCACACAACAGGCCTATCTAAACTAGGAAGGATCGTCTCCTTTAAAATGCTAATTCTCCCCAAGCTACTTTACCTATTTCACACAGTAATCCTACCTGTTCCCCATTCCTTCTTTACTTCCATACAAAAACAACTTTCCAGATATATATGGGAAACTAAACCACCCAGATACGCTCATTACATCTTAACTAGACATCACAAAAAAGGAATTTTGGTCAATCATAGAATCAATCATAGAATCATCGACTTTCCTTGTCAAAAGAAGTTTATTGAGTATACAATATTATAAAGATACATAAAGTAAGTTTACAAGGATCTATAAAGTAAGCTCATTGTTTTACAGTAAGGTTTATATAGGTAAATATCATGAAGTTTCAAATATTAAACATTGGGTTCACGTAAAACTAAATTAAAGATATATATCATTTCCTTAGTCACTTTTGTAGGTATTTAAATGATTTATACCTACTATACATATTGTTTACAGGTATGCCCCGTACACACGGTCGGACTTTGTTCGGACATTCCGACAACAAAATCCTCGGATTTTTTTTGCCTACACACGGTCGCACAAAGTTGTCGGAATTTCCGATCGCCAAGAACGCGGTGACGTCAAGCACGTACGACGAGACTAGAAAAGGCCAGTTCAGAACCAAGCGCAGCACCCTTTGGGCTCCTTTTGCTAATCTCGTGTTAGTAAAAGTTTGGTGAGAGACGATTCGCGCTTTTTCAGACTCGTGGCTTTCAGATCGTTTTCTGTCGTTCAGTTTGTGCTTGTGGGTTTGTATCTGCTCTTCAGTGCGTGCAGTCAGTTCGTATTGGAGTTTTTTGTGCGATCTTGTCCGCTCGTTGCTGTTTTTCAGGTCGCTCTTCACAGGCCTTGCTGTTCTTCAGTGCGTTCTGTTACTTCGTTCTGAGCAGCCAACCGTTTTCTAGCCATGTTGCGTATGCGTACTCCTCGTAGAGTTCGTGCTGTGCGGGGGCTTGGTGTTGGGGTCCTGACCTTGACACAAGTCCAGTCCATGAACAGGGTGGGGAGGAGTTCATGGACCAAGAATTGGTTGCTTCAGCGTGACCAGTTCTGTCATATGCCTTTGCTCCTTGAGATCCGTGAGAATAATCCTGATGATTTCAGGAACTTTCTCAGGATGATGGACCCCGTATTTCACCGTTTGTTAGCTTCGCTGACCCCCTATATCAGCAGGCAGGATACCTGCATGAGGCAAGCCATCACTCCGGAGCAGAGGTTGGTCGCTACCTTGCGGTATTTGGCCACAGGGAGAAGCCTGCAGGACCTCAAGTTCTCGACAGGCATCTCCCCCCAGGCTCTGGGGATCATTATCCCAGAGACCTGTTCTGCCATCATACAGGTCCTACAGAAGGAGTATATGAAGGTAAGATTTTTATCCTTTTATATCACATTTTATTGTATTGAATGTTTGATAATATATTGTATTTCTTTCCTCATTCCCTAATTACCATGCTTGTAGTATGCTGTGATTGTCCCCTTTGTCCTCATGCATGCTGGATTTTTATGTAATTATTATTTTAGGTCCTTCATACATATTTGCCCTTCAATAACCTCCCCAGCATGGTGTCTCCTGCCCTATATTCACCTCATGTAGTTACTTAACAATGTATTTTATCAGCTCCATAGTAGTGCTTTACCCCAAACACCCCCTAAAATGTTTTGTAATGTTATTTTTGATTTAAATTCAGGCAGAGGGCCAGAGGCTTTTTTTTGTGGTGTCCCCAAATTTTTTGTAACCCTCCCTCCCCCAACTGCTAAGTCAGCTGATCCCAATTCTCTATCCTCAATCATCTATCTGCTGACTTTGCCAAACCCATACACACTATACCCACCTCTTTACTGGTCAGATTTATGGATGAATTCCCCAAAGCATGTAGTGCAAGGGCCTGCCTGTATACTTTCCAATGGTACTGTTTAAAGTTCTTGTATCCTATTATGATCTTGATAGGTAATAGCAGAATGTCCAAATGTGCTCAAATGTGTACAGTGTGTATTTATATCTTTGTATTATGACACTTCCTACCTGTCCAGTGGGCTGCCAATAGTGTAACTAAGGAGGGGCTGTTCCAAGTAATACCCCGTATTTAGGCATTCATCTCTCAATGAAGTGAAGAGGGTTACCTGTTCAAGAGTTCCCCCCCTATAATGTTAGAAATGGCCCATGAGAGGGGGGGGGGGGGAATATGATAGGTGTACCTTATACTTTGTTGTTGTTAAATTCCCCTTAATAAATGCTATCTGGAGGTTGACCCATAATGTTTGTGTCTAATCTGCTTGCCAGGTTTCTGTGAAAAAATAGTAATGTTTATTGTTTTTTCCTCAACAGTTTCCTTCCACGCCACAGGAATGGCAGACTGTGGCCTCCCACTTTGCCCAGCGGTGGGACTTTCCTAACTGCGGAGGGGTAATTGATGGGAAACACGTCCACATCGTCCCACCACCCAACTCGGGGTCGTACTATTATAATTACAAGGGGTTTAATAGTATAGTGATGTTGGCGGTGGTGTCGGCTAATTACGACTTCTTGTATCTGGACGTGGGGAAGAATGGCCGGATGTCCGATGGTGGAGTGATCGCCCAGACGGAGTTCTACAGGCGTCTCCAGAATGGCAGCTTGGACTTGCCACCTCCAGAGGACAATGTTGAAGGTCTCCCATTTGTGTTCGTTGCTGATGAAGCATTTGCGCTGGGGGACCACCTGATGCGGCCATTCCCGATGAGGACCCTCACTCCGGAACAGAGGGTTTTTAATTACCGGCTGGCCAGAGCTCGAAGAGTGGTGGAGAACACATTTGGAATCCTGGCCAGCCGGTTCCGATTATTTCTGACACCCATCCATATGGCGGAGTATAAACTGAACCATATAATACTTGCCTGCTGTGTTCTCCATAATTTTCTACGAAAACATTCAGCCAACTATGCTGGCTCAGTTGGGCCTGAGGCCGGAATCCCAAATACATCAACAATGACGGCACTTGAAAGCGGCCGTCCTGGCTTGCCCTCCCTGAATGCCCGTGATGTCCGGTTACGATACCTGGAGTTCTTTGCGGGTAGGGGGGCTATCAATATGCCAGACAATATGTTACACCTTTTTCAAATAAAAAACAACCAAAAGAAATTCTTGGTGGACATTTACTGCTTGTGTTTGTTTTAGCTGACCCTGACAGAAATGTGTTGAGTGCAGAAAATGTCGTGATTGGGTAACCTTATAAAAAACAGTGTTGGCTAGTACTTCCTAAATGCAAAAACACATTTCACTACAAGTGCACTTGCAACTGCACTGAACCTGCACTTGTAGTGCAAAGAGGATTTGCCCTTAGGAAATAACCCCCATTTGTGCATAAAACAACAATTCCATCACCCCAAAAGTGTTGTAGTGTTGAGACAATAATCCACACATTCTTGAGAAAGGCACTTTTTTATACCTACACAATCACATGCGCATTTACCAAAGGTTTTTAAAACAAACCAACATGTTTGTTGTATAAAATGTTTGCAGTAGCATTATGAAAAATCAAAATATCCATTTCAGATAAAACAGGCCTGTGTAAAACCAACAAGAAAGCCAAAAAACTTGAACTTACAAAGTTCACATTAGGTAAAACCTGAAGGCTATATCAGACATCAGTATTTAGGAACTGGGTTTGATATAGCGTTCAGATGGGGGGAAATCACCCCTGGAAAAGCCAAATTTGGAAGATGCACACCAATTTACAAATGTCCACATGTGCTATCTGCCATCATGGGGGATCAAGGGACGTGTTTGGGGGGAGCAAGCCCTTCCTCAACGCTACTTTATAATTGAGGAAGGGGTTGCCCCCCCAAAACGCGTCCATTGATCTCCCGTGATGGCAGATAGCACATGTTGGCACACTGTGTGCATCCTCCAAATTTGGCTTTTCTAAACATTGAAAAAAGTTTGGTACGATAATAAAACAGGTGATTTTGTGGGGTTTAAATTTGCCCCAAAACATCAATGATGTTATTATTTTTTTTAATAACATCAGTGATTTGTTGCTGGATGTTTTGCAATTGGAGATTACACCCCATGATCTCCCCTATGAGTATCTGGGCACTTTCAGATGTAAAGCGTTCTGGATCCCTCACATCACGATCACCTAAAAAGAGATAAAGAACAAAAAAAAAGGTCTCAAAAATCTGCCACCAGCCATCTCTTTTACCTGAGTCTGTGGTCGCAGACACTCACCTGTTGTGGTGCCAATCTCCACCACGTCTTCTTCTTCCTCCTGCTCAGCTTCTTGGGTTGGTGGTATTTCAACTTCTTCCAGAGGGGGGGGCTCTGGTCTCCTGGGATGAGGGGTGTCCGAGTCTTTTCTCCCCTATGTAAAACAAAAATGGTATACTTAGCACACAGATATTTGATGGCAGAACTATAGAAATAGGAAACATTGCTTGGAAGTGGGGTACAATTGTCTATTTTAGCAGAGTTCCAAGATGTATATTTTTTATTGCCCTTTGTCAAGCTGCAATACTTTACCTGTTTGGTACAAGCTTCACAGATGTAGCCCCCCCTATAGTATACACTGGAGCACCTGTGTGGCCCCCTAATAAAAATGGTGTTCTTGTGTCCCACACTAGTGCTCCAGTGTCCAGATGTGAAAACAGCTGCTCAGTGTCCTCTCCTTACACACAATCTAGTTTGCATTTCATTCTAGTAACAAACCCATCTACACAAACAAATATTTGGCATCCAAGTAGGCCCCCAAAAATGTGTGAAAATGCATATGGCCTAAACAATGGTGTTCTAGGGGCCGAAAGAAAAATGTTTGATACAAACAAATAATGGGCCATGAACATTAAAGTTGACCTTTTTAAACGTTACAATTACTAAAAGCATATGGAGCAGAACGAACGGAATAAAGACAGAAAGAATAGGAACACAGCACAACTACTTACTTTTTTGCAGCACTCTCCGGATCTTTCGGTACTGCTCTGGCTCTCTCAACTTCAGGTCCGACCACCGCTTCCTGAGCTGATCTTTTGATCTTCATACCCCGAAATTCCTCTCCAGATTCCGGACCACTTTACCAATTATTTTGGCCTTTCTGATGTTGGGGTGGGGGTAAGGCCCATATTTTCCGTCATAGTCGGACTTCTTCATGATGTCGACCATCTCCAACATCTCCCCAAACTACATATTTGTGGCCTTAAAACGTCTCCTTCTGGATCGGGACGTGCCTGGATCCGCCCTTTCCTCCTCCTCCTCCTCCTCGTTGCTACAATTAGCCCGCACCTGCTGTATGTCTGCCATCATGCTCTTCCCCCACTGCGCCGAACGAAAAGGGGCGGGGAATACACTAGAAAGAACGTCAGGGGCGGGTGGAGTTACACGCATGCGCAGTGTATATAAAGCGTAACACGCGTGCGTATTACGTTTGATCTGTGAGCGGAGGAAGGAGCATTGAACGCGGCGATCGTAAGAACGAAGGTAAGAGACAAACTTGGGCCTATACTGCTTCTATAGATTGAGGCCTATATTGTAACAAGATTAGGAGAGTTTGGTGTGACATTAGGCTTTGTCTTGTGTTGTGTCTTGCAGTGAACATGGATATGGTACTGGAAGATCAGGACTTCATTTCAGTCTTCATAGAGATGCTAAGGGAGCTGCCCTGTCTGTGGGAGATTAAACACCCCCATTACAAGAACCAAGCAAAGAGGAAGGCAGCACTGGAGCAATTGTGTGAAATTGTGAAGCAGGTGATCCCCACGGCAGACATCACTTATTTAAAGATCTTCATTGGTGGCCTGAGGAGCACATATCTGAGGGAGCGCAATAAAGTCCTTGATTCGCAGAGATCCGGAGCAGCAGGTGACATCTATGTCCCCAGGATGTTGTACTACGACAGGCTGCACTTTCTGGCAGGCCAGACTGAACCCAGGCCATCCCTCTCCAGTCTTCCTTCCACGCTTCCTTCCCCCCCGGCTGAGGCTTCTGACGCCCAACCTGGGCCTTCCAGGCCACATGTGGAGGAGCCCAGATTGAGCCAGGTATAGCCTTCCTCTAAATATTTCTGCTTGTCCAATCAATGATGTTAACTAGATGTTAGTTGGGAGTACTAATTTATGATTGTGATTGATGATGCAAAAACTAAAACCATGTCCCTTTTTCATACACAGGGAAGTCTCAGCCAGGAGGTGGCTGATCTGCAGGTCCCTCCACCCCCCCTGGAAACAGAAAGTGGCAGTAGGAGGAGTACCCTAGAGGAGGCGGCTATCAGATTTTTTTGTAGGGCTACAGAGGTCCTGGGAGCACCACACACCAGGCAGGAGAACCTTGCTGCATTCATAGCCTATAAAATGCAGAGGATGGAGGAGGGCCAAAAAGCCATGTGTGAGGCCCTCAAATCAGAGGCTCTGGCGAAAGGTGTGAGGGGCTAAATTACACCTCACACACAGCTTTGGGATGGTCCTCCTCCTCCTCCTGCAGGTCCTACTCCTCCTCCAGGTCCTACTCCTCCTCCTGCCACATCTCCAACTGCACAGCCACAGCCCGGAAGGAAGTGTGAAAGGAAGACCAGACAGTGAGGACCCTGGATCCAGTCTGGTCGGCCAAAAGATGCAGCCTCTTGTGGTACCACAGCCTGGGGACACTGATGTCATCTGCTGCTATCCGGATCTCTGTGAATCCCGGACCAGACTGCCCTCCCTTACATATGGACTCCTCAGGCCACCAATTTTGAGGTTTAAGAATTGATGTCTGCCGTGGGGGTCCCAGGCTTCACTAATTTCTCCTGTTGATCCAGTGTTGCCTTCCTCTTTGTTTGGTTCTGAGCCCTTAATAAAGGATTTTTGTTTTGAATTATACTCTCCTATGTGTTTTACTTCAAAAATGATGGTTTGTTTGTGAGGATTCAGGTACATTTCTAATATACAATGTGAAATGAACAAGGGACACCAACAACAAAAAATCTAATGGAGATTAAATAATAAAAGATATCAATGGTGTTGGGGTAACTTGCCACACAAAACACACACAAAAATATTCTGGAGTAAAAATAAAAATAACATTGAACAAAGATCAGCCTTGGAAAAAATCCAAACATTAAAGAAAAAAAAAGGCTTAAAAACAAAAAAAAAAACATAAAAAATATAAAACTGTCATATGTGACAACAAGTGTGTGTGAATATGAGCAGCAAAACGACTTAATTCTTGTCACATTATAAAGAAGAATAGAGTGCGCTGTATTAAACCATTTTTTACATTGCAGCGTGATGAAAGTGCTGTATCCATTGCGAACGCTAAGTTTACCAGAACGAGCTGTCCCGTGTCGGAATTTCTTCTGAGCATGCGTGGCACTTTGTGCGTCGGAACAGGCCACACACGGTCGGAATTGACGCGATCGGATTTTGTTGTCGGAAAATTTTATCTCCTGCTGTCCAACTTTGTGTGTCGGTAAATCCGATGGAAAATGTCCGATGGCGCCCACACACGGTCGGAATTTCCGACAACACACTCCGATCGGACAATGTCCATCGGAAAATCCGACCGTGTGTACGGGGCAGTAGAGTGTATATAGGTCAAATAAATTCTGATAATGAGCTTTAATCGTAAGGTGGAGAAAAGGAAAGAGAAAGAAGAAAAAGGGTAGAAAGGTAGAGGTATGGTCCACAAGGTTGTCCCGCTCGTCAGTTTATTATTCTTTTTAGTTCTCTTTGAAGCCTTAGAATGGGTGTCTCTGTAAGTCATTTTATCTGTTACCATGGCAACAGGATAGAGTCATTGAAGTTTGACAGGAACTGTTGTTTTATCCAAGGATGCCAAAGTTTTTCAAATTTTGGAATTTGATTTTGATCGATGGCTACCATCCTAGCATGGGACATTGTATTATTCATTCTGTGAATTGTTTCTGCTAGTACCAATGTAGGAGATTTCCATGCCTTGGCCACTGTTTGTTTTGCAGCCGTTATTAGTTGGATCATAAGTTTGAATTGAGAGAGTGTTAACCATTCCGGTTTTAGATTAAGTAAAGTTATATATGGATCTGGTTGTATTATTTTTTTAAATATTTTAGATGCAATCATGAAGACTTCCTTCCAGAAGGTTTGGATTACTGGGCACGTCCACCATATGTGTAAATGTGTGCCTATTTCTGGGCATCCTCGAAAACAAAGAGCTGAGGTATTAGGTGAATATTTTGCCACTCTAGCGGGTACAAGGTACCAGCGAGTTAGGACTTTATAATTTGTCTCCAGTGCTAAGATGTTGGGTGAAGATGACTTAGATGTGAGCCATATGTTAGACCAGTCCGTGTCTTCTAAAGTTCGTCCCAGGTCCTCCTCCCACCTCTGAACGTAAGAGGGTCTATTAAGATTTACTATCATAAAATTGATTATAAAGTGATGAAATTGTACCTTTAGCAAATGGATCTTTTGTACAGATTGATTCAAAAATGGATAATTGGGATAATCGTGTGTCCCCCTTTAGGAATGGTGTATAGAAATTTTTGATTTGGAGATATCTAAATATCTCAGAGTTTGGTAGATCATATTTTTCTCTAAGCGATGGGAATGAAAGGAATGATTTAGATGCTATGAAGTCATTTAGTGTCTGAATGCCTGATGCTGTCCAAGCTTTAAAAGAATTTGGGTAGATCCATGCCGGATAAAAGGCCGGATTTCTGATAAAAGAAATGTATGTACAATAATTCTGCGCTACCCAAGAGGGGGGGGGGGAAGCAGCTAACACAACCAACAAATGTGAATAACAAACAGGAATACAACTTAAGTGTAGCGCTCAAACAAAAAAAAGGGGGGGAATAAAATATGTATAGTTGAAGAGCTAGCAATTCAGAGTTCGAATGCTGACAACAATGTCTTTGAAGAAAATTGAAAGATAAAATATAAAGTCCTCTGGAACAAATATTTGACCGTGGTACAAATCCTCTATGGAGAGAGCCCACACACCACCAATGACAATGGGGAAGCTTACCGGACTTGATGGACCCGACAAGGCATACGCCAGGTGGGGTCAAACAGGCTTGGGTGGTGCTGGGCTGGAACGGATGCTGGAGAGCAGGGATGATGGAGTAGCTTCCACGTGACTATGTTCCTTGGAGGTAGTCCGGACAGAGGTCGTGATGCTCAAATCCGTGCTGGAATGTATGGAGGGGAGAAAGAATGGACCAAATAGTGTAAATCCGTATTGATTTAAAATTTATTAAAGTGATAATAAACACTTACATAGAAAATAGCTAAAAACAGCGCTGTGTAACAAAATGGCGACAGTGGGGTAGGACATTTGAGCATCACGACCTCTGTCCGGACTATCTCCAAGGAACATAGTCACGTGGAAGCTACTCCATCATCCCTGCTCTCCAGCATCCGTTCCAGCCCAGCACCACGCAAGCCTGTTTGACCCCACCTGGCGTATGCCTTGTCGGGTCCATCAAGTCCGGTAAGCTTCCCCATTGTCATTGGTGGTGTGTGGGCTCTCTCCATAGAGGATTTGTACCACGGTCAAATATTTGTTCCAGAGGACTTTATATTTTATCTTTCAATTTTCTTCAAAGACATTGTTGTCAGCATTCAAACTCTGAATTGCTAGCTCTTCAACTATACATATTTTATTCCCCCCCTTTTTTTTGTTTGAGCGCTACACTTAAGTTGTATTCCTGATAAAAGAAAGGAGAGGATTGTGTGGAGATTGTAACTGATATTTGGTTTTTAGTTTATCCCAGAGAGATAAGAAGTGTTTAGTTATGGGATTATGAATTTTAAAGCGGTCTTTAGGATCAAGCCATAATAAGTTTGATATTAATAGAGGGTCATTTTCTGAAGCCTCTATAAATACCCATAATGGGATTTCCTGTTTTGCATGGTATTTGGACAGACTGGCCAAATGTGCTGCTCTGTAGTAGTTAGTAAAATTAGGGTATCCCAGGCCTCCTTTATTTTTGGGAAGATGTAGTGTGTGTATAGGTATACGTGGTTTAGAAGAGCCCCATATAAACGAAGTTGCTCTTTTTTGTACTATTCTCAAAAAATAGGAAGGAATTGGAATAGGGAGGACTCTGAATAGATAAAGCAATTTGGGTAGAATAGTCATTTTGATTGCATTAATCTTCCCTATCCAGGATAAAAGAAGTTGCGACCATTGTTTTATTAGATTTGTGATCTGTCTTAATACAGGAGGATAATTGGATGAGAATAAGTCAAAATGAGATGCTGTTAAATGAATTCCAAGATATGGGATTGATTTTTCTGCCCATGTGAATGGGAGTGCAGCCCTAGCCGGGATCAATTCCATGTTTGTGAGTGAAATATTAAGCACTAGGCATTTCTTAGGATTAATCATAAGGCCGGATAGGGCTGCAAATCCATCAAGAGCTGGTATTAAGTTAGGACCAGAGACCTGTGGTGATGATAGAAAAAGTAATATATCGTCTGCAAATATACATAATTTGTGTGTAATACCTCCTACTTCAATGCCAGTTATAGTTTGGTTTGTTCTGATGTATTGGGCCATGGGTTCCAGTATAAGGGCAAATAATAAGGGAGATAATGGGCAACCCTGTCGGGTACCTCTTTTGATATTAAAGGCATCAGATTTGTATCCAGCATATTTTATATAGGCTTTGGGTTTATTATATAATGCTTTGATCCATGTTAAAAAGTGGGGTCCAAAACCCCATTTTTGTAATGAATATTGCATATATTGCCAGGATACTGTGTCAAATGCCCTCTTAATATCGAGAGATAGAAAACATAAAGGGATTTTCCGTTTTTTAGCAATATGTGCCAATAACACTGCCCTGCGTATATTATCGCCTGCCTGTCTATTTGGCATGAAGCCTACTTGATCTCTATGTATTAATTTTCCTATAATGCTATTGAGGCGTTTTGCTATTATTTTTGCTAATAATTTAATATCAAGGTTTAACAGAGAGATAGGCCGATAATTCACACAGGAAGTATCATCAGAAAGGGGTTTTGGGATCATACAAACAATTGCCATTAGTGTTTCTTGCCGAAAAGAATGTCCATCTAGAAGTTTGTTAAAAGTTTCAGTGAGAATGGGAGAGAGTATTTCTGAGAATGTTTTATAGTATAAAGCCGAGTAGCCATCTGGGCCTGGTCTTTTGTTAAGTTTTAGGTCTTTTATGGCATTAGCAACTTCATCTATAGTTATAGGCTCATCCAAACTGCTTTTTTGATTCTGAGATAACTCAGGTAAGGTTATTTTTGAGAAGAAGGATTCAGCCTCTGTAGGATTAAATTCATTGTTTGTCTTGTATAAAGTTGCGAGATGTGAGTGAAATTTATGGACTATTTTAACTGGATTACAAGTATAAACATTTTTTGATAATTTCAAACGTATTGGTTTGAAAGATTTGTTAGTTGAATTTAATGCCCGAGCCAAATATGTACCTGGTTTGTTTGTATTCATGTAGAAATTGTGTTTGGAGCGTTTGAGGGATTTATCAACTGACTCAGTGAGAAATAGATCGTATTCCAATCTAGATTTTTCCAGATGAGATTTTGTACTCTGAGATGGATTATCTTGGAATGATATGTAGGCTGCATTAAAATTGAGTTCTAGTTTTTTTGCTAGATTTTTGCGTTCCCGTTTAAATAGTGCCATTTGTCTTTGTATTGTACCACGCAAGACAGGCTTATGAGCTTCCCACAGTGTTATTGGGGAGATGTCTGTTGTATTATTAATTGATATGTATTCCTTTAAAGCTTGTTCAATGGCCCTCTGATGTAGTGGGTGTTTGAGCATTATGTCCGGTAAGTACCACGTTGGGTCATGCGCTTTTGGTATGGCTGAGGCTATAGTAGTGTATACTGCATTATGGTCAGACCACGGAATCGGAATTATATCTGATGCAATAATTTCTGGTATCATTCCTATTGTTAGAAAAATATGATCTATTCTGGTGAAGGTTTGATGAGGGTGTGAGAAATAAGTGAATTTCTTTTTCATTGGGTTACTTTCTCTCCACAAATCTACCAGATTGTATTTGGAAAGAACTTGAGAAAAAGGTAATCTAGAGGTTATTTTGGATGGTGTAAAAGGTGATTTATCTAGAAATGGGAGGAGGACCTGGTTCGAATCCCCACACATTATCACTGTTCCTATTTTGTGTGTATTAATCACTTGTAATATATGTGAGAGGAATGGTGTAGGTTGTTTGTTAGGAGCGTAGTAGGAAATCACCGTGATTGCTGTATCCATTATATAACCCATGAGTATCAGGTATCTACCTTCTGGGTCTTTAATTTCTGATGATAAGGTGAATGGTGTGGATCGGTGCAATGCAATTAGAGTTCCCCTTTTGCTTGGTACAGGCAGAAGCCATGTAAATTTGTTAATAAAAAGGAGAAATATATTTTGGAGTAGAATCTTTGGTGAAGTGTGTTTCTTGGAGGCATACTATGTGAGCCTTCTTGTTATGGAAAGTACGGAAGGCTTTGGTCCTTTTTTGAGGGACATTTATTCCCTGAACATTCAGGGAAAGTATATTCAGTGGTGCCATGGCAACAGATCAAATAGTTTTGACTTACTTTTTGTTATGCAGAGCTGACTGCGCAGATCAACCTGTTTGGACTGAAGAGATGGATAGATAGAAAAGAAACCAGTGAATTCTGGAGTAGAGAGTAAACAAAAAACATATGAGATTAGATGATACATTGTATAAATTATTTTTTGCAAGTAATCACAACTTACCCGTGAAAGAGAATAAATATCTCTCTCAGGGGAATAAGTGCCTTCATCACACTCCCACATAATATGGTTGGGAGAATGAGGAGGGCTAATGGGGGTACACGGATCTTCCGCTTACAGGAGAGAAGTGCTATGTCAAAAGACATCAAAATGATGATTCATTAATTGGAGTGCAGAATATAGTTTTTGTTGAAATTATTTATTCCAGGGTGGTTGTATATGGTTAGTCTTGCCCTAGGCTAAATAATTCAGTTAGAAAGGTACTGTTAATAACTTTGGTATTGATGAAGATAGTTTGAATTATTTTGGGATTTTAACCCTTTTAGAGTAAACAATTACATATTTTATTCATATGTAACTGTTTAGATATGTTAACTCATAAAATTGAGGTTGTATTGCTTCAGATTAGAATAAACAAAACATAATTCTAGGGACTAGTTAGGTAATAATATATATATTTTAAGAAAAGAAAGAAAAAGCTTCCATTACTTCTGGATTATTGAACATATTTGTCCTAAAAAGTAATAAATCTATTGTTATTACCTGATAATATATAACTGAACAAGAATTTCCTTATTTCACTTATATATTCTAAAGCTATATGAATCAGAAGTAATAAGAAATATAACTGGAATGTAACATGATCCCACACAGTGTGTGACTATCAGAATGCAGTTACATTCAGTTATAAATACAGGTTTTTTATAGAGAACCATCTCTTAGTATAATACATGAAGATTAGGGATGAGCTTCGAGTTCGAGTCGAACTCATGTTCTACTCGAACATTGGCTGTTCGCAAGTTCGCCGAACAGCGAACAATTTGGGGTGTTCGCGGCAAATTCGAATGCCGCGGAACACCCTTTAAAAGTCTATGGGAGAAATCAAAAGTGCTAATTTTAAAGGCTTATATGCAAGTTATTGTCATAAAAAGTGTTTGGGGACCCGGGTCCTGCCCCAGGGGACATGGATCAATGCAAAAAAAAGTTTTAAAAACTGACTTTTTTCAGGAGCAGTGATTTTATTAATGCTTAAAGTCAAACAATAAAAGTGTAATATCCCTTTAAATTTCGTACCTGGGGGGTGTCTATAGTATGCCTGTAAAGGGGCGCATGTTTCCTGTGTTTAGAACAGTCTGACAGCAAAATGACATTTGGAAGGAAAAAACTCATTTAAAACTACTCGCGGCTATTGCATTGCCGACAATACACATAGAAGTTCATTGATAAAAACGGCATGGGAATTCCCCACAGGGCAACCCTGAACCAAAATAAAAAAAAAAAAATGATGTGGGGGTCCCCCTAAATTCCATACAAGGCCCTTCAGGTCTGGTATGGATATTAAGGGGAGCCCCAGCCAAAATTAAAAAAAAAAATTGACGTGGGGTTCCCCCTAAATTCCATACCAGACCCTTCAGGTCTGGTATGGATTTTAAGGGGAACCCCGTGCCAAAAAAAAAAAAAAACGGCGTGGGGTCCCCCCAAAAATCCATACCAGACCCTTATCCGAGCACGCAACCTGGCAGGCCGCAGGAAAAGAGGGGGGGACGAGAGTGCGGCCCCCCCCCCTCCTGAACCGTACAAGGCCACATGCCCTCAACATTGGGAGGGTGCTTTGGGGTAGCCCCCCAAAACACCTTGTCCCCATGTTGATGAAGACAAGGGCCTCATCCCCACAACCCTGGCCGGTGGTTGTGGGGGTCTGCGGGCGGGGGGCTTATCGGAATCTGGAAGCCCCCTTTAACAAGGGGACCCCCAGATCCCGGCCCCCCCCCTGTGTGAAATTGTAAGGGGGTACTTACCCCTATCATTTCACTAAAAAAGTGTTAAAAATGACAAGAGACAGTTTTTGACAATTCCTTTATTTAAATGCTTCTTCTTTCTTCCTTCATCTTCTTCTGGTTCTTCTGGCTCTTCTGGTTCTTCCTCCGGCGTTCTCGTCCAGCATCTTCTCCGCGGCGTCTTCTATCTTCTTCTCCTCGGGCCGCTCCGCACCCATGGCATGGGGGGGGAGGCTCCCGCTCTTCTCTTCATCTTCTTCTCTTCTTCATCTTCTTCTTCATCTTCTTCTTCTTCTTCTCTTCTTCCTTCTTCTCTTCTATATGTCTTCTCCGGGCTGCTCCGCAGCCATGCTGTGGCATGGAGGGAGGCTCCCGCTGTGTGACGGCGTCTCTTCGTCTGACGGTTCTTAAATAACGGGGGGCGGGGCCACCCGGTGACCCCGCCCCCCTCTGACGCACGGTGACATGACGGGACTTCCCTGTGGCATTCCCCGTGACGTCACAGGGAAGTCCCGTCAAGTCACCGTGCGTCAGAGGGGGGCGGGGTCACCGGATGGCCCCGCCCCCCGTTATTTAAGAACCGTCAGACGAAGAGACGCCGTCACACAGCGGGAGCCTCCCTCCATGCCACAGCATGGCTGCGGAGCGGCCCGGAGAAGACATGAAGAAGAGAAGAAGGAAGAAGAGAAGAAGAAGAAGAAGAAGATGAAGAAGAAGATGAAGAAGAGAAGAAGAGAAGAGCGGGAGCCTCCCCCCCATGCCATGGGTGCGGAGCGGCCCGAGGAGAAGAAGATAGAAGACGCCGTGGAGAAGATGCTGGACGAGAACGCCGGAGGAAGAACCAGAAGAGCCAGAAGAACCAGAAGAAGAAGAAGATGAAGGAAGAAAGAAGAAGCATTTAAATAAAGGAATTGTCAAAAACTGTCTCTTGTCATTTTTAACATTTTTGACACTTTTTTAGTGAAATGGTAGGGGTAAGTACCCCCTTACCATTTCACACAGGGGGGGGGCCGGGATCTGGGGGTCCCCTTGTTAAAGGGGGCTTCCAGATTCCGATAAGCCCCCCGCCCGCAGACCCCCTAAACCACCGGCCAGGGTTGTGGGGATGAGGTCCTTGTCTTCATCAACATGGGGACAAGGTGTTTTGGGGGGCTACCCCAAAGCACCCTCCCAATGTTGAGGGCATGTGGCCTGGTACGGTTCAGGAGGGGGGGGGTTGCACTCTCGTCCCCCCTCTTTTCCTGCGGCCTGCCAGGTTGCGTGCTCGGATAAGGGTCTGGTATGGATTTTTGGGGGGACCCCACGCCGTTTTTTTTTTTTTGGCACGGGGTTCCCCTTAAAATCCATACCAGACCTGAAGGGTCTGGTATGGAATTTAGGGGGAACCCCACGTCAATTTTTTTTTTAAATTTTGGCTGGGGTTCCCCTTAATATCCATACCAGACCTGAAGGGCCTTGTATGGAATTTAGGGGGACTCCCACATCATTTTTTTTTTTTATTTTGGTTCGGGGTTGCCCTGTGGGGAATTCCCATGCCGTTTTTATCAATGAACTTCTATGTGTATTGTCGGCAATGCAATAGCCGCGGTAGTTTTAAATGTGTTTTTTCCTTCAAAATGTCATTTTGCTGTCAGACTGTTCTAAACACGGGAAACATGCGCCCCTTTACAGGCATATTATAGACACCCCCCAGGTATGAAATTTAAAGGGATATTACACTTTTATTGTTTGACTTTAAGCATTATTAAAATCACTGCTCCTGAAAAAACGTCCGTTTTTAAA
Organism: Lithobates clamitans; assembly: GCA_037952925.1. Lineage (NCBI taxonomy): Eukaryota > Metazoa > Chordata > Amphibia > Anura > Ranidae > Lithobates > Lithobates clamitans. The sequence continues at coordinate 254,201 of JBBGZY010000458.1, read as the reverse complement.
ACTTTTTTTTGCATTGATTCATGTCCCCTGGGGGAGGACCCGGGTCCCCAAACACTTTTATTGACAATAACTTGCATATTAGCCTTTAAAATTAGCACTTTTGATTATTCATGTTCGTGTCCCATAGACTTTAACAGCGTTCGCGTGTTCGAACAAATTTTTTTCCTGTTCGCATGTTCTGGTGCGAACCGAACAGGGGGGTGTTCGGCTCATCCCTAATGAAGATATATCAGGAATTAGGATGTCAGTCCATTGAATCTTCTTGGTCCATGGATGATGTGGCATAACGGCCTCTTTTGTGAGAATGATGATTCCCATTTTGTTCTGAAATTTTCTGGGTGCTGCCTGAAGGTGAAGATGATGCCATTCTTCTGCGTGTGGGAGAGTTGCTGCTTGTGGGTTCTGTCAGATTTAATTTTAAAAGGGTCTGTTGTAGTTCATCTGCTGATATGCTTCTGTAAATTGTACCTTGGTAGTTAAATCTGACTGAAAAGGGGAAGCCCCATTGATACATTATGTTGTGGCGTTGCAGTTCCATTAGTTGGGGTTTCATGGATCGTCTTTTAGTAATAGTAAGTTGGGATAGGTCAGCAAAAATTTGATAATTGTGTCCTTGAAAATTAAGTTCCTTTTTTTCTCTTGCAGCAATTAGTATTTGTTCCTTCGTTCTGTAATAATGAAATTTTGTGATTATATCACGTGGGGGTCCATCTTTCTTTTTGGCTGTGAGGGCTCTGTGTACTCTGTCCAGTTCTAAACGTTCAATAGGGATTTCTGGCTTTAGTTCTTGTAATAGAGCAGTAATAGTAGATTGCAGGTCTGTCACAGTTTCAGGTATTCCCCTTATGCGCAAGTTTGAACGTCTGGCTCTATTTTCGTAATCTTCGAGCTTAGTTTGAAGTATTAAATTCTCTTCTTTTAATTGTTCCAATTCTGTTATATTTTCTTGGGTTGTAATTTCAATTTGATCTATTTTTATTTCTAAGGCTGCGGTGCGGTTTCCCAGCTCTCTTATTTCTTTGGTTAGGCTTTTTGTTATTTGGTCTGAGGTTTGTTTTAAAGCCTTATGAAGCATCTTTTCAAATTGTAATAATATTACTGGGGATGCTGAGGAGGCTTGTGGAGAAGTTTGTGAGAGGATTTGTTCTGTATCTGACTCAAATGGAGAGTCTTGCTGTGACATTTTCTGTCTGTGAGAGCTCCCTGATGCTGTATATTGTGAGGTGACTGGAGTTGCTTTAGTTGCAGTGAGTGCCTGTGAGCTCTTTGTGAGGTGATTTTTATTTCTGCCACGGTTTCCTCCCAGTACCATATTTCCTGCCCAAACTTTCACAGTTTGTTCCCTGGGGCAAAAAGGTTCAAATGGATACCTTTTGAGCCTGCAGGCTCCGCTTTGTCCTTCTCTTCTCTCCTCAGCGGTGTGGAGCTCTAACAATGCATGTCTGCTCTGCTAGGCTCCGCCCATCTCCTCCCCAGAATCATCGACTTTCAAACCAAATACACTGTGTGATATGCTCCTTGTCACCTCGGCAGGCCTTCCTCCTCACACACTGCCTACTCCCCCATCAATTACGGCCTCTCTGACAGTCTGGAAAAAACTCACCCAGACGACCACCTTAGAACACCCGTATCATATAATACAAATCCCTCTCAGAACACTAATGTTGCAATTACCAAATCTAAACCTGTTAAAATGGCAGAAACAAAAGATAACTAATATCTCAGACCTCTACAACACAAACAACACTCTAAAAACCTTTACGAACCTCCACACTGAATACAACCTCCCCCACACGGAAGCCTATACATACCTGAGGATCTCCCAGTTTCTTCAACGGTCTAAAATCTCTATTACGGCAAAAATTCCTGAACCAATCCACAACTTCTACGCACACACAACATACCCAAAACATGGCATCTCTACAATGTACTCTGCACTTAATGACAACCGGCCCTACTCCCAAATACCATCTCTCTCAAAATGGGCAGAAGAATTAAACATTACTGTCACCCCCGACATGTGGACACGTGCCTTTAAGCACACCTTTACAGCCTCCCACTGCTCTAATCACTGGGAATTATACCAAAAAAAAATACACAGATGGTATCTCACAGCCTACCGTCTCTCTAAATTCTTCCCTGGTCATCCTCCTACCTTCTGGAGGTTATTGTGGAAGTGCTGGCACTATAGCTCACGACCTATGGTTCTGCAGATCCCTGAGCTCATTCTGGAAACAAATATTTGCCCTAATCTCCATCATATTGCAGGTCCCAACGACCCCTAATCCCTCGGTAGCATTATTACACCTTGGAATAGAAAAATTCTCACCCAAGACACGAGTAGTAATAGTCCATGTACTACTCGCGGCAAAAATAAACATCACCAAACTCTGGAAAACCACAGATTCCACATCCATTACCAACACACTTACAGATTTAAACCTTCAATGTGAAATGGAGAGATTAGTTGCTAGGAAAAATCTAAGAATGGAAAATGTTCTGTATGAATGGCATACCTGGCTCACGCATCCAAAATGTACTGTAACCACATGATGTACTATCCCTATTGTAACTTTCTCCCATTCTTGTATTTCCTATTTATTCTCCTATTCACCCCCATCTACTCATGTAGTAAGTTGCCTAACTAGCTGGTGCTTCCTCACCTTCACCACTACCCCTTCCCCCTGTCTGGAGTTGAGTTATGTTAAAATGTTAAAATACTGAGCTTGATTCCCCACTGTCTAGTTTAACTTGTAGGAATATCTCTACATTACCTAACTCTACTTTGTTAGTTTCGGTTTTACTTGCTCCAGTCGGAACATCCGACTTATTGTAACAAACGTATAACTTGTTCACTATGTTGAAAAAGAGATATTGAAATAAAGTGAAATTACCAAGGATAAATGCTAATTACATCCATTATACCTTTATGGGAAGAAATAGGGGGGTCTTCAGGATAGTAATAAAGAACCAAATTTTGTGAGGTCTGTTCAGACGGACTAACTAAATTGTATTTGGCCAGATTAGGTATGGCAACACAATGGGTTTCTGCATCCAGCATGTGTGTGAGCATAACAAAGGGAGAAATGGTGATTAAAAGATAACAGTTTATGGATAGGTTTAGAACAATTTGTTTTTTTGCTTTTGTGTGTAATAAAGAGATGGCAATGTGATTTTGACAGGTTACATAACTGGGCTCTGCTCCTCCTCTCTTTTTTTCCAGAGCCCCTAATCAAGCGGAGCATATTTCACAATCATAAAGCTGTGATTTATAAATGTTCTGCCACTTTCTTTTAAGTAGCAGTTATGCCACAGCAAGGCAATATCATTGCTTTATAAAGGGAGCCAAAAATGTATAAATACTTTTTTTCAGTTGTTTTTATAGTCACGCTAAGGTGGTAAACAGGCACGTATGAAATAGTAATACTTTTTGGTTTGTTACCAATAAACACTGAGTGGTCAGGCTCCAATTTAGGCATTTTATGATGATCAGATTTTTTTTCTAAATATTGCATTTTCAGTAATTTTACAATCATTTTGCACATCTCCAGTTGCACTTCATCAGACATATTCATTTCTGGGACATACTTTGCTCTATATGTCAACATTGTACAGTTTAAAAAGTTGTTAAAGAGGAACTGCAGTCTTCTAACGTATGTTGTAATAAAAACATCTTTGCCATTCTGAAAGTTTCCTCTAACCACTTTGCATATTATTTTGTAGGTATTGTGATTCTCTACTTGCTAAACATGCTGCAGAAATCTTCCACCACAAAGTCTGGCTGCAGCAATTTTAACTGTGGGCAGCTGAAGCCACTGCCTGTTTACTTCCTAGATTTTTGTGCTGCTGGCTACCCAGCATGCACTTCCTAGTCTCATGCCTGTGTAGTAAGAAAACTGTGGGTAACACACTATTGTTGATAAGTTGCCTCAATAATGGCAGCTTCTGTGGGAGTTCATGCCCTGTTATGGCAATGTATCAACAACATGGAACACATAAACAGCCGAAGAAAGTGTAAATACTATGCTTGTTCAAACAGGAAAGCAGCAAACAAAAGTTTTTACATTTTACCATGATGTAACTGTATTTCTTTCTTAGCCAAACTTCAAACCAGTGGCGGTGCATCCATAAGGGCACACGGGCGCCGCCCCCTCTCTCCAGCCACCCCTCTAGCACCAATAGATAGATTCATGCAATGCATGAATCTATCTTTGGCTGCTGCTGCCACCCCCTATTCAGGCACCCGACCCCTTTTCGGGTGCCAGGCGCCTGAATTACAGCGGCGGGGGGTGTTTTTGAAGCACCTAATTAGAGCCACAGGCTCTAATAGGAGTCAAAAAAGGTGACCTGCGAGCACCATGCTGGGCACTCACAGGTCACTCAGCTGTGTTAGAAAAGCAAATGAATATTTGCTTTCTTAACACTAAACTGCCTCTCTGCCAATCAGGTGCTCGGATTTGTTACCCGTCACCTGAATTGGCTGAAACGACAGGCGCTGTGATTGGAAACCTATCAGGCATCCAGTCATAGCAGAGGACGAGAAGAGAGGACAGGAGAAGACATTGAGAAGCTGTCCCACCGCCACTGAGACAGGGTAAGTGCAGACGGCGGGCGGGGGGCACACTGGCAGCATTTGATATGGCACACTGGCAGAATTTGATATGGCACAGTGGCTATGTTTGATGGGGCACATTGGGAGAATTTTATGGAGCACAGTGGGGCTGCATTTGATGGGTACAGTGGCTGCATTTGATGGTCACAGTGGCTGCATATGATGTCACAGTGGCTGCATATGATGGGCACAGTGTCTACATTCGATGCTGCACAGTGGCTGCATAAGATGGGCACAGTGGCCGCATAAGATGGGCACAGTAGCTGTATTTGATGGGGCACAGTAGCTGTATTTGATGGGGCACAGTGGCAGCATTTGATATGGCACAGTGGCAGCATTTGATGGGTACAGTGGCAGCAATTGATGGGCACAGTGTGAGCAATTGATGGGCACAGTGTCTGCGTTTGATGGGCACAGTGGCTGCATTTGATGGTACAGTGGCAGCAATTGATGGCACAGTGGCTGCGATTGATCATACAGTGAGGCTGCAATTGATGGGGTTTTTTTTTCAGAATTTTTCAGTTTGTTTGCGCCCCCCAAATCTTTTGAGCACCAGCCGCCACTGCTGCAAACATTGAGGAGACAAGCATAGCTGCTGCAGCCGAGTCCTGTCACAGGAGCTGTTTCACACACACAAATCCTCTGTGTCGGGGAACAGCAGAAAGCTGACTAAATCATAACCACCAGGAGAAAGAATCTCCTATGCAGCTGAGATAAGGAGTGTGAACCTATCTAGGGGAGATTGTACAGACTGGTCTGGGCAGTTTAATAAGTGAATAGGTGGACAGCCTTCTGCCTCCCCCTCCCAAGTAATGCAGTGTGCTGCCCCCCCCCCCCCAGGTAATGTGTACTCTGCAGCTGTCCTTGGCTCTCATGTGACTGCCCTGCCAGCAAACTCTCAGTGAGGAAAAAAAAAAAAAAAGAAATAAGCACTGCTGGGATAACTGACATTTCTCTCCCAGGAGTCAGTGAAAATGCAGGAAACCACATCATTAGCCTAGGTGTTTTACCAGCAATGAAAGAGGAAGCATACATAATAATGCATGCATCACCACTTTCTTTACACTCATACATAAATACATACTTATTTTTAGCACATTTTAACAATTATTTTTCCTCTCCTTTTTAATTTTTTTTCTATTATTTTGCTATTCACCTGATGCTACTTGTCTGGGCTCAGTGGGAGGTGGGAGGATCCACCCAGACCTGCTTGTTTTGGGGGTGCGAGGCGTGGTTTGCCTCCTCCTTCCCTTCCCCATCTCTGATTACATCTGGGGTGTGGGCGGGTGGAAACACGATGCGCATCAACGCCTTATCTCCATGCCCACTATGCGGCTGCTCACGCACTGGTTTGTCGGGGTCATGGTATCCATCTGTCAATGCACAATGGACCACCACGGTCCTCTTTAGGTGTGATGTTCACATGGCATTGGCAGGGTCCTGCCCACCAGCCGCTGGGTTATTTAACTGGGACTAGCTAGAATTTCACTTTGCACACTGCCTTCACGGTGGCTTCAAGGATTCACACTGAGCACATGTTGTTGGACCCAGGTAATCTATCTGATGGTTATTTACTTATGTAATTTCTCACTTCATGCACTTTTGTTTTTTTTGGTTGCTTTTTGACGGTTTTTATGGTATTTTTCATATACACATTGGTCACTTACTTTTTCATCCTACACTATCTTTTTACTTTATTTTTATTTATTTTTTTGCTGTCCTTTTTTGGACTCACTGAACACATCATTTTAGCAATACAACACTTATCTATGTCATATTCGAACACTTTTTTTTACTTTATATATTTATTTCAGAATTAATGGGTTCATATATGTCCATTCACTGATGTACCACATAAGAGGACCTTGTTGTTCCCCTGCGGCTTGCAATTTGGGGGAGGTTCTTCCCTGTCTCAGCCCTGTGACAGGTATCTGTCTTGGCACCTCCATTTTTCCACACATACAAGAATAGGATATCAATCATTCCACCATAGGATGACTATGTTTTCACAAGAGAACTATGTAGTTGGTAGCTTGAGCGAGCTCTAGACACCTATTGCTACCAACTAGCGTGTAAACGTAGTCATTCTATGGTGGAATGATTGGTATCTTATTCTTGTATTACTTGTCTATACCACATTGAGCTATGTATGGAGTGTATGATTGTAATTGTATTCTCCTGAACTGATTTCTGTTCTTGCATATTTTTCCTTGTTTTTAACAATATATTGTATTTCTAATAAATTTCAGTTTTTAACTTTACAACATTGGATATTGTGCCTATAAAGTCCAAGCCCATAGATATTCTTCTATTCAATAATTATGTTGGGACATGGCACATAATACTCCCTATATATCCACAAGACCACTATGTATTGATACTCAATTGATTTTTTTTTAATAATCAAAATTTTTATTCATTTATATGATACAAAATACATACTTATTCATTTATACGGTACATCCTACAATAACATTCGTTCAACTTACTATACCCCTAATTTCAACCCAAGATCCAATAACAAAACACCAATTACCCCATATATCCCATTTAACCAGGGTAGGACAACAACAAAACAAAAAAAAAAACAAAAAAAAAAACAAAAAAAAACAAACAAAAAAAAAAAAGGGATCCACAATCTTCCTCCTTATCAATATCTCCAACCACCCCTATCCTTATATTGCTCCAACTCCCTTTCCCCAACCTACAAACGTGCATAGCAATATTATAAATTATAAGTGACTTCCCCAAACTGTAACAAAAAAAAAAAACAAAAAAAAATTTAGCCCCTTTCCCCTTCCCCTTTCCTCTCTCCCTCTTCCCCCCTTCTTCTCCTCCCCCTCCTTTCCCTTCTGTGATTCTTCCCTCTCATCTTTAATACCACTTTACTCAACTCCTCCCCCATATCCAAACGTGCTTATTACTTTAAATCGGTGAGTTTCCCCTTCATTCAATACGTGTCTTAGATCACTATAGACCATAATCAATAAATTGTGCCTCTTTCCCTCCCCCCTTTCTTAGTATTGGTTTAACTCTACTCTTCCCCCAATGTGTGGACTTATAAACTGAATTATACAGTGAAATCCCCCTTTTTCTAAATCGTGTTATAAATCATTGTGGTCCTTATAGTTCCTATTTAGAAGAAAGAGAAGAGAGGGAGAGGAGAAAGAAAAAAAAAAAACACAAACCCCCTACCCCACCTTGCCCTCACCACACAGTGTTAATTAAGGGAATCAGGGTGAATGGAAGACAAAAATAAAAAAAAAAAAAAAAAAAAACCTCCCTCGGAAAAATGAGACCATATATCCATACATTATCTTACCCCCCCCCCCCTTTACTTAATTGGCATTGGAGAAGTCATGTTAATGTTTAATTCTTTCTTTCTGGGATTATCTTATTTCTTAATGACTATACCATTTCTACTTCCATTATCCATTATTAGCTCCCCTCTTCCGTTATCTCACTGTCGCACTGTTCCCATTTTGCCCATATAATTTCAAATTTCTTTTTTTGGTTTTTAACCACATGAACCCACCTCTCAGCTTCCTTTATTATGTTAACCTCATTTCTCCACTCCATGACTGATGGGCTCCGGTCCTGCCTCCAGTACTTCGGGATCATTTTTTTTGCTGCGTTTATTAAGTGTGGGGTTATGCTTTCCCTATACTTTTTGACAGATCTAGGGTTCCCATGGAACAAATATTGTATGGGTCCGAATTCCAAGGGGTCCGCTGTTAGTTTCTCAATCCATGGGGCCACTGATTCCCAAAATGATTTAATTATTGGGCATGTCCACCAGATATGGAGAAATGTTCCCCTCTGTCCACACTCCCTCCAGCATCTATCGCTAGATGCTGAGAAGATTTGTGCTAGTTTTACTGGTGTCCTATACCATCTCGCCAGGAATTTATATGCCGTCTCCTGCACTTTCGAGCTTATAGATGTAGTGAATGTTAACGATATCATTCTATTAATTTGTTTATCTGTCCATACTTGGCCTAGCTCCTTCTCCCACTCTTTTACAAAGTATGGGGGTTTCCTTTCTTGTTCCTTTAAAATCATTCTATACATTCGAGATAGCATATGTCCAGACTCTAAAGTCTGTACACACTGCCTCTCAAATGTTGTGAGTGAATTCATGGGTCTTAATGGTTTAGATTTCTTGAAAAAGCTCTTCATTTGGTGACGTTTCCATTCTGCCATTCGTATCTTACCGAATTTCATGACCATTTCTATCAGTGATAAAAGGGCTCCATTGGGTGCAAACTTGCCACATCTAGTATTCCCATCCTGACCCCATGCCCCCAGACTACCCGTCTCCTCCCCCGGGGGGAACCAAGGAAATCCCTCTAGAGGAGCCAGAGGGGAGGTCTGGGGAGCATATCTACCCTTACTATTCACTCTATCCCATACTTCTAATGAATTCAGGGTCATCGGTGATGTCCATTGTGACAGCCCCCTCGATGACCCTTGGATCCATGGGGCTCCTGCCAGGTTTCTTCCTGCCATTGACATTTCTGCCTGTACCCATGGTTTCCTCTTTAGGTCCTGGCACCAGTCTACTATTCTTACTAGAGTCATGGCCTTATAGTAGGTGGATATGTCCGGGAGTCCTAGGCCGCCCTCACTTCTGTTTCTTCTTAAAATATCATAGGCTAATCTAGGCCTCCTGTCGTTCCATACAAAGGACACAAATAGCCTACACACTTGCTTAAACAGAGTCACTGGCAACTTGATTGGCACTGTGCGCAGTACATAAACCATTCTGGGCAGTATGCTCATTTTTATGGCACTGATTCTTCCGAACCAAGTCAGGAATTTGCCCTTCCATTGCTTTAGCTCTTCTGTTATTTCTTTCAGTAATGAGCCATAATTACGTTCATACAGTAGTTCACAGTCTGCGCTAATTTGTATCCCCAAGTATGTCAGTGACTCCTTATTCCATATAAATGGATACATCTCTCTCAGCGACCTCTCCATCTCCGTTGATATATTACTAGGGAGGATGACTGATTTCTCAAAATTGATCTTGAAACCAGACACCCCTCCGAATCTTTGTACTTCCTCCATCAATGCGGGTATAGATGTCTGAGGAGCGGAGAGAAAAAATAGCAGATCATCTGCATATGCTGCTACTTTATGTTCCATATGTCCTATGTATGTCCCCACTATGTCCTCGTTCTTCCTAACTCTGCGTAGAAATGGTTCCATCACTAACGCAAATATCAAGGGTGACAATGGACACCCTTGCCTAGTACCGTTTTGTATGTTGAAGCAATCGGATACTGTCCCATTAACCTTAATTCTTCCTCTTGGTTTCCCGTATAGTGACATAATCCATCCTAGCATTTTTCCCCCCAGCCCTATCTTACCCAATACTGCTCTCATAAAGCCCCAGTTCACTCTGTCAAAGGCCTTCTCGGCATCCATCGACAGAGTGATACCTGGGGCTCTATCCGGACCATATCGCGTCCAATGCAATACATGGAGAGCGCGGATGGTATTGTCCCTGGCTTCCCGTCCTTTTATGAACCCCGTTTGATCTGGATGTACCAGATCACCTACGTATTCCCGAAGTCTCGATGCCAGGATTTTTGCCAGTAGTTTTGTATCAGAGTTCAGCAGAGAGATAGGCCTGTAGTTAGCACACACCTGGGGATCTTTTCCCTCTTTTGGTAATACCGTTATATATGCCATTAATGCTTCTGGAGAGAGTGGGTTCGCAGCGTTAATAGAATTAAAATAACTGCAGAGAGGTTTTACCAGAACTGGGAGAAGTTTCTTATAATATGAGTTTGTCAGCCCATCTGGCCCTGGGCTTTTCCCGGGGGGCAAGTCTGCTATCGCTCTGCTCAACTCTTCAACCGTGATTGGACGCTCCATATCCTCTGATACCTCTTTAGGTATTGTGGGCATAACAGCACTCTCCATATATTCATCGATCTCATTCCTCCTTTGATCCTTGCTTTCCCCTCCCTCAGACGGTTCTGTTTTATCAATGTTATACAATGCTTCATAAAATTTACCAAATTCTTTCGCTATAGCTTTTGTGTCCAGTATCTTCTTACCTTGTACTAATAAGCTATGCACGTGTCTAGAGTCCTGTTGTTTTTTAAGTTGTTTTGCTAACAGCTTTCCACATTTGTTTCCTTGTTCGTATGCTCTGTTAGCAAAAAACCTAATCTTGTTCTTTGCTCTATATTCTAGGCATTGTGAAAGCTCTACTCGTAAGCTTTCCAAACACCTACCATCTGTTTGGTTGAGATTTTCCTTGTGCTTTATCTCTAAGGCCTTAATCTTCTCTAGTAGTTCGTCTATCTCTCTTTTATCTTCCCTTTTCTTGTGCGCACCAATGGCGATTAGCTCCCCTCTTACAACTGCCTTATGGGCTTCCCACACCAATTGGTCTGACATTCCTTCTGTTTTATTTATTTCAAAATATTCCTTTATCTTAATACTTAAATTCTCCACTGTTTCCTCCTTATCTAGCAATGACTCGTTCAGCCGCCATATTCGTTCTGAACGAGCCATTTGAGTTGGTCTAATGGTCAGAATTATTGGAGCGTGGTCGGATATAGTTATTGGTTCGATTGTACTTGTGTTGATATTTCCCAGGTAGTATTGGTCCACCAGAAAAAGATCCAGCCGTGAGCACATATCATGTGTTTTAGAGTAATAACTAAAATCCCTAGTCCCTGGATGTAGAGCTCGCCAGCTGTCCACAAGATGTTGTGCGCATAAGGTTTGTTTAATTCTTTTTATAGCTCCAAAAGACAAAGCGGATCTGCCCGTGGATGTATCTGTACTTGGATCTAGCACCATATTGAAATCTCCCCCCACCACTACACATCCCTCCTTAAATTCTTCCAGTTTTTGAAACATTTTAATCAAAAAATTAACAGTCCCTTCATTGGGTGCATATATCGAAGCAAAGGTATATCGTCTCCCCTGTATTTCTCCTTTTACAAACAAATACCGACCTTCTGGGTCGCTTTGTACATTCTCCAATATCCAGGGGCATGTTTTCTTAAATGCAATTGAGACCCCTCTTGCCCTAGCTACTGGGGATACCGCATGATACCATTGCTTCAGTATATTCTGGGGTAAGCCTGTAATCGGGCCGCCCCCGAAGTGGGTCTCTTGTAAGAGAATCACATCAGCTCCCAGATGTTGCAACTCCACCCATAGTCTCCCTTTCTTATTTGGTGAGCTCAACCCCCTCACATTATATGAAAGTATTTTCAATATTGCTGTCATTTCCTTTTATCCCAGAAACCCCCTGCTCCCTTACCCTTAATCTCTGTCTTCCCCTCTGCCATTCCCACCCCCCCCTTACCTCCCCCTTTCCAGCATTCAGTGCCCCATTAAACACATACTTATGCATAACATAACAAAAATAAAAAAAATAAATCACCTTTGTGTTATAAGCATAACCCTTACATACTCTTCCCCCATACAAAAAACCTCTCTTTAGGGGTATATCTAAAAATCGGGCGGGGAGCATGCACATATCAACACCTCCCATGTGCATGCTACCCCCCTTCCCTGCATTCCGCAGGATTATTCTCCCCTTTAATTGGGGTTGGCCTATTGACCTACACAAGGTCCTCATTTTCCCTCAAGTCCCCCCCTCTGTTCCCCCCTCCTCCCGGGCTTCACCCTGTAAGAAAAGGAAAAAAAAAAAAAAAAGTCCTCTAAGTCCTTCTTTGGGTTCCACCCCTGTTAGCCCTTGCCGGTACTTCCTGCCACTTTTCTGTTTGTTGCAGGGGGGGCCTTGAAGATTTTATTCTCCAGTCCATAAAGTCCACCTTTGGGAGGTCTAATTTTTCTATAAATGAATTTAAATCATCCTTTGTTCGCAGGGTTGCAGTTTTTCCATCCCTAGAAGCTGTTAGGCTAAAGGGGAACCCCCACCGGTATTTAATATCGGCCTTTCGTAGGGTTTCTAGCAACGGGCGGACCGACCCTCGTTTAAAAAGGGTTCTTTTTGAGATATCTGGATACAGTGCTATGTTTGAGCCTTCAAATGTAATTGTGGGAATATTACGAGCTATCTTCATTATGTTTTCTTTCACGATGTATTTGTGAACTTTACAAATTACATCTCTAGGTGTATCAGCATTTGTGTTCTGGAGAGGGACCCGGTGTGCCCGATCTATTTCAATAATGCTTGGAGCTTGATCCCCCAGAATCTGTCCGAAAATTTTTTGTGCTGCTGGGGCTAGTTCTGTCGCTGTAATTGACTCCTTTAATCCTTTTATACGTATATTTTGTCGCCTGTCCCTATTCTCAAACTCGTCCAGCTGGTCTCTGTATAAATTTAATATCTCTTCATATTTTTTCATGGACTCTTGTACATCAACCACTGCCTGTGTGATGGTTTCTTGTTCTTTTTCTGCCCCCTCTACTCTGTATCCCAGATCCTTGACGTCCTCTTTTAGACTTGCCACAGCTTGCATACATGATTGTTCAACTGCTTTTATTAATTCCTGTATGTCATTTTTGGTGGGGAGGGCCTTCAACAACTCCCAGATATCCCTTTCTGGTTCTGTATTTGTTCCATTCTGCCCCTGTGGGTTCCCCTTGCCATCCTGAGCGCTCTCCTGATCCTGCTCGTATCCGTACGGCACCTCTTTTACTCCCTTATCCCACCTTGTGATTTCTATATGATCCTGTCTATTGCTTTGGTCCGTACCGGGGCTTAGATCTTCTCCTCCTCTTCCAATTACGGTCTCTGTGTCTGGTGCCTCTTCTAGTGACCACCTGCTATTTTCCCATTGTGTCATAATATCCCGGCTTTCTACTAGTGGGCTTTGCATGCCCCCTGGTTGGAGTCCACTATCAAGTATATGTTGGCCCTTGTTCTTAACCCCAATTACCTTGGGGCTCCCATCACTTCCGGGGGGGCTTGGCTCTGGGGTCTTCCTCCCTCTCCCTGCTGTAGGGGATCTCTTGCCGTTTCCTATGACACTGTCGTTTGTCATTTGGGTCATCTGAGTGCTTGCCTGCTTTACCCGGGATTCTCGTTCTGTTATTTCTACAGAGCCCATGATATTACCTCCGCTTCGCTTCCTTGCATCCGACCTTCCTATTTGTTCAGGTATGCGGGGGGATAGGTACGCTTTAATGCCTTCTATCGATTTTCTGCCTCTCCCTGCTGTTGGCTGCAAGGCTGCTTGTCTGCGTGTTGTCATCTTTAAAGAGAAAGCAAAAAAAAAAAAAAAAAGTTCTTTCCCTCTTTCTTTTCCCTTCTCGCTCTTCCCTCTTCACACTCCACTCGAGTAGGATAGAGCAGGGGGTTGGGGGGGTGGGGGAGGGGTTGCAGCCCGTCAGAGCAGCCACTCTTCTCAATACCTCCCTCTCTCTCCCACTCCAATTAGCCTCCTTTCTGTCTTCTGAGGGATGCCAGTGTGTTTTTGCTTTACTGTACGGAGGGGCTGTGAGCCGGCATACAGCCTGCCAGAGACCTCTCTCTTTTATAACTCTTTTTTACACTGTGAAGTTTGCCCAATTGGAGTAAAGCGATGAGATGCAGCAGTGGCCGTTTCTCTTTCTCTCCTCACCTCAGCTGTCTACCCGTCTGCTATTAGGGAGAATGTCAGTGTGTGGCTGTCTTGTTATACTGAGAGGTTTGTAGGCATGTAACCAGGCTAGCAAAACAAATGTAGCCCTCTCCCCCTTACTCTGCTTTTTCAGTTTATTCAACTCTCAGCTTTAATCAAGTTTGTTTTTACCTTGCCACACGTCCATCCGTCCGTCTGTCCGTTTATCAAGGAAGCTCCGTGATGTGGTCACTCTCCTGTACCGTAATGGAACAGCCAGAAGGTAGAGCAGACTGGAACAGCCAGTAAGTAGAATCGATGGAACAGCCGGTGGGTAAAGGCGTTGGAACAGCCAGAAAGTAGAGCAGACTGGAACAGCCAGTAAGTAGAGTCGGTGGAACAGCCAGTGAACAAAGCAGTATAGCAGCTAGTGGGTATAGCAGATGGAACAGCCAATGTGTAAAACAGCCAGTAGAATCCATTGCTTTTCCCTTCCCAAGTGCCAGCGTATCGTTACTGCACTAAGCTGACTGAAGACACGCTGCAGACGAGATGAGCTCTTTCATGTGTGCTGCTTCACAGCAGTCAGCCGAATGATTGTCCATTAGCCCGGGACTTGGAGGAGGGGGGAGGAGCACTCACTTACTCACTCTCACACACACCCACACCCATGGAACAGCCCGATACTCAATTGATTTAATGTGAGTAGTATAGTCATTCATCATGACATTCTCCCATTTGCAGAGAACTACATATTAATATATATATATATATATATATATATATATATATATATATATATATATTAGAATATTTTTTTCACTTTTTATCATTTTTTCCCTTTTTTGTATGAATCCACACAAGAATAACCTTTTTATTATGCAGAAATATTTTATCGCATCAAACTCCTGATGAGTGGACATTAATACTGTCCATGAAACGCGTTGAGCTCCGTGGATGCTACACAATTGGTTTCATTATATTTTTTTTTTTATAAAGATTTTTATTCATCATAAAGAAGAAAACATACAGCTCAAACATAAAGTCACATAGCAGTAGTACACAAAGGCATTTAGAAAAGTACCCATTAAGAGATACAACAGGAGAGAGCAAACTACAGAGCCATGACCAGGAGTACAATGAAAAGATATCAAATATAAAATCACAGAGGATCTCATTGTCATTTTTTCACCTCCCCCTCATCCCATCCCCAGCCAAGGCAAGGGAAGGGAGAGCATTCTGAATATGTCGAGCATGTAGCATGACATAGTGAAGCATACAGGGTACTAGGATAAGGGTGTCGAACCAGAGGAGATAACGTCCGCACTCCACTGGTCCGTTTAGAGAGCCAAAGAATCAAGAATGGAGTCAGAAAGATAGAAGGTAAAGGAAGGATGTATACAGAACTATAGGGGGCAGGAGAAGAGGGAAATAGTAAGAAGGGGGAAGGGCAAAGGAGGGGTCCACAAAAGGAGGGGGAAAAGGGGGTTAGGGAGATGGAGAAAAATATAGGGGAAGGGAAGGCTAGCCTTAGGGTAAGATATACCAGGGGGCGTTAATGGTTTGGACGGGAAAAGCTTGGGATAAGCCCCGGATGAGTCCGCCTCCACACCCCACCCAACCGCTGCAGGCAGTCCGTGGCACGTCTCAGGGTCCAAAGGGTGCCCATATTGGACATATTGACGATATTTATCAGTGGTTGTGAAATGAATCCAGCAGGACCATATAATTGGAAATGTGTGCATTCTTTCTTGTGAGATGTGGATCAATTCCTCCATATCTTTTATTATGGAAATTCTTGCAAACCATTCCCTGATCATCGGAGCACACTTTGAACGCCAATGTTTGGGAATACAGAGCTTGGCTGCATTAACCATATGCATGGCCAAGTATTTGTGATATTTGAATAGGACTAGGAAAAGCTAGGGACTACATTAACCAACCCCCCCCCCCCCATTGCACCATCCCATATAATCCCACAGGAAGCGCCATACCCCATTTAAATTTAAATTCAAGTACTCTGTGGAGGATCCTTAGGGAAGCTCCTTTAGGGGGGCTGCATACCTAAATTTTTTTTGTCCTAAGCACAGCTTTCACACTTATTCAAGGATTTGTGATATACTTTTCTGGAAAGGGAAGTGTGATGTAGAAGTTATTGGGCCGGGTGAAGTCAAGAGTGAATGCGGTGACAAGTGTAATAAGATCATGAACTTTTCTCCAGAAAGGCTGAAGGTTTTCGCAGGCCCACCAGACATGTAGCATAGTGCCCATCTCATTCTCTCAGCACCAGCAGGTATCAGGAATGTCAGCAGAGAATTTATGAAGGCGGGAGAGGGTCCTGTACCATCTGGTAATAACCTTATAGCTATTTTCTTAGATCGCCACATTTAGCGAGCCCTTGTGAGCGTATTCATGGATTTTGGTCCAGTCCTCCTTTGTAAAATGTGTTTGTAAGTCTCTGTTCCATGACACTTGTGAAGGAGCTAGGGTATGAGCCAGGTTCTCAGAAAGGAGTGTGTATATAAAGGTAATCAGATGCCTTTGTGGAGATTTGTGCCTCAAAAGGGGTAAGTTGCCTCGTCCAACATGTCTGGTGGGCCTGGGTGTCCAAGAAGTGTCGGATTTGTCTGTAGGTCCAAAATGGAAATGAAGCCAATTTATCAGTCATTCTAATTTTGTCTAAGAAAATGGGTTTACCATCAAAAAACTGTAGGGCTAGTACATCCTCAAAGGGCCAGTCTTGTTTCAGGAAGTGATTAGATTCACCAGGGGTAAAGGCAGGGTTCCCTCCTAACGTGGTTAAAGGGCCCGGGTTGGAGGTAAGGAGGTAAGATGGCAGAGGGAGCAGGTGTGTGAGGCCTGAGCTCCCACAGATCGGAGCAAAATCCTGCTAATCTGGGGTGCAGACAACGGAAAAAAGACCCTCCTGTGCCCCCTCTTATCTCTGGGATACCTTTGGGGTGAATACAAGTGAAATCCCCCGCTGAAAATCTCAAAATAGGCCGCGCCACTGAGAACCGCGGACTAGGTCAAAGCCATGGCCTCGCCTGATTTTCCTGCCCGCGCTGAGAACCAGGCCGACGCGGACCGGAAAAATTCTCTTCCTTGGGGTACAAACACTGATGAAAAGACCATCCTGTGCCCCCTTCATCCCTGGGACACTTCTGGGGTATGCACAGGAGGAACTCCCAGCAAAAAGCTTGGAAAAAGGCCGCGCCGCTGAGAACCGCGGACAAGGCCGAAGCCTAAACTCTCTGCCCACATGGAGAACCAGGCCCGCGGATCGATTGAGCCGGAGCGGAGCGGCTCCCGGACCCAGCGGCGGATTTCAAGGCGGTAATGCAGGCCATAACCTCCCTAATGAAAAAAGTGGATCATATACAGACTCATGTGGAGTTTATTAGGAAGGACTTTGATACCCTGAGAGGCCGCATGCACGAGGTGGAGCAGAGGGTTTCACAAAATGAAGACACGGTACGTGACCATGGGGCTGATCTGCACGTGCTAAAAACCAAAGTTAAAGTGCTGGAGGCAAGGGCGGAAGATGCCGAGAACCGCAACCGATGGAACAACTTGCGAATTTTGGGGCTTCCGGAGGGAGCAGAGGGTACGGACCCTACTGCGTTTGCTGAACGTCTCTTGCAACAATTGCTCCCCTCGGCACGGTTTTTGCCATTCTTCACCATGGTAAGAGCGCATTGAATATCCTTCACCAAAGGCCCACAAGGTGCGCCTAAACTCCACTATTCCAGGGGGGTCAGTATTTTAGTGCACAAATCCACACCGTTTAGATTGCTGGTGCTGGCGCTGGAGCTTGACCCTGACGGTTGGTTTATAATTTTACATGCCATTGTGGATAGATTAGAGTTGGTGGTGGTGGGATTGTACCTACCCCCCAGGCCTCTATAAGGGTGCTTAACCAAATTATCTCTAAAATAGCTGCCTTTGGTACAGATAATGTGGTAATATTGGGAGATTTTAACCTGGTCCTGGACCCTGCAATGGACAGGCTCACACCGGGGACGGGCTCGCCATCAGAGCTGTCCTCATGGGCGGAGGCGTCTAACTTGACTGACGTGTGGAGGTGGCGTCATCCTTCTTGATGTGCCTACACTTGTCACTCAGCCTCCCACAAGACCCTGTCATGGATAGATCTTGCCTATGTGGGGGGGTCTGTCCTGCCCATGGTTCAGGACATTAATATACTCCCCCGTGGCATATCCGACCACGCTCCGCTTGCTTTGAAGCTTTGTGTATCTAATGCCCCGGGGGAGAATCTTTGGAGGTTGTCCAGATTCTGGTTGACTGACACTAGGGTATCTGAACCCTATAGATCCATGGCCATACAATATTGGAGAGACCTAGACCAATCAGTGACTCTGACCACATCCTGGGACGCATTTAAGGCCTTTACTAGGGGCAGTTTTCAAATACATATCCGAAAGGTCCGGAAGTATCTGAGGAGAGAAACACAGACAGCAGAGGGGAGGGTAGCAGCATTGGAGGTGGCGTATTCCACAACGGGGTCCCCTGAGATTTACTCAGACTTCCAGGCAGCTTTGAGAGATGTTCTTTTATTACGCATGGTGGCCACAAAGACCAAATTTTTACACCAGTCACAAAGAATTTTTGAACATGGAGAAAAAACAGGAAGTATGCTGGCATGGCTGGCGAGGGAAAGCTCCTCCCTGGGGACCATCTCAACTATTGGTGATTCGGACGGGACGATCTTGACTGATCAAGCGGACATCAATAATAAATTTGCTTCATTCTATCGAGACCTTTACGGTTCTCGGAAGGGATGTTCGGATGAGGAACTGACCGGGTACCTCGACGGGGTGGAGCTCCCTTGCCTGACATCCACGTTTAGGGAGGCATTAGATGGTCCAATCCAATTAGAAGAAATTCAGTAGCCTCCTTGCAAAACAGTAAGACACCAGGCCCAGACGGAATTCCAGCCGAATTCTACAAAACATACGCTGATGAAATTCTCCCATTGTTTAAGTTAATGCTCCAAAAAGCCACGGAGAGGGGCTCACTGCCCCTGACTATGGCTGAAGCAGTCATTGTGATCATTCTTAAGCCTGGCAAGCCCCCTGATCAGTGCGCCTCGTATCGGCCAATATCACTCCTCAATGTGGATGCAAAGTTATTGGCCAAAGTACTGGCCAGACGGTTGAATACTGTGATTATGGCACTGGTCCATCCAGACCAGTCTGGATTCATGCCAGGAAGGGGGACTGATATAAACATCAGGCGTCTCCTTACACACCTTTCTAGGGCAATCGGGGACGGTCCGGAGGTGGTGACCTCTCTTGATGCTGAGAAAGCTTTTGACTCGGTGGAGTGGCGCTACCTCTGGGCTGTCCTGCTCAAATTTGGATTTGACCCTCGCTTCATTGGCTGGGTGCAGATGCTATACCATAATCCGTCAGCACGCATACGAATAAACAACTCATTGTCATCATCCTTTCCTCTATCTAGGGGTACAGGCAGGGCTGTCCGCTCTTTCCTGGACTGTTTGCCCTAGCCATGGAACCCATTAGACATGTGCACACTGAAATATTTCGTTTCAGAATTTCGTTTTCGTCCGAAAAATAAATTTATTTAGTTACTCCCGAAATTCGTTTTTATTCATTTCGTTTTTCGTTAAAAATTGCATTCGTCCGAAAATCCAAATTAAGGTCGAATCTGTCATTGAAGGCTTATGGTGTCTGTTGAATGTTTAAAGAAGATCCGACGGAGCAGCTAAACTGTACGACGCCGTATAGTTTACCTGCTCCGTCGAATCTTCTTAGAACTTTCAACAGACACCATAAGCCAAAGTACGTGTGCACTTAGTTCTAGCTATTTTACTGCTCCTCCTCTTTGGTTACTATCAGCCAATAACATTCATCATCATCATTATTTTTATTCATCTTTTCTCCCCTACGTCGAATCTTTTCTCCCCTACGTCGAATCTTTCTCCCCTACGTCGAATCTTTTCTCTCTATGTCGAATCTTTTCTCTCTGTGTAGAATAATCTTGGACTAATAGAGTTAAGGTTAGGCACATTCGACCACAGGTTTGATGGACACAGATTGTTATTGTCATCATGATGTCGAATCTCCTATCTATATCGAACTGTTGTAGCAACGAAAACGAAAATAAAGCATTTGTTTATGTTGGATCTTTCGTTTTTCGGATTCTGCACTTTCGTTATCGTTTGTTAAAAGGATAATGAAAATACCTGAAATACGCTGCTCGTATTAGAGCCTCCCCCCTGGTACAGGCATCCAGGTGGGAGTAGTGATGGACAAAATATCCCTTTATGCTGATGATACCCTACTTTTTCTTAAAGACATTTCCTCCCTCTCACCAGCACTTCAAATAATTGATGAGTTTTGCATCTTTTTGGGCATTAGGGTAAATTGGGGGAAATCGATAATTTTCTCATTAAGTGCATCCAGTCAAAACCCACCGACAGGTACCCCCCTAAACTGGACACCTGAATTTAAATATTTAGGAGTAAAGGTTAGAGCTCCATTGTCCACATACTTTGAACTGAATCTTCAGCCATTACTAAAAACTCTCTCGCAAAAATGTATAACATGGAAAACCCTCCCCTTTCTCCAGTAGGGAGGGTAAACTTAATTAAAATGATATACTTGCCCAAATTTTTGTACTTTTTTCGAAATTCACCCTTGATTCCCCCGGCTTCGTTTTTTGCCAAATAGAAAGGTATATTGTCTTCCTTTATCTGGAATGGTAGGCCCCGGAGACTGGACATGGCTACCCTCCAGCTGTCCATTACTCAAGGGGGTTTGTCCTTACCGGATTTCCAGGTATACTTCTGGGCGGCCGTCCTGGTGACGGTTAGGTGGTGGTTCTCTCAACCACATGATAACCCGGCAGTGACCCTGGAAGCTGCCATCATGGGGTCCTACTCCTCTATCAGCAACATGGTGTTCAGAGGGATAAAATCCCACCCTGGCATTACGGATCTGATGAGCACTACCATTATAGTTTGGAACAAGGCCAGGAATAGTTTCAACAATCCAGAGAGGTTTTCCCCGCACATCCCCCTTTGGGGTAACCCTAGACTGCCGCATTTGAAGTCAGTCCCAGACCCCCAAGTCTGGGCAAGAAAGGGAATTGTTAAGCTAAAACACATTGTGCTGGGTGGTAAATTAAGAACTTTCTCAGATCTCAAAAACGCTTACTCACTACCAGGTTGGATGCTGTTTAGATATTATCAACTCTGACATGCCTATAGGAAGCAGTTTCCCTCTCTCCTCCAGTTAGAATCAGACCCTGTGGAGGGACTACCTACATCTAAAATCATAGATAGACCACTATCTACTCTATATTTTCATTTGTTCGTACCCCCTGCAAAGAAACTGTAAAAAACTTTTGTCAAGTGGAAGGCAGACATTCCTGACTTATCAGAGGAGGAATGGGAAACGTGTGTATTCTCCTTTGTGATTAACACGATATCGGCCAGAGAGCGATTTATGCAGGTCAAGTTCCTCCACAGGGCCTAAAACCCCAAAACGTCTGACAATTATGAAGCCAGACAGTCCAGTGGCCTGCGCCAGATGTGGTCTGGAGTCCGCCTCCTTTATTCATATGGTGTGGTCTTGTCATCGCCTCGGAGACTATTGGACGGAAATAGCTAACACTCTCAACCAGGTTACCTACTTAGATGTGGTTTTGAGCTATGCTACATTCTATGCCCGAAAATAAATATTTCTCCATTGGAAGGACGCATCACCCCCTAGAGTATCTTCATGGTGCCTAGCAATGAATTCTGAGCTCCCACTATATAAACTTACGTATCTTAATCGTAACTGCCCCAAGAAATTTGATAAGATATGGTCGGGATGGATAGACGCATGGGGTGCTGAGGCTGTGAATGATGTCCAAGTTGACACAGAGATACCAGCTATATGATTGTACAACATGATTGAGTTCTCTTTAAACTCCATCTACTGTATATGTTCAATTAAGCTATTGAGGTATTTGTGGTTCCTTCCTTGCCTCCCCCTCCTGCCCTCCCCCCCTCATCTTCTAACCTTAGTCCGCCCCCCCCCTCAATCCCCTCCCACCAGACCTTCTTGACTGATTGCTTTAATATGTTACCTCTGCATCATTGTTTTGTTGCAATGTCATGTAATGCTCTCATACTTCTTTATGTTGTCTATATGGAAAACTTATCATCCATCTTGTGACTATATATATATACTGTTATCATATCTAAATGTGCCTATGCATCGCTTGTAATGTTTAAATCTTGAATAAAAAAAATAAATTTTCTTGTGAAAAAAAAAAAGGAGGCCTCCTCGTGAAACTTTATTGAATGCTAGAAGAGAGGGGTGAATGAGGGGGTGGGTCGATAAAGATTGCGGCCAGCTTTTTGGAGGCAACCATGGTATAAGGTGTAAGGGTCGAGATGATAAGTCCTTTTCAAGGGATACCCAGGCCTTTTTATAGGCATGGATATTCCAGTCTGCAATCCTAGTGAGGTGGCAGGTAGTGTAATATTTATTTAAGTCCGGTAATCCAATTCCGCATTTAGATTTAGGTAAAGTGAGTCAAGAATATTTAATGCGGGGGGTGAATCTTTCCATAAAAAGGTGGAGCAAGCTTTCTGATAGTTAGAGAAGAAGCTTGGTGGCAAGAATATTGGGACAGCCTGTATCAGATACAATAGTCATGGAAGGATAATCATTCTGATCAGGGCAGAGCGACCGAACCTATATGCGTTTAAGCTTGCCCAATCCCAAAGGTGTTTTTGGGCTTTGAGAAGAGCCGTGTGATGATTCAGAGAATAGAGTTCTGATATTTTCGTGGGAATCTTGATGCCAAGTTAAGTAATTGCTACCTTCTCCCAGCAAAAGGGAAAAGATTCTCGGCAGTGGGATACCTCCTGAGCTGGAAGAGTGATATTGAGGGCATAGGATTTAGTGTGATTAATTTTAAGGTTTGAGATTTTGCCGAATAATGATAGGTCTTTGAGGAGATTTGGCGAGGAAGTCCGAGGTGATCTTAAAGAAAGCAAAATGTCGTTGGCGAAAGCCGCAACTTTAAATTCTCTCTCTTTCACAGTTACACCTTGAATATCTGGGTTGAGTCTAAGTTTACTGAGAAGGGGTTCCAGGGTCAGTATATAAATTAAAGGGGAGAGTGGGCATCCTTGGCGAGTGCCATTGCTGATTGGGAAGGCGTCCGACAGGTAGCCGCCGACTTTTACAGCCGCGGAGGGGCCAGAGTAAAGGGCCATGATAGACGAGAGCATACGACTCCCCAGACCCACAGCTCGGAGAGCTTCCTGCATGTAGTCTCATGCCACCTTGTCTAATGCCTTCTCAGCATAGAGTGAGAGAAAAAACCTTGCGTTTTAGATGCCACAAGCCAATGATTTAGGTTAAGGGTACGAATGGTGTTGTGGAAACCCACTTGATCCAGAGATATGAGTTCGGGCAATTGGGAACAACTTGGGAATTACGGTGATATGAGTAGTAAGCATCCTGTCCAGTCTGACTTGGGGATCTGAGAGAGTATTATGAGTAGCCAGGAGTCTGGGGAAGAGTGCCTTAGGGAAAGATTTATAGTACTGAAGGGTGAAGCCATCTGGGCCCAGGCTTTTGCCTACTTTCATTTGTTTGACAGCAGTCTCTAATTCAGTAATGGATAGTTTGCTTTCAAGGTCGAGTGACTGTTGGGAGGTTATGGGGTTTGAGCTATATCTGGCAAGGAAGTCTTTAATAAGTTCAGTACGTGTTTCAGGGGTGGTTTGGGAAACATGGTCGGCCTGTAAGTTTATATAGCTTTGAATAGAAGCTTTCAAATTCTTTGGCAATTTCCTCATTCTTGACCAGGAGATCTCCCTTATTATTGCATATAGAGTGAATCGGAGAGAACAATTTGGAGGTTTGAACTGAGCGCGCTAAGAGGCGCCCACACTTGTTACTGTGTTCATAGAAGATCCTCTGGCCAAGAATGTATCATCTTTTAGTGCGTTTATCCAGCTCCTCTAAAAGAAGAGCATGGGAATGCATTAATTCCTGGAGAGTAGATTGGGCCTGTGTCTGTTTGTGGGTTGTTTTGAGGGTTTTAAAAGATTTAAGCAGATTGGTGATGGTCTCTTGTAATCTCTTAAATTTTGCAGCTAGGGCTAATAATTTGTCTCAGATCATGCATTTATGGGCCTCCGATAAGACGATTAGAGATATTTCTGGGATCAAATTTTCCTCAAAGTATTGGTAAATACGGGTACAAATACAGTTAATGGAGGAGGGGTCTTTGAGCAGAGAAGAGTTTAAACGCCAAGTTTTCGTCTTAGTGTCAGTTTCCAGAAAGGATATTGTTACCGTGATCGGATGGTGGTCCAATAAGAACATGGTGGATTGTTGTAGACATGGTAAGTTTGTCTGGGAAAGGAAAAAGTAGTCAATCCTAGAATGTGCGGGGCCGAGTAGAAGGTATAATCCTTAACTGAAGGAGCCAATGTGTGCCACGCATCATGTAAAGTGAGTTGCTGCAGTTGCATTTTGATCTGGCATAGAGCTTTGTATGTTAAGGTGGAGGTCCCTGTAGAGGAGTCTAACAGAGGGTTCAAGGGGATATTGAAGTCACCTCCTGTGAGAACCAAACCCCCCTGGAATGAGGCTAGTAGGTCACATACTCTTTAAAGAAAGTGACTTGGTGGTCATTTGGGCTATATATATATTAGCTAATATTATCGGCTTAGAAGCGTAGGTACCCTTGAGAAAGATGAATCTACTTTCTGGGTCGATAAGAGAGTCCGTGAGGTGGAAATTTGAATGCTTAGAAATCAATATGGAAACATCCTTGGTCTTGGCCTTGGGGTTCGTGCCATGAAATGCCGTTCTGTAGATGTGATTAGATAATTTGGGAATGGCGTTCAAGTGGAACTGGGTCTCTTGTAAAAATATGAAGTATGCTCTGTGTTTGGAGAGGGATGATAGAACTTGAGACCTTTTTTCTGGTAGGTTAAGGCCCTTCGCATTGAGGGAAATGCACTTCAACGTCAGGGATGATCTGGCAGCCTGGTTTGACTGCATGGTCGCTCAAGATTAAAGGGATTGGGCTGAAGATAAAGTGCTGTATTGGGCAAGTTAGAAAGAGCCAAAGAAGTTGCAGCGGGCGGGGGGGTGGGGGCAGAGCCAAACAAGGAAAGAAAAGAGCAACTAGATAGAGTGGGGAGGAAGGGGATGGTAGGCGTGGACAGTAGAGTAGATCAAGCAGGAGGGGAAGAAGAGAATAGGAAAACAAATATGAGAGCAGGATGTGGAAAAGAAAGAAAAGAGAAGGTGAAAAAAGAAGGATAAGTAAAATGAAGAAGGGAGAAATTACAGGAGGAGATAGAACAATTCAGAGGTGGAGGTAGAGACTCTAATTAACCTAAAGAGAGGAAAATCTGGAATGTCAGCCAACGTCCCGTCAGGACTGCTGTGGGGGGATAAGAGAAGGGACGGGTCTCCCAAAACGTATGTAACCCGGGGATCAGGATTAAGATTATGTTTAGGATACACAGAAGGTGCATTCCGCTACATCGGCTGTTCGATCGTTCACCGAATTGCGAACGATATGGACCGTTCGGGCCAAATTCATGTGGCGTGTCACGGCCCATAATTCACTGCGGCATCGCAGTGCATTGCTGGCTGATGATTGGCCAAGCATGCACTATGAACCGCATGCTTGGCCAATCACAGTGCCATCTGTAGAGAGAGCTGTAATTGGCCAAAGCCAAGGTGGCTTTGGCCAACTATGGCTCAGGGGGTTTAGAACACGCCACACACTATATAAGGCCGCCTGCACGGCAGCCCTGTGTAGTGTGTTCCGGCTTGAGAGAGAGACAGAGAGAGAGAGACAGTGTCATTTGATTTAAGTTAGATAAATTAGGCAGGACAGTCAGTCAGTTAGCTGCACTTACAGTGTATTGTGTATATATATGCATCCCAGGTGTTTTATATATATATATATATATATATATATATATATATATATATATATATATATATATATATATACACACACACACTGTATTCAGTTTAGCTGGATCCGTTCCTGTTATCTTCCGTATCTTCCTACTGACAGGCAAGCTTGTGTTGTTACAGTATTTCCAGCTACCTGAAGAAAATTGCTGATGTTCTTTTGATCCTATTAGTACCACAGTCAGGCAGCTAGACTATTTACAGTTAGTGTAGTGCGTCCTCCTCACAGTGTTCAGCTAAAGCTACAAGTTAGTTTAGTGTGACCCAGGGGTGGATTGATAACTCATGGGGCCCCCGGGCAATAGGAGATTATGGGGCCCCCAGGAAATCAGAGATTATGGGGCCACATAGTATACACGCACACAGTATACAACTACATAGTATACACATACATGTACACACAGTATACACAGACAGATGCAAAAAAAAACACAGATTTATACATACTATCCCTGGTTTTACTTAGGCTGGCAACCCTGATGGGGCCCCCTAGTGGCCCAGGGCACTCGGGCAGTGCCCGAGTGGCTCAATGGTCAGTCCGCCCCTGGTGTGACCTCTGCACACTGCTCAGCTAAAGCTACAAGTTAGTGTAGTGCATCCTCTGAACAGTGTTCAGCTAAAGCTACAAGTTAGTGTAGTGCGTCCTCCTCACAGTGTTCAGCTAAAGCTACAAGTTAGTGTAGTGCGTCCTCTGAACAGTGTTCAGCTAAAGCTACAAGTTAGTTTAGTGTGACCTCTGCACAGTGTTTAGCTAAAGCTACAAGTAATGCCCCGTACACACGGTCGGATTTTCCGATGGACAATGTCCGATCGGAGCGTGTTGTCGGAAATTCCGACCGTGTGTGGGCGCCATCGGACATTTTCCATCGGATTTTCCGACACACAAAGTTGGACAGCAGGAGATAAAATTTTCCGACAACAAAATCCGATCGCGTCATTTCCGACCGTGTGTGGCCTGTTCCGACGCACAAAGTGCCACGCATGCTCAGAAGAAATTCCGACACGGGACAGCTCATTCTGGTAAACTTAGCGTTCGTAATGGATACAGCACTTTCGTCACGCTGCAATGTAAAAAATGGTTTGATACAGCGCACTCTCTTCTTCTTTATAATGTGACAAGAATTAAGTCGTTTTGCTGCTCATATTCACACACACTTCTCACAAAGTTTTATTTGTGTTTTTTTAGTGGGATTCCCTCAATATATTGTTATTAGTTGTCACATCTGACAGTTTTATATTTTTTTTATATTTTTTTTTGGTTTTTAAGCCTTTTTTTTCTTTAATGTTTGGATTTTTTCCAAGGCTGATCTTTGTTCAATGTTATTTTTATTTTTACTCCAGAATATTTTTGTGTGTGTTTTGTGTGGCAAGTTACCCCAACACCATTGATATCTTTTATTATTTAATCTCCAGGAGATTGTTTGGTGTTGGTGTCCCTTGTTCATTTCACATTGTATATTAGAAATGTACCTGAATCCTCACAAACAAACCATCATTTTTGAAGTAAAACACATAGGAGAGTATAATTCAAAACAAAAATCCTTTATTAAGGGATCAGAACCAAACAAAGAAGAAGGCAACACTGGATCAACAGGAGAAATTAGTGAAGCCTGGGACCCCCACGGCAGACATCAATTCTTAAACCTCAAAATTGGTGCCCTGAGGAGTCCATATGTAAGGGAGGGCAGTCTGGTCCGGGATTCACAGAGACTTGGATAGCAGCAGATGACATCAGTGTCCCCAGGCTGTGGTACCACAAGAGGCTGCATCTTTTGGCCGACCAGACTGGATCCAGGGCAATCACTCTCTGGTCTTCCTTTCACACTTCCTTCCCGGCTGTGGCTGTGCAGTAGGAGATGTGGCAGGAGGAGGAGTAGGACCTGGAGGAGGAGGAGGACTGGGAGGACCTGGAGGAGGAGGAGGACTGGGAGGACCTGGAGGAGGACTGGGAGGACCTGGAGGAGAGGGAGGAGGAGGAGGACCATCCCAAAGCTGTGTGTGAGGTGTAAGTTGGCCCCTCACACCTTTCTCCAGAGCCTCTGATATGAGGGCCTGACACCTGGCTTGTTGGCCCTCCTCCATCCTCTGCATTTTATAGGCAATGAATGCCACAAGGTTCTCCTGCATGGTGTGTGGTGCTCCCAGGACCTCTGTAGCCCTCCAAAAAAATCTGATAGCCGCCTCCTCTAGGCTACTCCTCCTGCTGCCACTTTCTGTTTTCAGGGTGGGTGGAGGGACCTGCAGATCAGCCACCTCCTGCCTGAGACTTCCCTGTGTATGAAAAAGGGACATGGTTTTAGTTTTTGCATCATCAATCACAATCATAAATTAGTACTCCCAACTAACATCTAGTTAACATCATTGATTGTACAAGCAGAAATATTTAGAGGAATGCTATACCTGGCTCAATCTGGGCTCCTCCACATATGGCCTGGAAGGCCCAGGTTGGGCATCAGAAGCCTCAGCCGGGGGGGAAGGAAGCGTGGAAGGAAGACTTGAGAGGGATGGCCTGGGTTCAGTCTGGCCTGCCAGAAAGTGCAGCCTGTCATAGTACAACATCCTGGGGACATAGATGTCATCTGCTGCTTCGGATCTCTGTGAATCCAGGACTTTCTTGCGCTCCCTCAGATATGTGCTCCTCAGGCAACCAATTAAGATCTTTAAATAAGTGATGTCTGCCGTGGGGATCACCTGCTTCACAATTTCACACAATTGCTCCAGTGCTGCCTTCCTCTTTGCTTGGTTTTTGAAATGGGGGTGGGTAATCTCCCACAGACAGGGCAGCTCCCTTAGCATATCAATGAATAGTGACATGAAGTCAGTATCTCTCATTAAGATATCCATGTTCACTGCAAGACACAACACAAGACAAAGCCTAATGTCACACCAAACTCTCCTAATCTTGTTACAATATAGTCCTCAATCTAGAAGCAGTATAGGCCCAAGTTTGTCTCTTACCTTCGTTCTTACGATCGGCGCGTCCAATGCTCCTTCCTCCGCTCACAGATCGTACGCAATACGCACGCATGTTACGCTTTATAGACACTGCGCATGTGTGTAACTCCGCCCGCCCCTGACGTTCTTTCTATTCTATTCCCCGCCCCTTTTCGTTCGGCGCAGTGGGGGAAGAGCATGATGGCGGAGTCACACCAGGTGCGTGCTAATTGTAGCAACGAGGAGGAGGAGGAAAGCCCAGATCCAGGCACATCCCGATCCAGAAGGCGACGTTTTAAGGCCACAAATATGTCGTTTGGGGAGATGTTGGAGATGGTCGACATCTCCGACTATGATGGCAAATATGGGCCTTACCCCAACCCGAACATCCGAAAGGCCAAGATCATGGCGAAAGTGGTCAGGAGTCTCGAGCGGAATTTCGGGGTCCGAAGATCAAAAGATCAGCTCAGGAAGCGGTGGTCGGACCTGAAGTTGAGAGAGCCGGAGCAGTACCGAAAGATCCGGAGAGTGCTGCAAAAAAGTAAGTAGTTGTGCTGTGTTTCTATTCTTTCTGTCTTTATTACGTTCGTTCTGCTCCATATGCTTTTATTAATTGTAACGTTTAAAAAGGTCAACTTTAATGTTCATGGGCCCATTATTCGTTCGTATCAAACATTTTTCGTTCGGCCTCTAGAACACCATTGTTTAGGCCATATGCATTTTCCAACATTTTTTTGGGGCCTACTTGGATGCCAAATATTTGTTTAGGTAGATGGGTTTGTTACTAGAATGAAATGCAAACTAGATTGTGTGTAAGGAGAGGACACTGAGCAGCTGTTTTCACATCTGGACACTGGAGCACTAGTGTGGGACACAAGAACACCATTTTTATTAGGGGGCCACACAGGTGCTCCAGTGTATACTATAGGGGGGGTTACATCTGTGAAGCTTGTACCAAACAGGTAAAGTATTGCAGCTTGACAAAGGGCAATAAAAAAAAGACATCTTTGAACTCGGCTAAAATAGATAATTGTACCCCACTTCCAAGCAATGTTTCCTATTTCTATAGTTCTGCCATCAAATATCTGTGTGCCAAGTATACCATTTTTGTTTTACATAGGGGAGAAAAGACTCGGACACTCCTCATCCCAGGAGAACACAGACCCCCCCCCCTCTGGAAGAAGGGGAACTACCCCAAACCCAAGATGCTGAGCAGGAGGAAGAAGAAGATGTAGTGGAGATTGGCAGCACAAGAGGTGAGTGTCTGCGACCACAGGCTCAGGTAAAAGAGATGGCTGGTGGCAGATTTTTGAGACCTTTTTTTTTGTTCTTTATCTCTTTTTAGGTGATTGTGATGTTGTGGATCCCCAACGCTTTACTTCTGAAAGTGCCCAGATATTGATAGGGGAGATCATGGGATGCAATCTCCAATTGCAAAACATCCAGCAACAAATACGTGATGTTATTACAAAAAATAATAACATCATTGATGTTTTGGGGCGAATTTAAACCCCACAAAATGACCGGTTTTCAGTATTTTCAATTTTTACAATGTTTTGAAAAGCCAAATTTGGAGGATGCACACAGTGTGCCAACATGTGCTATCTGCCATCACGGGAGATCAATGGACGCGTTTTGGGGGGGCAACCCCTTCCTCAATTATAAAGTAGCGTTGAGGAAGGGCTTGCTCCCCCCAAACACGTCCCTTGATCCCCCCTGATGGCAGATAGCACATGTTGACATTCGTAAATTGGTGTGCATCTTCCAAATTTGGCTTTTCCAGGGGTGAGTTCCCCCCATCTGAACGCTATATCAAACCCAGTTCCTAAATACTGATGTCTGATATAGCCTTCAGGTTTTACCTAATGTGAACTTTGTAAGTTCTAGTTTTTTGGCTTTCTTGTTGGTTTTACACAGGCCTGTTTTATCTGAAATGGATATTTTGATTATTCATAATGCTACTGCAAACATTTTATACTACAAACATGTTGGTTTGTTTTAAAAACCTTGGGTAAATGCACATTTTGATTGTGCAGGTATAAAAAAGTGCCTTACTCAAGAATGTGTGGATTATTGTCACAACACTACAACAACACTTTTGGGGTGATGTAATTGTTGTTTTATGCACAAATGGGGGTTATTTCCTAAGGGCAAATACACTTTGCACTACAAGTGCAGGTTCAGTGCAGTTGCAAGTGCACTTGTAGTGAAAAGTGTCTTTGCATTTAGGAAGTACCAGCCAACACTGTTTTTTATAAGGTTACCCAATCACGACATTTTCTGCACTCAACACATTTCTGTCAGGGTCAGCTAAAACAAACACAAGCAGTAAATGTCCACCAAGAATTGCTTTTGGTTGTTTTTTATTTGAAAAAGGTGTCACATATTGTCTGGCATATTGATAGCCCCCCTACCGGCAAAGAACTCCAGGTATCGTAACCGGACATCATGGGCATTCAGGGAGGGCAAGCCAGGATGGCCACTTTCAAGTGCCATCATTGTGGAAGTATTTGGGATTCCGGCCTCAGGCCCAACTGAGCCAGCATAGTTGGCTGAATGTTTTCTTAAAAAATTATGGAGAACACAGCACGCCAGTATAATATGGTTCAGTTTATACTCCGCCATATGGATGGGTGTCAGAAATAGTCGGAACCGGCTGGCCAGGATTCCAAATGTGTTCTCCACCACTCTTCGGGCTCTGGCCAGCCGGTAATTAAAAACCCTCTGTTCCGGGGTGAGGGTCCTCATCGGGAATGGCCGCATCAGGTGGTCCCCCAGCGCAAATGCTTCATCAGCAATGAACACAAATGGGAGACCTTCAACATTGTCCTCTGGAGGTGGCAAGTCCAAGCTGCCATTCTGGAGACGCCTGTAGAACTCCGTCTGGGCGATCACTCCACCATCGGACATCCGGCCATTCTTCCCCACGTCCACATACAAGAACTCGTAATTAGCCGACACCACCGCCAACATCACTATACTATTAAACCCCTTGTAGTTATAATAGTACGACCCCGAGTTGGGTGGTGGGACGATGTGGACGTGTTTCCCATCAATTGCCCCTCCGCAGTTAGGAAAGTCCCACCGCTGGGCAAAGTGGGAGGCCACAGTCTGCCATTCCTGTGGCGTGGAAGGAAACTGTTGAGGAAAAAAAAAAAAACATTACTATTTTTTCACAGAAACCTGGCAAGCAGATTAGACACAAACATTATGAGCACATTTGGACATTCTGCTATTACCTATCAAGATAATAATAGGATACAAAAACTTTAAACAGTACCATTGGAAAGTATACAGGCAGGCCCTTGCACTACATGCTTTGGGGAATTCATCCATAAATCTGACCAGTAAAAAGATGGGTATAGTGTGTATGGGTTTGGCAAAGTCAGCAGATAGATGATTGAGGATAGAGAATTGGGATCAGCTGACTTAGCAGTTGGGGGGAGGGAGGGTTACCAAAAATTTGGGGACACCACAAAAAAAAGCCTCTGGCCCCCTGCCTGAATTTAAATCCAAAATAACATTTCCAAACATTTTAGGGGGTGTTTGGGGTAAAGCACTACTATGGAGCTGATAAAATACATTGTTAAGTGACTACATGAGGTGAATATAGGGCAGGGGACACCATGCTGGGGAGGTTATTGAAGGGCAAATATGTATGAAGGACATCAAATAATAATTACATAAAAATCCAGCATGCATGAGGACAAAGGGGACATTCACAGCATATTACAATCATGGTAATTAGGGAATGAGGAAAGAAATACAAGATATTAGCAAACATTCAATACAATAAAATGTGATATAAATGGATAAAAATCTTACCTTCATATACTCCTTCTGCAGGACCTGTATGATGGCAGAACAGGTCTCTGGGATAATGATCCCCAGAGCCTGGGGGGAAATGCCTGTCGAGAACTTGAGGTCCTGCAGGCTTCTCCCTGTGGCCAAATACCGCAAGGTAGCGACCAACCTCTGCTCCGCAGTGATGGCTTGCCTCATGCAGGTATCCTGCCTGCTGATATAGGGGGTCAGCGAAGCCAACAGACGGTGAAACACGGGGTCCGTCATCCTGAGAAAGTTCCTGAAATCATCAGGATTATTCTCACGGATCTCACGGAGCAAAGGCATATGACAGAACTGGTCACGCTGAAGCAACCAATTCTTGGTCCATGAACTCCTCCCCACCCTGTTCATGGACTGGACTTGTGTCAAGGTCAGGACCCCAACACCAAGCCCCCGCACAGCACGAACTCTACGAGGAGTACGCATACGAAACATGGCTATAAAACGGTCGGCTGCTCAGAACGAAGTAACAGAACGCACTGAAGAACAGCAAGGCCTGTGAAGAGCGACCTGAAAACCAGTAACGAACGAACAAGAATACAGTGACTAAAGTCACGCGGAACTTGCTTGCACGCACTGAGGAGCAGATACAAACCCACAAGCACAAACTGAACGGCAGAAAACGATCTGAAAGCCACGAGTCTGAAAGCGCGAATCGTCTCTCACCAAACTTTTACTAACACGAGATTAGCAAAAGGAGCCCAAAGGGTGCTGCGCTTGGTTCTGAACCGGCCTTCTAGTCTCGTCGTACGTGCTTGACGTCACCGCGTTCTTGGCGATCGGAAATTCCGACAACTTTGTGCGACCGTGTGTAGGCAACAAGTTTGAGCCAACATCCGTAGGAAAAAATCCGAGGATTTTGTTGTCGGAATGTCCGATCAATGTCCGACCGTGTGTACGGGGCATTAGTGTAGTGCGTCCTCACAGTGTTCAGCTAAATCTACAAGTTAGTGTAGTGCGTCCTCTGAACAGTGTTCAGCTAAAGCTACAAGTTAGTTTAGTGTGACCTCTGCACAGTGTTCAGCTAAAGCTACCTGTAGAAGGTTGGTGGTGTTTTCCTGATCCTATCACTACCGCAGGCAGCTAAATTATGTACACGTTAGTGTAGTGCGACCTCTGCACAGTGTTCAGCTAAAGCTACCTGTAGAAGGTTGGTGGTGTTCTCATACTACAGGCAGGCAGTTGATTTTGCTAGCTGCAGTATCAGTGTATATATATATATATATATATATCTCCCAGCTTAGTGCAGCTACAGGTCATTAGTATGTCTGGAAGGCCAACAAGGAGAGGCAGACAGTCACAGGCCAATAAAAGAGGGCAAGCAGGCTCTGTGTCTAGAGGCAACAGTGCTGGTCGTTAAGATGGTGCATCCTCATCAGCACGTGGCCGTGGGACACGCTTGACATGCTTGGCCTTTTTTTCGGCAGCTGGCCGCGTTGAGCCACAACATGCAGAAGACTTGGTCGAGTGGATGACCAAGCCGTCCTCATCCTCTCTCACCCATGCTCAGGGTACTTTGTCTGGCAAAGCAGCTGCCAATGAGACCTCTTCCCTCGGCTCAATGGCATCAGTGACTCCTTCCCTAGCCCCATTATTTCCTCCTGAGGAGTCCCTCGAGCTGTTTGACCACAGTGTTGGGTACATGCTCCAGGAGGATGCCCAGCGTTTAGAAGGCTCTGATGATGATACTGAGCTAGACGAAGGCAGTAACGTGAGCATGGACAGAGGGGGTGCCCAAGAAGGACAGCAATCTGGCAGTCATACTCCCCCTGCTGCAGCATACTGCCAGGTTTGCTCCAGTGATGAGGAGGGAGGGGATGATGAGGTCACTGACTCAACGTGGGTGCCTGACAGGAGAGTGGAGGAGGCACATTACCAACGAGGCAGGATGCCCTCCAGGGGCTAGCCTAAGGGCAGCACACTGACTGCATCACACCGCAAAGCTCCGCATGTGCTGTCTCTGCACATTATTCTAAAAGTTCTTTGGTGTGGGCCTTTTTTGAGATGAGTGCATCAGATCGCACCGCTGCAATTTGCAACATATGTCTCAAGCATATCTGGCGTGGCCAAAACATCTCCCGCTTGGGCACCACATGCTTGACCAGACATATGTTGACCTGCCATGCAGTTTGTGGGCAAGCGTATCTAAAAGACCCACACCAAAGAACAAAGAGGACCTCTCCTTGCTCCCCATAAGCTGAGATCTCCAACCCCAATATACCTTCAGTCCTCACTGAGACCTGCACTGAGAGGAATGAAGGTGTAGAATTAGGTGCGTCAAAGCCAAGTACTTGTGGGCAATCTGTTTTTGGTACACCGACGTCAGATTGTACCAGGCAAATTTGCCTGCCCCAGCTGCTGCACCGCCGAAAGAAGTTCGCTCCCAGCCATCCACATGCCCAGCGGTCGAATGCTAGCTTGGCAAAATTGCTAGCACTTCAACTGCTACCTTTTCAGTTGGTAGACTCTGCCCCCTTCCGTGAGTTTGTGGAATGTGCGGTTCCTCAGTGGCAGGTACCCAAATGCCATTTTTTCTCACGAAAGGCAATTCTGGCTCTCTACCGGCATGTGGAAGGCAATGTCCATGCCTCACTGGGCAGGGCAGTCAGCGGTAAGGTGTATATTACCGCTGACTCATGGTCCAGCAGGCAAGGACAGGGACATTACCTAAGTTTCACGGTGCATTGGGTGACTCTTCTGGCAGCTGGGAAGGATGCAGGACAAGGTGCAGTAGTGTTGGAGGTTGTTCCGCCACCATGCCTCCAAAATGCCACTACTAATGATTCTGACACACCTCTCTCCTCCACCCCCTCCTCTTCTTTTTCCTCCATTGCCTCTTTCTGTGCTTTGTCCTCGAAACCAGCGGTGCTCCGTAGGCATTCAAGGGGCTACGCAAGTACGCAGGCCAAAAGATGCCATGCGGTGCTTGAGCTGGTGTGCTTGGGGGACAGGAGCCACACTGGGGCAGAGGTTCTGTCAGCAGGTTCAGGGGCAGGTTCAGAGGTGGTGGACGCCACGTCAACTTAAGGCAGGAATGGTGGTTTGCGACAATGGCACCAACCTCCTCTCTGCCCTCCGACAGGGACAACTGACCCATGTGCCTTGTTTGGCTCACGTCCCTAACTTGGTGGTGCAGTGGTTCTTGGACAGGTACCCGGGCTTACAGGATGTCCTGAGGCAGGCCAGGAAAGTCTGTGTACATTTCCGCCGGTCATATGATGCCAGTGCTTGGCTGGCAGACCTCCAAAAGGAATTTAACCTGCCCAAGAACCGCCTAATCTGTGACATGCCCAGCAGGTGGAACTCAACGTTGGCCATGCTGCAGCAGCTTCACACGCAGCAGAGGGCCATCAATGAGTACCTGTGCGACTATGGCACCAGGACAGGGTCAGGGGAGCTTGTTTTTTTTCCCCATGCCAGTGGGCCATGATCAGGGATGCATGCACTGTCCTGTCACCATTTGAGGAGGCCACGAGGATGGTGAGCAGTGACAGTGCATGCATCAGTGACACTGTCCCCCTTGTCAACCTGTTGGAGCACACGCTGCGTGGAATAATGGACAGGGCACTTGAGGCAGAACAGAGGCAGGAAGAGGAGGACTTCCTTAGCTCTCAAGGCCCCCTTTATCCTGACAGTGTTCCTGCGTGCCCGCCGAATACACAGGAAGAGGACGAGGAGGAGGAGGAGGATTCTGTCAGTATGGAGGTGGAGCCTGGCACTTAGCATCAGCAGCAGTCTTTAAGGGATCAGTTCCAAGAAACACATGGACTTGTATGTGGCTGGGAGGAGGTGGCTGCGGACCATGTCGTCCTTAGTGACCCAGAGGACTCCGGACCGAATGCCTCAGCAAACTTATGCTGCATGGCCTCCCTGATCCTGCAAAGCCTGGCTGGCAGCCCTTCTTGATCCACATTACAAGGGTAAGGTTGCGGACCTTATCTTGCCATCGCAGAGGATGAAACATCTTCGGGAGGCCTTGCAGAAAGGTCTGTGCAACGCGTTCCCAGAGACTGGGAGGTTACAAACACCTGTTTCTGGACAACGTGTTGCTGAGGCTTCAGTCAGTCAAAGAAGGAGCGGTGGAGAAGTTGGCCGTCTGACTAATGCGTTCAGACAATTTTTTAGTCCGCAGCCCCAAGGTATGATCGGTTCCAGCAACCATCGCCAGCGTCTGTTTTACATGGTGCAGGAATACCTAGGGGCAAGATCTGACTTGGACACCTTTCCCACCGAAAATCCTCTGGGTTACTGGGTCTTGAGGATGGATCACTGGCCAGAGCTTGCACAGTATGCAATTGAGATACTGGCCTGTCCTGCATCCAGCGTTCTTTCGGAACGCACATTCAGTGCTGCTGGAGGCTTTGTAACCGATCACAGGGTGTGTCTGTCCACCGACTCGGTCGATCGAATAAAAATGAATCAGTCTTGGATCACCACCAGCTACCAAGCACCTGATGCTGATGTAACTGAATCATTTTTTTTTTAAATGTCAGATCCCTTCAAAGACTGCCTATGCTGATGCTGAGTGACTATCCTGTTATGCTGAGTAATTATCGTCTTCCTCCTCAATGATCATGCTGATAGCTTGTAAGAACATTTTTGGTTCTGGGCACCGCCACCAGTGCCTAAGGCCCAATTTTTAAGCCCCTGTTTAACAGGGGCATGTAATTACAATTTTTGATGCAATTCTTTGCAGCAGGGCTAGTTCCTGCGCTCCAACTTGAGTATCTGTGAGGGGTTGCAGTGTTGTGGCACCAGCACCACCACCACCACCAAAGGCCCAATTTTTCAGCCCCTGTTCAACAGGGGCATGTAATTATAATGCTTGATATAATATTTCAAAGCAGGACCCATTTCTGCGCCCACCAAGATTAACTGTGAGGACTTACAGTGTTGTGGCACCAGCACCACCACCAAGGCCTAATTTTTCAGCCCCTGTTCGACAGGGGCATGTAATTGCAATTCTTGATATAATATTTCACAGCAGGGCCAGTTCCAGTGCCCACTAAGAGTAACTGTGAGGACTTACAGTGTTGTGGCACCAGCACCACCAACACCATCACCAAAGGCCCAATTGTTCTGGCCCTGTTCAACAGGGGCATGTGATTACAATTCTTGATCTAATATTTCACAGCAGGGCCCTGTGAGGGCTTACAGTGTTGAGGCCACAACAACACCTAAGGTCCGAATTTCTGCTGAGTATATAGGGCAGGCCCCTACTTTCAAACATTCAACTTACAAACGACTCCTACTTGCAAACGGAAGGAGACAACAGGAAGTGAGATGAAATCTACCCCATAGGAAGGGAAATTCTTTCCTGTAAGAGATAATATGGGAAAAACTTTTCTCCTTTCCACTGATGCTTTATCACCAATCCTTGTTTCACTAAAAACCCCAAATTTTAAAAAAAAAGTGAGGTGAAATCTTCTGAAGAGGAGCACAGACAGCAAAACAAATGTCACAGGGGTGATAATCCTTCCCTATGTTTTCCAAAAAGCTTAAAAACAGATTTTTTGGCTGGAGCTTCACTTTAAAAATGTACCAGTTCAAAATTACAAACAGATTGTACTTAACAACAAACCTACAGTCCCTGTCTTGTTTGCACCGCCTGTATACTGCTGTTCAGAGTATATAGGGCCTGGGGGCCCCACGCCTTTTCTTTTTTTAATTTGGGTGCGGGGTTCCTGTTAATATCCATACAGGACCCAAAGGGCCTGGTAATGGACTGGAGGGTACCCATGCTGTGTGTCTCACTGATTTTCATCCATATTGCCAGGACCCGACATTACATTAAACCCACAAGCAGTTTTAAATGACTTTTTTTCCTTTAAAAATGTCATTTTGTGCAGGGACTGTTCTAAGCACAGGAAACACGCGCCACTTTACAGGCATACTATAGACACCCCCCAGGTATGATTTTTAAGGAATATTTCACTTTTTTTTACTTTAAGCATCATTAAAATCACTACTCCCGAAAAAAAGGCAGTTGTTAAAAGTTTTTTTGCATTGATACATGTCCCCTGGGGCAGGACCCGGGTCCCCAAACCCTTTTTAGAACAATACTATGAAAATTAGCCTTTAAAATGAGCACTTTTGATTTTGAACGTTCAAGTCCCATAGACGTCAATGGGGTTCTAATGTTCGTGCAAATTTTCGGTCCGTTCGCAGGTTCTGGTGCAAACCGAACCGGGAGGTGTTCAGCTCATCCCTAGCTGCCAGTAAACAGGTAAAACTAAAGTAACACATTCGGCAAATATATTCGATCCTAACCTCTGTGTGCAGGGATGGGGAAGGTTAAGATTTTAGGGGGAGAGAAAGTGGAAAGGAAAGAATAAAGGGGGGGTAAGGTTGAAGGATAGGTGGAATGGGAGGAGGGAGCGAGTAGTAAGGGGGAGAGGAGTGGGGAGGGGAGCAGAGTGATATAAAGGCATAGTGAGAAAAGGGGGGGGGGAGTGGGAGGAGGGGGGACGGAGGGTAGAGGGGGAAAGTGGGAGGGAGAAGAGAGAGGGGGGACAGGAGGGTGGAGTGTGAAAAGGTGGGGAGGAAAAAGGATCAGGTGGGAGGATAGCGGAAAAAGTCCACCTAACCCCTGTTGGGGAAGGACTTCGATGAATAAATTACACATTCTTAGTCTAGACATCTAATGGAAAAGATGTGCCAAATCCTGTTAGGCCATTATATATAATAATACAATGGCATACGGAAGTTGAATAAATCCACGCCTGAAGATCCGGGGTGCTCGAGCCTTGGTAGAAAGTGGTAAGTGCCAATATCTGGAGACAAGTAGGAATGCACCTAAGGCGATGCAAACCTATCAAACAATTCTATGGGGGTAAGACATCAGGTGGGAGTAGTTTAAATGGTGCAACTGTATCAACAAACCGTATTTAAGCAGTGGTTTACAATGCGCTGGAGAAAGGTGGAGATCGAGATTTTCATAAGCAAGGAAGTAAGGAATTTACTGCCACCAAATTAGTTTTGATTTCCAATGACAATACAGCAAGGGCAGAAGGTTTAATTGAAGGAAAGATGAAAAAAAAATATTGAAGGTCCTCTTTTAATGTATTTATTTTTATATCTATATATTTATTGGGTCATTTTGTTTTGGGAGGGGGAGGCAGGAGAGAATTGTGGGTTGGAAGGTAGCTAAGAATGAAACTAGCTAGGTTAGTAAAGGGACTGGTGGCCAGTTTTACTCAAATCTATATGTTATTAGAGTGTTATCTCTTTAATAAGATTTGGCAAATGAGAGTTCTTGGCCATTAATGACAGTCTAGTTACAGGAAAATAAAAAAAAACACTATGTAAGCTTTAACATAGTTCCATATACAGACAGTAAGGAAGAAAAAACAAAAGACAAACTTTTAAATTCCATATTTATCATTGAACTGTGCTTGAGGGCCCCATTCTAGTATCTGGTGTTCCAAAGACTTCTCCCTACTTCACCTTCCTAATCCCTCAAGTGTTTGGACTGAAATAGGCCTCTCCTACATTGGTTTGCATGAGGTAACTCTGATTGATGGGCCTATCTATTCCATTTATTTAAATCTGACTCATCTCTTCAGGATTGGACTATTCCCTATTCCCGATAGTTAGCATAAGCCACCCCCTTTGAAGCAAATCCTTAGCACCATCTTTTTTGCAGGGAAAATTAAGTATACACACGTTCACAACATTTTGGAGGGAAAATTACATATTCATTAACCATAAAGAGAGAGAAAGAGAAGAAGTTTGTGGGACTTTGAATGAGGTAACAGGGGTCGTTCAATCCCCTCCTCCATCCCTAATTGGCACATAAAAAATGGGAGAACAAAAAGCTGGACTTTACATGAAGCACACGGAGGCAGGAAAAATTCATTCAACATAAAAACAATTTTTATTATGATTTCAAATTGCCATAGATTTTTAAATTAACTCATTGCGTTATGCCAGATATCAAAGTATATACAGTTCGGGGGTGTGGCTTGGCGCGCGGCGGAGATGGCTGCTCACTGAGGAGGCTCTGAGACACGCGCGGAGGTTCTAAGCCTAACACCCGACCTACAGCTTACAAATGTCGGGCAGAAAGCTACATTGGACCTCCGGACCACGGACACGCCGAAACTCGGCTTCTGCCAACGCCAACATTGCTGAAATCTTCAGACACAACTCAGCGGCCCGCAGCGGGACCACGAGAAGCAAGATGGTGCCGACGCCACAGGAGGAAGGAGAGAGCGAGGACTCACTGTCAGCCGCTGAAGACATCAGCAGGGGTAAGTCCAGACCGGACCACCCGCTCACGTTTGCAGACATGTCTGTGTTTGCTGCGGACATCAAAGCTACGTTTTCAGCCGCCATAACAGATCTGAAAACGAGCATGATGGTGATAAATGAAAAGATGGCGGCGGCCAAAAGTGCAGGCAGACAGAGGGACAAGGCAATTTATAAGCTGGAGATGGTATCTTCTAATCATATGCAGCACTTTATTAACATGAATAGACACATTGAAGACCTTGACAATCGGGGGAGGAGATGCAACATCAGGGTCAGGGGGATACCAGAATCAGTGGATCAGGATCAGATCACCACAGCACTCCGGAGAGTCTTCAAAAGCCTGCTTGAGAGACAGGAAGACACTGAAATTGATTTCGTAAGAGCTCACAGAGCTCTCAGGCCCAGAGGTTCTGACACCGCACCGCCCCGTGACATAATCTGTTGCTTACAGAGCTTTGCTACCAAAGAGAAGATTATGCGGAAAGCGAGAGAAAATGACCAGATCATATTTAATGGCGCCACGATTATGCTGTTTCAGGATCTATCACAGATCAATCTGAAGAACAGGCATGCACTGCGACCCCTACTGGAGAAATTAAGAGCAAAGGACCTGAGATATGCTTGGAGATTTCCCTTCGCCCTCACAGTCACATATAATGGCCATCAAGCTATTCTCCGCACGCCGGCTGATTTACCAGAGTTCTGTGAATTATTGGACTTGGAGCCATTGGATTTACCAGAATGGTATAAAGAAATCTTACAACCACCCCTGGTCAGGAGTCCTCCCTCCTCTCCGCTCTCTTCCCCAGACAAAAGACTGTCGAAGAAATACAAACAGAACAAGGGAAATAGCTCCCACGCAGATATCCCGAGGAGACTGGCCAGTCCATCCAGAGCTCAGGAATGTGAATAGATGCCTTATACCATCTTGGTCCTGTCCTTAGCAAATCTGATGTTTGCACCATATCTCTTGCCACACAGGTGTCCACATTATACACATTGTCACCCATGGGGTTGTCCTCCCCAAGAGGGATGAACACCTCCACAAGAATCATCTTAAGGGGTAGTTCTGACAACACCCCATAACTTCTTGCACAACCAATATGCTCAGGATGCTGGCGCAAGTCCTGGAGGAGAATTGCCAAACCCGAGCCACATCTCTTGTTTGAATGAGGGAGTGGCACTGATCCCAGATGTGACAGCAGATATGCCCTGGACGTGGCTCACTGTTACACCAACACCCCTCCCAAGAATCGCTGAGACCTCAGTTGTGAAGCACAAAAGTCTGCATAACTATGCGGGAACGAGGAGAGCGGGCGTTTTTTTTTTTGCCTGTACCACCCTGAACAGTTTTAGTATGTTCAGATTTGAAATAGTTGTGCAATTAGTATGGGGACATACCCATGGATGACAGTTAATGTTAACTAGCTAGATAATAGTTTGATAACATAATTGTTATAGTTATACCTGTGAGTTCATGTTTTCACGATTAGACCCGATTTTATATATTACACTTCCTGGTCGGGTGTTATCAATATAATATCACTATTTTTATCAGTTTGAACCAACGTGTGTGTCTCGTTGAGACCGTTCTTATTTAGATACCACAGTTCTCCAATCACTTGGAGCCTAGGCTACATCTAGCCGTGGTCGCTTCCCGCAGACCCCGCAAATTCTACTTGATATTTATATTACGTCTGGGGGCACTTCTCCATTTGGGGCGGTTTAGTTGTTTTTTGGAGAGTGACCCCCATTGTAATAACTTCCCGCTGATCTTTCTTTTCTTCTTATTCATCCTCTCTTCTTCTTTCTCTACTCTCTTTTTTCTTTTTTTTTTTTAGACACCTGTTTGCTTAGTGGAGGGAGGGCGCCCGCTCGGGCTACTAGAGAGATTTTATTTCTGAGCGGAGTTCCAGTGTCAATCCTCATATAACAGTCTTGTCTTTACAGATCCGGACTCCGGCCATCTCCTCTTCCGCCACCATGGTATACTCATCGCTGGGGATCTGACCCCTTGTGTTTTCTCACAACATCAGAGGTTTAAACATCCCCGAGCGACGCTCCACTCTGCTGAGAGAACTTAAAAAAGGTAAACCTCAATTTGTGTTTCTACAAGAGACCCATTTTAAGACAAACAACATTCCCAAATTAATATCCCCACAGTTCCCGAGAGCTTTTCATGCCACAACAGCTGACTCTAAGTCGAAAGGGGTCACAATACTGGTAGGCAGAGACACACCATTTAAACTAACCGAACAGTTGTGTGATCCTGAGGGCAGATTCGTGTTTCTGAAGGGTTCATACAATGACTTTCCATTGACCCTGGCCAATGTGTACTTCCCCAATAAGTCTCACATCACTTTTTGCGAACACATTGTGGGGAGGCTACAGGAGTTTGCCAGTGGATGCATTATACTAGGGGGGGATTTTAACGTACCCCTAAATCCACTTTTGGATACGTCCAATGGTAGGACTTGCATTACCTATAAAATCTTGAAAAAGATTAAATCACTCCTACACAAACTCCAGTTGGTGGACTCCTGGCGCTTCCTTAATCCTGATGGTAGAGACTACACCCATTTCTCGGTACCCCACAACAGATATGCTCGCTTGGATTGCATATTTGTCTCTCAGAGAGATCTATCGAAAATTTCCGCTGCGAAAATAGGCTCCCAAACAATGTCGGATCATGCACCTATTTCATTAACGCTAGACCTGAAGAACACAAACAGACAACAACAGACATGGAGACTGAACGCGTCCTTACTGACAGACCAGACACTCCTACCAGTACTTACGAGAAACATCACTGATTTTTTCAAACACAATAACACGCCTGGGGTAGACCCTCTACTAGTGTGGGATGCACATAAATGTACCATACTAGGAGTTCTGATAGGGATGGGTTCAAGACGCAAAAAGGAAAGAGACGCTCAGATTAGAAAATTACTCACCCAAATTGAGTCACTGGAACTGTCACACAAACAATCTCTCTCGGAGGCTTCAGCCAAGAGCCTCCTAGAGGCAAGGAAAGATTTACAGCAGATACTCCACGCTAAGGCCAAACGGATGCTTTTCTTTGAGAGGCGGCTCTATTATGAGTCAGGCGACAAAGCTGGGAGGTTCTTGGCGAGGGACCTGAGAGAACAAAACTCAATTAATCTGATAGCTGGAATCAGATCTAAAGAGGGAAAGCTGGAGGTAGCTTCAGAGGCAATAGCAAAACACTTCCATGCTTTCTACACGAAGCTCTATAACCTGCCCCCACAACATAAACACCCACAAATGCTAGGGGACAGAGCACAAATCATACAAGACTACATACTAAAGAGTGGACTTCCAACCTTGCCCACGGAGGAGGCAGATCTACTAGAAGCCCCAATCACATCAGAAGAAGTTAAACAGGCCATCAAAATACTAAAATCAGGCAAGAGCCCGGGTCCTGACAGATATTCCGCCACATATTACAAATCCTTTATAGAGATTCTAGC
Organism: Lithobates clamitans; assembly: GCA_037952925.1. Classification (NCBI taxonomy): domain Eukaryota; kingdom Metazoa; phylum Chordata; class Amphibia; order Anura; family Ranidae; genus Lithobates; species Lithobates clamitans. Next base: position 209,524 of record JBBGZY010000458.1, on the reverse strand, counting down.
TGAACCCTTAAAAGATGCCCTAAACTCCTTATCCAAGCCAAGATGTGTTACTCCGGGTTTTCTTTCTGCACACATCACGGTTATACCGAAAGATGGCAAGAACCCGAGGAGTGTGCTAGCTACCGCCCCATCTCCCTGCTGAACCTTGATGTCAAGCTGTTCGCAAAGATCATAGCACTGAGGATGGGGCCGTTGCTTTCAAAACTAATTGGCTTGGAACAGGTGGGCTTTATGCCAAACAGGGAGGCCAGAGACATTGTAACTAAGGCACTCTTGCTAACACAGGCTGTTAGACAGCGGAAGATCGAGGGCTTTCTCCTCTCAACAGATGCGGAGAAGGCCTTCGATCGCGTAGCATTGGATTTCATGTTGGCGGTGTGTGGAGGGGTGGGTCTAGGACCAAACATGCTGAATTGGATCTCAGCCCTCTATCAGGACCCGTCAGCGGAACTAAAAATAAATGGGATCCTTTTAGAAAAAGTATATATTAAAAACGGGACTAGACAGGGCTGTCCCTTATCGCCCCTATTATTTATCCTCTCACTAGAGCCCTTTATCAAAACAGTGCAACAGAATACCGCAATACAGGGTTTCCAGATTAAAAATAGAGAGTACAAAATAGCCGCATATGCGGACGACTTATTGTTTTTTTTAACGAAACCGACTACAACGCTCCCTAACCTACTACAAGAATTCGCACACTATGGATATGTATCCAATTTAAAAATTAATTACACAAAGTCAGAGGCTCTGAACCTCTCCCTTCCAGACAACCTGCTCACGTTGACACAGGCAAACTCGACATTTAAGTGGGATAAGACCAAACTAAAATATTTGGGGATTTGGCTTACGCAATCACTAAAATCTGCCTTTGAGAGAAATTTTGTGACCTTTCTTAAAAACTGTGCGAAAGATCTAACAAATTGGAATGAGAAGTTTTTTTTCTTGGTTCGGTAGAGCGACTATAGTAAAAATGGTTATATTGCCCAAATTTCTGTATCTAACCCGCTCGTTACCGATAGAGATTCCTCAGAAATTTTTCAATGAACTTAATACAATGGTCACGAGATTTCTCTGGCAACATAAAAAACCCAGAATCAAACTAGACACCCTGGTCAAACCCAAAGATCTAGGAGGAATTCAATTCCCGAACTTCCACAGATATTATCAGGCTTCACACATAACCAGAATCATAGATTTGCATTGCCATGACTCGGTGAAGGACTGGGTCGCGCTAGAGACAACGCTTGCCATGCTTCCGCTTAAATACTTACCCTGGTCCTCCCTCAAAACACTACCTCACGTCATCCGGACACATCCGATCACTGGCACGACATTGAAGATCATTAACTTGTTAGCTAAACATAAAAAGCTGACCACAATACCTAGCCCCCTAACGCCCTTGACAGACAACCCGGACTTTACTCCAGGTCTACATAACCCGACTCTCAAGACGATTCCGGCGGGTGATCCCCTGCTGGCAGGGGACTGCTATACTGAAAACAAATTCAGAGACTGGTCGTCTTTTAAGACAGAAATAAACCGACCCCAACTGAAGCAGTGGACATACTTCCAGATGAGAAGTTATTTAGGTAACATTAAAGAGCCTCAAACACTACATAGACCCCTGACGGCCTTAGAGTCAGTCTGTCGGGAGGGGATTCCAATTAAAAAGGCTACCTCTGTTGCATATGTGTGGTTGAGTCGCTCGGGGGCAGATACGCTGGACGGACACAGGAGGAGATGGTCGGAGGAACTTGAAATGGAGATTTCAGACAAACAATGGAGGTACGTTGCTATTCTGGCGCATAAATGTTCCATAAGCACAAAACTGCAAGAGACAAATTACAAACTTCTGACCCACTGGTATAGTACACCTGACAAATTACACAAATGGGACACACAAAAACTGGACACATGCTGGAGATGTCTCTCTGAGAAAGGCACACTAGCCCACATATGGTGGTACTGCTCCAAAATCGAACCATATTGGAATGAAGTAAAGACCTTAATTAAAAAAATTACAGAAACTAGAGTGGAGCTGACTCCAGCATGTTGTCTATTACATCTGTCCAATTCCTCTTTTAAACGCTACAAACACTCATTGACGATTCATCTCCTCAATGCAGCTAAATCTCAAATTCCTCTACACTGGCTGTCTACGTCTACTCCCTCTGTTAGGGATTGGATGTCGAGGGTTAGTGAAATCCACGAAATGGAAGACACACTGGCCCAAGACAAAGGCCATATTGAACGATTCCACAAAACGTGGCAACCTTGGCTGATTTTCAAATACTCTGCAGATTTTCCTACCTGAATTAAGGGTGGGGAGGACGCTGGAGCCTTGGGCGGGTGCCTTACCTCTGTACCTTATATGTGTCCTTCATCCCATTTTCTCCTACTCCACTTTTACTTACTTTTTTCTCTACATCTACTTCCTTATCCCTCTCTGGCTGACCTTTAACGTATCTCTTCACTGGAATATACCTACGTTACATGTACTTCTCCCTTAGGCGCGAGTAAGATTGTCTCAGATAGCTACAGAGACCTCACTTCTACATGTTATCAATAATAAATGCTCTGAACACCTGATAAGAGGTTTCTGTCGCAATGGATAGCGCAGTGTAGATAGAAATATTATACTTCATACAGACACAAAGTTAACTCAGTGGAAACAACCTTATATTTTTGGTGTTTGATAAGTAATGAGACCTCTGTACGAGTTTGACACTAACAGTTTATTTTGTAAAAGACGAAAAGTATGCAGTTGCACCTGCGAAATTTGCAATGTACAGTGCATTTCTATGTTCCTTTCTTTCTTTCAATAAACTTGAAATGATATAAAAAAAAGTATATACAGTTCATGAGAACCACACAATTCACTTTCGTTAACACTTCAACAAGGAGTTATTACATGTTAAGCAAAAACACAGAATAATTGATGCATCATTATACACATAGTAAAGAATACCTGGTACAGGTCATTGACGCACTAAAGCGTAGCTTAAAACAGGTTAAGGAAAAAAATCATTGTGTACAAAAGAAAAAATACCTGTTACAGGTTATTAATGCACTAAAGCGTAGCTTAAAACAGGTGAAGGAGGGAATAGTTATACACATAATAAGGTATACCTGTTACAGGTTATTAACGCACTAAAGCGTAGCTTAAAATAGGTAAAAAAATATATTAAAAAAAAAAAATAGGAACGGCCATAAAGAGTTCATAAATATATACACAACTCGGTTGTTCTTAGCTTTACCTGTTTCGGGCCTTATAGCCACTCGTCAGGAGCAATACCGTGTATGTCATCTAGGATAAGAAAAAAAGTCATGATAAGATAATCTAGAGGGATCATGTGGGCAAATACACAATATGGGAGAACCCCCCACATGGCTATTCAACCCACATACTTACTAGTGAATCTGCGCAATGGTAGCGCGGCCATGAAAAGTCCCAGAACAGCCAGAAACGCCCTTGCCGGGAGCCGAGGGGGCGTGAGGGGCACCAGCAACCCACACAAGCTGCACTCCAAGTGGGACATGTGTAGAATGGTACCATGGGAGGTTAGATGGAGTGACCCCAAGAATGGGGAACCTGAATGAAAAAGTGACAAAAAAAGAGAGAGAAAAAAAAATGTATATGAATTGAAATGAAAATAAAATAAAAGTGAAATTTGGGTGGTATGAAAATGAATATGGAGAGTAAGTGCAAGAGTGAAGGAAGAGTGACAAGGAAAGGGAATAACAGGGATAAAAAAACAATGGTGAGTGAAAAATGAAAAAAAGTATAATTACCTATGGAAAAGTTAGAGAAAGATTAGATCTCGTGATGCATGGTGTGAGACGAAAATAAATAAATAAAATGGATCTGTGTAGGGGACCCACCAAGGGGGAGGCCCATATAGGGAGCGCCGCCACAACCACGCCCCCAACATCACGTCAAGGCACATGTGAGAAGGGAAGGAGGGCGAAACCGCACCAGGTAGCCGAGCCAACAAGGTCACCTAGGGGGAAGTCCCCACGCCAATCCCGTCCAGCATGCCGCCAGGTGGAATGCACTCAGCCGGGAAAGCAGAAGTCACAAGAACGCCGCATATCCAGCGATGTGAACGTGACGTTGACCCGCAGTGACAGAGACCCCGCCCACCCCGTCAGTGGGCGGAAGGGAGACTGTCAGCACACGTCGCAGCTCCCGGACCGGGCAGAGAGGGCAAGGTCCGGTGAAACAACATGGCGGAAGCAACACTGCGCACATTCAAAGGGATGGTGAACTTTATTAAGGAAATTAGAAATGGACAACTATGGATAGGCTCAGAGGAAAAAATAAATAAAAAATAAGGGAAACAAAGAGTCAAGAGTTGCTACCGAAGCAGCCAAAAACTGTCAAGATGGATGAAAATATTAATGTTAGTGCCGACCGTGTGCTTCCATCCCTAATTAATTCATAAAGAGAGAGAAAGAGAAGAAGTTTGTGGGACTTTGAATGAGGTAACAGGGTGCGTTCAATCCCCTTCTCCATCCCTAATTGGCACTTAAAAAATGGGAGAACAAAAAGCGGGACTTTACATGAAGCACACGGAGGCAGGAAAAATTCATTCAACATAAAAACAATTTTTATTATGATTTCAAATTGCCATAGATTTTTAAATTAACTCATTGCGTTATGCCAGATATCAAAGTATATACAGTTCATGAGAACCACACAATTCACTTTCGTTAACACTTCAACAAGGAGTTATTACATGTTAAGCAAAAACACAGAATAATTGATACATGATTATACACATAGTAAAGAATACCTGTTACAGGTCATTGACGCACTAAAGCGTAGCTTAAAACAGGTTAAGGAAAAAAAATAATTGTATACAAAAGAGAAAATACCTGTTACAGGTTATTAACGCACTAAAGCGTAGCTTAAAACAGGTAAAAAAATATTTATTAAAAAAAAAATAGGAACGGCCATAAAGAGTTCATAAATATATACACAACTCGGTAGTTCTTAGCTCTACGCGTTTCGGGCCTTATAGCCACTCGTCAGGAGCAATACCGTGTATGTCATCTAGGATAAGAAAAAAAGTCATGATAAGATAATCTACAGGGATCATGTGGGCAAATACACAATATGGGAGAACCCCCCACATGGCTATTCAACCCACACATACTTACTGGTGAATCTGCGCAATGGTAGTGCGGCCATGAAAAGTCCCAGACCAGCCAGAAACACCCTTGCCGGGAGTCGAGTGGGCGTGAGGGGTGCCAGAAACCCACACAAGCTGCACCCCAAGTGGGACATGTGTAGAATGGCACCATGGGAGGTTAGATGCCGAAACACGTCTGCGTGTTCTTTTTATCATGGTCATATGGCAAAAATAAAATTGAAGACTGAATTTCCAGTGGTGCTGACTCTTCCATGTACTTTTACCAAAAACGATACTGGTCTCAGATCAGAGGTCCTTGTAATTTTTGTGGTTGTCTCTAATAGTAAACAAACACATTTTTTCTGTATCGCTTTTGTTTTATTCATTTATTTGTTTTATATTTATCTATTAATTTATTTAATTTGTAGTACCTACCAGCAGTGAATGCTACCTAGGGCCAAGCTTTCTCACTGAAGGTTGGCTGCTGTAGAGGCCTGGGCATTATGACCTAGCCCACCAAGTGTTCCTGCCAACCGCATAGTTATTAGGTTTGAGCATTTCCAAATCAAAAACATGATATTTGGGGAGAATTACACTTTTACCAAAACTCAAACAGTCACTTTGCAATAGTCTGATTACTATTCTCAAATTACCTTTTTATCTGCTGCTGCTCTTCCCAATGCCCAGTCATCTTCATATTATGCAATCAAAAAAGCCTTGTGTGGAACATGCCCACATAAAGCTTAGTAATTTAATAGCTTCTTATTATTTGCATCATTTATCAAGGACCACACAATCAAAATTAGGGTAGAATTCAATTGGCTTTAAATATTGTGCATATGCTTGTTGATTTAAAAACTTTTTCACATTTACATTTAGGTTGCACTGTTACCAGTATTGGTGTTGATACTAAGCATTTGCATGAGTACTTGTACTCGTACAAATGTTCTGATACCCAAACTGATACCATTGCCATGCGATTTGATCCCATACAAAATTAATGGGTTCAAATCACACTGCAAATAATCGCAGGTGATTTTAACAGGAATGCAGTGTGAATTTCTGTCCAAATTGGCCTGGGTTCACACAGGAGCAGTGTGGGAAACTGCATGCGATTCGGAATCACAATACAGTCCAATCATATGCGATTCTTTGCAGTGCAATTTGAGCCCATTCATTTTGTATGGGCTCAAATTGCACCACAAAGGTATTGATACTCACTATCGACGAGTACTTGACTGAAAGTATTGGTGCTCATATTTGCTGGTAAAAAAACAGTGTCGGGGCAAACCTAGTTTACATAGCTTGGGGCATTTAAAGTGGTATGGTTTTAATTTTTAAAGCTGCCACTTAACTCTCTCTTAACTATTTTTATCAGTCCTAAGGTTTCTTCAACATCTAATTGCCTTGAGATATTTTAGCATCACGTGACTGAATACATGAACATCTTCATGTGTTCAAAGTTCAGGGCAGCAACAAAGTTATTCATTCTTTGTGTGAGAGTTTTACTCAAGTTTAGAGCTTTTGTGGACTTATTTGCCAAATTTCATATTAAGTGTAAGTTCACCATTAGTAACCTTTTACAAAAATCTCCCTGTGCAATTTTAGATCCCATAAATTGCTTATACCAATGGTCCTCATTTTAAAATGCTTCTCATGCTTTTCTTTAAATATAAAGCCATTGTGAGGGTCTGTCCACTGTAACTGCTGGCCTTCTAGTGGCTGCTCAAGTTCGATCTCCTCTGCCTGCAGCTCCAAATTTTGCTTATATTGCTGAATGCTTATTTAATTACTAACTATTATGCTTTCATGGGATGTAAATATTTACAGCAATTTTTTATTTTATTTTAGATTTAAAGAAGAAAAGCAAAAATACTTTAACCTGATGTCATTAAAATTATTTATGAAGTATATACTGGGGTTTTATTCTAGTAGATTAAACATTTTTATCTTTCTTTAACAGAAATTACAGAATCAATGCTCTAAATCTGCCCTTATCATCAGGTTTGTTCTCTATCTTTAATGTTGTCAACCCTCAATCAACAACATATGGGCTAAAGTCAGATAAATAAAGAGCATCCCTTTTGCTATTTTGTACTGACCTGAATACATTTCGACAGAGGAAAGACAATAGCACAAATAGAAGTAGGAAAGAATACAACAATTTAAACATGTACATTCACTTGGGACTTGTACATAGTGATTCTATAAACCAAAAAGACAGCTGAAGTAAAAGAAATGCCATTGGATCCAAATCTCTGTCCTCAAAGTGACATTAAAAGTGTTATATGCTGTAAGGAATTGAAGTTCATAAAGTGATAAGAACTTTGAGATAAAAGAGGTGGTAAGAATTACCTGCAGCGATGAATGTTCAGTGTAGAAACTTTTTTACATTGCTTATGTTTGTTGTATAGAAACTTTCCCATTATGGAACAGTTAGCTTTATCTCTTAATGGAAGTTACATATTTCTATTTTTTTAACTGCAGTTAAGAAGAAATCTATGTAGCTGAGCCATGTTCCAGTAAATTTAATGCAGCTTTGTTCCATACACAATTCTGACGTAAGATCAGATTCTGATTGGTTGATATGTGTTATTGTACATTTAACACTTAAACGTGAAGCCCAATTGAACTTGCTGTTTAAATCAAATAATTACATCCCAGGTTCATGAAAGTAAAATGTTATAGGTCTTACAGTTAGAGTAGAAAAGCCTGACTTCTGCAACCATGCTGCAAAGAAGTACCCTTGCTCTTTGTGTCGAAGCAGTGGTCTCTCTGCAAAGGTCCAACACACACTTGCAGAGTGATGGCCAGTGCTCTATAATCAGCAAAAATCATGAGCTTTGCTTATTGCAGAGTTATAGGTCTGGTTCAACTAGGAGGAAAGGGAAAACATTTTGGATATTTACAGTGGGGATGGAAAGTATTCAGACCCCCTTAAATTTTTCACTCTTTGTTATATTGCAGCCATTTGCTAAAATCATTTAAGTTCATTTTTTTTCCTCATTAATGTACACACAGCACCACATATTGACAGAAAAACACAGAATTGTTGACATTTTTGCAGATTTATTAAAAAAGAAAAACTGAAATATCACATGGTCCTAAGTATTCAGACCCTTTGCTCAGTATTTAGTAGAAGCACCCTTTTGATCTAATACAGCCATGAGTCTTTTTGGGAAAGATGCAACAAGTTTTTCACACCTGGATTTGGGGATCCTCTGCCATTCCTCCTTGCAGATCCTCTCCAGTTCTGTCAGGCTGGATGGTAAATGTTGGTGGACAGCCATTTTTAGGTCTCTCCAGAGATGCTCAATTGAGTTTAAGTCAGGGCTCTGGCTGGGCCATCCAAGAACAGTCACAGAGTTCTTGTGAAGCCACTCCTTCATTATTTTAACTGTGTGCTTAGGGTCATTGTCTTGTTGGAAGGTAAACCTTCGGCCAAGTCTGAGGTCCTGAGCACTCTGGAGAAGGTTTTCGTCCAGGATATCCCTGTACTTGGCCGCATTCATCTTTCCCTCAATTGCAACCAATCTTACTGTCCCTGCAGCTGAAAAACACCCCCACAGCATGATGCTGCCACACCATGCTTCACTGTTGGGACTGTATTGGACAGGTGATGAGCAGTGCCTGGTTTTCTCCACACATACCATTTAGAATTAAGGCCAAAAAGTTCTATCTTGGTCTCAGACCAGAGAACCTTATTTCTCATAATCTTGGAGTCCTTTAGGTGTTTTTTAGCAATTGTCATGTGGGCTTTCATGTGTCTTGCACTGAGGAGAGGCTTCTGTCGGGCCACTCTGCCATAAACTAAATAAAAAAGTGTAGCGCTATGATGAAAAAGCAAGTGTAAAGGTATAGGACAGAGGGAAGTCTGTTTACATTTGAAAGAGCAAGTGACCTCATCTGATCCCAAACATAAAAGATATGTATACTCAATAGTGTAGTGAATATGGGTGTGACATCCAATATCAGCACACCTATAAGCAAGTGAAATGCTCTATCTTCACAGGGAGAGCACAAAACATCACAAGAGTGAAAGAAATTCAAAATCAAAAAAATCAAAAAAAAAAAAAAAATTATTGAATGAAACATCCAAACTATTCAATAGTGAAAAAATAGTGTCAACAATACAAGTGGGGAGATATAACTCCCAAGTGAACAATATAAACATAATATATTAGTCCATATGGTGTATGATGTGGTTGACCCAAATTAAATCCCAGGCGGGTAGCATCACAGAAACAAATCCAAATCTGAGTAAGGGATGGAATACTCTTACCGACTTTGGTGGACTCACAGGCCGTTGGCGGTGAGTCAATTAGGCTTGTACTGTCTTAAGATGGATACCCCAGCCGAAGTCTTTTTAGACGAAACCGGTCGGGTTTCTTTGCTGTACCCAGCCACTTTTACCACGCTTACTCATTTTTTATATCTACTTTGTAATACTGGAATCGATTCTGCCAATTTTAACCTTTATGGATTGTTTGATGATCTTGAGTGATCTAATAAATGCTATTTGAAAAATAGTTTTTGGATTTACACCATGTGGAGGCTCCTTGTTTTTTCTTCATACATGGTCCATGCATGCTGATAAAGACGGTGATTGTGCAGACCTTCTAGGAGATTCTCGGCCCCCCATCTGAGGAGGAACCCTTCCGGTGTATAAGCCATCCTTACACTGTCATCCATCTTAAGACAGTACAAGCCTAATTGACTCACCGCCAACGGCCTGTGAGTCCACCAAAGTCGGTAAGAGTATTCCATCCCGTACTCAGATTTGGATTTGTTTCTGTGATGCTACCCGCCTGGGATTTAATCTGGGTCAACCACATCATACACCATATGGACTAATATATTATGTTTATATTGTTCACTTGGGAGTTATATCTCCCCACTTGTATTGTTGACACTATTTTTTCACTATTGAATAGTTTGGATGTTTCATTCAATAATTTTTTTTTTTTTTGATTTTTTTGATTTTGAATTTCTTTCACTCTTGTGATGTTTTGTGCTCTCCCTGTGAAGATAGAGCATTTCACTTGCTTATAGGTGTGCTGATATTGGATGTCACACCCATATTCACTACACTATTGAGTATACATATCTTTTATGTTTGGGATCAGATGAGGTCACTTGCTCTTTCAAATGTAAACAGACTTCCCTCTGTCCTATACCTTTACACTTGCTTTTTCATCATAGCGCTACACTTTTTTATTTAGTTAATGTGCACAAATTTAGTCGTTTTGTAGTGTTGGCTGCTGTTCTGACTTGCTGGATTGGCGCAGTAATTCACTTATCCATTTGCACTCTGCCATAAAGCCCTGACTGGTGGAGGGCTTCAGTGATGGTTGACTTTCTACAACTTTCTCCCATCTCTCGACTGCATCTCTGGAGCTCAGCCACAGTGATCTTTGGGTTCTACTTTACCTCTCTCACCAAGGCTCCTCTCCCCCAATAGCTCAGTTTGGCCGGATGGCCAGCTCTAGAAAGGGTTCAGCAGCAGAAATGTTTTTGTAACCTTGGCCAGATCTGTGCCTTGCCACAATTTTGACAGGTGTGTGGCTTTCCTAAACAAGTCCAATCAGTATAATCAAACACAGCTGGACTCAAATGAAGTTTTAGAACCATCTCAAGGATGATCAGAAGAAATGGACAGCACCTGAGTTAAATATATGAGTGTCACAGAAAAGGGTCTAAATACTTAGGACCACGTGATATTTCAGTTTTTCTTTTTTAATAAATCTGCAAAAATGTCAACAATTCTGTGTTTTTCTGTCAATATGTGGTGCTGTGTGTACATTAATGAGGAAAAAAAATGAACTTAAATGATTTTAGCAAATGGCTGCAATATAACAAAGAGTGAAAAATGTAAGGAGGTCTGAATACTTTCCGTCCCCACTGTACATTGAACACTCTATCACCAAATAGTCTGAATTAGGAAACTGAAGTCTATACCATTATCAAAACTATCTGTTCTTGTACAAACAACCCGTGGTATTACCATACCATTTAAAGGGGTTGTAAACCCTCAAGGTTTTTCACCTTAATGCATTATATGCATTAAGGTAAAAAACCTCCTGTAATGCAGCTGCGTCCCAGAGCCCCCCTTTTACTTACCTGAACCTGGTCTTTCCTGCAATGGGGATGAGCACACCAGCTCCAGCCGGTGTCTTGGGTCCTGATTGGGTAGATTGATAGCAGCACAGCCATTGGCTCCTGCTGTTGTCAATCAAATCCAAGGTCGCGGAGCCGGGGGGCGGGGCCAAGTCCTGCTGTTTGTGTCAATAGACACAGCAGCAGGACAAAAGAGTGCACCTGCACAAATGCCCCGAGGGAAAGCTCTTCTCCAATGGGGTACTCCAGAAGAGGAGGAATCCGGAGCGCTGCTGAGGGACCCCAGAAGAAGAGGATCGGGGCAACTATGTGCAAAGCCAACTGCACACAGTAGGTAAGTATGACGTGTTTGTTTGTTTTTAAAAAAAAAAAAACATGAACCTTTAGTTACCCTTTAAGGTAAGCCTGAGAAATACATTTCAGGTCTTTAAAGAAATGGAAGATTTGTAAGTTGCATCACCCTCTTTTGGTCCCACTGGAAAGAGGAAAAACTGTTGAATAGCAGCAGTTGAATTCAGGTAAAACTTGACAGCATGAACCACATCCAAAGTATGCAAAACCTTGTCACCCATCATCTGAAGGCTAGGACAAAAGGATGGTAGCAATATATCCAGATTAAAATGGAAAGATGTAACCACCTTAGGCAAAAAGAATGGCTGAAGCCTTAACACCACCTTGTCCCGATGGAGTGCCAGGAATGGCTCCTTACTGGAAAGAACAGCCAATTCTTAAACTCTGCGAGCCAAAGTAATGGCAACCAGAAAAATAATCTTCCAGTAGGACCAAGGAATGTTTTGGTTTCAAATTTCTGAAATACAGAAGATACCATGTTGACTTCCTAAGGCATCAATAAAGTCTCAACTAGTGGAACAAAGCCTTGAAAAAAAGCCTTCACCAAAGCAATACATCTCTGAAAGAGAATCACCAAGGCTGAAATGTATCCTTTGACTGTACTCAAGGTCAGCTAATGATCTACTCCCAGGCCAGAATGCTACCAACCACATACCTTTTAAGGTTGAAACCCCTGAGCCTCACACCAATAAAAATAAGTTTCCAAGTCCTAATGTAAATCTACCTGGAAGTTGCCTTTCTAGCCTTAAGCAGGGTGGGAATGACTGAATTTGAGACACCCCTGTTCTTTAGAACCTTGGTGTCCACAGCCAGATCATCAAAGTCAATAACTGTAAAGCAGGATGGAAGATCAGACCTTGCAACAGCAGGTCTGGTCTGTCTGGAAAAGTCCAGGGTTTGTCTGAGGGCATGTTTACCATGTCAGATTCTGCAGGGGAGTCCTCCTGGGCCAAAAAAAATGATTAGAATCACTGGAATCCTTCCTATTCAAGTCCTGCAAAGCAGATGAGGTAGAAGTTGCAACAGTCGATAGGCATATATTAGGGAGAACTGATCCCACTGTGTCACTAGAGCATCCACTACAAGCGCCTCAGGATCCCTGATCCTGGTTACATACCTGTCCTGCTTTGCATTGATCCTGGATGTTTGGCATTCCTCCACAATTCCCCAACATTGGCAGAATTCCTTGAACACCTCTAGGTAAAGAACCCACTCCCCCAGAGACAGCTGTTGATGGAGCTGGAATATACTTGTAGTGTTCCACACAAGCCTTTATGTGGTTCACCTCTGCCTGGACCACCCAACTTCTGTGCTTCCTTGATGATTTACAGTATATATGTCACAGCTGTGGCATTGTCTGACCTAACACTCATAGCAAGGTCTTTCAATAACAACGCTGACCAATGAAGCACAGCCAGACAAATAGTCCTGAGTTCCAAAATATTGATGGGCAACAACCTCTCCTATGGTGATCAAGTTTCCTGAACTGAATGGTGGTCCAGAACTCCTACCCAACCTGGCTGAAGTCTGTTGTCAGTACCTTCCAGGAAAGAGGAAGAAACAAACTCCTCATATGTAGAAACTCAGAGGAGACCAACCATTCCAGAGATAGTCTTGTCTTCTTGTCCTATGCCACCAAGACATTCATTTAGAGGGGTCTGAAATGAAACCACTTCAAAGGAATCTACAATTTTCTTCAAACCCCATGCAAAAACATATCAAGGGATTTGCCAGAGTCTTTATCAAGTTTACCTGAGCCCTCAGGGTTAGATATTTGTCCAGAGAGTGGGATATTTTTGTCTGGGCCATGTCCAGAATTAGGCCCAGATATTCCAACCTCTGCATTCCTGTCAGGAAAGGTCTCCTCCGCTGGTAATATCGATCATTTGGCATGCAGTACTGAGGTCCACCAGCAGGTGTCTCCTGGCAATTTGGAGCTGTCAGAAGAGCTTTTTCCTGCTGGTATTCTGTCACCTTTGGGCCGCAGTACTGGTGTCCACCAGCGGAGGAATCTTGGCAGTATGGAGCAGGTATTCCCCTCTGCAGACAGGTGTCACCTGACCTTAATTAGCAGAGCTGCAGTATAAATACCCGGCAAGTGCACACTCATGTTGCCCTTATATTGTCCTTGAGCCCTGACCTCCAGCCTGCTCCTCTGATCCTGAAACCTGATTCCTGAACCTGAACCTGAAGCCTGATTCCTGGAACCTGTTGATCCTGTTTCCTGTCTCTTACCTGAACCCTGGACCCTGAGCCTTGTACCTGACCCGTCCCTCCTGTGATCCATCCATCCTCTCTTGTCCTGTTTGTTTTCCTTCCCTGCTTCTGATCTCCTGTTTATGACCCTGGCCTGGCTTGACTACGATTCTGCTACTCCCTTTTACTACATATGCTGGTTGTGTATTATCACTGTTTGGTTGTTTGGGTTGTTCACTCTGTATTGGTGGTGTGTTCACATGTATATGCATTTACCTTAATAAACTTGCCTTCACCTATTTATGTCTGGTTCACTCTGTTGCAGTCCACACAGTTCTGGTCTTATCTGGTATATCACAGAATACCAGGGCCATCCCTGACCAGAAGTGGCTGAGCAGGGGAACCATTTTGATTCAGTTTGGTTGCAAACATGAATGCCGATAAGGTTATCTATTTTTCTCTGCTGGCATCTGAAAGTGGTGATTATTGCCGCCAGGCTCTGAAAGGATGGTCTAGTGACCAGTTGTTTGCAACTATACGTTTGGCTCACTCCCTGGACAATCAGGGTTATATATTGTTTGGGGAGGTGCAGCCTTTGATCAAGATCTGTACTGAGCTGGCCCTGCACTGTATTCCAGAGGGCCGTGATGATTTCACTCCTCCTTTTGATATGAATCAGGTTGTATCCCTAGTGTGGCTTTTTGAAGATGATCCTGCCGATTTATGTGAGCACTACGCAGCCTGTTCCCCACAGGTAATTGCTGAGTGCATTGTGTCTGCTCAGTCTTTTGTTAGACAGGGAGATTTAAAAGCACAGTTTGTACAACCTATACTTTCAGCATGGTCTGACATGATGCAATCAGCTCCAACCAAACAAACCGCCTCTGCCACCAAACACCAGCCTACACACCCCACACCAAATGTATGTTTCCCCATCACCCATGTCAACCTCAGTTGCCGTTCAGTATACGCTGCTCCCAACCAAATACTCATATCCGGTCTCTGCTCCCTGTACCTATCCTGCATTCAACCCACCTGCCTCTTCTCAGCTGCCTACAAACCCACAGGAACTTCCCCCAGCTACTGTTGCCTCTTCTCTGCCATATACCAATCCTCCTTTCCAGTCTGATGTACCGCTCACCTACAGAGCTTCAGTGGCTAAGCCAAAGAAAAAATGAAAGTTTTTTTCCAACCAAGACGATCCTGCCAGTGACCCAACCTGCACCAGCTAATCCAATCCAGTCTGAGGTCCCAGTGCTTGCTACCCAGTCTGAGGTCCCAGTGCTTGCTACCCAGTCTGATGTCCCAGTGCCTGTTATGCAGTCCGATGTCCTGAAGTCCGCTTTCCAGCCTGAAGCACAAGGAGGGGCCAGTGTTCCAGCCGGAGGGGCCAGTGTTCCAGCTGGAGGGGCCAGTGTTCCAGCTAGAGGGGCCAGTGCCTACTTTCCAGCTTGATGAGCCCACTCTCCAGCCTGATGTGCCCGCTCTCCAGCCAGATGTGCCGGCCTTCCAGCCTGATGTGCCCGCCTTCCCAGCCTGATGTGCCCGCCTTTCAGCTTGATGAGCCCTCCTTTCAGCTTGATGAGCCCACTTTTCAGCTTGATGAGCCCGTTCTGCAGCCTGATGAGCCCGCTTTCTAGCCTGATGAGCCCACTCTCCAGCCTAATGAGCCTGCTCTCCAGCCTGATGTGCCCCCTCTCCAGCCTGATGAGCCTGCTTTCCAGCCTGATGTGCCACTGTCTGCTGCTCAGCCTGATGACCCGGAGATTGCTGCCCAGCCTGATGACCCAGAGATTGCTGCCCAGCCTGATGATCCGGAGCTTGCTGCCCAGCCTGTGCCCATGCCCGCTGCCCAGCTTAATGTGCCTGTGCCTCTGCCTGCTGCCCAGCTTGTAGTGCCGTGCCTGCTGCCCAGCTTGTAGTGCCCATGCCTGCTGCACAGCTTGAAGTGCCCATGCCTGCTGCACAGCTTGAAGTGCCCATGCCTGCTGCCCAGCCTGATGTGCCTGCTGCCCAGCTTGAAGTGCCTGTGCCTGCTGCCCAGCTTGAAGTGTCCGTGCCTGCTGCCCAGCTTGAAGTGCCTGCTGCCCCGCTTGATGTGCCTGCTGCCCAGCTTGAAGTGCCCATGCCTGCTGCCCAGCCTGATGTACCTGCTGTCCAGCTTGAAGTGCCCGTGCCTGCTGCCCAGCTTGAAGTGCCCGTGCCTGCTGCCCAGCTTGAAATGCCTGTGCCTGCTGCCCAGCCTGATGTGCCTGCTGCATAGCTTGAAGTGCCCGTGCCTGCTGCCCAGCCTGATGTGCCTGCTGCCCAGCTTGAAGTGCCCATGCCTGCTGCCCATCTTGAAGTGCCCGTGCCTGCTGCCCAGCTTGAAGTGCCCGTGCCTGCTGCCCAGCTTGAAGTGTTCCTGTCCACTGCCCAGCTTGAAGTGTTCCTGTCCGCTGCCCAGCCTGGTGTGTTCCTGCCCGCTGTCCAGCCTGGTGTGTTCCTGCCCGCTGTCCAGCCTGGTGTGTTCCTGCCCGCTGTCCAGCCTGGTGTGTTCCTGCCCGCTGTCCAGCCTGATGTGTTTCTGCCCGCTGCCCAGCCTGATGTGTTCCTGTCTTCTACCCAGCCTGAAGTGCCACTGCTTGCTGCCCAGCTTGAGGTGCCCGCTGCCCGGCTGGACACCATGGACTTTCCCCAGCAACAGCTAGTTGGAGCGTCCGGAGGTTGTTCCTTTGAGGGGGGGTACTGTCAGGAAAGGTCTCCTCCGCTGGTAATATCGATCATTTGGTATGCAGTACTGAGGTCCACCAGCAGGTGTCTCCTGGCAGTTTGGAGCTGTCAGAAGAGCTTTTTCCTGCTGGTATTCTGTCACCTTTGGGCTGCAGTACTGGCATCCACCAGCGGAGGAATCCTGGCAGTATGGAGCAAGTATTCCCCTCTGCAGACAGGTGTCACCTGACCTTAATTAGCAGAGCTGCAGTATAAATAACCGACAAGTGCACACTCATGTTGCCTTGGTATTGTCCTTGAGCCCTGAACTGCAGCCTGCTCCTCTGATCCTGAAACCTGATTCCTGGAACCTGTTGATCCTGTTTCCTGTCTGTTACCTGAACCCTGGACCCTGAGCCTTGTCATAAAAAGAGAGAAGGGCGCACCAGCCATGTGCATTATCTTTTGTAAAACATTTATTAAATAAAATGATAAAGGAAATTACTCACAAGCAGTAAAGAATCATGTGCCATAAACCTTGGACATCAACTTGCAACAAGTGGTATAGATGATGAACAAAACCTTCCAAAGGTGTTTCCGAGGAATATATACACTGCCCGCTTATGCGTTTCGAAGGGCTCATCCCTTCTTCATCAGAGCTCAGCATAACGCATAAGCGGGCAGTGTATATATTCCTCGGAAACACCTTTGGAAGGTTTTGTTCATCATCTATACCACTTGTTGCAAGTTGATGTCCAAGGTTTATGGCACATGATTCTTTACTGCTTGTGAGTAATTTCCTTTATCATTTTATTTAATAAATGTTTTACAAAAGATAATGCACATGGCTGGTGCGCCCTTCTCTCTTTTTATGTCTTTGTCTGCTAGGAATCCCCATCCTTGAGGGCAGCAAGGCCAGTGTATTCCTTCTATATTGGGTCGACCACTTGTGCGCAGGAGTCATTTTCTGTTTTTATACCCTGAGCCTTGTACCTGACCTGTCCCTCCTGTGATCCATCCATCTTCTCTTGTCCTGTTTGTTTCCCTTCCCTGCTACTGATCTCCTGTTTATGACCCTGGCCTGGCTTGACTACGATTCTGGTACTCCCTTTTACTACATATGCTGGTTGTGTATTATCACTGGTTGGCTGTTTACTCTGTATTGGTGGTGTGTTCACGTGTATATGCATTTACCTTAATAAACTTACCTTCACCTATTTATGTCTGGTTCAATCTGTTGCAGTCCACACAGTTCTGGTCTTATCTTATCTGGTATATGACAATTCCAGTCTGCATTCAAATTATCCTTTAAATCAGGATCTATAGTGAAATATTTTGGATCTGTTGGAAGTCAATATGATTCAAATCATATAAGCTTTGGAGCAGAGGACCTGTGAGCAGAGGAAGTGGTAGTTTGAAATTAGTTCAAACAACCTCTGTGAGAAAATTCACAAAAGCCTATTGTGTCTGAGAATAAGTCTGACACTGGGGTTCTTCAGGGATAGACTTCTCAGATGAGGGACATGCTGGGTTCCCATCTACAGGAATATTATCATCTTCCTTTACTTCATCCTCCCCTTATTTTTTCTCTGTTAATAAGGAGGGGGAGGTGTGGGGAAGCACTCTGGCTTGCAACCAAGGCAGTCCAAACTGGAAGGTATTCCAGAAAGCTGCTGCTGTACCACAGCAATAAAAGATAACTCCTCCCTCATTGCAAATGAACAGGATAAAAGTGACCCCAGGCTAGTGGATATGACAATGGAAGAGAGTCAAAGCCACCCGAAACAAACTGATCTCTGGGGATGTGTTTCATGAGGGACTTAACACAGGTTCCTTCCTACCTTACAGGAGCTAGGACCCCTCACATTCTCTCCTCTCTGCCATTTCTAAGACATTGCCTTCCAATGCATACAAGAACCCTTGTCAATAAAATAACTGTCTGCAACAGATGAGAGGCATTGATTCAAAAAGTCCTCCCATGTGCTGGTACCCTGAAAAAAAGAGTCCCTCTATTTTGCGAGTGCCTCACCTCCCCTGCAGAAAAAAAAGTTGGGATACTTACTGCATCACCACTGTTGTGAATTGTAGTTCCACCCCAGAGACGTGTTGTGACGTATAGTCCCACACTGAATCCTGCTTTAAGCCCATCACTGGCATCCCTATTGTAGTTTCCATGTACTGCGCATGGAATAAATATGGCCTCCAGTCTACTTCTGCTCAAATGTGGCATCAGATCCAGTTCTGACTCTGCCTCCTGACCAGGCATTCGCACAACCCAGACTGCCCTTTAGCTCTGTTGTAATAGAGGTTCTGAGCCCAGGAATCATAGCAAATAACACAGCCACTGAATGAGCACCCACATTAAACAGGCATAAATTTTCCTTCTCCTTGGGGGGGTAGAAACCCTGGCAAAGGTACCAACATAGGGTTATCTCAGGGCACTCACCACTCCTCAGGGAGTCCAGTCTTCACCCATCACCATGGGCCTTCCCACCACAGCCTTCAGGAACTTGGCCAGGCTCCAGTTTTTTTGGCAAGTGTCTTAGGTGTTGGACATGTCAGTGCAGTCCACTGCACAAAAAAATAGCTCTTAAATAGTTTCAGCTATGGTAAAGGGAGTAGTGTTATCTGGATCCATGTCTTATGGCTGTTTAATGCTTAGGGGATCACTGGCCTGGACCTGTATAGGAGCCCAATTGTCCACAAGACAATATATCATTGCACTAGGTCCCGTTACAGAGATACACTGTCGACTGGAAACTTTGCAGGGGTCTAGGTACCATTCTTCTGAGCATTAAAAAGCCAGAGAACATGTATTCAGATAACAGCAGTCTCCTAATTCTAGTTGGAACTATTAAGAAGCTAGCTATTTTTGTGCAGTAAACTGCTCTGACATGACCAAGAGTCTAAAGCAGTGGTTCTCAACCATGTCCTCAAGTACCCCAACAGGCCATGTTTTGGGAATTTCTCTTAGATAAAATAGTTGTCCAAAATACCAAACCATTGACTGATTTAAAGCACCTGTGCAAGATAAAGGAAAACCTACAAACATGGCCTGTTGGGGGTACTTGAGGTCAGGGTTGAGAACCACTAGTCTAAAGAACTATTAAAAAAACTGGAACCTGGCCTAATGGAGAGGGGATATATCTGGGAAGGGAGTTCCTATTTTCCTTTTTTGCCAGTGTCCAATCAGCTGAAGATGCCAGCATAATACTTTTTGGGAGCCTAGCCATGTACAGGACCCCAAAAACCAATCACTGCCTTCAGACTTTCTAAGGGCGTAAAATGGTGATTTTACTCCTCACTACCTATCACAGTTACGGAGGCCCTGAAATGTCCAAATAGCACAACCCCCCCCCCCAAAATGACCCCATTTTGGAAAGTAGACACCCAAAGGTATTTGCTAAGAGGCATGGTGAGTATTTTTCAGATCTCATTTGTTTTTGAAAATTAAGAAAGGGAATACATTTTTTTTTCTTTTTTATATTTTCAAAACTTTGTGACAAAAAGCGAGATTTGCAAAATAGTCAACATGCCTCTCAGCAAATGGCTTGGGGTGTCTACTTTCCAAAATGAGGTCATTTGGGGGGATTGCTGCTATCTGGGCATTTCATGGCCTCCAAAACTGTGATAGGCAGTGAGCAGTTTAATCAAAAATTTACGCCCTTAGAAAGCCTAAAGGCGGTGATTGGTTTTCGGGGTCCTGTACGTGTTTAGGCTCCCAAAGTCTCACACATGTGGTATCCCCATACTCAGGAGAAGCAACAGAATGTATTTTGGGATGTAATTTTACATATGCCCATGGCATGTTTGAGCAATATATCATTTAATGACAACTTTCTGTAAAAAATTAAAAAAATAATTTTCCCGAAACTTGTGCCAAAATATAAAATTTTTCATGGACTCAACATGCATATCAGCAAATAGCTTGGGGTGTCTACTTTCCAAAAAGGGGTCATGGGGGGGGGGGGTTGAACTGTCCTGGCATTTTATGCACAACATTTAGAAGCTTATGTCACACATCACCCACTCTTCTAACCACTAGAAGACAAAGCCCTTTCTAACACTTTTTGTTTACATGAAGAAATATTTTTATTTTTTGCTAGAAAATTACTTTGAACCCCCAAACATTATATATTTTTTTAAAGCAAAAGCTCTACAGATTAAAATGGTGGGTGTTGCAATTTTTTCTTCACACAGTATTTGCGCAGCAATTTTTTTTTCAAACGCAATTTTTCAGAAAAAACACTTTTTTTTAAAATTTTAATGTACTAACACACACTATATTGCCCAAATGTTTGATGAAATAAAAAGATGATCTTATGCCAAGTACATGGATAACAAACACGACATTTTTTAAAATTGGGCACAAATGTACAGCGGCGAAAAACTGCATACATTTTTAAAAGCCTTTAAAAGCCTTTACAGGTTACCACTTTAGATTTACAGAGGTATACTACTAAAATTTCCGCCACTCGTTCTGACCTTCGGGGTGATACCTCACATGCATGGTGCAATTGCTGTTTACATATGACATCAGACCAACGCTTGCGTTTGCTTTTTGCACGTAAGCATAGGGGGGCAGGGGTGCTTTTTTTAATTATTTATTTTGCTTTTTTATTTTATTTTTAAACTGTTCCTTTCTTTTTTTTTTTTTATTATTTTTATTGTTATCTCATGGAATGTAAATATCCACTATGATAGCAATAGTTAGTGAAAGGTACTCTTTTTTGAAAAATAATTGGGGTCTATTAGACCCTAGATCTCTCCTCTGCCCTCAAAGCATCTGACCACACCAAGATTGATATGATAAAATGCTTTCCCAGTTTCCCAATGACGTGGTTTATATCTGGCGAAACCTAAGTCACAAAATGCTCGTAGCTTCCAGTTTCTTAGGCGATAGAGATGATTGGAGCCATTATGGTCTCTGATCAGCTCTATGGTCAGCTGGTGGAACCACTGGCTGGATTTGCGGGTTCCCTGTTGGGACAGGAGAGCCAGAGAAAGCCATGGAAGACAGTGGGGGGGGGGGGGCGTTCCCTCCCACTGCTTGTAAAAGCAGTCTAGAGGCTAATTAGCCACTAGGATTGCTTTTACATGAAAGCCAACCACTGTCAGAATAAATAAACCTGTGCTGCAACTGAATGGCATACCTACTAAGCAAATGATGGTTAACAATAAAACAAAGTAACATTACAGTATAACAGTAATGCCCTGTACACGCGGTCGGATTTTCCGACGGAAAATGTGTGATAGGACCTTGTTGCCGGAAATTCCGACCGTGTGTGGGCTCCATCACACATTTTCCATCGGAATTTCCAACACACAAAGTTTGAGAGCTTGCTATAAAATTTTCCGACAACAAAATCCGTTGTCGGAAATTCCGATCGTGTGTACACAAATCCGACGCAAATCCAACACAAATTGCCACGCATGCTCAGAATAAATTAAGAGATTAAAGCTATTGGCTACTGCCCCGTTTATAGTCCCGCGGTACATGTTTTACGTCACTGCGTTCAGAACGATCAGATTTTCCGACAACTTTGTGTGACCGTGTGTATGCAAGACAAGCTTGAGCCAAGATCCGTCGGAAAAAATCCATGGATTTTGTTGTCGGAATGTCCGATCAATGTCCGATCATGTGTACAGGGCATAAGACATACCATACCTGCAAAGCAAATACACTAAAGCATAGTAAAAATAAAACAGAGAGCGAACAATAGGTATAAAACAATAGGGAGCGAACAATAGAGAGTGAACATAAGAGAGAGAACAATAGAAAGAGAACAAAAATAAAACCAGAACTATTTTTGTTTTTTTTTACTTTATATTTTTTGTGTCTTTGTGTGTTTTTTTTCACTTTTATAAAAACTGAACGTTGCAGATTAGGGTCTCCCAAAATGTGATGGCCATCTAATCTTTCAAAACCCTGTGTTAGTGTGCCCTACGACCGTGTAGTGCTGTACACTACACTAATACTCCACTAGTGTGTGGTAGTGTTTGAAACAGTCACCGATGCAGAGACCAGGTTGGTCAGGACAGGAGGGACAATAAAAGTAGGTGTCACGTCTGGGATGTTCATTGGGTAGGGGTACTAGGGAGGAAATACGGAAAATGCCTCTCATGCAGCCGGCTCACTGCATTTGCACTGGGAAGGTGGGCCATAGCACCGTCTGGCAGTGGCGTCACTAGGGGGGCCAGAGGGGGCCATGGCCCCCCCAACATTATACTGTGCCCCCCTATGTGCCCCCCGAACAAAAAAAAATGGACACTGGGAATGCAGGGGACATGTATGGACTGAGCTGCTGTGTTGCTGGCTCCAACTCCGCCTTCACCTCCTGAGTCTACTCTCAGCCACTGGTTGCTATAACCGCCTAGCGTCTAGCAACCAGTGATGTCAGAGCCAGCATTGATGTCTCTCTCTCCCCTCCATTCTCTCTCACACTGAATTATACACAGCTAATCGGCTCCTTCTCCCCCTCCCCTCTCCTGTGTGTGTACCGCGGAAAGTGTGAGCTCCTTAGCTTCACACTTGACTTCACACAGGAGAGGGGAGGGGGAAAAGGAGCAGATTGGCTGTGTATCATTCAGCGCGAGAGAGGAAGGAGGGGAGAGATAGCTCTCGGGCTCTGAGCTGTTCCATGAGAGACGCTCTCAGCTCAGAGCCATGCTGGAATGCAGACTGCATTCAGCACTGACAGGAGGCACTAATGGGGTCTGCTGCTACCAGTGACACTCCTGTCCCTTAGCCCGCCCCTGTGTGTCCAGAGATCGCAAACAGAATGCCAGTTACAGGGCAAGAGGATCTCATGCATGTGCCCCGTGCAGCATAAGGAGAGAGGGATCCTGGAAGCACCTGCTCAGTATTATCCAATCATGCTGTGCTTGTTCTCCAAAAGATGGATTTCTCAATATAAGTAAAGTGTTACCATAAAGGGTTTTTTTTTACTAATCTGATAAATATATATGCCACCAATGTAAGGGCTCATTTACATTTGCAGTAAGGGGGCAAAAAAGTAGGAATTTAAACCATGGTTTTATTGTCACCTGAACCACCGGTCATGATCCCTGCAGAGCCTGGAGCAGCTCTGTGACATCAGCCGACAGGGGGTTCTGCGGAAGGGCATAGCTGAACAAGTGGTATCCAGAGTGGGGTGCACTTTGTGGATTGTCTGTGGTGTAAGCTTATTACTGGTTGGAAGCCTCTGTGGAGGCTCTCAAAATTTATAGTTAGGACTACAGAAAATGGGGTGCCTTGATGGGGCTCTGTAGATTTTGCATGTATTTGCAAATGTATGCTGACTAAACCCCTGTTTTTAATGCACACTGTTGGACAGAATAATTTAATTGGTTAGCAGGCTGGTCAGTAAGTTGATCTGGGAAGGTCTTTGGTTTTGTTTTGCACGCATTGCCCTTTTATGTGCTTCTTGCTGCAAAGGTCAGTTATAGGTGAGGGCAGTGGCCATTTGTTTGTACTGAAATTTGAAAGTACAATACTTTGAACTTTCAAATATTTTTTTTATTTTATTCTTGAAATATATAGGACTGGGTATAGAATTGCATTTTATAGTTGACCCCTCTACTTTTGTCCCTGTCCCCCCATGTGCCCTCCCCCCTAAATATGAAAGCTGGAGACGCCACTGCCAATGATCAATACATAACTATTTGACCATAATTGATACTCCATACACAGAATAAAGGCATCTGTCATTATTGTAACCTTTTAACTTGTTAACCTTTGTAATAAATGTAATAATTTTATGAACACTTTTTTGTGGTTGTAGCCTACCTTGTTGATCCTTCTTTTTACTGAAAAAGGACCCACAAACCTAGGGCCCAACTTCTTTGAAGGGCATGCCAACCTTAGGTTTACTGTGGACAGCCATACCTGGTCTCTGGCTTCCAGCATCAATCCTCCCTGCCTCTTTTTGTCAAAAGTCTCCTTGTTGAGTTCCTGTGTTTTAGCTATAGTTTCCTGTAGTAGTCTGTTATCGGTGCTAAAGAAGTTTACAGTCTTGAGAACAGCTGGCACTGAGCATTCCAGAATGGAATGGCAAGAATGATGGATGGTACCTAAAGTTGGGAGTCCGTTTCGTGGAGGAGTGGGTAGAGTTGTTGTACGTCAACTCAGTTAATGGCAGCAAAGAGATCCAGTCATCTTGGGAAAAATGAAAACAAAAAACAGTGTAGGTACTGTTCGAGGGTCTGATTGGTCCTCTCCATCTGCCCATTTGTCTGTCCGTGGTAGGCTGAGTCAAATGATAATTAAATTCAAAGGGACTGGCATAGTGCTTTCCAGAATCTGGAGGTGAACTGCACTCCCCTGTCTGAGACAATGTTGGCCGGCACTCCATGAAGCCTAATAATCTTCCTTATGAAGACTTGTGCTGTTTCAGAAGCTGTAGGTGTTCCTTTCATTGGAATAAAGTGTGCCATTTTGGACAACCGATCCGCCACCACATAGATGGTGGTATAACCCTCTGTAGGAGGATGCTCAACAATAAAGTACATGGATATCATTCTCCAAGGTCTATCTGTGATTTAAGCAAGCCACAGGCCCTGGTTTTATTACTCTTGCTTCAGATACAGGTGGTACAGGACTCCACATATTTCGAGCAGTCTCTTGCTACCTGGGGCCACCAGAATGAGCGTTGAACCAGATCAAAAGTCTTGGATATACCAAAATACCCAGCTAACACATGGTCATGACAGAATTCAAGTATGGTGACCCGAAGATTCTCAGGTATGAAGATCTTGTCATTGTGCCAAAACAGGCCAGCAAGTTTGTTTCAGGAGGAGGAGTAGTTTCAGTGGAAGGCTGTTTAACAGTAGATCTTCCTGAATTAGAAAAAAAATTTCTGAGGACAGGATGGTGTCCAGGGGTGGCGTTTCTCTAAAGTCATTGAACATGCAAGACAAGATGTCTGGTTTTGTGTTCTTCGAGCAGGGCTGGTAGGTGACATGGAAGGAGAACCTAAAAAAGAACAATGCCCACCTGGCTTGAAATGGTCTTAACCTCTTCTCAGTTCTCAGATATTCCAGGTTCTTGTGGTCCGTATAGATCAGAATCGGATGGGCTGCACCTTCTAAAAGATTTTGCCACTCCTCTAATGCAGCCTTTATTGCCAATAATTCTTGGTCCCCCACATCATAGTTCTTCTCTGCTGTAGATAATTTATGGGAGAAGGCGGCAATGGGGTATAGGAGAGCCTTGGATCCCTGTCTTTGGGAAAGCACTGCTCCAACAGCGATTTCAGAAGCATAAACTTCCAGGACAAATGGCAGAGTAAAGTCAGGATGCTTTAAAAAGAAGCAGAGGTAAACAGTCTCTTGAGGACATCAAAGTCAACCTGAGCTTCAGGAGTCCAGTGGAACTGGATTGCTTGCTTGGTTAATTGCATAATGGGGGAGAAGATGGCTGAGAACCCTTTAATGAATTTCCGGTAAAAGTTTGCAAATCTCACAAAACGCTGAATCCCCTTGTCCGCAGGGACTGGCCCTTCCAGGAGAGCGGAAATCTTTTGGGGATCCATCTTAATGCCTTTGATTGAGATAATCAGCCCCAGAGTGCGCATGAGCGAGAGCTCCGATATGGCCGCCTAAGCTGTGAGCTCCGCGCCACCCCGGACCGACGAGCCGCACAAGCCAAGCTACATCCCTTGGGGAAGCATCCCACCTACCAGCTCGGTACTGGGTGTCTCTGGGGATCACCCCGGGATGTCCGGACCCGCAGCAAGACGCAACCTCTCCGCAATTTAATACGGTGGCGGAGGCCGGGAGTACCAAGATGGCCGCCGGCACTGAACTTAAACAGCCTCATGCAGCCTCCCAGGCAAGTCCTCACACCAGCGACACTGACTTACACCCAGGCGCACCTGTCATGCCCCAGACAACCCCTCATGGCCTCCACCAGCCCCAGGCCTCCTCCCCGGCTTCCATTGCGTCCTTGATTAGCAGGCACATGGAGGAGTTTGCACTGTCTCCATCAGGGCCTTCACAACCTCACCTTCCAGCCTGTCCATCCCCGGGCTTTTCAATCAGAGACATTACCAAACTTCAGGAAGACCTTTTTGCTAAATTCTCTACTCTGCTAGAGAGAGGCTTAGCCAACACAGCAATCCAAATCACTAATTCTATGAAATCAGATCTCACAATTTTGAGATCTAGAATAGAGGCCATGGAGGACAAAATAGAAAGTACAGTATCCAGAACCAACCAAAATGCAGCGCATATGCAAACCCTCCAGGAACAACTTGATACGGCCCTCTCTAGGATCGACAACCTTGAAAATAGGTCCAGGAGGTATAATTTTAGAATTAGAGGTCTCACTGAATCTTTCACCGACATCCCCCTCACAGTACGGGACATTATATCCGAGCTCATCCCAGATATCCCATCACACCGTCTAGAACTAGACAGAGCACATAGGGCCCTGGGACCCCCCAGGAAGGATGGCACCCCCAGAGATATCATTGTTAAACCGCACTTTTTTGCTGTCAAAGAGGAAGTCATGCGCCAATTACACCTGAAACCCAAACTTCAGCACCAGGGGCACCAGATGCAGATATTTGCAGACTTATCTCCTTCCACCATTCAAAGAAGAAGATCCCTCAAACCACTCCTTACGGTCCTAGCTCAACGGGTCGTTGAGTACCGCTGGACCTTTCCCTTTGCGGTGAAGTTTACGATGCATGGGAAAACTCACTCCTTTTCCAACCTTTCAGGAGGGTGAAAAGCTGTTTTTGTCCCTGAAATTGATTTCCCAGGAAGCACCCATGGACTTCTCCATGTCGTCCTTGGGGTCATCTAAACGTTCCCCCGCCAGTCCGGTCTCCCCTCTTTGGAACAAGGGTCCCTCTAAGAAGAGTAAGGACGGAAGACCACCATAAGATGTCGTCTATACCCCCTTTCTCCAACGCCCTCTTATGGGCACCTCATTTTGGGACAGGAGTCCCTTCTGTTGATGGAGCTGGAGCTCCAAACCCAAATTTTCCACACATTTTCCACTGTTCCACGTGGTTCCGCTGCCACCAGTTATCACTATCCAAACCAGAGTAACTTTAATAGCTTAATGATCACATACACTTCAGACATTTCGGAGGCATGTTTCCGGTTTCCTCCACCCTCCAGCCGGGGACTCAAATCCAATTGGTACTGGTACCCCCGGGAAGCGAAGGTTCCTCCCCCTCCAGGACTGCTCAGTGGCGATTGAATCAGACGGGCCCAAATCTCTAGGGAGATTCTTACTAATAATTTTCCAGGGATACCTTCATCCCCCCTCCTTTAGTTGGGGCTGGGAGCCCTTTTTACCTTCCTCCCCCTGGCCTGTCTGGCCCCCCCATCGGGCGGAGGGGGGGGTCGAGTGGGTTACGGGGACACCTTCTGTGGGTGGTTTGGACTAGAGTTCATATTTTCTATTGTTGTTTTCATGCAAATGCTCCGCTTTGTGTAACTTGTGGAATGCACCGAAGTTGAGAATATTTTGGCTGTGCAAAGTTTATGTTTCAATCACATTTTGTTGCAAGGGTCCGGGGTGGACCCCTTGCACCTCCACCCATTCCTTAGAAACCGATTGTGTTTCTCTGGCATGGGTTATCGGTCACCCTTAAAGGCCGTCCGACGAATAAGAGTTGGGGATTGATGGATCTACCCTCTGCCAATCACCACGGGTCTGGTTAGAAGATCCATGTCTTTGTCTTTGCTTTCATGTTTGTTTTACTTACCCCCTCTCCATTTCCCCTTTTCTTTCTTCTTTTTTCTTCAAGCCTATCGGCGGAAGATGACTCCGCTCAGTCCCCAAACCAATAATGGTCTTCTCAAAACCCACCATCAACTAATCGAAGGGAGAAGTCGCCGAAGGGTAATTAGCTGCCAGTGTGATGGTGTCCTCCCCCTCTGTTCCCATGGCTGACAACATAACGAAGGGAGTAGATCTCAGGGTGGCTTCTCATAATGTTCAAGGCCTTAATTCCCCTAGGAAAAGGAGGGTGGCTTTTGGTCACTGCAAATCCCTTAAATTAGATGTAGTGCTCCTGCAGGAGATGCACTTTCTGATTCGAGACAACCCCAAGTTCCTCCACTCCCACTACCCATCCTTTTTCACTGCAAACGCACTGAATAAGACAAAAGGGGTTGCAATACTTTTCTCTAAAAACAGCAAATTTTCCCACATCTCTGATTTTAGGGACCCAGAGGGAAGGTTTATTCTTGTAAAGGGTATTATAGAGGGAATTTTGTATTCCATAATCTCCTACGCTCCTAATAAGATACAAGCCACTTTTTTCCAGAACCTCTTTACAACTCTAAACCCCCTGTTGGAGGGCAAGGTCATTTTTGGGGGCGACTCCAATGTGGCTTTCGACCAGGAACTAGATAAAACAAAACCCCCTAAAGACCAGCTCACGCGTCCCATGAAAATGAGCAGCAGAATAGCTAAAATCATGCACTCCAAAGGCCTGGTGGACATTTGGAGGGAACTGAACCCCAAGAGTAGAGACTTTACACACTTCTCCGCCCCCCTTATCTTATGCCAGGATCGATCACATACTTATCCCAACAAACCTTATTACCCTGTCTAAAAAGGCATCTATAATGGACACAGCATGGTCGGACCACTCTTTAGTCCTCCTTACCCTGTGAAACATGCTTTCTGGGAAATGGGGCTCATATTGGCATCTTAATGAATCACTTCTTAGCGACCCAACACATACCAAAGTAATAGCTGATGCCATCAAAGAATATTTCCATTTAAATGATGTTGACAACATATCCCCGGAGACCCTATGGGCAGCCCATAAGGCTACCATCAGAGGCAAAATCATCCATTTAGTGACTCAGGTTAAGAAGGAGCATCTGATTGACATCCAAAAGTTGGAAACATCCTTTGTAGCCTTAAAAGCAGAACACAATAAACAACCTTCCAAGGTCTTAACAGACCGAATGGACGCAATCAGACTGGAACTCAATCTAGCCTTAACAGCCAAAGCGGAGAAACACATCTGCTGGAGCGGGGCCAAATATCATTATCAAAAAGACAAAATAGGCTCGATGTTAGCCGCCAAGCTAACCTCCAAGTACCACTCTAGTACTTTCCCCAAACTTTGTATCTCAGGTCAGCCTCCAACAGCCAACCCTAACAAAATTATGACGGCCTTCCACAAATTTTACTCCAAGCTCTATAACGCAACCCTAACAGTTAGAGGCCCCTTGACCACTTCTTTCCTCCAGAACCTCCATTTGCCCTCTATTTCCCCAGATCATAAAGACTTAATGGACGAAGCCTTCTCAGTGGACGAGATTAGGGAGGTTATCAAAGGTCTCAAGACTGGTTCAGCTCCAGGTCCGGATGGTCTTTCAGTCCCCTACTACAAGACATTCAGAGAAATCTTGGCCCCTCACATGGCTAAATTCTTTAACTCCAAAAGATCAGGTTCCCCTCTAGATCCCCACCTGAACACCGCTTTCATTTCAGTAATCCCCAAGCCCAACAAAAACCATGAGGAAGTTGAAAATTACAGACCCATTTCCCTTTTTAATAATGAAATAGAAAATATATAGTGTAGCGCTATGTGTGTAAATGTTATGAAGTGGAAAAACAGTGAACTAAGCTCGAGCCATCCCTGAAGGGCCAGCAAATGGGCTAAAATAATTCAAAATTACATATAAATAACTGAATACAATCAAAAGTGCACTGAGTGCTACACAATGACATGTGAAATATAGTGATTGTAATAAACCAGTGAACAAAACGATGTGATAAACAGAAACAATTTATAAATAAAAAAACTCAACCACAAAAATCAAAAAGGTCCATAGATGTTGAGAATTGTATTCCTAATAGAAATCAAAAACCACCACCAAAAGTCTGAGGGTTAAATTATGAAAACAACAATGGAAAGCTTCTGGTAGATGAATAAATAGAACACCAAATGAATGAGACGTCTAAATAAGTGACAGGACCATCACCGGAGCATCAGAGGAGGCTTACCGGAAACAGGTGACTTGAGAAGACATACGTCTTACAATTCTCAGAAAGCTTATTTAGCCACCAGGGCTGGCGAGATGGATCATCAGGTATCCTCAGCTTCAAATGGGGGGGAGGGAAAGGATCTGGTCACAGCTTTAACCGCGGTGATCGTAAGGGGTCCACCCACGTGTGGACCCCTTACGATCACCGCGACTGATATATTTTGAGCTGTGTTACGATCTCCTAACATGTGAGTGTCCCTTTTTTATTATTTTAATAAATGAATGTTTTTTTAAACGATATCATGCCATGTGAGCTTTATTTCTCTCATGGTATCTAAAAACATCCGGTTGGCCTCTTGATACATCTGGACGGTTGAAGCTGTGACGAGATCCTTTCCTTCCCCCCCATTTGAAGCTGAGGATACCTGATGATCCATCTCGCCAGCCCTGGTGGCTACATAAGCTTTCTGAGACTTGTAAGACGTATGTCTTCTCAAGTCACCTGTTTCCGGTAAGCCTCCTCTGATGCTCCGGTGATGGTCCTGTCACTTATTTAGACGTCTCATTCATTTGGTGTTCTATTTATTCATCTACCAGAAGATTTCCATTGTCGTTTTCATCATTTAACCCTCAGACTTTTGGTGGTGGTTTTTGATTTCTATTAGGAATACAATTCTCAACATCTATGGACCTTTTTGATTTTTGTGGTTGAGTTTTTTTATTTATAATTTGTTTCTGTTTATCACATCGTTTTTTCACTGGTTTATTACAATCACTATATTTCACATGTCATTGTGTAGCACTCAGTGCACTTTTGATTGTATTCAGTTATTTATATGTAATTTTGAATTATTTTAGCCCATTTGCTGGCCCTTCAGGGATGGCTCGAGCTTAGTTCACTGTTTTTCCACTTCATAACATTTACACACATAGCGCTACACTATATATTTTCTATTTAATTATTCCAACCTGTGTCTAAGAGGCGTGTTAGCTGCTTACTGTGTAATCTTCTCTACAAAATCATTGGTGCAGCGCTGTACTTTTTCCCCATTGATTCCCTTTTTAATAATGACCTGAAAACCTTAACGAAAATTCTCGCCAACCGTCTAGCCACTTTTATTAAAGGTTATGTCCACAAGGACCAGGTGGGTTTTATTCCGGGAAGGCAAGGGCCAGACCAAATTAGGAGAGCTGTCGGC
This sequence comes from Lithobates clamitans, assembly GCA_037952925.1. Taxonomy (NCBI): domain Eukaryota; kingdom Metazoa; phylum Chordata; class Amphibia; order Anura; family Ranidae; genus Lithobates; species Lithobates clamitans. The sequence goes on along the minus strand of JBBGZY010000458.1, from coordinate 177,864 downwards.
ATTGTATCCCTACTCCAATCTAATTGGGCAGGGGGTCCCAGGCAAGAGGGAATGATCCTTTCATTGGACTTACATAAGGCCTTTGATTCGATCGAATGGCCTTATCTATTTACCCTACTGGAGAGGTGGGCATTTGGGCCCGGATTTCTGGGGGTCCTCAGTTCCCTTTACTCTACCCCGAAGGCGGTGATCCGTCTACAAGGCCAGTACTCCAACCCCCTTAAATTAGTGAGAGGCACCAGACAGGGCTGCCCTCTATCCCCTCTCATCTTTGCCATGGCAATTGAAACATTAGCAATAGCAATACGTTCTAACCCCAATATCCAGGGCGTGTCCTGCGGGAATCTAGTCCACAAATGTGGTCTATTTGCGGACGATATGCTCCTATTCATCACATCTCTGATCACCTCTCTCCCAAACCTTTGCAAACTCCTGAAGGAGTTCTCAGCGATATCAGGGTTACAGGTGAACTAGGCTAAGTCTTATGCCCTAAACATCTCCCTCAAGACGGAAATAGTAGCTTCTCTTCAAAGCTCCTTCGACTTTAAGTGGAGTGATTCTTCCATTGATAACCTAGGGATTAAACTCACAGCAAAATCAGAACAATTATACTCGACTAACTTCCCACCCACGTATCTTAAGCTCGAAACGGACTTGGGAATTTGAACAAAAGGGGAGGTGTTCTGGCTAGGTAGAATACACACAATAAAAATGACACTGCTACCAAGACTCTTTACCTCTTCAGGGCCCTCCCAATCAGCATTAAAAAGGATCACTTGACTGCATTCCAAAGAAAAATCATCAAATTCATATGGGCAGGGAGAGGTCCAAGAATCCAGCAAAGAACCCTTTTCATATCCAGATCTCAGGGGGGGGTTTATGGCTCCCCCAGTTATTCTGGTATTATCAAGCTGCCAGGCTGGCCCAACTCTCCTCGGTTTACTCCAGGGCAGAGAAACCAGACTGGATTCAAATAGAAAGGCAGGCGGCTCCGTCATACACTCTAGACTTCCTACTCTGGGTCCCCCCAGGGAGCTGTCCCCCAATCCTTTCCCCTACTCTCTCTCATTCAATGAAAATATGGGACAATTTGAGAACCAACCCTGCATTAACCTCGAGCACCCGCCCTCTAGCACATATCTTCAATAACTCTGATTTCTCTCCTGGCCTAAACATCAAAGCCTTTAAATGGTGGCTTGACAAGGGGTTGTATCGAATCGGACACTTCTTTACTTCCAATGGCCCCATTTCCCTGGAATTTTGTGTCAATCATCTTGAGATCCCGAATTCGGAACTTATCAGATTTCACCAAATAAGCCACTTCCTTCACCATATTTGGGTGGGGAAACCCTTGCCTCCCAGATTCACACCATATGAACTATGGTGTGGGCAGTCCACAAAACAGAGGGGCGGAATCTCCATCATATATCAGTCACTGGCACAACAATCCACTAAGGCTCCATATATGATCGCTTGGGAGTGCGACTTATCCCTCAACTGGGACATAGAAAGCTGGAGAGCTTCCTTTAATAGATCCTTCAAGGGCATTAAAAATGTCTCCCTAATTTAATATAGCCTCAAGATCATCCCCAGATGGTACCTTACCCCGGTCAGACTTTCCAAAATGTTCCCCTCAGCAGACGCCCGGTGTGTCCGGGGGTGTCAACTCTCAGGTTCCTTAGCACACATTTGGTGGGAATATCCGAGATTAAGGCCCTATTGGAGCAAGATTTTCTCCCTGATCCAAAAAGTCACGAAAATTCAGATCCTAAAGACCCCAGCCATTGCCCTTCTTAATGCAAATTTACCCAAAATACTTAAACAGAAGCGTAAATTGATTCATTTCATTCTCCTGGGTGCCAAGCTGACCATTGCCAAAGCTTGGAAACAATCTAAGGTTTCCTTCAAGGTTGCCACACATAAAATATCCTGGATCATGTCCCAAGAGAAACTCTCCAGCATTCTCCTCAACACCAAAACGCAATTTGAAGCTACCTGGGAACCTTGGGCCCATTATATGGGGATTCCCCTTATTCCAGGTGTCCAACCGCCAAGTTCTTAGGCCCGCAGGAGGACGCGTGGTACTCTCCCACTGATAGGCTCTTTTCTCCTTTACTCTACCCCTCTCTCTTCCACCCCCTCTTCCTCTCCTCCCCTCTCTCCATCCCCCCTCCTCCTAGCCCTCGTAGGTACTCGGAGTGATCCTCTGACATTTGAGTAGCATGTCCTTCTCTGGGAGGACGGTCCCTTTAGGGCTTATAAAGCAGGTTTTAGCAATCCTATTGCTTACGGTAAAATCCAGGCCTGACTGGTGATGTTTTGATACCTGGGGCTGGTGGAGGTTCAGCCGGGCACAGCATGATCCCTTTCGGGGTGCTGGCGGAGCCTCTCCTTGACCCCGCCCCTTTTTGTCCTCAGGCCGGGCAAACAATCTACAGTTGGATGAGTGATATTAGCCTCTACGGCCCCTTTTCTTCTGTTAGACGATTACTTGATACCTACTCTATGTCTCTAGCTTATATTGTAACCTCAAAGGGTACTGTTTTGTATTGTTTTGTTTTATAATGTTTTGTTTTATACAGTATTTTCTTTGGAAATTCAATAAAATATTTTGGAAGAGACAATCAGCCCCAAAAATTGGATACTTTGCTGCTCAAATTCGCATTTCTAAGATTTGGCATGTAGGCCGTGTTGCCAGAGCCGACCCAACACACATTTGACATGCATGCTTGTCTATGCAGGAAGAGAATTTAGGATATCGTCTAGGTAAACAATGACAAACAGGCACAGGTAATCACAGAAAATGTCATTGACAAAGTGCTGGAAGGTAGCAGGAGCATTGCATAACCCAAATGGCATCACCAAGTATTCAAAATGTCCGAATCGGGTGTGAAAAGCCATCTTCCATTCGTCAACTTTCCTGATGCAGACCAAGTTGTAGGCCCCTCGAAGATGTAGTTTGTTGAAGATGACTGCAGCTCCAAGTCTCTGGAATAATTCGGGCACCAGAGGGAGAGGGTAGCGATTTTTAATGGTGGTTTAGTTAAGTTTGCGGTAATTAATACAAGGCCGTAGGGTGTGATCTTTTTTTTTCCACGAAGAAGATGCCTGCTCCAGCCGGAGATGTGGAGCGGTGGATGAACCCCGTTTTCAGGTTGTCATCAATGTATTCCTTTAGTAAACTTAGCTCCAGTTCTTTTAAAGGGAAAATTCCTCCAAAAGGCACTTCAGCCCTCAGAAGGAGTTCAATTGGACAGTCATAGACTCTGTGGGGAGGAAGAGTCTCAGCTCCCTTTTCACTGAAAACGTCCAAGAAGTCATGGTACGCAACTGGGACTGATTGGCGTACTTCAGAGCCCAGACACAACAAGGAAGAAGAGTCCCTGGCAACTTCTTGAAGGCAGTGTTGATGACAATAAAATGTGACTTCCCTGGTGGCCCAATTAATGTTAGGGTTGTGGGCCTTGTAGCCAGGGCATGCCAAGAATAACTGTGAACATTGGTCAAGTGATGATATACAATTGTAGCAGTTCTTGGTGGTGATTGGCAATTATGGCAGGTAGAGGGGTAGTTTCCTGCATAACAGCACCCGACTTGATGGCAGACCCATCAGCTAAATGTACAAAGAGTCCCTGAGCCTTGGGTAATAAGGGAATGTTTAGCTGCAAAAACTGAGTCCATGAAGCAGCTACAAGCTCCAGATTCAATGATAGCGGACACTTCGTTGTTCATTCAGGGAATCTACAACAGAACGGAGAGAGCAAAGTGAGATGAAGTGTTGGTCACAGCAGGAGTGCAGTCAGAATAAATTTGAAAGGCACTTACGGAGTTTTGGATCTCACATAGTTCCCAGGTTCTCCACAGTACAGACAAAGATTGTTGAGATGACAATGTTGGCGTTCTTCACTCTTGAGTGAAGAGTGAGTGACGTAGCACACTCAACTGCATAGGCTCGGATGTGTCCAAAGCAGGTGCTGGCTGTACCGGTGGGGCCATATTGGAGTAGCTAGGGACTCTTGGTAACATCCAGGTGGGACGAGGCTGTCCAATGGCCCTTTCTGATCTGCATTCTCATAGGCGTTGGTCAATCTGTATAGCCAGATTAATGAGTGCATCCAGAGTTTGGGGCACCCCAACTTGGGCTAACTCATCTTTTAGGGGGTCTCACGGTCCCATATGAAACTGGTAGCGGAAAACAGTATCATTCCAGTTGGCATCAGCACTCCAACATCTGAATTCTGCAACATAGTCCTCTGCTGCTCTGCGACCTTGCTGTAAGGTATGTAATACAGCTTCTGCAGACGCGGACAGCTGGGGATCTTCGTATAGCTGAGCCATGGCATCGAAGAAGGTGGTCAGGTTGGTCAGATCTGCTGCTTTTTATTCAAGAAGGCCGTGTGCTCAAGACTGAGGTTCATCCTGTAGTAGAGAGATCACAAAGCCCATCTTGGTGGCCTCTAAGGAGAAGGTGTGTGGCTGCAGAGCAAAGTAAAGTTCACAGGCTTTGTGAAATGCCCTGAATTTGCTGCATTCTCCCAAAAAATCTTTCGGGTGTAGGCACACGAGGCTCAGGGGGTAGCATCACTACTGCAGGTGGAGACAGTGCACTGGCTGTGGCGGCCCCCTGGGTTGCAGCAGGAGATGAAAGTGCTTGAACACATTCCTCCAAATGGGTATAGCCCTCTTGCAGACTTTTGATAGCTGTGTCAGGCCTGCCAGATGTAGACAAAGTTCATCCATGGGAGAGGTTCCTTGATCGGGCTCAGACATGGCTGTCTGATACTATCACATACCTAGTAGATGAGCCCGATATGCAGAGGAAGGCCTCTCTTACACCTCTGACTCACGGCCCCTGGTAGAGTAGACAGGAGGCACGGGAGTGCAGAGTAGCATGAGTGCCTGGCAGGATCAACAGCGGAGAGGTAGGTCTGGAGTTCTGGATGGCACTGTGGCTGGGAATCGGCAGACTGGAGACAGTCAGGATTTTTCCAGTTTCGGGCAATTGAGAGTCTTGACGCTATCAAAATGTGGGTAAGTATTGACCATAGAGTAGATGGCCAATCGGTTAACCCTAACCCAAGCATGGCCAACTGTGGTGTTAGTTGAGCTTTAACGCCTGCGACTGAGAATATGAGACTGTTTACGTCTTTCCAGAATCTTTGGAGAGCAGAACAAGTCCACCATATGTGGACCAGGGATCCATCTGTGTTACAGTTCCTCCAGCAGTTAGGGGATGTTGAGGGGAAGATGACTGCCAGTTTGGTTGGAGTATAGTACCAGCGGTGGTAGAGCTTCATAACTGTTTCTCAGTGGGAGACGTTCCTGGAATGAGCCCGTGTGCTGTTAAAAGAACTGTACCACACATCCTCTTGTATGGAAAAATGTAATACTTGTTGCCAATGTTGCATAGCTGTGTATTTACCCTTAGAGTGAGGGGAGGTGAGCAGTGAGTACATAAAGGATAGACCTTTGGTGCGGGTCCTTGTGTGGCATAATACTGCAACAGTTCATTGGTAGTTCGGTTGGGGGACCACTGAAGCGATGACAGAGTGTGCCGGATGCGCAGGAATCAGAAGAAGTCCTCGCGTGGTATGTTGAAGATGGTAGAGAGACGTTGGAAGGTTGTAAATCCCTGAGGTGTGTATAGGTCACTTAAGTTGCAGATGCCTGCTCTGGTCCAGTGGCTTAGGGATAAGTTGGGTGTTAAGAGTTCCAGAGTAGTGAGTGGTAGGAGTTTCAGAACATGAGAGGAGATGCCTTTAAGCATTTGTGGAATTGATCGCCAGACTCTCATTGTGGCATTGATAGTGTCTAAGAAGGACCTAGGTGGGTGGTAGTTGAGCCACGATGCATATAAAAGTAGCTGAAGGTTTCCGCGTTTGTTTCCACGTAGGTGTCGAGGATGGGTTCCATTTGGTCGAGGATTGTCGCTTTATAGTATGTTCAGATCTCGGGGGCTCCCATTCCTCCATATTTGGTGGCTAGGTACAATTTTGAGTGGTGTAGCCTGGGACGTTTGTACTCCCATATGAATGAGTTGAGGATACGTTGTAGTTTAAGATAGCAAAGCAGGAGTGCGCATGCGCGAGAGCTCCAACATGGCCGCTTAAGCCTGGAGCTCCGCACCACCCCGAACGAGCAGCACAACTCCTGCTACAGCTCGAGGAGGACCTTCCCGCTTACTCTCCCAGCACCAGGGACAGCAGGGGACCACGGTGAGATGTCCGGTCCCCAGGCTCGCCGTGACTTGGGCCCGCATTTTGCTGCGGCGGCGATGAATGGGTGTACCAACATGGCCGCCGGCAATGAATCCACTAGGCCTCATGCAACCACACAGCCTAAGGCGCCGGAACACAGGCCAATACTGACCCCCCGACCCTGACTTATGCCCAAGCAGCACAGGGAGGCTCCTGCATGAACCAGACTTGCCCTCTCCAGCACCAAGCCCCCTACGTGGCCCATAAAGAGCTTCAGAGCAGCGGGCAGATGGAGGACTGTGCCCTTTCCTCATCTATACCCTCCCAACTTCCCTCTACAGCACACATTTCCCCCGGATACTCTGTCAGTGACATCTATGCACTCCAAGACAACCTTTTTACTAAATTCTTGGCCTTATTAGAAAAGGGACTGGCCAATACAGCAATCCAGATCACTAATGCCATTAAAACGGATCTATCTAGCCTGGGCTCCAGAATTGAAGCTATGGAAGACAAAATTGATCACACGGTCGCCAGAACCAACGAGAATGCTGCGCACATCCAGACCGTTCAAGAACAACTGGACACAGCCCTCTCAAGAATCGATGTACTTGAGAACAGGTCCAGAAGGTATAATTTTAGAATAAGAGGCCTCCCGGAATCCTTCACGGATATCCCCCTTACGGTGCAGGACTTTATCTCAGAACTTATCGCTAATATTCCGCCACATAGGCTTGAACTAGACAGGGCACACAGGGCTCTGGGACCCCCAAGAAAAGACGGTACACCCAGGGACATAATAGTGAAACCGCATTTCTACGCAGTCAAAGAGGAGGTATTGCGACAATTGCGTTTGAAGCCTAAGCTACTACATCAGGGCCACCAAATTCAGGTGTTTGCAGACCTGGCTCAGTCCACCATACAAAGGCGACGTGCCCTTAAGCCTCTTCTATCGGTCCTAATGGAACGGGACATTAAATACCATTGTTCTTTCCCCTTCGCGGTGAAGTTCTCATTACAGGGCAAGACTTACGCTTTTTCTAATCTTCCGGAATGTGAGAGACTGTTCCTGTCCCTTAAACTAATTTTCCAGGAAGCTCCCATGGATTTTACCTCATCATCATCGGGATCGACTAAACGCCCACCTCCGGCCAGCCCTGTCTCTCCCCTCTGGAACAAGGATCCCTCTAAGAAGAGCAAAGATGGAAGACCACCATAACGGACCATCAAGACCTCTTCTTCTCCCAGTCCTACCACGGACTTCTCCGTTTGGGAAAAAGTTCCCTCTGTTGACTGAGCTAGTGCTCAACCCCACTATTTCCTGGCCCAGTTGGGTCCCCTGATCCAGGACACTACTTTGATCCAAAGGCCTCTACACCACATGTCTCTTCAGCCCAAAGAGGAGAAACGTCTGCAGCAGACAGCCCTCCTGATCCCTATACTTTCCAGAAGCAAGATGACGGTTAGTTAAGCTTCCTCCCTGGGCACCCGATTCCTAAAAATCCTGTTCTACATAGTTACCAGCCATCCCCTCCTATCCAGATCTATGTTCCTGGGAATTGATCATTTGAGGCTATTCAGTTTTACACACCGTTTATTTTTTACGTGTTCAAGGTTTTGATACGAGTTTGTAATTGACAATTCAGTTACCTTAGACTTAGTGGTGCACAGTTTATGACTCTGTCTTTGTAGCTGCAAGGGTCCGGAGTGGTACCCTTGCGCCTCCTCTCATTCCTAGGGAACCAAATGTGTTCTCTTCGAGTGAGACTTCGCTCGCCCCTCCAGGGCGGGCGAAGGTTTAGAGTGGAGACTTGGCGGTCAGTTGTACCGCGGCCCTCCACGGGTCTCGTTAGAAGACCCTTGTTACTGTCTTTGATTTTATGTTTATTTGAATCTCTACCTTCCATCTCTCCCCACTCACTCTCTCTTTCTCTTCTAGCCTGTCGTCGGGAGTCGTCCCAGGTCCTCTCCCTTACAGAATTAGGACGTATCCTTTCCTCCATCACCCTCGCTGCAAATATAACTCATCAAAAGGTAGGTGGCTGCTGGGCCAGTGATCATCTCTCCCTCTGTTCCAATGGCTGATTTGATATCGAAGGGAGTAGATCTCAAGGTGGCTTCTCATAACGCTCAAGGGCTCAATTCTCCTAGGAAAAGGAGATTAGCTTTTGACCATTATAAATCCCTCAAACTTGATATAGTGCATCTGCAGGAGACGCATTTTCTGATTCGGTACAGTCCCAAGTTCCTACACCCCTATTATCCATCTTTTTTCCTCGCCAATGCTCCTAACAAAACAAAAGGGGTAGCAATACTTCTCTCTAAAAACAGCAAATTTACCCACATTTCGGATTTCAAAGATACCGAGTGTATCTTTATTCTTGTAAAGGGCACTCTGGAGGGAGTCCTGTACTCCATAATCTGATACTACGCCCCTAATAAGGGACAAGCAACTTTTTTCCAGAACCTCTTTGCAACTCTCAACCCCCTTCTGGAGGGCAAGGTCATATGAGGGGGAGACTCCAATGTGGCGTTTGACCAGGGTCTGGACAAAACCAAACCCTTTAAAGGCCGGCTAACGCGCCCCACAAAACTAAGTACCAGAATAGCCAAAACGTAACACTCCCAAGGTTTAGTAGACATTTGGAGGGAACTGAACCCCAAACGTAGAGACTTTACGCATTTTTCCTCTCCCCCCAGTCCTACGCAAGGATTGACCACATTCTCATTCCGACTAACCTTATCCCCCTGGCCAACAAGGCTTCTATTATAGACATAGCTTGGTCGGACCACTCTCTCATCCTCCTTACATTGAGAAACGTCCTGACGGGGAACGGGGGCTCTTACTGGAGACTGAACGAGTCTCTCCTGGGCGACCCAGTTCACGCCAAGATGATAGCAGACGGTATTAAAGAATATTTCCGACTAAACGATGTAGAAAACATCTCTCCCAAAACCCTTTGGGCTGCCCACAAGGCTACAGTTCGTGGCGAGCTCATCAGGCTAGGAAAGACTGATTGACATTCATAAATTGGAACAAACCTTTATTACTCTGAAAGTTGACCACAAAAAAAATCCATCTAAGGTGCTTACTGATAAACTAGACGCGATTAGACTTGAACTCAATCTGGCGTTAACGGCAAAAGCCGAAAAACATATTAGATGGAGCGGAGCTAAATTTTATTGTCAAAGGGACAAAATTGTTACGATGTTAGCCGCTAAACTCTCCTCCAAATTTTGCTCCCTCACTTTCCCCAAACTACGTATAGCAGGCCAACCACCAACAGCCAACCCAACTATAATCATGACTGCCTTCCACGACTTTTACTCTGACCTATATAAACCCACACAAACGGCGAGAGATACTTTGAACGTCTCATTTTTCTGGAACCTTCAACTGCCCTTTATATCCAAGGACCATAAAGTATTAATGGATGAACCCTTCTCCACAGAGGAGATAAGGGAGGTCATCAAAAACCTTAAGACTGGCTCAGCTCCGGGTCCGGACGGCCTATCGGTCCCCTATTATAAGACATTCAGAGACATATTGGCTCCCCATATGGCAAAATTTTTTAACTCTAAAAAAATCAGGTTCCCCAATAGATCCACATCTGAACATGGCTTTCATATCTGTCATCCCTAAACCCAATAAGAATCATGAAGAAGTAGAGAATTATAGGCCCATTTCCCTAATTAATAACAATCTCAAAATTCTTACCAAAATTCTCGCAAACCGTCTTTCCTCCTTTATTAAGCTGTATGTCCACAAAGACCAGGTTGGCTTTATCCCTGGGAGGCAAGGCCCAGACCAAATTAGGAGAGCGGTAGACATTGTCCCCATTCTCCAATCTAATTGGGAAGGGGGCCCCAAGCAGGCAGGAATACTATTATCATTGGATTTACATATAGCCTTTGATTCGATCGAATGGCCTTATCTATTCTCCCTTCTGGAAAGGTGGGGCTTTGGGACTAGCTTCTTAGGGATCCTGAGATCCCTCTACTCCAACCTGAAAGTGGTAATCCGATTACAAGGCCAATACTCCAAACCCCTCCAAATAGCAAGAGGGACAAGACAGGGCTACCCTCTCTCCCCTTTGATTTTCATCATGGCGATCGAAACACTGGCGATAGCAATTAGATCAAATCCCAACATCCTTGGAGTATCCTGTGGGAACCAAGTCCACAAATGCGGGCTATTTGCAGACGATATGCTCCTCTTTATAACGTCCCCAACCACCTCCCTTCCAAACTTGTGCAAACTTTTGAAGGAGTTCTCTAATATTTCAGGCCTGAAGGTAAACTATTCTAAGTCATCGACTTTAAATATCTCCCTCAAGACAGACACTGTATCCGCACTTCAAAGCTCCTTTGACTTCAAGTTGAATGACCGTTTCATCGACTATTTAGAAATTAAACTCACAGCTAAAACGGAGCAATTATATTCTACGAACTTTCCCCAAACTTACCACAAGTTAGAAGCTGACTTGGGAAAATGGTCGAAGGGGGAGGTTTCCTGGCTAGGGAGAATCCACGCAGTGAAGATGACACTATTGCCTAGACTCTTTTATCTTTTCAGGGCCCTTCCGATAAACATTAATAAGGATCACTTGACCAAATTCCAAAGAAAAGTAACCAAATTTATTTGGGGGGTAGCGGTCACAGAATTCAGCAAAGAACCCTTTTCCTACCCAGAGCACAGGGGGGTTTAGGGGCTCCACAGCTTTTCTGGTATTACCAAGCTGCCAGGTTAGCCCAACTCTCTACGGTCTACTCTAAGGCAGAGAAACCAGATTGGATTCAGATAGAGAGACGGGCTGCCCCTTCCTATACCCTGGACTTTCTTCTCTGGGTTCCCCCAAGACAGAGACCCCCAATACTTTCCCCTTCCCTATCTCAAGCATTTAAATTATGGGATAACCTAAGAAACAACCCCACTCTAATCTTGAGATGTCTCCCACTAGCGCACATCTTCAATAATTCAGATTTTGCCCCAGGGTTAGACATCAAAGCCTTCAGATGGTGGCTGGACAAGGGACTGTACCGAATCTGACATTTCTTCACTAATGAGGGCCCTATTTCTCTTGAGTTCTGTAATAATCATCTTGAAATTCCAAATTCTGAGCATTATAGATTTCACCAAATAAGACATTTTCTCCTCCACCTCTGTGGAGGAGGAAAATCCCCGCCTCACTCATTCACGCCATATGAATTATGGTGTGGGCGATCCATGGAACAGAGGGGAGGGATCTCTATCATCTATCAGTCACTAGCCCTTCATTCCCAAAAGACTCTTTACATGCTTGCTTGGGAGAGTGATCTTTCCCTTAACTGGGAAATTGATAAATGGAGAAGCTCCTTTAACAGAGCCTTTAAGGGCATTAAAAATATCTCCCTGATTGAATCAAGTCTCAAGGTCATAACAATATGGTATCTCACCCCTGCCAAATTATCCAAAATGTTTCCAACAGCGGACCCCAAGTGTTTCCGAGGGTGCCAGCTCTTGGGTTCAATGGCCCACTTATGGTGGAAATGCCCCAGACTGAGGCCCTTCTGGGTTAAGATATTCTCCCTGATTCGAAAAATAACGAAGATTCAAATCCCGAAAACCCCTGCCACAGCTCTACTCAATGACAACCTACCCAAGACTCCAAAACAGTCACGTAAACTAATACACTTCATCCTCCTAGGTGCCAAACTCACCATTGCCAAAGCTTGGAAACAACCCAAGGTTTCCTTTAAGGCAGCCATTCGTAAAGTTTCCTGGATTATGTCCCAAGAGAAACTCTCGAACATTCTAGATGACAACAAGGTGCAATTCAAAGCTATCTGGGAACCATGTGGGCAGTTTATTGGTATTTCCCTCATACCCGGCATCCAACCTTAAAATAACAAGCATGTTAAATAGGGGGCGGGGGCCCCTCCCAATGGTAGGCTAGCTTTTCTCTCTCCCTCTCCTCTCTTTCCACTATCTTCTCCTCTTCTCTTCTTTACTATCACTATTCTTCTACTATCCACTATAGGGGGACTAGGAAATGTCCTCCCGACTATGGTGTAAAACATTCTCCACAAGGGGGTTTTAGTTTTTTTTTTTTTTTGTTATTTTTTTTTTTTCTTCTAGAAAGTTAGCTATTCAGGCTGCAGCTTCTTCGTAACATTATCTATGACCCTGAGGCTCCATGGTAAACATAAGTTTGGGGTGGCTTACAGAGATCCTCCCGTGCACAGCTTGATCCATTTTGGGGTGCCAGCGGAATCTCTTTGGGCCTCTCTAAGCAACGGTATTTAAACTTGGTGGTCTACACTTTCTTTGAGGTTCTGCAGCAGCTCCGTAGGTACTGTTCATGGTTGTAATGATTTGATAGACTTTTACACCTAGTGTTGTCGGTATATACGACCCCCTCAAGGATATGTCATGTAACAGTTTAATGTTGTTCGTAATATTTTGTATTGCTTTTGTTTTCTTTATTTTGTAAAACTAATAAAAGATTTTGAAAGGAAAAAAAAAAAAGATAGCAAGGCAATATTGGAATTGGAAGAGTTCTAAAGAGGTATAAAATATGAGGAAGAAGAAATATCTTTACCAGGGCTATGCGTCCTGCCCATGAAGTTTTCACTGCCCAGAGTTCAAAGCTCATTTGTTTGAGTCTGTTAGTCAATAGCTCGACATTGTTGTGAAGTATAGCTGATGATGGGGTAACTAACTGAATCCCTAGATAGTTCAGTGTTGAATTTGGTGCCCATGAGAAATGCGTTATCTGAGACAGTTTCTTCTTTTCATTAGAAGTAAGATGAATACCCATCATGGAGGATTTGGAATGGTTAATTTTATATAGGGATGCTTGTCCAAAATTAATAAGTACTCGTTGAAGAGCTTGCAGGGATTGTTTGGGATTAGAGAGCAAGACTATGATGTCATCCGTGTAGAGCCCTATTTTGTGGGAGGACTCGCCCACTGTTATACCCTCAATGTGCGGATTGGTACAAATGGCAGCTGCTAAGGGCTCGATAATCATGGCAAAAATTAGTGGGGATAAGGGGCATCCTTGCCTGGTGCCATTCGTGATGGAGAACGGGTCGGACAAGCACCCTCCCGACCAAACTCTAGCTGTAGGATTAGTGTAAAGCCCTAGTTTGGCTAGTAAGAAGGTGCCAGTCAAGCCTAATTTAATGAGCACGCTTTCCAGGTATTTCCAATGCACTCTATCGAGCGTCTTCTTCGCATCCATTGAGATGAACAGAGAAGGCATTCGATAACGTTCCATCCATTGAATGAGGTCGATAAACCTGCGCGTGCCATCTGAGGTCTGGCGATGTGGAATGAACCCTACTTGATCAGGATGTATTAGGGAAGGGATGAGAGTGGCTAGACGAATTGCTAACAGTTTGGCATAGAGCTTTAAGTCAGTGTTGAGTAGGGATATGGGTCAATAGTTAGCTGGATCATCAAAGGATTTACCTTGTTTGGGAATGGTGACAATTAAGGCTTCTAGAGACTCTTTGGGGATGTCTGCGGTCATTACAAATCTGTTTAGTGAGGCACATAAGTGGGGGGTGAGTAAGCCAGAATACGATTTGTAATATTCATTACAGAACCCGTCAGGTCCCGGACTCTTGTGAAGGGGGAGGGAGTTAATGGCTGTTTTGAGTTCCAATTCTGTGAACGGTTGCGAGAGGGCATGTCATTGGGAGGGAGTGATGATAGGAAAGACTGGATGGTAACATCTGTGGGAGGGGGTTCTGTGGAAGATGTGGCGATGTTGTATAGTGTTGAGTAGAAGGTTTTAAAACAGTTGGCTATGTCTAGTGGATTCCTGCATCTGTGACCTCGGTGGTCAGTTAGGTATGGTATTTTGGATTGAGTTACTCTTTGTTTGTATTGGTTGGCCAAAACTTTGCCTGGCCTATTTCCGTGGGAGTACCAGGATAGTCGGAGACATTTAATGTGGAAATCAAAATTTTTATGGAGGTGGGAGCTTAAGTCTAGTCGAAGTTGGTGGAGCTCTTTGGGCTGTTGTACAATGGGAGAGGTTTTATTACTGCGTTCGAGATCCCTAATACGGGTTAAGTACTGGGTAGTGATTTCTGACCGTCTTCTTTTCTCATGGGCACGGAGTTTGATAAACAACCCTCTAAGTACCGATTTATGTGCATTCCAGGTCATTGTAGGATTGGTTACTGAACCAGTATTAACAGAAAAGTATGACTCTATTTCAGCCTCGATTTGTGGTTTGTAGACCGAATGAGTAAGTAGAGAAGCTTTCATTCGCCATATTTTGTTTGGATTGGAGGTATGTGCTGTGTTTAGAGAGATAGTTACCGGGCATGGTCAGACCATGTGATGAGCCCAATGTTGGCTGAGGTAACTTGTTGTAGTAGGAGTTTAGATGTGAGAAATAAATCGAGTCTGGAATATGATCCCTGAGTGGGTGAGAAATAGGTATAATCCCGTTCCGTACCATGAGCACATCTCCATATGTCATAAAAGGTCCTCTCTGAGGAGAAGTGAGGACAATGCAGATAAGTTTTTTCTTTGAGATTAGGGGGAATCTAGAGAGTGGTCCACAATCTCATTAAAGTCTCCGCAAAGAATTATACATTCTTTAGGGTAGGTAGAAAGCTTGTTTAGTATACTCTGGTAAAATAATTTTTGTCCTACGTTAGGCGAGTATAGGTTGACTATGACAAGTGGGCAATTATTAAAGGACGCAGAAAGGATGAGGAATCTGGCTTGAGGGTCTTGTTCAACTTGATGAAGTTGGAATGCTACAGAGGAGCGTATTGCTATCATTATACCTCTCGCTTTTTTATCTACGTTGGCAAAGAAGCAGTGTGGGTATTGTTTATGAGTGCAGGCCGGATCTTTGATTTTGGTGAAGTGCGTCTCTTGGACAAAAAGAATATCAGCCTATTGGGGTATGGATCCTTCCAGAGAAGCAATGGTTTAAAGGGGTGGTTAAGACCCTTGGCATTAATGGTAGTAATTGACAACATTCTGTAGGCAGGATGTGTGAAGTGCACGTGTTGGTACGGAAGGGGATTGACACCGTTTGCTGTGTCACACCAGGGAGTGGTCAGTGGTTAAGGGACTGATAGGAGCAAGAAAAGATGTTAACAATGCAATATTAGTGACAAACAGATAAATCAGATATTGCAATTGAATTATTGACTTAAGAATTTGTTTTACAGACAACTAGGACTGCTTCTAGGAAATATGTGACAGCAAATCTCAGTGAACAAGTAATAAGAGAGAAAAAAAAAGAAACGAAAAGTTAACATGTAAATACGTATGTGCTTAGTACACTAGAAGTATCGGGGAGTGATCAAATCAACTCTGGAGAACCCCTGTTCTCCCTCAGAAGGCACCGAGTAACTCTGATGATATTAGCCAAAAAGATATTAGAGTTCCGGGAGTGGAAGGCCTCGAGACGCTCCATTAGGTTCTCTCTTCCTGCGACCAGGAAACAGGGACCTTGATTGATTGTTTGGATCGAGGTATGCTAGGAGGAATATGAGGAATGAGACCCAGTTGTGCAGTTGTTTTAGGCCATCTTTGGGCGTCAGTATTGGGAGCAGTTGGTTTTGGAAGGTAACCAGAAGCTTTGTAGGGAAGCCCCATCGGTATGAGACTTGTTTATCTTGCAGGACTGAGGTGACAGGAGCAAACTGTTTACATGCCTGGGCCGTGGCAGCTGAAATGTCGCCGAATATGGAAATCGCAGTATATGGGGTTGGTAATGCGCGCATGGATCTTGTAGCTCATAACAGACTTTCTTTGGTGTGATAGAAATGAATCCGAGCTAAGGTGTCCCTAGGGACAGCATCCGGTAGATGTTTAGGTTTCTGTATTCTGTGCGCTCGGTCGATGACCATGTCATGTGCAGACAGGTTGGGTACTAGCATGCGGAAAAGTTGTTGGAGATATGTTACTAGTTCCCCTGGTTTGATCGACTCTGGTATTCCCCTGAATTTTAAGTTGTTCCGCATTTGGCGAATTGCTGCTGCCTGATCATCCTGGGTGGTTATAGCTACTATATGTGCCTGAGCCACTGAGTGCAGTTGTTGTTCAATGGTGTCAGTGCGGTCTTCTATCTTTTCTACTCTTCTCTGGATATGATTAATAGATATTTTTAGATCTCTTTGCAGGACAGCCTGTACATGAGAAGCATAGACTTCAGGGATCTCTCTGAGGCTGGAGTGTTATCTGAGGCTGGGAAGGCAGCTAGGGAGTTAATGGCACTGTCTCCTGTGTGTGCAGCATCAGCCCAGTGCTGCTTCTTTAGAGCAGGTGATTTGGCTGGTGAGCCTGCTGGGGACTCTGTGGCTCTCTTACCTCTGTCCTGGGGGGTGAGGAGAGGTAGTGGGATCCATCTGATCGCTTTCCTCCATGTCCCACTGGTTTTCCGGCACTGTGTTAGGCTGAGTGGGTGAGGATGAAGCCGAACGGCGATCATGCTCGGCACCATCTTGTGGAGAAGAGAGAGCCGGCTTCATGATGCAATCGTGTAAACAGCGTGATCTCTGGTTGTTGTTATTCTTCTTCTTCTTGGACATGTCCTGGGGAGTCCCAGAAGTAGTGGCCCCCCGTACCGAAGGTAGAGGTGGCTAATAATAGCTCTGTAAATTGCTATTGTGCCCCGATCTGAGGGAGAGCAGAGAATCTAAACGGCCATCATCTGCTGCAGCCAGAACACACCCCCATGTTGGGTATGTACCTTTTTGATGTTTAAATTCTTAAGTTCATCCAACACCATGTTTCTAAACACCTCTATATGTTTACTATCAGAATTTTGTGGATTAAAAACAGATTTGTTTCTAAGATGAGAATGAAGACCTTAATTTACTAGGG
This sequence comes from Lithobates clamitans, assembly GCA_037952925.1. NCBI lineage: Eukaryota > Metazoa > Chordata > Amphibia > Anura > Ranidae > Lithobates > Lithobates clamitans. Next base: position 160,821 of record JBBGZY010000458.1, on the reverse strand, counting down.
GTGGTCTAACACCCGAATTAGACAAAATATAGTTCTTCATATTCAGAATTTTCATGAACTTATGAATATTAGCATATGTATCTAATTTGTTTATGTTTTTAACTGGGGCATATTTAAGACCTTTGTCTAAAACATTCAAGTTTCATTTCATCACTTAAAGCGGAGTTCCATCCACTTTTGGGAGGTGGTCTTAAAGGAAAGACCACCTCTCCACCCCTCATTTTTGGTTATTACATTTTTTTTTTCCTTTTTAGTACCTTTTTTGGAAGTACTAAGTGTACTTCTGATCCAGCCGGGCCGCTGCCCAGGACGTCACGTCTTCTTCTGTAGTGAGCTCCCCCACTGTCTTCTGGGACCTTTTTGTTTCCCAGAAGACAAGCTGGCCATTCACACAGTGCTGCGCGACTCGCGCATGCGTGGTCAGAAATCGGCAGTGAAGCCACAAGGATCCACTGTCGGTTTGCAGGGTGTAAAAAAATGCTGCGCTAGCCTAATGAAGCAAATGAAAAAGCAGCTAGCACACAAACCAAGTCACATCAAGATATAAATGAATAAAGTGCAGCACTAAGAGTATCTAACATACACTTAATATATGTTTAAAAAAATTGTATCGTTAAATATAACAGTGAAAACGTGAACCAAATGTGAGAAACCAGAAGTGTACCCGCTGGGTTTAATCAAAGTGTCTATAGTGAAATACGAAACAGCAAGGGATGAAAGTCCATAAAGTGTAGAATAAAGGGGGGAATCTTCTCCAACAGGAGGTACCGTATACCCAGGAAGTAAGCTGACACTCAAATGGAAAGGCGACCACAGATACCAAGGCACACAAATCTTCAATAAAAAAAGTTGGGTACCCTTACCAGATCCGTAGGACGCATATGCCATATAGCAGTGCGTCTAATAGGCATGGGGGGATGGTCTCCCGTGATGTCCAACCTAATGGTGTCCTGTAGGTAGATCACCGGTGAGGAGTAGTAATCATAGGTAGATGTTGAACCACTGTCACACACGCTCTCCAGTTCCGGAACAGGATGAACAGGAGGAAACAATTCAAAAAGGAGCCATGGGAAAAGAAAAAAGGGAACTCCACATAGTGTAGGTCAAAAAAATTTGGGGTTTATTGGATAAAAACCATACAGGAAAAAAAGTGATCACAGATAATTAAAAATGGCAGTGTGGGAAGCTGAAAAGCCCTACTCGTTTCAACCACACAGTCTTCAACAGGGGCATGCCCCCTTTCATTAGCTATTTCATTTTTGATGCATAGTGATTGTGCAGATTAAAGGAATGAGACAAACTTTTTACCACTACCAGGGTGCTTGCAATGGTCAGCTTTTGTTTATGTAAAACCTTCACCCCAAAAGGAAAAACTGTTGCATACTCTCTTTCCCTTATCCACATCAATTAACTTAACATCTAATTAAAATCGTATTAACTAATTAACATTAATTACCATCTAATGATTGGTAAGCTGTGATATATAACATTTTTGGTTTAATAACTTTTCTACCACAGCAATTTTTTTTATTTTTTCACACACGTTCAAATCTGAATTTTTGCTAGAAATCACTTTAAACCCACCAACAAGTATACATTTTCCCCTGGAAAATAAAATGGTAGTTGCAATGTTTTATGCCACATAATATTTGTGCAGCTGTTTATTAATTACATATTTTCAGGAAAAATACACAAAAAGTAACTTTAGTGAAAAAACACAATATTATACCCAATTTTTTTGTAAAGGATGGAACATGTCATATTTTGAACAAGTTACAAGTTACACCCATCTTTAGGGTGTAACATGTACTGTGCTCCAACACCTCCCTCCCCTGATCCCTCCTCCCTGTGATAGTGGGTGAGGGATGCTCTCCCTCACAGCCACTGACACATTTCAAAATTGGCGAGGCTGTGTGGGGCTCCACCCACAGCTGCATCATTCATTCACAGAGATCTGAGCGGTACAGGATGAAAACTTAAAGTGATACTAAAGTCTTGGGGTTTTTTTTTTTAAAAATAACAAACATGTTATACTTACCTGCTCTGTGAAATGGTTTTGTACAGAGCAGCCTAGATCCTCCTCTTCTCAAGTCCCTCTTTGGTGCTCCTGGCTCCTCCCTCCTGTTGAGTACCCCCACAGCAAGTATCTTGCTAAAGGGGCACCCAAGGCGAGCTACAGCTCCCTATGTCCATTCAGACATGGTGCTGCACCTTGGCCCCACCCCCTTTCTTTCCTCATCGGCTAACTGACTTTGATTGACAGCAGCGGGAGCCAATGGTGTCATGCTGCTGTGTCAGCCAATGAGGAGGGGAGTCCTGGACAGCTGAGTCTCTCGTGCAACATCGCTGGATCTAGATGGACCTCAGGTAAGTATTAAGGGGACTAAGAGGGGCTGCTGCACACAGAAGGTTTTTTTTAATCTTAATGCATAGAATGTATTAATATAAAAAATCTTCTGCCTTTACAACCACGTTAAGTTATACTGCGTATATATATATATACACACACACACACACACACACACACATATACACACATATATACAGTATACACACACACACACACACACACTATACAATATATATATATATTTAGAATTATTGCTACTATAAGGGGGCTAAGAGACCCCTTTGTGATAGCATTGGTCAGGTGACAGGTCTTCTTTATGGAGACATCAGGAGTCTATTGTACTCCCAATGTCTGCCCTGCCCTCCACTGTGGCTAATCAAGAACAGATTGAAAGCACAATACCTGAAGAATGACGGCTGTGAACCTGGACTCAATACACGTTGATTGCAGGTTTATTAGTTGGGGGGGGGGGTGTTGATATCTATATTTAATCCTGAAATATGTACCAAATAAAGAATATTTATATTAAACACATAGTGAGTGCTGGAAATGTGCTGTTGGTTTCAGGCAAATGGTAAACAGCAACTTCCCCTCCATTAAATATATTCACCATTAACAATGCTACTATGCCATTGTGCTATTTCTTGACTTTGATTTTGGCTTTGCAAATCATCTGGGTACATTAATAGCATTATTCATAGTTTATACGATTAATTACCAGTGCGCAGGCATTGTCATTAGACTGTACCTGTACTTATGCAGGTGACATTTTATATCACTTTCTGTGTTTTATTGTTTAATTGAATTGTCATTTTGCTGAAATTCTTTAAATTTACAATAACCATATAAATATAATAAAGATAGACTCGTGCAAATCTCATAAATGTATAAAAAGATGTCAATGTATTCTCATATTCCACATACCCTTACATTAGTCTCTATTTTTTAATGTAATATTTTAGGATGTTCTCCCAGTGACATAAAACAAAAATGAAATCTTTGAGTAATTGAACTAGCTGTCATTAAAATTAGAGACAAAGAAGGCTTTTATGGATACACTTCAACAGGAGTCCTGTCTCTCTCTAGATCCAACCCAAATTATAGTGACTTATGCCCTTGGAATTTGCATGACAGACTATGATAATGTTAAAGGAGCGAAGGAAGTTTTGTGAGCCAAGTAAGAAGAATATAGAATATGCAGTAGATCCCTTCATATTTTTTTTGGTGTCAAGTATTAAGGAATAAGCCAGTATGCAGTATGTTCAAGGTGTGTGTGTTTCATTTTATATATAGTTTTAACTGTAATTAATCAATGGGCATAACCTATAGCCTAAACTTAAGAAAATGAACAACTTTAGCAGAAAATATATACAGTTTTATTAAAAAGATTTCTGCTGCTGCGTATAGTTTTCAGTTAAACTCTGCTCAGTTTTCCAGTTCATAAAGACTACACAGCCTTAAGGTATATTTAAACCCAAAGGGTCTGGGATAGAATTTTGGGGACTGCACACCTTTTTTGTGGGATTCCTTTTGACGTTCTTACCAGACTCTCATTAAGGATAACAGTCAGGTATGTAATGTTTTTGTAAGTTTACCAGATAACATCTATATTAGACCCTCATCTAGGATAAAAGTCTGATGTAGATGAAGGAAATTGAGTGCTTTGTTTGCAAACAGAAGAAAGCTGTCATTTACCATTTACTGGCAGTTTTAACAGCATTCTTTTTTGCCTATTTTTCTGCAGTAGGTTGTATACATTGTACAGATGCACTACTTTATATTCATAATAAGGGCATCCCCACTTCATCTCTATGATTAAGCCCCGATAGGCAGAGTGAAATGCATCAGTAACAGGGCTCAGGAGGAGCTAAAGGCTGAGGCCATTCACATTTCTTTTCACCTGTTGAGCTAGTGGTGTGCGGCATCTATCATCTCCTAATACTTCCATGCTCTGATTTTACATTTTTTCAAGTTGACCTGAAGGCATTATTAAATCACTGCTCCTCACCAAATGGTATTAAAAAAAGTTTTTGATCTGGTATATGTTCCCTGGGACAATGCTCAGCCCCCCATAACATTTGTATTACAATACCTTGCCTATTAACCTAGAAAATGGCCATTAACCTTACTGTTTTTTTTTTAACATTCAGCTCCTATTGATCAAAGGGTTTGAATTCAGCACCTGAGCTTTTGTTGTATTCTGAAAACCTGTCTAGAACAAAACCAAGATACATTTGGCTCATCTCAATTCTCTGTAATAAAATGTTGTAATTGTTAGAATAATTATGTTGTATCATGGTCACGTGATAGTTTACATTTTTTTAGGGTTTTTATTCGATATGTGCAAAGAGAGATCACACAAATATAACATTTATTAACCACTTTCTGTCCGTACTATAGCCGGAAGACAGCTACAAGACAGGGCCTTAAGTGCCAGGCGGGTGTCGATAGACGCAGAGTGAGCAGGATCGCAAAGCTGGCCACTGCATCCTTAACAACTGATGAGTCATCAGCTGTCAATGGGCTTCCCTGCTGAAAGCTGAATGAATAAAAAAGTTACCAGCAATGTAAAAGTGTGAAAAAAAAATGGTGGGGGGAACCCCCCAATCCATACCATGCCCTTTGGGTCTAGTATGAAATTTAAGGGCAACCCCACACCAAATTTTTTTAAAAAAATAACATGGGGTCCCCCCAAAATCCATACCAGACCCTTATCCAAGCATGCAGCCTGGCAGGCCAGGAAAGGGGGAATGAGTGAGTGCCCTCCCACCTGAACCATACCAGGTCACATGCCTTCAACACGGGAGGGTGCTTTGGGGCAGGGGGGCTGTGCCCCCCCTACCTGAAATCACCTTGTCCCATGTTGATGGGGACAGGGGCCTCTTCCCCACAACCCTGGCAGGTGGTTGTGGGAGTCTGTGAGCAGGGGGCTTATTGGAATCTGGAAGCCCCCTTTAATAAGGGGGGCCCCAGATCCCTGCCCCCCTATGTGAATAAGAATGGGGTACGTGGTAACCCTACTCATTCACTCAATGACAGCACATTATAGGAGCTCCGTAAACCCAGCAGCCTTTCCAGAGCCAGTGATCTCCCGTGGCACCGATATGGGCAAAATTCTCCACCATTCATCCCAGAGCCATCAGCAGCAAACAGCAGCAGCCCCCCTGAGCAGGAACATGCCGTCCCTGTTCAAAGCACAGGTCACAGCTCGTCCTGGCGCCATGAGGCAGACTACAGCGAGGAGTCGCTCTCAGCACCAGAGGATAGGGTAAGGGACGTTTCCTTCCCCGTACCATACACTAACCTACTCGGACATGACCACCATAGCCACAGACATAAAGGAAACCTTTTCCATGGCCATCACAGACCTTAAAGCAAATCCGCTGGTGCTAACAGAAAAACTTGCCTCTACAGAGAGAGCTGGAAAACAGAGACAAATCTCTTCAACACTTGGTGCATACCACTGACTCCCACACTGCACATCTAATAACGATGAACAGGCAAATTGAGGACTTAGATAATTGTGGCCTTAGATAATCATGGCAGACACAATAGCATTGGGTTGAGGGGAGTCCTGGAGTCTGTTCCTCCTGACCAAATCAAACATGCTTTCCAAAAAAATCTTTCATGGCCTGTCAGAGAGACTGGAGCATGCCTCAGTTGAATTTGTCAGAGCTCATAGAGCTCTTTGACCTAAAGGCCTAGACACTTCTCCTTCAAGAGGCATAATCTGCTGCTTGCTGAACTTTCCCATGAAGGAAGACATTCTGAATAAAGCAAGAATAAATGATCAAATTCTGTTTAACAATGATGTTTAACATATTCTCTATCATGATCTCTCCACTATCACTCTCAGAAACAGGAGAGATCTGCACCCCCTGCTGGACACCATTAAAAATAATGGACATACATATAGATGGAAGTTTCCCTTTGCCCTGAGCATCACTTACAATGGCAACTCATCTGCTCCGCACATGGGAGGACCTGCCAACATTTTGGGATACCATACAAATACTGCAAGTTACTGTTATACAGAACTGTTACTGTTATACAGAATTTAGACCCCCGGAACTGCCTAATAGACATGTACAATTTGTTTCGTAACAAATCAAAATTCGACTGAATGTCCAAATAAAAAAAATAATGAATTTCAACTAATACGAAAGAAATTATAGCGAATATAACGAATGAATTCGATATGATTCGGTAATTCGTTAAAGATCTAATGAAACAAAATGTCAACTCAAAGTAAATCTTACAGTCCAATCAGCTGATTAATTTTGTGCTGGAGGTTGGATTACTGGCAAAGTGCATTCCTGAGAACTGAGTGAGAAGGGTGTTGTATTGTATTTGAGCAGAGGAGAAAAGATATTGTCATTGTGTGTGTTAATAGATTCAATAAACAAACGACTTTCCAAACTACGAATCATTTGCACGAATAAATATACATACATCAATTCCGATTTTCAACTAATACGAAAGAAATTATAGTGGATATAATGAATGAATTCGACATGATTCGAGATTCAGTATAACGAATATCGATACTCTACGAATAATAACGAATTATCCGAAAATAATCTAACTTAATCTAACATAACGAATATAACAGAACGAAATTATTTATTTTACGAATGACAACGAACCGAAACTAAACCAAATTTCCCGTTGTGCACAAGTCTATAGCACTCCATCTTCTACACTCTCTTTTCTCCTTCAAAGCAGCCAAATAAAAAATCCAAGGTGAACAAATATCACACTGGGACCCCAGGACGGGTATCGTACCAATCCAAAGTCTCCCAGGACACCAGGACCAAGAGACATCTTTTAAAATGCTTGACCTTTGACACACTATAGCACTTGCTGGAGTTACCTGATCCAATTTTGAACTTTGATTATTGGTCAGAAACCTTTAGGACCAGAGACTCGCCCATACCTTGGGCTAGAGACAAGATCTGGGACAGGTCTGCATCTGGCCTCATCCAGATCAAACATCCTATGTTCTCCACTGACAACCTACTCAGGATCCCTAAACAACTCCATTGATACCCATCTACACCACCCATCTATGCCAATTCTATTTTAAGCTTGGATCAACACTACGCACAGAAACTGCAGCTATTCCCAATATCCGTTTGACGTTAAACCATCTTTCCGTAAAGGATAAGACCAATTTTCTCATGTCATGACTATCATACAAGAAACATTGTTGAAGGTCCAGCTCTATTACATCATAGATCATAGCTCTTCCTGATCCTAAAAGAGACTGAATATTCCCAAAGACTAAACACCCCGTGCTCATCTATTGTATGCTGCTATATCTCCATAAACCAACTATATCTCTCCTTGCAAACAATTACACTTATTGGGTGCACTCCATATATGGAGATCTCACGTTGGAGTGAATATACTCATTCCCCCTTTCTCCCCCGCCCCCTCCTTCCCACCCCACTCCTCTCCCCCTCCCCCATCATCTCCTCCCCCTTCCCTCTCCTCCTCTCCCTACCCTTCCCCTCATCCTCTGCTCCTGGTGCCACCATAAAGGAGATCTACAGTATTCTAATTTGTATTTTATTTTAGAACTCAAAGGAAAGGTTATGGGTTTGGAACTACATTGTAGTTACTAACTTTCTGTTTATAGTTTGTGGGTTGCCATATAGCTCCTCCCGCGCACCCCACCTAAGCAGTTATACAAACTGCTTTTTAGACTAGAATATTGAAACTACTACAATTTATTTTTGCCTCAGGTGTGATACACCAAAAGGCATTGTTACTGTATTTTAGTGCTTTATTCTCTCTATACAGAGTGTTTACTATTGAGATACTAGGTCTGCATCAGCCGAACAGACCACAAGGCACCCGATCCAGTTGAAGGAATGCAGACCGCAAGGCACCCAATCCAGTTGAGGGAACAAGTGTGTCATATGCACCTCACTGTAAGTACAGAGATAGATTCCTACTCCATATTCACTGCAACTTGATCCACAAGGACCTTTTTTGCCCTTGGAAGAGGCCCCACAGTGATCTCTTTCAACTGCAGAGACCTAAACATACCTGAGAAAAGATTTCTGCTCCTACGAGAATTAAAAAAAAACAATTCACAAGTGGTTTTCCTACAGGAAACCCACTCCCACATCTTGCATGTTCCTAATCTGACAAACACTTCACTAGAGTATTCCACGCCACCACATCTACATAAAAAACCAAAGGAGTGTCCATTTTGGTGAACAAAGAGAAGCCATTTGTTCTTTAACAACAACTACAGTATGTGACCCAGAAGGCAGATACCTTTTTCTCAATGGTACTGACCTATTACATATGCCAATGTTTACTTCCCAAATACTGCACAGATTTTTTATCTGCAAACATATTGTAGAAGAACTCAGATGGTTTGCCACAGGATGTATCATCCTGGGAAGTGATTTTAACGTACCTTTGAACCCCTCTGCGGACACCTCAAATGGACACTCAAATATCAAATACAACATACTTAAAAAACTCAAAGAACTACTATGATCCCTGACATTAGATGCTTGGAGAACATTACACCCAGATGGTCGAGACTTTACATACTACTCTATGGTCCACGATAAGTACTTGCGTATTGATTATATCTTCATAACCCAAAGAGACTTGGCAGATCTCAAGGAAGCAAGGATAGGAACTCAAACAATCTCTGACCATTCCCCAGTTTCCATACAACTGTTACCATCAACTCACCTAACGTGGAAAACATTTAACTGGGGATTGAACTCCTCCCTACTGACAGACCCTGAAATTCACCAACATATCTCTGAAGAGATTTCACACTTTTTTGTTCCCAATACCCCAGATGACACTGTACCCATAACTATTTGGGAAGTACACAAAAGCACTATAAGAGGCAAATTCATAAAATGGGGCGCAAAATGCAAACGCAAAAGAGAATCTGAAATCTCCAAACAAGTTTATAAGATAGCAACACTAGAGAGTAAATTCAAATAATCAATAGCTACCAAGACCAGCAAAGAACTCCTAGAAACCCACAAACTCCTTCAGAATATTTTAGATTCTAAAGATAAACACATACTGTTTCTACGAAAAGGTGTTTACTATGAACACGGGGCTAAGACTGGCAAATTTCTTGCCAAGGCCCTAAAAATCTCCCAATTAGCCTCTAATATCCATGGCATCAAAAACAAATCTGGGAAAATAGAAAATTCGACATAACAAATTGCCAAACAATTTCAATCCTATTACTCCAGTTTATACAATTTAACCCCACAGCATAATCCTGCCACACTGCAAAGCAGTAGAACCTCCAAAATAAATGATTACTTACTTAAAATTCCCACATTGGAAAAAGCTGAAAGCGATGATCTGGAAAGACCTATTTCTGATGAGGAATTAACAATAGCGTTCAAATCATTGAAGCCAGGTAAAAGTCCAGGACCAGACCGATATACTGTCCAATACTATAAAACCTTTCCATAGCTACTTAAAACCCCTCTTTTGAATACATTCAACTCTCTTAATTTAACTACAGGACAGATCCCAGATCATTCGCCTTAGCGCATATAACGGTGCTGCCGAAACCTGACAAGAACCTCACAGAATGCTCGAGCTACAGACCGATTTCACTTTTGAATCTTGATCTGAAGCTCCTAGCAAAAATTTTAACGAATCGCCAATGACCACTCCTATCTAAGGTCATAGGACCTGGACAAGTGGGCTTTATGTCTGGCCACGAGGCTAAGGATAATGTGATTTAGGCAGTGAGCTTGGTTCATAAAATGCGTACTGACAAAGTCGGTGGCCTTCTGCTCTCCACAGATGCAAAGAAGGCCTTCGACAGAGTGGCTTGGGATTACATGTTTGCTACTTGTAGGCATATTGGGCTGGGCAGCTATATGCTGTCTTGGATTTCTTCTCTTTACCACAGACCATCAGCAAAAGTCAAAATAAATGGCTCATTATCTGAACCGGTAGTAATACAAAAGGGTACTAGACAGGGTTGTCCACTGTCACCGTTATTATTTATTCTAACCCTTGAGCCATTCATACGCACCATAAATCTCAATGCCTCTGTCGGTGGTCTAGTGGTGGGGGACAGGGAATATAAGACTGCAGCTTACGCTGACAACCTTCTATTTTTTATATCCCAACCACACATCTCTTCCCAATTTACTGACAGCCTTTAACAACTTTGGATTTATTTTAAACATAAATTACCACAAGTCTGAAGTATTAAACATAATCTTACAGGCCAAAGACCTATCTGCCATACAACAAAATTGCTCATTCAAATGGAAAACCAAAGCCATAAAGTATTTAGGTGTAAGAATCATGAGAGACCCTAATAAACTGTTTGAACACAACTTCCCACCCCTATTGTCAACTATTGAACAAGATCTCAAAACATGGTCAGCCAAAAACTTCTAATGGTTTGGAAGGGCATCTGACAATTCTGCCATGCCTATTATACTGTATAAAAACTTAAATTGTGCGCTGGCATAAATAAAGTTGCAATAAAACAAGGCTTCCTAAAAAGCCACCCAAAGCTGTAGTATATACTTCTAAATTAAACCACAGTGTTGCAAAAAATGACAAATTACAAATTATAATACATCTCCGTGACAGAAAATATATCAAAACCAGAAAAAAGTGAAAAGTTCAAAAATCGTGATTGAAAACAAAAAACGCTATGAAAAGCGCCACATTCAGCTCGTGAGAAACGAAATTTACAGGACAAAACGTGGATGAAGAGGATGAACCGTTCTTTTAGTGTGTCACATCAAGGTTGGAAAAGGTGAGAGGTATAAGGACACTTCCAAGCCACCAATAGTTGCGGGAGAGTAGTAATGGATGTACTCTTACCAAACTTGTTGGACCTCCTGTATAGCGAGGTCGTACGAGCTGGCAGATATAGCCCTCTGCAGGGACAAGTGAAAGACGATGTCCTGGTCCTGCTCACAAGCGCCACCCGGTACAGCATCAGGGGGGAGTTTGGTAAGAGTACATCCATTACTACTCTCCCGCAACTATTGGTGGCTTGGAAGTGTCCTTATACCTCTCACCTTTTCCAACCTTGATGTGACACACTAAAAAGAACGGTTCATCCTCTTCATCAACGTTTTGTCCTGTAAATTTCGTTTCTCACGAACTGAATGTGGCGCTTTTCATAGCGTTTTTTGTTTCCAATCACAATTTTTGAACTGTTCACTTTTTTTCTGGTTTTGATATATTTTCTGTCACGGAGATGTATTATAATTTGTAATTTGTCATTTTTTGCAACACTGTGGTTTAATTTAGAAGTATATCTTACAGCTTTGGGTGGCTTTTTAGGAAGCCTTGTTTTATTGCAACTTTATTTATGCCAGCGCATAATTTAAGTTTTTATGTTTTATACACTTTATTGATATTTGAAGTATTTTTGTTGCAGCTGCACCATGCATCTTTAAAATTTAATTTTTAATATTCAATTTTTGGGTTTTTTTCTCATGAGTGCAGGTTTTTTACATAATTTTATTATACTGTATGCAAGCTCTCCCGAACACCATTCCCTCCACCTATTTTAGAAAAAAAACCCACATCAGCTTTAGTCATATGACCAAATCAAAAGCATCTGGAGGCATGGGATTCCCAAATGTCAGGCAATATTACTATGCAGTTCATATTGCAAGGGTGGTTGACTGGAACTGTCACGCAGACACAAAGGATTCCATATACACTTAGAAAGAACCTTTTCTACCTCCCCATTGGAGGTTACCCTTTGGATTCCTTCATTGAGGTGCCCTAAAACATTCCTGCAACATCCATTAATAGGAGCCACTCTAATGATCTTTCACCACATTATTAAAAGACATCTCCTCTTCTCCTGGACCACTCACTCCACTAACAAACAACCCTGACTTTATTCGAGGAATAAAAAACAAACACATTACCATGACCTCAGGTAAACCTTTCTTGGCAATTCATTGCTTTAGAGCAGAGCCTTTTAAACTCAAATCCACACTGACAGATGAATTCAAATTCACTGACCTCCCATTCTGGACATATCTACAGATCTGTAGCTACCTCACAACACACAAATCCAAAAATGTTTTTAATAGGCCATTAACAACCTTTGAGACACTTTGCCTCAAAGGGGAGAGAACAGACAGAACCATCTCCCAATCATATACATGGCTACAATAAGGTGCTGACCAACAGAAAGACAACTTTAGAAGAAAATGGGCAGACATGTTGGGTATCGACATTTCCGACCATCAATGGACTAAAGCCTGCATATTATCACACAAATGCTTCTTAAGCTCAAGAACACAAGAAACAACCTATAAAATTCTCACACAATGCAGATAAACTCAATAATTGGTTCCCACAATCTTCAGACAAATGCTGGAGATGTGGGCAATCACGAGGCACGATACTCCACATATGGTGGGATTGTATCATAGCACTCCATATTGGAACCAAATCAAAGACTTAATCATTCAGATCACGGAAATGAAACTGCGATTATCGCCTGAATGTTGCTTACTACTAGGGATGGGCTGCCTGTTCGACATGAGTTCGACTCGAACATCGGCCGTTCGCTTGTTCGCTGAATTTCGAACATTATGGGCCGTTCGCGCCAAATTTGAGCCGCGCGTCACAGCCCATCATCGCAGTGCATTGCTGGCTGATGATAGGCCAAGCATGCACTATGACCCGCATGCTTTGGTTAATCACAGGGCCGTCAGCGAAGAGAGCCATAATTGGCCACAGGCAGGGTGTCTGTGGCCAATTATGGCTCAGGGGGTTAAGTACACGCCCCACACTATATAAGGCTGCCCACATGTTGGCCTTGTGTAGTGTGTTGGTGGCGTTTGTTAAGAGAGAGACTGTCATTTCATTTAGTTTCAGCAGGCAGGCAATTACTGGAGTTCTGTTGCTAATATACTTCAGGCAGGCAGGTAGGCCAGTTAGATAGCTGCAGTGTATCGTGTATATATGCATCCGGTTTTGTGTATATATATATATATATATATATATATATATATACACACACACACACATATACATATATATACACATACACATACACACACACACACTGTATATAGTTTAGCTAGATCTCACTGCAGACCATTCCTAATGTACTGTTGCTAATATACTTCAGGCAGGCGAGACAGTCAGATAGCTGCAGTGTATTGTAATATATATATATTGTATATAGTTTAGCTAGATCTCATTGCAGACCGTTCCTGGTGTACTGTTGCTAATATACTTCAGACAGACAGGCAAGACAGCTGCAGTATATATATATATATAGGCTCTGTGTCTACAGCAAACAGTGCTGGTCGTGTACACGGTGCATCCTCAGCATGTGGCCATGGGGCACGCTTGTCCTTTTTTTGTGAGATGGCCGTGTTGCAACATGCAGTAGAGTGGATGACCAAGCCGTCCTCATCCTCTTCATCCTCTGTCACCCAGGCTCAGGGTACTTTGTCCTCCAATGCAGCTGCCAAAGCGGCCTCTTCCATCGGCTCAATGTCATCAGTCACTCCTTCCCTAGCCCCACGATCATGCCCTGAGGAGTCCCCCGAACTGTTCGACCACAGTGTAGGGTACATGCTGCAGGAGGATGCGCAGCATTTTGAAGGCTCTATTGATGGTCCCCAGGTTGAGGATGAAGGCAGTAACGTGAGCCCAGAGAAGAGGGGGTGCCCAAGTACTACAAGAAACTGGCTGAAAGTTTGCTCCAGTGGCGAGCAGGGAGGGGATGATGAGATCACTGACTCTACATGGGTGCCTGATAGAAGAGAGGAGGAGGCACATCTCCAATGAAGCAGGATGCCCTCCAGGGGCCAGCTTAAGGGCAACCAACTGACTGCATCACACCGCAGAGTTACGCATGTGCAGTACGCTGCTGACTCTGCACGTTTTTCCAAAAGTTCTTTGGTGTAGGCCTTTTTTGAGACATGTGCAGCAGATCGCACTGTTCCATGAAACATTAAAGATAGCACCGCATATAGTTTGGATAGGAAAATATAGTCAGCTGAGTCAAAACACAGAGCCTCCAAAAATAAAAAAAATGTTCAGGCTGTGATTGCTTGCTGGATATACCAGTTGAAAAGAGACTCACTGTTTATATGATATTAGATTGGCCCTCAATTGCAGCGACAAGGTGGTGAATCCAGAGTCCTTTGCAGGGGTCCACAGGTGTGCAGGATGCAAATATCTGTATTCCTAGTCCTGGTGACACGCACAGGATGTTTTTAACTCAAAACCAGCATGGGGCCGCCTGGCCATTTACTTTCAGTTTTCGGCTGTTTGTGGATTTCCAGTTTGCGGAGATAGGATGAGGGCTAAAGAGTGATGAAAAGCCCAAGTTGGCTATCGGCAGAGGGCATGTGTAGGCACACACACCGTCATGTTTCACCCACTTGTGACGTGGGTTTCTTCAGAGTGAAGTGTTTGCATGGACAGAATCCTTTTGTAGGCAGAGTGACACTCAGTGAATTACTTCCTGTTACATCACTTCCTGCCTAGACATGGTCATGTTAACCCCATAGGGGAATTCAGACTGCTGTAAGGAAAAAGTGTTTTTACACCGCTGCCATCTTGTGGCAGTATATGACTATTGCAGTTCATAGTATATAATCATTGATGTATAAGGTAAAATCGCCATTCACAAGTTGACATTATATGCTTTTAATCACATCGATTAAATTCAATAGTAGTTGTATTAAGATGTGAATGTAAAGCTAAATACAGATAGATACATTTGTACAAACTGAGGCTTAGTATGATATTTTGACAATCAATCAATTCAGTGGAGATCAACTTACGGAGTCGGGAATACCTGTAAATTCAGCTCAGTGTTTAATCCATTCAGCATGAGCGTCCCCAGCCGAAAAATCCACTCCTTTTCTTTTTGAAATAGTATCAGGTCAAAGTCACCTCTTCTTACTGGGAGTTTTAAGGCATAGAACCAATGGCGGCTGGTGCTAAAAAATTTTGGGGGGGCGCAAACAAACTAAAAAAATTTGAAAAAAAAAAACATCAAAATGCAACCACTGTGCCATCAAACGCTGCCACTGTGCCCATCAAACGCTGCCACTGTGCCCATCAAACACAGCGACTGTGCTATCAATTACAGCCAGTGTGCCCATCAAATGCTGCCACTGTGCCAAATGCTGCCAGTGTGCCCATCAAATGCTGCCAGTGTGGCAAATTCTCCATACCCCCCCCTCACTTGCCCACAATAGGACCTATAGATAGACACTGGGTGGGAGAGATAGACAGACAGATAGATATTGGGTGGGAGGGGGAGAATGAGTGAGATAGATATATAGATATCACCAGGTACCATGCCTGGCTGGGCAAAGCTATAGATGTAATAAAAAATATATATTCAGCAAAGACCCCTAAGACCCCTTTCACACTGGGGCGGTTTGCAGGCGCTATTGCGCTAAAAATAGTACCTGCAAACCGACCCGAAACAGCCGCTGCTGTCCTTCCAGTGTAAAAGCCACTGGAGCGATGCGCTGGCAGGACGGGAAAAAAATCCTGCTAGCAGCATCTTCAGAGCGGTGAAGGAGCAGAGTGTATACACCGCTCCTTCAACGCTCCTGCCCATTGAAATCACAGCAATACCGCCGGCAAAGCGCCTCTGCAGAGGCGCTTTGCGGTGGTTTTTAAACCTTTCTCGGCCGCTAGCGAGGGGTAAAACCATCCTGCTAGCGGGCAAATACCGCCGCTAAAACAACGGTAAAGCACCGCTAATAATATCTTTACTGCCGATTCCACCCCAGTGTGAAAGGGGCCTAACGTTAACTAGATAAAATGAATTAAATACACATACCTCAATACAAATTCAAAGCATAACAGTGCAAAACCAATCAATAATAAATAGTTAAAAAGGCAATTTCTCCAAGAAAGTTCACAATTGCAGGAATCAAAAGGATGTCCGCCACTGTGAGGATGTATGTCCAAACAGGCATGCAAGTGTGAGAGTGGGACAAGCACCTCCACCTAAGACATTATCAAAGAAGGTGAGCAGCTGCTAATGTCTTTGGTGGAGGTGCTCATCCCACTCTCACACTTGCATATTAGATAGACAGACAGACACTGCGGGGGGAGGGGGAGATAGATAGACAGTTGATTAGGACTTACATATCTCCGAGGCTCCTTCCTGAGCAGGCTGCAGTCCGTGACTAATGACAGCTGTCCTGTCACCTCCTCTGCCTCCTTTCGTCCATACATTGGCTGGCTGGGTAGGATATTTTCTTTTCGGTGTGACTGTGTAGTCACACGGCAGTAGAGGAGTCTGCTCCCCATGCTTCCTTCCTCTGCCCGGGCGCACTGGGAGATGACAGCGGAAGTGACATCAGAACTGGACTGTCACTCAACGCACCGGCCATTCTAATGCATACAATATGCATAGGAATGCGGAAGCATCTCAGCGCAATGGATCGCGCCACGAGGCGGGTTAAAAGCCCACAAATGAAGCGCAGCATCTGCAATCTCGTGATTGCATAGACGTGGCGCTTTTCATACTGCACTGCGTCCGGCGCTCGGACACAGTGCACTTGACTTAAGGACCTTTTTTTCGATTTTTTTTTTAAAGGGACAGTTTTAAAAAAAATTTTTTCTTTTTTTTTTTTGGTGACTCACAGACCTGCCTCCATTGCGAGGGATGTATGCTTGTGGAAAATGCCATATTTGCAGATTTGTAGATAGATCTGACTCATTTACAGATGCAACAGGAAGAAAGGTGTATCAAATTAAACATTTCATTAACTGCAACACTACACGAGTACTGTATATGCTGAAATGTCCCTGTCATGAACTGTATGTAGGCAAAACAAAGCGTCCTTTAAAGGTCCATATAGGGGAACATCTCTCAAGTATTCATTTCCCAGATGACGATACCCCCATAGGAGAACACTTTTCAAAATATCACAATAGGGAAACAAAGGGACTCAAAATTAAGGGGTTCTATGCCTTAAAACTCCCAGTAAGAAGAGGTGACTTCGACCTGATACTTCTTCAAAAAGAAAAGGAGTGCATTTTTAGGCTGGGGACGCTCTCACCGAATGTATTAAACACTGAGCTGAATTTACAGGTATTCCTGACTCCGTAAGTTGATCTCCACTGAATTGATCGATTGTCAAAATATCATACTAAGCCTCAGTTTGTACAAATGTATCTATCTGTATTTAGCTTTACATTCACATCTTAATACAACTACTATTGAATTTAATCAATATGATTAAAAGCATATAATGTCAACTTGTAAATGGCGATTTTACCTTATACATCAATGATTATATACTATGAACTGTAATAGTCATAGGTTGCCACAAGATGGCAGCGGTGTAAAAACGCTTTTTCCTTACAGCAGTCTGACTTCCCCTATGGGGTTAACATGGCCATGTCTAGGCAGGAAGGGATGTAAGAGGAAGTAATTCACTGAGTGTAACTCTGCCTACAAAAGGATTCTGTCCATGCAAACACTTCACCCTGAAGAAACCCACGTCACAAGTGGGTGAAACATGTCGGTGTGTGTGCCTACACATGCCCTCTACCGGTAGCCAACTTGGGCTTTTCATCACTCTTTACTCCTCATCCTATCTCCGCAAACTGGAAATCCACAAACAGCCGAAAACTGAAAGTAAATGGCATAGGCGGCCCCATGCTGGTTTTGAGTTGATAACATCCTGTGCATGTCATCAGGACTAGGAATACAGAGATTTGCATCCTGTACACCCGTGGACCCCTGCAAAGGACTCTGGATTCACCACCTTGTCGCTGCAATTGAGGGCCAATCTAATATCATATAAACAGTAAGTCTCTTTTCAACTGGTATATCCAGCAAGCAATCACAGCCTGAACATTTTTTTTCTTTTTGGAGGCTCTGTGTTTTGACTCAGCTGACTATATTTTCCTATCCAAACTATATGCGGTGCTATCTTTAATGTTTCATGGAAACATGGTGCTGAATGTCTAACAGGCTTGTTGTGGATCTATTGTTTCTCCTTGACTCAAGTTGCATGTTTGCATCACAGCGTGCTGCATTTTTTTTATATTATCTCTATGATTGACAGTGCTACATCCAGAAATCAAACCTGTCCTGTTCACTAACTATCAGGAATACTTTCTAGCCAGAATTGCATTTATTTGTCTGAGATAACCATTGCTTTCTGGAGGTCCATGGTTAAGCACAATACGGGTACCGACTTGTGCTACCAAGGTTTCCCGGAACTCACCTCGCCTAAACACATGTAAGCATTATATATTAAGTCACACTTAATGACTTGAGATGATTGACACGTGTGGATGACTGGAATATGGCGGAGCTGATGGGCATGCGTTTTAAGTGACAACATTGTCAGTTTTTACCTTATGCAATCTCCTATTGTTTATGCTTTCCTTTCAATGATTAAAATGTTTTTCTATTAATTGTTCTAATAAAGTTATATCAGGTTAAACCACAGTTTGTTCCTTTTCCTTCACTGAAGGTAAGGACACCTTGGGTCCTATTCCCATTCCCCTTTTATTTTGACTACTTCTACTTCTCCTGTTCTGACAAGGAACACCACCCTTTTAGTTGAGGTTACCTGTTACCTGAATTGACCAACGATACTGGTCATCAGGACCCCACCCATTGCATTTTTTACTATGATTTGTATGCCTTTTCAGCTGGTAGACTCTGCCCCCTTTCGAGAATTTGTGGAATGTGCAGTACCTCAGTGGCAGGTTCCCAAACGCCAATTTTTTTTCTTGCAAGGCAATTCTGGCTCTCTACCGACATGTGGAAGGCAATGTCTTGGCCTCGTTGGACAGGACAGTCAGTGGTAAGGTGCATATTACCGCTGACTCATGGTCCAGCAGGCATGGACAGGGACGTTACCTTTCTTTCACGGTGCACTGGGTAACCCTGCTGGCAGCTGGGATGGATGCGGGACAGGGAGCAGTATTGTTGGAGCTTGTTCTGCCACCACACCTTCAAAATGCTTGTAGTGGTAATTCTGCCATCTCTCTCTCCTCCACTCCCTCCTCTTCTTCTTCCTCTATGGCCTCTTCCTGTGCAGATGTGCCCTCAGAACCAGCGGTGCTCCGTAGGCGTTCTAGAGGCTACGCAAAAAAAAGATGCCATGCGGTGCTTGAGTTGGTCTGCTTGAGGGACAGGAGCCATACTGGAGCAGAGATTCTGTCAGCTCTGCAGGGGCAGGCTCAGAGGTGGTTGACGACATGCCAGCTTCAGCCAGGGATGGTTTGCGACAATGGCACCAACCTCCTCTCCGCCCCCCGATGGGGACACTTCACCCATGTGCCCTGTTTGGCTCACATCCTTAATTTGGTGGTGCAGCGGTTCTTGTGCAGGTACCCAGGCTTACAGGATATCCTGAGGCAGGCCAGAAAAGTCTGTGGGCATTTCTGCCGGTCAAATAATGCCAGTGCTCGGCTGGCTGACCTTCAAAAGGAATGCAACCTGCCTAAGAACCACCTCATCTGTGACATGCCCACCAGGTGCAACTCAACGTTGGCAATGCTGCAGCAGCTGCACATGCAGCAGAGTGCCATCAACGAGTACCTGTGTGACTGTGGCACCAAGACAGGGTCAGGGGAGCTTGGCTTTTTTTTCGCCATGCCAGTGGATCATGATCAAAGATGCACTGTCCTGTCACCATTTGAGGGGGCCACGAGGATGGTGAGCAGTGACAGTGCATGCATCAGTGATACTGTCCCTCTTGTCTACTTGTTGGAGCACACCCCCCCAGGTACGATATTTAAAGGAATATTTCACTTTTATTTTTTCACTTTAAACATCATTAAAATCACTGCTCCCAGAAAAACATCTGTTTTTAAAACTTTGTTTTGCATTAATACATGTCCCCTGGGGCATGACCCGGGTCCCCAAACCCTTTTTAGTACAATAACTTGCATATTAGCCTTTAAAATTTGCACGTTTGATTTCTCACGTTCGAGTCCCATAGACTTTAACGGTGTTCGAATGTTCGCGCAAACTTTCAGTCTGTTGGCATGTTCTGGATGCAAACCGAACCGGGAGGTGTTCAACCCATCCCTACCTACTACAAATAAACTCTAGGCCACTGCAAAAATATAATCATTCTCTTACTAAACACATGCTCAACTCTGCAAAAACCCTCATACCCCTGCAATGGAAATCTCTGTCTGTGCCAACAATTAAAGACTGGCTACTAAGGATGAATGATGTCCATGATATGGAAAGATCTATTGTGATTGCAAATTAATCCACCTCTCAATTTCATGATACTTGGACAACTTGGTTCCTGTTTAAACTATTCGATCGATATGGAGATCTCATGAACAAATAGAGCAAATTTTATTTTAACTCATGTTATGAGAATTCCTTCATTCTTTAAGCCAACTGTACATTGTACTTATATACACTCTCGATGGATCAAAACAAACCCCCCTTTGACCAACCTTAATCCTCGGAGTCCACTACTTTTTTCTATGTTATCCTTCTCCATCTATTTAATTTCTATCTTTTATTTCATCTCTTGTTCCAATATGGGACATTCTAGTTTTATGTTTAGATAACAGAAGAGTTTTAATTTCATCTCCTTTTGCAATATCATGACACTATCAAAGATAACCTTTCTATATATGCTATAGATCAATTAAAGGTTAATATCTAGTAGATGTATGATAATTAATACATCCAAAGTTCACTTTAGGATTATCTGTTTGCTAATAATACTTACTACATTGGAGTTTAATTCTGTAAGTTTTGTTAAGAAAAATGTTCTTTTGATTTTTATTATATCATATAAGATGGATGTACCATATATTTTTTCAATAAACCTTATTGTTTAAAAAAAACCCAAAAAAACACAAACACAGTTTTGTCAATTCAGCTATAAAAAAACATTGTTCCCTGATGTAGACCGCCACCACCACTGAACCCGAAAAATGAAAAAAAAAGCTCTACCCATGAGGAAGGGTGACCGCCAAATGCCTGCTCTGACAGTTCTCATATAGGTAAGGGGCGGGACCACCTGGTGACGCACCTGTAAATTGGATCAATTTGAACTTTGCACAGTGCACTTTTTTATAATTCCAGTATTTGGATCTAGCTTTGGATTGGATTTAGCTTTCCACGGACTTATTTGCTTTATTTTTTCATCACTATATGAATGCACATTGTCACTTTATTATTTGGCTATCAAGCACTTGTTATTTTATATATTTTTTATTATATATTTTATACATTATTAGTATCATGGTGTAGAGGATATAATTTTACCAGTACAGAGGCTTTATGCTTATACCTTTTGATAGCGCAGTGTTTTTAATGCAATTTTAGTACTTTTACATGGTTTAAGAGACATGTTTACCACTTGCAGCTGATTCAAAGAGGATTTATTGGTTTATTAATGTTAGTGGAGGCTCACAGGATGTTCTATATAATACCAGGCTATCAGAGTACCCGAGTACCTGTCACCAGCCCATCAGAGTACCCGAGTACCTGTCACCAGCCCATCAGAGTACCCGAGTACCTGTCACCAGCCCATCAGAGTACCCGAGTACCTGTCACCAGTCCATCAGAGTACCCGAGTACCTGTCTGCAGCTCATCAAGTTACCAGGGACCTGTCTCCAGCCCATCAGACTACCTGAGTACCTATTTGCAGCCCATGTCTCAAAGAATATATATGGGGGTGTTTTCCTTCCAAAATGAGGTCATTTTGTGGGTAATTCCACTGTCCTGGTGTTCAAGAACCTTCAAAAGTGTGATAGGTAGGAATGAAATGAGATGTGTAATTTATACTCCTAGAACGCTTGAAGGTACTACTTCAATGTTGGGCCTCTGTATGTGGCCAGGCTATGTAAAAGTCTCACACATGTGGTATCACCATACTCGGGAAGAGTAGCAGAATGTATTTTGGGGTGTAATTTGTTGTATGCATATGCTGTGTTTGAGAAATAACCTGATAATTTGACAATTTTGTAAAAAAAAATAATTAAAAATTCCTCATTGTGCAAAAAATTGTGTGAAAAAATTACAACTTAAAAAAACTCAGTATGCTACTTACTTAATAGCTTGGAATGTCTACTTTCTAAAAAGGGGTCATTTGGGGGGTTCTTGTACTTTCCTGACTTGTTAGTGTCTCAAGAAATGAGATTCACCTGATGTACTGAAGGCCTAATTAGATGTGATCAGTTTTCAGTGATTGGCACAGTAGTTTGTAGACTCTATAACTTTCACAAAGACCAAATAATATACACTAATTTGGGTTATTTTTACCAAAGATATGTAGCAGTATTAATTGTGGCCAAATTTTATGAAGAAAAATTACTAATTAGCAAAATTTTATGACAGAAACAAAGAGAAAGGCATTTTTTAAAAAAATTTATGGTCTTTTTTATTAATAGCACAAAAAAAATAGTGATTAAATACCACCAAAAGAAAGCTCTATTTGTGTGAAAAAAAGGACACAAGTTTCATATGGGTACAGTGTTGCATGACTGAGTAATTGTCATTCAAACTGTGAGAGCGCCGAAAGCTGAAAATTGGTCTGGGCAGGAAGGGGGTGTAAGTGTACTGTACTGAGGTGGTTAAAGACATCCATCAAAGGTTGTCAATAATTCACCATGGTTAAAATCATGTTCAAGATAACATAGTATTCATCACATTGTTCATAAAGATTATATATAACCATCCATATTGATTTTTCTATTTCAGCCTCATGTTCAATCCTATACAGATCTTGGAAACTTCTAAGAACAGATCTGGTTTCTTCTGTATTAGCAAAAAAAACTTATAAAAATAATTAGTATTGTATTCTAAAGTTTCACACTTCGTTTTAATAACCAATAAGGATTTACAATAACCATCTCCATCTTTCTCTGTGACAAAGACCTGAATCCAATAAGACAAGTGTATACCTGCTTGAGCGAACCAGGAAGGAAAGAAAGTGCACTAAGATGGTGCCATCTCAAAACTGAAATATGTAAGTAAAGTCATGGCCCCAAATATGTATGGGCCCATGAGACGCCACCTCGGCCCCACAGAGTGCTTAGCCCATATAGGAGAGTTACTAAAACAAGTGCAAAATGACCAACAAGGGAGGAAATGGTCAAAACATTTAGACCATACCCCAAAAATCATGAAAAAGTGCTACAAAGAACAATAGAGAGCCACACGACCATTGGATGGAACCAGCAGTGAGAGTAAACACTTTTGCCGCGTACAAGCGGTCTGAATTTTCGACAACAAATGTTCGATGAGAGCATGTTGTCGGAAATTCTGACTGTGTGTAGGCTCCATAGGACATTTTCTGTCAGAATTTCCGACAACAAAAATTTGAGAGCTGAATCTCAAACTTTTCAACAACAAAATCCGTTGTCGCAAATTCCGAGCGTGTGTAGACAATTCTGACGCACAAAATTCCACGCATGCTCTGAATTAATTATGAGACAGAAGTGCTCAGTCTGGTAAAACTAGCATTCGTAATGTAATTTGTCACGCTGCAAAGTTTTTAATCTTTTAACTAGTTGCCGACCACCTCACGACAATATATGTCGGCAGAATGGCACGGGCAGGCAAAGCAACGTACAGGTATGTTACTTGCCTCCCGCGGGTGTGCTATCTTGGCATTTTATGGCCTTCGAAACTGTGATAGGTAGTGAGGAGTGAATCAAAAATTTACGCCCTTAGAAATCCTGAAGGCAGTGATTGGTTTTCGGGGCCCCGTATGCAGCTAGGCTCCAAAAAAGTCCCACACATGTGGTATCCCCGTACTCAGGAGAAGCAGCAGAATGTATTTTGGGGTGTAATTCCACATATGCCCACGGCATGTTTGAGCAATATATCATTTAGTGTCAACTTTGTGGAAAAAAAAATTGTCACTTTCCCGCAACTTGTGTCAAAATATAAAATATTCCATGGACTTAACATGCCTCTCAGCAAATAGCTTGGGGTGTCTACTTTCCAAAATGGGGTCATTGGGGGGGTTTGTGCCATCTGGACATTTTATGGCCTTCAAAACTGTGATAGGTAGTGAAGAGTGAAATCAAAACTTTACGCCCTTAGAAATCCTGAAGGCGGTGCTTGGTTTTTGGGGCCCCGTACGTGGATAGGCTCCCAAAAAGTCCCACACATGTGGTATCCCCGTACTCAGGAGAATCAGCAGAATGTACTTTGGGGTGCAATTCCACATATGCTCATGGCATGTTTGAGCAATATTGATATATTTAGTAACAACTTTTTGTAAATTTTTTTTTTTGTCATTATTCAATCACTTGGGACAAAAAAAAATAATATTCAATGGGCTCAACATGCCTCTCAGCAATTTCTTTGGGGTGTCAACTTCCAAAATTGGGTCATTTGGGGGGGGTTTGTACTGCCTTGCCATTTTAGCACCTCAAGAAATGACATAGGCAGTCATAAACTAAAAGCTGTGTAAATTCCAGAAAATGTACCCTAGTTTGTAGACACTATAACTTTTGCGCAAACCAATAAATATACGCTTATTGACATTTTTTTACCAAAGACATGTGGCCGAATACATTTTGGCCTAAATATATGACTAAAATTGAGTTTATTGGGTTTTTTTATAACAAAGTAGAAAACATCATTTTTTTTCAAAATTTTCGGTCTTTTTACATTTATAGCGCAAAAAATAAATACCCCAGAGGTGATCAAATATCATCAAAAGAAAGCTCTATTTGTGGGAAGAAAAGGACGCAAATTTCGTTTGGGTAGAGCATTGCATGACCGCGCAATTAGCAGTTAAAGCGACGCAGTGCTAAATTGTAAAAAGTGCTCTGGTCAGGAAGGGGGTAAATCCTTTCGGGGCTGAAGTGGTTAATGCAGCGCATTCTCTTCTTCTTTATAATGCTAGAATAATAAAGTTGTTTTGCTGCTGATATTCACACAGAGTTCTGAGTTTTTTGTCGCCAGATATCCAGAATAATGTTTATATTTTTTTTTTATAGTGAGTGGAAGGAAGGGTTGAGAGTGATGGCCTGATTTCAGTCTGGTCTGACAAAAACTGCTATCGTAGTACCAGACCCTGGGGACATACATGTCATCTGCTGCTCCTGATCTCATGGAATCCTGGACCTTCTTGTGCTCCCTACTATATGTGCTCTTCAGGACACCAATTTTGCACTTCAAATAGGGGATGGTTGCTGTGGGAATCACTGGCTTCACCAATTCCAGTAATTGATCCAGCGCTGCCTTTCTCTTTATTTTATTATTATAAAAAGGGTGTTTCACGTGTCACAGACAGGGCAGCTCCCTGTATTTATCAATCAAGTTGGGGAAAGAAGTCATGATCGTTAAATCTATCCATTTTATCTGCAAGACACAAGACAAACCCTAATGTGAGGCTAAACTCTCCAAATCTTGTCCCAATATAGGCCTCAATCTCTAAGCAGTATAGGCCACTGATTCCCCAAGTTAAAATGTTACCTTCGTTAGCGCGATTGGCGTTTACGCTACTCCTCCGCTCACAGATCGTACGTACGACGCACGCGTGTTACGCTTTATATACACTGCGCATGAGTGGAACTCTACCCTCCCCTGACCTTCTTTCTAGTATATTCCTCACCCCTTCTCTTTTGGCACAGTGGAAGAGCACATGGCGAAGAAAGAGCAAGTGCATGCAGAGGACAGCAGCAACGAGAAGAACAACGAAAGCCCGGAGCCACAAATGTCCTAATCCCTGAGGAGAATTAAGTCCTCAAATATGTCCTTTGTTGAGATGGTGGAGATGGTGGACATCTTGAAGAGGGCCAACTATAATGGGAAGCATGGTCCTTACCCAAACCCAAATGTGAGAAAGGCCAAGATTATGGCTAAAGTTGTGAAAAGTCTGCAGAAGAATTTTTGGTTGATTCAAAGGATCAACTGAGGAAACAATGGTCAGACCTCAAATTGAGGGAACAGGATCAGTACAGAAGAATCAAGAGAGTGCTGCGAAAACAGTATTTTGTCATGTGTTCCTATTATTATTATTACTTTAGTGTTGCTCCATATGCTTTTATTTACTGTTGTACAGTTTAAAATTAAATTTAACATGGCACGTTTCAGGTTCATGGGCACAGTAATCTTCATAGTAAACATTTTTTGTTTGCCCACTAATACTATGTTTTTGGCAGATGCAGGTTAACTACATTTGTTCATGCCTATTTGTATTAAAAGAAGTTTGTTTTCTAGATGCGTTTGTAACTAGAATGAAATGCAAACTTGATTCAGTGTAAGGAGAGGACACTCAGCAGCTGTTTACACATCTGGACGCAGGAGCACTAATGTGGGACACCAGACCTCCTTTTTAGGGTGTCCCACACAGGTGCTCCAGTGAATACTAGGGGTGTCTCCATGTGTGAAACTTGCACAAAACAGGTAAGTATTCTAGCTTTCGAAAGGGAAAAAAATAATGTCTTCAGCTTGGAACTCTGACAAAACAGACAATTGTATGTCACTTCCAAACAATATATTAAATTCCTAATTCTGTCCTCAAATATCTGTGTGCTAAGTATACATATTTTTTAATTCACATAGGGGAAAAAAGACCGGGACATCAGAGGACACCAGGGTCCCCCAACCTCCTAAAGAAGGGGAAGTCACCACAACCACAGGATGTGGAGGTAGGAGAGGTTTATGTAGTGGGAGAAATAGTGACCACAACGGGTGAGTGTCTGAGACCACAGCTTCAGGTAATAGATGTATGACTGCATATTTATAATACATGGTGTGTTTTTTTTATTTTTAGGTGATGTGGATGTTGTGGAAGAAGAATCTCATTTCACCAGTGCAAATGCATACGTCCTCATTGGGGAGATCATGGTGTGCAAACACGATTTAGAGCTGCTAAAGGAAAACATCAATAATGTTAAAAAAAATGAAGAACATCATTGATGTTTTAGGCAGAATCTAAAACAAAAATTGTACCGTTTTTTGTTGTGTAAATTTTTCTTTTAAATCAAGTTTTAAAGTATTTTAAAAGACAAATTTTGAAGATGCATACAGTGTGTCGACATGTGCTATCTGCCATCACGGGATATCAATGTACGCGTTTTGTGGGTGCAACCTCCTCCTCGCAGCTAAAGTAGATGAGAGGAAGGAGTTGCACCCCCAAAACATGTCCATTGATCCCCCATGATCGGAGCTAGCATGTTGACATTAGGAATGGGATCAGGAGAGAAATCCACATTTTGATTTGCAATTTGTGCACATCTTCAAAATTTGGCTTTTACAGGGGTGACATCACTGCATCTGATGAAGGCAATATCAACACAGTATGGACATACTAATGTCTGTGATATTGCCTTCACTTTGTCATAGTTAAACTTTGCAAGTTCCTGAGTTGTGTATGTTTTATAGTTTTAAAAATGCCTTTTTAACCCAAAAAAAGGCTATTTGTACTGTCAAACCTAAAAATGTTATACAACAAATATGTTGGTTTGTTCAAAAACCCTTTTCTAACGCACATGTCAATGTGCTTTGAGTAAAATGCTTTCTACACAACAATGTGTTGCTTCTTATTTCAATGCTCAATACCAGTTTTTGGAGTAAGTTGGTGTTTACAGTGACAATGGGGGTTATTTACTAAAGGCAAATCCACTTTGCACTACAAGTGCAGTTTCAAGTGCACTTGCGGTGCACTTGTGGTGCAAAGTGGATTTGTCTTTAGTAAATAACCCCCACAGTGCTCTAAAATTTGCCACAATCAGGCCATTTTCAGGACTCAAAACAATTAAGAATTCATGGTGCTGAAAAGGATGTGTTTTTTTAGCATTAATGCATTACATACATTAAAACAAAAACAAGGTGTGTGTGTAGAAGACTCTTAACATAATAGTTAGCTGAAGAAGAAATTCATCAAATAAATTACGTTTGCACTATTGAAGAAAATGGCCAAAAAGAAAAGCCCATTGGAGAACCTAGGAGACAGCTAAAAGAAACACAAGCAGTAAATCAAATTAAATATTATTTCAGTTTTTAAAAAAAATATTTAAAAAATGTTTCTCAAACATTTGCTGGCATATCAATGACCCCCCTACCCGCAAAATATTCCAGATATTTTTGACAGACCTCGCAGGCACTTTGAGGGGGCAAGCCAGGACGGCCAGCTTCAAGCGCCGTCAAGTTTGACTGATCTGGCAATCCTGTCTCACGCCCAACTGAGGCCACATAGTTCGAAGCATTTCTCCTTAGAAAGTTGTGCATAATCCAGCATGCAAGTACAATATGGTTTATTTTGTATTCCGCCATGTGAATTGGCGTCAGGAATAGGCGGAACTGGCTGGACATTATGCCGAAAGCATTCTCCACCACTCTTCTGGCTCTGGCCAGCCAGTAGTTAAAAACACTCTGGTCCGGGGTGAGGGTCCTCATGGGAAATGGCCACATCAGGTGTTCACCAAGCCCAAATGCTTCATCAGCGACAAAGACGAATGGTAGACCAGCCACATTGTATTCTGCAGGTGGCAATCCTAAGCCACCACTCTGGAGCCGTTGGTAGAACTTGGTCTGGGCGATGACTACACCATCTGACATCGGCCATTCTTTCCCACGTCCACATAGAGAAACTCATATGTTGCCGACACCACCGCTAACATCACTATACTATTAAACCCCTTATAGTTGTAATAGTATGACCCCAAGTTGAGGGGTGGCATGATGTGGATGTGTTTCCCCATCAATTGCCCCTCCGCAGTAGGGATGAGCTTCGAGTTCGAGTCGAACTCATGTTCGACTCAAACATTAGCTGTTCGCAAGTTCGCCGAACACCGAACAATTTGGGGTGTTCGCGGCAAATTCGAATGCCGCGGAACACCCTTTAAAAGTCTATGGGAGAAATCAAAATGGCTAATTTTAAAGGCTTATATGCAAGTTATTGTCATAAAAAGTGTTTGGGGACCCGGGTCCTGCCCCAGGGGACATGTATCAAGCAAAAAAAGTTTTAAAAACGGACGTTTTTTCAGGAGCAGTGATTTTAATAATGCTTAAAGTCAAACAATAAAAGTGTAATATCCCTTTAAATTTCGTACCTGGGGGGTGACTATAGCATGCCTGTAAAGGGGCGCATGTTTCCCGTGTTTAGAACAGTCTGACAGCAAAATGACATTTCGAAGGAAAAAACTCATTTAAAACTACCCGCGGCTATTAATGAATTGCCGGTCCGACAATACACATAAAAGTTCATTGATAAAAACGGCATGGGAATTCCCCACAGGGAAACCCCGAACCAAAAAAAAAAAAAAAAAAAATGACGTGGGGGGGGGGGTCCCCCTAAATTCCATACCAGGCCCTTCAGGTCTGGTATGGATTTTAAGGGGAACCCCGCGCCAAAAAAAAAAAAAAAAATGGCGTGGGGTTCCCCCAAAAATCCATACCAGACCCTTATCCGAGCACGCAACCTGGCAGGCCGCAGGAAAAGAGGGGGGGACGAGAGTGCGCCCCCCCCCTCCTGAACCGTACCAGGCCACATGCCCTCAACATTGAGAGGGTGCTTTGGGGTAGCCCCCCAAAACACCTTGTCCCCATGTTGATGAGGACAAGGGCCTCATTCCCACAACCGTGGCCGGTGGTTGTGGGGGTCTGCGGGCGGGGGGCTTATCGGAATCTGGAAGCCCCCTTTAACAAGGGGACCCCCAGATCCCGGCCCCCCCCCTGTGTGAAATGGTAAGGGGGTACTTACCCCTACCATTTCACTAAAAAACTGTCAAAATAGTTAAAAATGACAAGAGACAGTTTTTGACAATTCCTTTATTTAAATGCTTCTTCTATCTTCCTTCATCTTCTTCTTCTTCTGGTTCTTCTGGCTCTTCTGGTTCTTCCTCCGGCGTTCTCGTCCAGCATCTTCTCCGCGGCGTCTTCTATCTTCTTCTCCTCGGGCCGCTCCGCACCCATGGCATGAGGGGAGGCTCCCGCTCTTCTCTTCATCTTCTTCATCCTCTTCTCTTCTTCATCTTCTTCATCTTCTCTTCTTTTCTTCTCCGGGCCGCTCCGCATCCATGCATGAAGGGAGGCTCCCGCTGTGTGACGGTGTCTCCTCGTCTGACGGTTCTTAAATAATGGGGGGCGGGGCCACCCGGTGACCCCACCCCCTCTGACGCACGGTGACTTGACGGGACTTCCCTGTGACGTCACGGGAAATGCCACAGGGAAGTCCCGTCATGTCCCGTGCGTCAGAGGGTGGCCCCGCCCCCCGTTATTTAAGATCCGTCAGACGAGGAGACGCCATCACACAGCGGGAGCCTCCCTTCATGCATGGATGCGGAGCGGCCCGGAGAAGAAAAGAAGAGAAGATGAAGATGAAGAAGATGAAGATGAAGAAGATGAAGAAGAGAAGAGGATGAAGAAGAAGATGAAGAGAAGAGCGGGAGCCTCCCCTCATGCCATGGGTGCGGAGCGGCCCGAGGAGAAGAAGATAGAAGACGCCGCGGAGAAGATGCTGGACGAGAACGCCGGAAGAACCAGAAGAGCCAGAAGAACCAGAAGAAGATGAAGGAAGATAGAAGAAGCATTTAAATAAAGGAATTGTCAAAAACTGTCTCTTGTCATTTTTAACTATTTTGACAGTTTTTTAGTGAAATGGTAGGGGTAAGTACCCCCTTACCATTTCACACAGGGGGGGGGCCGGGATCTGGGGGTCCCCTTGTTAAAGGGGGCTTCCAGATTCCGATAAGCCCCCCGCCCGCAGACCCCCACAACCACCGGCCACGGTTGTGGGGATGAGGCCCTTGTCCTCATCAACATGGGGACAAGGTGTTTTGGGGGGCTACCCCAAAGCACCCTCCCAATGTTGAGGGCATGTGGCCTGGTACGGTTCAGGAGGGGGGGGCGCACTCTCGTCCCCCCCTCTTTTCCTGCGGCCTGCCAGGTTGCGTGCTCGGATAAGGGTCTGGTATGGATTTTTGGGGGAACCCCACGCCTTTTTTTTTTTTTTTTTTTGGCGCGGGGTTCCCCTTAAAATCCATACCAGACCTGAAGGGTCTGGTATGGAATTTAGGGGGAACCCCACGTCATTTTTTTTTTTTTTAACTTTGGTTCGGGGTTGCCCTGTGGGGAATTCCCATGCCGTTTTTATCAATGAACTTCTATGTGTATTGTCGGCAATGCAATAGCCGCGGGTAGTTTTAAATGTGTTTTTTCCTTCCAAATGTCATTTTGCTGTCAGACTTTTCTAAACACAGGAAACATGCGCCCCTTTACAGGCATACTATAGACACCCCCCAGGTACGAAATTTAAAGGGATATTACACTTTTATTGTTTGACTTTAAGCATTATTAAAATCACTGCTCCTGAAAAAACGGCCGTTTTTAAAACTTTTTTTTGCATTGATCCATGTCCCCTGGGGCAGGACCCAGGTCCCCAAACACTTTTTATGACAATAACTTGCATATAAGCCTTTAAAATTAGCACTTTTGATTATTCATGTTCGTGTCCCATAGACTTTAACGGTGTTCGCGTGTTCGAGCGAACTTTTTTCCTGTTCGCATGTTCTGGTGCGAACCGAACAGGGGGGTGTTTGGCTCATCCCTACTCCGCAGTTTGGAAAGTCCCACCGCTAGGCAAAGTGGGATACCACAGTCTCCCATTCCTGTGGCGTTGAAGGAAACTGTGGAGTCAAACAAGAAAAAAAAATGAGTACTTTTGCACATAACATTGCAAGCAGATTAGACACAAACATTCTTGGACAACATCAGTATAACATTTACTGATAGGCGGCACTGATGGGCATTGATAGGTGGCACTGGTATGCGGCACTGATGGGCACTCGTAGGCAGCACTGATGGGCACTCGTAGGTGGCACTGATGGGTACTTATGGGTGGCACTGATAGGTGGCACAGATGGGCACTGATAGGTGGGCACTGATGGACACTGATGGGTGGCACTGATGACACTAATTGGTGGCACTGATGACGCTGATGGGTGGTATTGCTGGGCATCACTGATGTTACATCTTATATAATGGTGCCAGTCAGTTCCAGTTTGCGGGCACTGATTGGTACAGATTGGGCATAATTTGCACATGTGGATGGCCATGGGGTACATACCTGGCCATTCACATGTTGTCCCCTTCCCTGGTGGTAGAGGAGGCTTCCCTGGTGGTCTAGTGTGGGCATCTGAGGGGGGCTACGCTGATATAGCATAGACCCCCCTGTCAGGAGAGCTGCCGATCAGCTCTCCTCTACTCGCGTCTGTCAGGCACGGGTGAGGAAAAGCCGATCAATGGCTTTTCCTGTTGACATCGTGATCAGCCGTGATTGGACAGCCTTATGGTTTTATGAGCCACGGCCCACGTTGTACTAAGGCAATTCAGATCAGACTGCGTTTTGAGAAGGAAATGCTCTTTTGTTTACTGTATCACACTAAAGTATAGTAGGAAGAACATTTCAATGATTTCATCCTCTTAATTGGTAACACATGGTTTTAACCATGTAAACCACAAACAGTTTGAATAGAGACTTTGTTAGGAAGCAAGAAAAAAAAATGCCATTAGCGGTCACAGTGAAGACAATACACCACAAATGTGCTGCACAGGAAATGTCCAGTAACAAAAAAAAAAACAATTGTGTGCATGTTACATAAACTGTTACTTATCTTTTATATTAAATTTGTCATTAGACTAAGAATGTATGATATGTGTAGAGATAACTTGTAGAGATAACACTTATAATAATATAATTAGTTTCTAACAAATTCCAAGCATTATGATATTAATATTATTACACTACAGAGATTTTCATTATCTTGCATATACCAGTGGCTATAAGTAAAATGTCTTCCCTAGAAATAATGTTAGTACTGAAGTTCCTCTCAGCAATATAAAAGGGAAAAAGTTATTTTTTAATTCTTCTATATCTTAGAATGAATGGCTGGGAATTTAAAATTGTAAACAATTGGACCAAAATGTAATATTTTCTTATTGTTAGCTTATTTATGGTTTTCTTTTTCCTTCTTGTAAATCTAAGGCGTACTATCTGATGCTTAAAAGCCTATCAGGCTCCTGAACAGCTGTACTAATACTAAAGTGCATTAACAGTATGAATTAGAAATGACATTTTCAAATTGAGTTTCCTGTCCAAAAGCATCACTTTACAATATTGAATAAAAGTGTAATGAAGATTAACAGTGAAGGCTGGTTCCTTGCACAAACAGTAATGTACAATAATGTTTATTAATATCAATTTTTGCATGTGTTACACATGTGCATATTGTTAACATGCTTTTTAACCAGTTGCCAACATACGTCGGCAGAATGGCACGGGTGGACAAATGGACGTACCTGTACGTCCCTCCCCGGGGGCGGAGGGGCACAATTGCGCTCCCCGGGCCTGCAGTGGTCGGATTCGTTAGAGGACCGGTCAGTCCTCAGGGCCAGATCAATGATTTATAGTCTGGACCTGCTGATCTGTCCTAACAAATGAAATCCCTCCCTTGTCTGTGTAAGTGTAAACACAGACAGGAGAAAGTGATGTCATCTCTCCTCATGAAGTCTTTTCGATTCCAGTGAGAGGAGAGAAGACGTATTAAAGTGAGTTGCACAACACTACACTAACAACCAGTACACATAGGTATAGTTGCCATCCCCCGATCACCCCCTGATAGCCCCCCCCCAGTTAACCCCTTCACTCCCTGTCACTGTGTCACCAATTGCAGTTTTCAGATTTTTCACTGATCACTGCATCTGTGTCATTTGTGACTGTAATAAGTGTTAGGTCAGTTAGTAGTAGGCCCCATTAGGTCTAGGGTACCCCCCTAAACCACCCTAATAAAGGTTTAACCCCTTGATTGCCCACAGTTAAACCTTTCACCCCCTGTCGCCAGTATCACTAATAGATCTTTTTTCTGATCGCCATATTTGTGTCACGGGTGACGCTAGTTAGCCAGTTAGTTGATTAGTTTCACCGTCAGGTTTTTATAGCGTCAGGTACCCCCATATATTACCTAATGAAGGTTTTAACCCCGATTGCCCCATAGTGAACTCTGTCACCAGTGATCACCGTATTAGTGTTACTGGTGATGCTGGTTAGTTTGTTTGTTTTTTATAGCGTCAGGGCACCCACTGTATACTACCCAATAAAGGTTTAACCCCCTGATCACTTGGGGGGTGATATCAGGTTTTCAGTCAGGGTCTGCGATGCCCCAGGCAGTGTCAAATTAGTGCCAGTAGCGATAACACCCACGCACGCACCATACACCTCCCTTAGTAGTATAGTGTCTGAACGGATCGATATCTTTGATCTGATCAGAACTATATTGGCATCCCCAATAGTTTAGGGTTCCCAAAAACTCAGCGTTAGTGGAATCAGCCCAGATACCTGCAAGCACCTGCGTTTAGCCCACCTAAGTGCAGTATCAATCGATCACTGTCACTTACAAAAACACAACACACAATACTGCAGCATTTGCAGAGTCAGGCCTGATCCTTGCAAATGCTAACAGTTTTTTTGGTAGCATTAAATCAGTTGCTGACAGTCAGGAGCTCTTTTTCCTGTGAGTCTCACTAGTGTACCAGTAAATTTAGAGGCCAAAATGTCAAATCGAAGGTATGCTAGTGAAGAGACCTACATGTTTCTGAGCATGACAGATGGTGAAGAGGAAGTCACCCATCTGTCAGATTCAGGTTCAGAATACGATCCTGTAGACAGCAGCTGCACCCTGACAGATAGCTCTGACGATGGAGTTGTGGTCCCTGTCAAGGTCAGGCGTACCAATCCCATTTTTCTGCTGTTGTTGAGGTGCAAGAATCACAGGGCTCTCGTATGGAGCAGAGAGCCAGTACTAGTGCCGATCATCCTTCTGGTGAACTGGCAAGCCCCAGCGGCCTAGTACACACTGGTTGTAGTCAAACCAGCACTGCAGTATCACGTGGTGACGTGGCGAGTCCAATAAGTGCAGTTCAAGCTGGTGATGTGACTAGCACAACTAGTGTCTCACAGCCACCAATAAGACAAAGACAGACCTACCACTTCTGCAGCACCCATGCTTCCACCATTCACTGGCCAATCTGGAATTCAGGTGGAAACAGTTGTCTTTACGTCACTTGATTTTTATTCGCTGTTTTTCACAGAAGATCTCTATAGATCTATTGTGGACCAAAACAACTTGTATGCTGGTCAATTCATTGCCGATAATCCCCATTTGACCTTTGCCAGAGATTGGAAAGCTATTACGGAATTTAAGACCATTCTAGGCCTATCCCTCCTCATGGGCATAACTAAAAAGAGTGAGTTGCGGTCATATTGGTCCACTGACCCAATTCACCATATGCCCATGTTCTCTGCCTCCATGGC
Organism: Lithobates clamitans; assembly: GCA_037952925.1. Lineage (NCBI taxonomy): Eukaryota > Metazoa > Chordata > Amphibia > Anura > Ranidae > Lithobates > Lithobates clamitans. Next base: position 125,195 of record JBBGZY010000458.1, on the reverse strand, counting down.
CACGGCACAATATGAGCAGATCTTGCGGTTCATGCACTTCAATGATAATGAACTCTGTCATCCTCGGGGGGGATGACCCTGGATATGATCAGCTCCACAAAATTTGGCCCCTCATAAACCACTTCAACCAACAGTTTTCAGCTTTGTTTACTCCCAGTCAAGTTGTCTGCATTGATGAGTCCCTGATTAAGTTTTGTGGCCGCTTGTCTTTCAAACAGTATCTTCCCAGCATAAGTGCAAGATATGGGGTCAAGATGTATAGACTCTGTGACAGGGCCACAGGTTATACATATAGTTTTATAGTCACGTAGAGCTACAGAACTGCCCAGACTACATAGGGAGCACTGGTAAGATTGTGTGGGACTGAGTGTCACCCTTATTTGGAAAGGGGTACCACTTGTATGTGGACAATTGTTGCACGAGTGTGCCACTTTTGATCATGGAATTGGCGCATGTGGCAATGTGCAATCTAATCGCCGGGGCTTACCCCAGCAGCTTGTAGATTCCTGTCTTAGGCTGGGGGAGACAGCCTTCTTGAAGAGTAATAATTTGCTTGCTGTGAAGTGGAGGGATAATAGGAATGTTTTTGTTCTGTCCTCCCTTCACACAGACACGACGGTCCAATTTCCTACGGCGACTGGTTGTGGAGAAAGTCCTCTGTGTCTACGAATATAACCTTAATATGGGAGGGGTGGACCTCAAAAACCAGTTGTTGGCACCGTACCTAGTTGCCCGTAAGGCCAGACGCTGGTACAAAAAGTGTTTGTATACTTATTTCAATTGGCTCTGGTAAATGCTTATGTGCTATACAAAGCTTCAGGACGAACTGGATCCTTCCCTAAATTCCAGGAAGGGATCATCACAGCCCTTCTGTTTCCAGACGGTGCTGTGGCCTAACTTCCCAATCCAAATGCAGTGAGGCGGCTGCATGGGAGGCAAATTCCGTATGTCCTCCCTGGTACCCCTACCCAACGAGCCCCCCTAAGAAAATGTTATGTCTGTTGAAAGCGCGGATATAGGCATGACAACCGCTATTATTGTCCCTTCTGTCCTGACCATCCTGGTCTTTGCATTGGTGAATGTTTTGAACGCTACCACACACTAGTGAAGTATTAGCGTAGGGTACAGCACTGCACACTTTCACAGGGTCTCTAAAGATGCCATCGCATTTTGAGAGACCCAAACATGAAACCAAACCGTTACAACCACTATAACCATTACAGTTACAAATAAAAGTGTAAAAAAAAGTAAAAAAAATAAAAAATATATAAAATAAAAAAAACGAAAATAGTTGTCATTTTATTGTTTTCTCTCTCTCTCTATTATCTCTCTATTGTTCTGCTCTTTTTTTCTGTATTCTACAATGCAATGTTTTATTGTTACTATGTTTTATCATGTTTGCTTTTCAGGTATGTAATTGATTTATACTTTACTGTTTATTGTGTTTTATTGTTAACCATTTTTTGTTTTCAGGTACGCCATTCAGCTGCAGCACTGATTTATTTATCTTGCCAGCAACAGCGTTTGCTCCCACGATACATAAATTAGTGACTCCAGCACTGTAGAATGTGATTTCACCATCACAGTTAAAAAAAAGAGCATATATTCCGAAGCATGGGGGCAGGGATTGAGGGGCAATTTGTCCCTTACATTAGGGGTGGATTGCCTCCATGATTCAGCATATATTTTTTAGGCACAGATTGCGTTAAAAAAAATGTTTATTTTTACTATGTTTTATTGTATTTGCTTTGCAGGTATGTTATGTCTTACTGTTATACTGTAATGTTACTTTGTTTTATTGTTAACCATCATTTGCTTAGCAGGTACACCATTCAGCTGCAGCACTGATTTATTTATCTTGACAGCAACAGCTTTTGCTCCCATGATACGTAAATCAGCGACTCCAGTGCTGTAGGAGGTGATTTCACCACCACAGTTAAAAAAAAATGGTGCATGTATGCCCATCATTAGAAGTGGGTGGATAAAGGGCGGTATTCTAATGGTGGACATACCCACCGATCAATCTTTTTTTTGTTCAGCCCAGAGGCTGCATGAAAAATAAAAAAAAACATTACAATGTAGGTATGTTGCTGGATTTTGAGTGGTTATACTAGAATGATGCCTGCAGGTTTAGGTATCATCTTGGTATCATTCTTTTCAGCCAGCGGTCCGCTTTCAAATAAAAGCAATCCTAGCAGCTAATTAGCCTCTAGACTGCTTTTACAAGCAGTGGGAGAGAACGTCCCCCCTCCCACCGACTTCCATCAATTTCTCGGGCTCTCCTGTCCCAACATGGAACCCAAGAATGCAGCCGTTGGTTCCACCAGCTGACCATAGAGCTGATCAGAGACCAGAACAGCTCCAATCATCTCTATGGCCTAAGAAACCGGAAGCTTCAAGCATTTCATGACTTAGGTTTCGCCAGATATAAACAGCACCATTGGCAAATTGGGAAAGCATTTTATCACACTGATCTTGGTGTAGTCAGATGCTTTGAGGGCAGAGGAGATCTAGATCCAATTTTTTCAAAAGAGTACGTGTCACTAACTATTGCTATCATAGGGGATATTTATGTTCCCTGAGATATCAATAAAAAGGATTTAAAAAAAATGAAAGGAACAGTTTAAAAATAAAATAAAAAAGCAAAATAAATAATTAAAAAAGAAAAAAAGCACCCCTGTCCCCCTGAACGCAAGCGTTGTTCTGGTGTCATATGTAAACAGCAATTGCACCATTCATGTGAGGTATCACTGCGAAGGTCAGATCGAGTGCAGTAATTTTAGTAGTAGACCTCCTCTGTAAATCAAAAATGGTAACCTGTAAAGGCTTTTAAAGGTTTTTAAAAATGTATGCAATTTGTCACTGCTGCACGTTTGTGCGCAATTTTAAAGCATATCGTGTTTGGTACCCATGTACTCGGCATAAGATCATCTTTTTTATTTCATCAAACATTTGGGCAATATACAGTAGTGTGTTTTAGTGCATTAAAATTTTAAAAAGTGTGTTTTTTTCAAACAAAATTGAGTTATAAAAATTGCTACGCAAATACGGTGTGAAAAAAAAATGCAACACCCACCATGTTAATCTGTAGGGCCTTTACTTTAAAAAATATATATAATGTTTGGGGGTTCAAAGTCATTTTCTTGCAAAAAAATATTTTTTTCATGTAAACAAAAAGTGTCAGAAAGGGCTTTGTCTTCAAGTCTTGAAGTGGTTAGAAGAGTGGATGATGTGTGACATAAGCCTTTTAAATGTTGTGCATAAAATGCCAGGACAATTAACCCCCCCATGACCCCTTTTTGGAAAGTAGACACCCCAAGCTATTTGCTGAAAGGCATATTGAGTCCATGGAATATTTTATATTTTGCCACAAGTTTCGGGAAAATTACACTTTTTTTTTGCACAAAGATGTCACTAAATGATATATTGTTCAAACATGGTATGGTTAGATGTATAATTACACCCCAAACAATACATTTTGCTGCTTCTCTTGAGTATGGGGATACCTCATGTGTGAGACTTTTTGGAAGCCTAGTCATGTAGAGGACCCCGAAAACCAAGCGCCACTTCAGGATTTCTAAATTTTTTGTAAATTTTTTATTTCATTCCTCACTACCTATCACAGTTTCAAAGGCAATAAAGTGCCAAGATAGCACAAAAGCACCCCAAATGACCCCATTTTGGAAAGTAGACACCCCAAGATATTTGATGAGAAGCATGTTGAGTCCATAAAATATTTTATATTTTGCCACAAGTTGCGTGCAAATGCCATTTTTTTCTTGCACAAAGTTGTCACGCAATGATCTATTGCTTAAACATGCCATTGGCATATGTGAAATTACACCCCAAAATACATTCTTCTGTTTCTCCTCAGTACAGGGATACCAAATGTGTGAGACTTTTTGGCAGGGCTTTTTTTCTCAGAGAATAGGTGCAGGAACTCAACCATGCCCGCCACACACACATACCTGTCAAATGGCATCAAATAGTGCATACAACCCCTCCCTCCACTGCCCTCATCTTCTCCCCCCTCCTTAAAAGCTCCACCATCTGTCATATTTCTTACCTTTGTTGCAATATTAAGCTGAAGCACCTATCCGGCTGTAATACCTCCCAGCATACTATACTATACTACAGTCACTTGCAAGGGAGATCATGCAGTAGGAGCATCAACAACTGGTCACCAGGGAAAAAATGGAGACCACAGAGGGTGCAGCCTACCACACACCCTCTCCTGCCCATGACTGCACTGAACCCTGGGCACCTGTTCTGTATCTCCCTTGTGCCTGTCCGGCACTTAGTGGGATCTGCGCAGGAGATCTGACCTGTGGGAGCTACTGGAAGTACTGCTGAAAAAAAGCCCTGCTTTTTGGGAGCCTAGCCATGTACAGGACCCCGAAAACCAATCACCGCCTTCAGGCTTTCTAAAGGCGTAAAATGGTGATTTTACTTCCTCACTACCGATCACAGTTTCAGAGGCCCTGAAATGTCAAGATAGCACAACCCCCCCCCCCCCCCCAAATGACCCCATTTTGGAAATTTTATATTGTGACAAAATATAAAATATAAAATGGACTCAGCATGCCTCTCATCAAATATCTTGGGGTGTCCACTTTCCAAAATGGGTTCCTTGGGGGGGTTGTGCTATCTTGGCATTTTATGGCCTTAAAAACTGTGATAGGTAGTGAGGAGTGAAATCAAAAATTTATGCCCTTAGAAATCCTGAAGGCGGTGATTGGTTTTCGGGGTCCTGTACGCGGCTAGGCTTCCAAACATCTCACACATGAGGTATCCCCATACTAAGGAGAAGCAGCAGAATGTATTTTGTGGTGTAATTCCACATATAACCATGGCACGTGTAAGCAATATATCATTTAGCGACAACTTTGTGTAATTTTTTTTTGTAATTTTTCAATCACTTGTGACATAAAAAAATAAAATATTCAATGGGCTCAACATGCCTCTTAGCAATTTTCTTGGGGTGTCTACTTTGCGAAATCCATTTGGGAGGGCTTGTACTGTTCTGCCATTTTAGCACCTCAAGAAATGCGATAGTCATAAACTAAAAGCTGCGTAAATTCCAGAAAATGTACCCTAGTTTGTAGACACTATTACTTTTGCGTAAACCAATAAATATACGCTTATTGACATTTTTTTTACCAAAGACATATGGCTGAATACATGTTGACCTAAATGTATGACTAAAATTGAGTTTTTTGATTTTTTTTATAACAAAAAGTAGAAAATATCATTTTTTTTCAAAGTTTTCGGTCTTTTTCCGTTTATATTGCAAAAAATACAAATTTGCAGAGGCAATCAAATATCATCAAAAGAAAGCGCTATTTGTGGGGAAAATTGGGTACAGCATTGCATGACCCCGCAATTACCAGTTAAAGCAGCGCAGTGCCAAATTGTAAAAAGTGCTCTGGTCATTGAGCAAACAAATCCTCCGGGACTAAAAAGTGGTTAACACTTGTGATTCTTCTCAAAACTAATAGACCCCCAAGCTTACACTTTAAAAATGCATGGACAAAATGTTATACCATGCAAAGAGCTTGATAATTTAATCAAGACTTATTTATGGTAAAATTAATTCTCTAATGAATTTTATGTTTAAACATATCATAACAAAACCATTGATAAGACTATTAAAGTCAGTTTTTGTTAGAGATATACAACCATGTGTATTTTTCTATATTTGGAAAAAGAATTACTTTGTACTGCAGTTGGAAACACAACAATTCCAACATGAGTGTCCGACAGAAAAAGTCAGACAGAAGCTTTTTATCCTATATTCCAATCGTGTGTATGCCTGATTGGACTTTTTTTTTTCGAAAATTCTGATGGACTTAGAAATGGAACATGTTCTAAATATTTCAGACAGAACCAATTCCTATCATGAAAACCGCTCATCTGTATGCTGTTCCGACAAACCAAAAACGATGCATGCTCTGAAGCAAGTATGAGATGGAAGTGCTCGGTGTGGTAAAACTAGCGTTCGTATTGGAGCTAGCACATTCCTGATGCTGCTGATTCTGTGATCTTTTAATGCAGCGCATTCTTTTTTTCTTTATAATGCTAGAAGAATGAAGTTGTTTTGCTGCTCATATTCACACAGAATTCTCACAAGCTTATTTCTTCATTATTTATCCTCATCTCATGAATATTATTCTATTTTTTAAAAGCCCAATCTCCATAATAATATTTACAATTATTTTTTATACTAATCTTTTATAATTTTTTATTTCATCAAGATTTATTTTACGATTACATAAAAATTATTTTCTAGTGATCTCCATATAATTTGCTTTTTTTGTGTGTCAAGTTACCACAATAACATTATTATCTTGTATTTTTTATTAACCTCAAGGAGGTTGGTGTCCCTTGTTAATTTGACATTGTATTTTTGAAATGTACCTGCCTACTCACAAACAAACTGTACTTTTTGAAAAAAAAACACATAGGAAAGTATTTATTGAAAATAAAATATCCATTTATTCTGGGTAACAAAATAAAGAGGAAGTCAACGCTGAAGAAACTTTTGGAATTTGCAAAGCCTTTTGGCCCCCAAGGCACACATCAAGTCTGCGGAAAAGAAAATTTGAAGCTTGAGGAGTCCATATAATAGGAAGCACAATCTGTTCCAGGAATCCCAGACATCAGGACCAGCAGCAGATGACATATCTGTCCCCAGACTGTGGTACTACACCAGCCTGCGTCTTCTGTCAGATCAGACTGAAGCCAGGCCATCACTTTCTTGTCTTTGCTGCAGCCTTCCCTCCACGCTTCCCTGCACCTTTCCCTGCACCCTTCCCTGCACCCTTCCCTGCAGCCTTCCTTGGAGGCTGTGGCTCTGGTGGTGGACTTGTGGCAGGAGGAGGAGGAGGATGGGCTTGCTCATATATGTTACAGTTCTCAGTCAGCTGGCCTCTCAACCCCTTCTGAAGGGTATCAAAAAAAATTCTCTCACAGGGGAGGCATTGGCCCTTCTCCAATTCCAGCAACCTGGTGGCTAGATAGCAGCCATAGGCCTCTTCAGCGTTGGGTGGGCTCCTGAGGAAATCGTTGGCTTCCCTAATGAGGCCCAGTGCTGCCTCCTCCATCATTGTCCCCTTCCTGGGCCTTTTGGTGGAAAGGTAGAGAGGAGGCATCTGGGATTGGGTGAGGCTCCTACCGGGCCCAGCCACTTCCTGGCTGCCACCGGGCAGAGCCTCCTCCTGGCTGATGCTTTCCAGACCCTCCTTCTGGCTGAGCTCATCCTGATATAAAAAAGGGACATAGTTGTAGTTTTTGCCTCATCAATCACACACAATTTTCAGCTCTTGACTTGAAAATTGAATGTTAATAAATAGAAAAGACTATCATTCTGACCCCAGCATTTTTCAAGCTGGTCACCAACATTTTTGGCCACTACTGTCTAGTGATATGTATACATCATTGTTTGTATAAAATCATTGATTTGTAAGTAATTCTAACATCTAGTTAACATCATTTAATATTAGGACAATAAATATGTCTAAAAAAGAATATACCTGACTCCAGTTGGGCGCATCCACTTCTCGTCAGCCTCTGCTGGGGTTGAGGGAACGGTGGAGGGAAGGCAGCAGGGAAGTGTAAAAAGTGATTGGCTTCAGTCTGGTCATCCAGAGACCGCAGTTTGTTGAAGTACCACAGTCTGGTACATACACTTGCGCTGCTGATACTCCTGATCTGAGGGATTTCTTGATTTTATTATGCTATTTCTTACACATGTTCCTCAAGATCCCAATTTTATTTTCCACAAACTTGATGGTTGCATCGGGGACCCGAGTCTTCACAAATGCCAGAAGTTTCTCCAGCGATGAACTCCTAGCTGGTTTATTATAATATACTGTAATCTGTGTTTCACCTCCCACAAATTCCTCATCTCCCTGTATCTGTCTTTGAAACTGCCCATGAATTCTGGGTCCTTAACCACTTCAGCCCCGGAAGGTTTTACCCCCTTCCTGACCAGAGCACTTTTTACAATTCGGCACTGCGTCGCTTTAACTGCTAATTGCGCAGTCATGCAATGCTCTACCCAAACGAAATTTGCGTCCTTTTCTTCCCACAAATAGAGCTTTCTTTTGATGGTATTTGATCACCTCTGCCGTTTTTATTTTTTGCGCTATACACGGAAAAAGACCGAAAATGTTTTTAAAAAATGATATTTTCTACTTTTTGTTCTAAAAAAAAATCCAATAAACTCAATTTTAGTCATACATTTAGGCCAAAATGTATTCGGCCACATGTCTTTGGTAAAAAAAATGTCAATAAGTGTATATTTATTGGTTTGCGCAAAAGTTATAGCGCCTACAAACTAGGGTACATTTTCTGGAATTTACACAGCCTTTAATTTATGACTGCCTATGTCGTTTCTTGAGGTGCTAAAATGGCAGGGCAGTACAAAACCCCCACAAATGACCCCATTTTGGAAAGTAGACACCCCAAGAAAATTGCTGAGAGGCATGTTGAGCCCATTGAATATTCATTTTTTTTGTCCCACGTGATTGAATAATGACAAAAAAAAAAAAAAAAATTACAAAAAGTTGTCACTAAATGATATTGCTCACACAGGCCATGGGCATATGTGGAATTGCACCCCAAAATACATTTAGCTGCTTCTCCTGAGTATGGGGAAACCACATGTGTGGGACTTTTTGGGAGCCTAGCCGCGTACGGGGCCCCGAAAACCAATCGCTGCCTTCAGGATTTCTAAGGGCGTACATTTTTGATTTTACTCCTCACTACCTTTCACAGTTTTGAAGGCCATAAAATGCCCAGATGGCATAAACCCCCCCAAATGACCCCATTTTGGAAAGTAGACACCCCAAGCTATTTGCTGAGAGGCATGGTGAGTATTTTTCTGCTCTCATTTGTTTTTGAAAATAGAGAAAGACGAGAAAAAAAAATTTTTTTTTTCTTTTTTCAATTTTCAAAACTTTGTGACAAAAAGTGAGGTCTGCAAAATACTCACTATACCTCTCATCAAATAGCTTGGGGTGTCTACTTTCCAAAGTGGGGTAATTTGGGGGGGGGGGTTTGTGCCACCTGGGCATTCCATGGCCTCCGAAACTGTGATAGGCAGTGAAGAGTGAAATCAAAAATTTACGGCCTTAGAAAGCCTGAAGGCGGTGCTTGGTTTTCGGGGTCCCGTACGCGGCTAGGCTCCCAAAAAGTCTCACACATGTGGTATCCCTGTACTCAGGAGAAGCAACAGAATGTATTTTGGGGTTTAATTTCACATATCTCCATGGCATGTTTGAGCAATATATCATTTAGTGACAACTTTGCGCAAAAAAAAATAAAAAAAATAAAAAAATTGTCTCTTTCCCGCAACTTGTGTCACAATATAAAATATTCCATGGACTCGACATGCCTCTCAGCAAATAGCTTTGGGTGTCTACTTTCCAAAATGGGGTCATTTGGGGGGGTTTTGAACTGTCCTGGCATTTTATGCACAACATTTAGAAGCTTATGTCACACATCACCCACTCTTCTAACCACTTGAAGACAAAGCCCTTTCTGACACTTTGATTACATAAAAAAATAATTTTTTTTTGCAAGAAAATTACTTTGAACCCCCAAACATTATATATTTTTTTAAAATCAAATGCCCTACAGATTAAAATGGTGGGTGTTTTATTTTTTTTTTCACACAGTATTTGCGCAGCGATTTTTCAAACGCATTTTTTGGGGAAAAAACACACTTTTTTAAATTTTAATGCACTAAAACACACTATAGTGCCCAAATGTTTGATGAAATAAAAAGGATGATCTTAGGCCGAGTACATGGATACCAAACATGACATGCTTTAAAATTGCGCACAAACGTGCAGTGGCGACAAACTAAATACATTTTTAAAAGCCTTTAAAAGCCTTTACAAGCCTTTACAGGTTACCACTTTAGATTTACAGAGGAGGTCTACTGCTAAAATTACTGCCCTCGATCTGACCTTCGAGGTGATACCTCACATGCATGGTGCAATTGCTGTTTACATTTGACGCCAGACCGACGCTTGCGTTCGCCTTAGCGCGAGAGCAGGGGGGACAGGGGTGCTTTTTTTTTTCTTTATTATTATTTTTTTTTTTATCTTATTTTTAAACTGTTCCTTTCATATTTTTTTTTTAAATCATTTTTATTGTTATCTCAGGGAATGTAAATATCCCCTATCATAGCAATAGGTAGTGACAGGTACTCTTTTTTGAAAAAATTGGGGTCTATTAGTCCCTAGATTTCTCCTCTGCCCTCAAAGCATCTGACCACACCAAGATCGGTGTGATAAAATGCTTTCCCAATTTCCCAATGGCGCTGTTTACATCCGGCGAAATCTAAGTCATAAAATGCTCGTAGCTTCCGGTTTCTTAGGCCATAGAGATGTTTGGAGCCACTCTGCTCTCTGATCAGCTCTATGGTCAGCTGGCTGAATCACCGGCTGCATTTTCAGGTTCCCTGAAAAAAGCAGTCTAGAGGCTAATTAGCCGCTAGGATTGTTTTTACATGAAAGTCGACCGCTGGCTGAAAAGAATGATACCAAGATGATACCTAAACCTGCAGGCGTCATTCTGGTATAACCACTCAAAGTCGTGAATGGCGTACCTGAAGACAAAAAAAAAAAATGGTTAACAATAAAGCACAGTAAACGGTAAAGTATAAAAAATTGCATACCTGAAAAGCAAACATGATAAAACATAACAACAATAAAACATTGCAGAATAGAATACAGTAAAAAAAAACAGAATAGAGAGAATAGAGAGAGAGAGAACAATAAAACAACAAATATTTTTTTTTTATTTTATATTTTTGTATGTGTTTTTTTGTTTTTACACTTTTTTTTGTAACTAACTTTTATAACTGTAACCGGTTCCAGGTTCGGGTCTCTCAAAATGCGTTGGCATCTTGGGAGACCCTGTGAAAGTGTGTCCTAGTCTGTGGAATGCTGTACCCTACGCTAATACTCAACTAGTGAATGGTAGCGTTCAAAACATTCACCAATGCAAAAACCAGGATTGTCAGGACAGGAGGGACAATAATAGCGGGTGTCACGCCTATATCCACGCTTGCTGCAGACACGACATCTTTTTTGGGGGGGTTCGCTGGGTAGGGGTACTCGGGAGGACATAAAAATGCCTCTCATGCAGCCGACTGCATTTGGTTGGGGATGTGAATGGGGGAAGTACGGGTGCTGCAGAAGCGGTGGGTTCCCAATTAGGATTGGCGATTGCAGCAGGAAGGGCACTATGGGCACGACGGGTGTGTGTTTGTCTTCTTGGTGGCAGCGGGACACTACTCATGCTTGCCACCTCACCAGCTTGAGCTGCACTTATGGGACTTGCCACGTCACCAAGTGTTACTGCAGTGCTGGTTTGACTACGACCGGGGTGTACTAGGCCGCTGGTGCTTGCCAGTTCACCAAAACGCTACAAAAAAAACTGTTAGCGATCGCAGGGATCAGGCCTGACTCTGCGAACGCTGCAGTTATGCGTTTAGTGTTTTGTTAGTGACAGTGATCGATCGATACTGCACTTGGGTGGGCTGGGCTGGGCCGGGCGGAGGGGCAAAACGTAGGTGCTAGCAGGTATCTGGGCTGATCCCGCTAACACTGCGTTTTTGGGAACCCTAAACTGCTGGAGACGCTAGTATAGATCTGATTGGATCAGATATTGATCCGTACAGATACTATACCACTAAGGGAGGCGTATGCTGCGTGCGTGGGTGTTAGCGGTACTGGTGCTAATCTGACGCTGCCTTGGGCGACGCATATCACTGCCGGGCGATCAGCGATTACCTTTATTCGGTAATAAACGGCGGGTGCCCTGACACTATAAAAAGTAAACGAACTAACCAGCGTCACCCGTACCACTTATACGGTGATCAGTGGTGAAAGGGTTAACTAGGGGGCAATCAAGGGGTTAAAACATTTATTAGATAGTATATGGGGGTCCCTGTCGCTATTAAACGCTGACAGCGAACCTCAATATTTACGTCCCTAACTAGCGTCACCAGCGACACTAATACAGCGATCAGAAAAATGATCGCTTAGTGACACTGGTGACGGGGGGTGATCAAGGGGTTAAAACTTTATTAGGGGGGGTTAGGGGGGTATCCTAGACCTACAGGGGGGTAACACTCACTGCCCTAACACTGTAACTGTCACAAACTGACACCAATGCAGTAATCAAAAAAAAAAAAAATACTGCTTGGTGTCAGTTTGTGACAGGGGGGGGTGATTGGGGGGGGGGTCGGGGGTGTTTTATGTGCCTGGCATGTTCTACTGTGTGTGTGTGTGTGTTGGTGCACTTACATGTCTTCTCTCCTCGGCCCTGGAACGGAAACTGCCAAAGCCGAGGAGAGATGACATCACATCCTCTGCCTGTGTGAAACTACACACAGGCAGAGGAGGATTCCCATTGGCTGGGAGCGATCGCGAGGGGGGGCCACGATCGGATGGTCTCCCCCTCGCCTCCCAATGCTCCCAGTGAAATGCTGACTGCCGCTGGCACCGGGGGGGGGTCCGATCGGACCCCCCACCCGCGGGAGGCAGATCACGTACGGGTACGTGATTCTGCCTGCCCGTGCCATTCTGCCGACGTATATCGGCGTTAGGCGGTTGGCAAGTGGTTAAAGGGATTCATCTTTGCTGTAAGACAATACACAAGACAAAAACACTAATGTCAGCCTAAACTTTCATTATCTTATCCCAATATAGGCCTCAATCTTGAAGCAGTATAGGCCACTGTGATGGGCCAAGTTCAAATTTTTCCTTTGTTTAGCACGCTCTCAACTTCCGTTCGTCCTTCCCACACACACACACACACACACACACCGGACCTTCAACAAATGCATGTTAGCTTGATATAGACTGTGCATGCGTGAAATTCCGCCCGCCTCGCCCGTCCCTGATGTTCTTTCTCGAAGATTCCCCACCCCGTCTCTTTTGTCGCAGTGGGAGAGGAACATGGCGGAGACACACCAGGTGACTATTAATAGTAGTAATGAGGAGGAAAGCCCAGGGGCTGAAACGTCCCAATCCAGGAGGAGGTTTAAGGCCTGCAATATGTCATTTGAGGAGATGGTGGAGATGGTCCACATATTGAGGAGGGCCGACTAAGATGCTAAGATACCAATCTGCGTAAGGCTAAAATCATGACAAAAGTGGTGAAGAGTCTGAGTCACAAATTTGGGATACGACGATCAAAGGAGCAATTAAGAAAATGCTGGTCAGACCTAAAATTAAGGGAGCCAGATCAGTACAGAAGGATAAAGAAAGTGCTTAAAAAAAGTACTTGTGTGTTCCTATTATGATTATTAACTTGCATGCTGCTCCATGTGCTTTTCTTTACTGTTGTACAGTTTTAAATGGCTACTTTCATGTTAGTGTGCACAGTAATCATTCGTAGGAAACATTGTTGGTTTGCAAATAAATACAATGCTTTTAGCTGATACAGGGTTAACTACATTTTGGTCATGCTAATTTGTCTTAAAAGAAATTTAGGACATTGTTGTCTAGATGTCTTTGAAACTAGAATTAATTGCAAACTTGATTCAGTGGAATGTAAGGACAGGACTAGTATGGGACACCAGAGCACATTTTTTAGGGTGACCCACGCAGGTGCTCCAGTGGATACTTGGTGTGTCTCCATCTGTGAAACTTGTCCAAAAAAGGTAAGTATTCCAGCTTGGTTAAAAGGGGATTAATCATGTCTTCAACTTGGAGCTCTGCCCAAATAGACAATTGTACACCACTTCCAAGCAATGTTTTATATTCCTATTTCTGGACTCAAATATCTGTGTGCTAAGTATACCTTTTTTGTTTCATTCTCATAGGGGAGAAAAGACTCGGAGGACACCACTCAGAGGACACCAGGGACCCTCAACATCACCGAGAATGGGAAATCAGCACAAGCCCCCGGAGGATCTGGAGGAAGGAGAGGTGAAGGAAGTGGGTGAGATGGTCACCCAAACAGGTGAGTGTTTGACACCCCAGCTTCAGGTAATCTATGTATGCCTGCATATTTCTAATACATGTTTTTTAACCAATTTTTAGGTGATGTGCTGGTTGTGGAACAGGAGGCTGAACCTTTCACTAGTGACATCGCCCAAAGGCTCATCCATGACATCATGATGTGGAATGGGGAAATCAACCTTATTCGAAATAAACAGAATGTTATGGAACAACAAATGAAGAACATGATAGATGTGTTTGGGAGAATATAAATTTAGTGCAAATCACATCCATTTTCCCATTTGTTGGACTCAATAAAAACATTTTTTTTTACATTGAATTTTGAAGATGCACACGGTGTGTCAACATGTGCTATCTGCCATCAGGGGATCTCAATGTATGCGTTTTGTGGGTGCAACCCCTTCCTCGTAAATCTAGAAGGTGACAGGAAGGGGTTGCACCCCCAAAACACGTCCATTGATCCCCATGATGGGAGATAGTACATGTTGACATTACCCATTTGGACTCCCAATTTGTGTGCATCTTCAAAATTTGGCTTTTACAGGGGTGATATCACCTCATCTGATGAAGGCAATATCAAGACATTTTTGACACTATAATGTCTGATATTGCCTTAAGTTTTAGACGTTGAACTTTGTAAGTTCCAGAGTTGTGTATGTTATGTTTTAAAACATGACTGTTTGTAAAAAAAAAAAAAAAAATATTGAAAAAAATAACAAATATTTTTCTAAAAAAATTTCTAAACGCACATGTAAATGTGCACCGAGTAAAAATTTTGAGAAACAACAATGTGTGGCTTCTTCTTTCAATGCTCAATACCAGTTTTGTAAGTAATTGTGTGCTTACAGTGACAATAGGGCTTATTTACTAAAGGAAAATCCACTTGGCACTACAAGTGCACTAGGAGAACCTAGGAGACAACCAAAAAGAAAAGCGAGCAATAAAGAAATTTCAAGATTTTAACTGATCATTATTTTTATTACTAAAAATTAGACATTGTCTGGCATTGCAATGGCCCCCCTACCCATAAAATAATTAACATATTTCTCCCTAACTTCACGGGAGCTTTGGGGGGCCAAGCCAGTATGGCCAGTATCCAGGCCCATCAGGGAATTCTGTGTAATAAGTCTGGCCTCAGGCCCAACTGAGGCTATATAATTCTGTGATTTTTTTTTCGTAAATAATTGTGCAGTATGCAGCAGCATAGGATGATATGGTTGATTTTGCAGTCCGTCATATGGATTACTGTCAGAAACAGGTGGAACCGGCTGACCATTATGCCAAAGATATTCTCAATGACTCTTCTCGCTCTGGCCAGCTGGTAGTTAAAAACCCTCCTCTCCGGGGTGAGGGTCCTTTGGGGGAACGGCCTCATCAGGTGCTCGCCCAGACTGAGGGCTTCATCTGCAATAAAGATGAAGGGGAGTCCTTCAACGTTATCTGCATCAGGTGGCAATGCCAGGCCACCAGTCTGGAGACGCTGGTAAAACTCCGTCTGGGTAAAGACTCCTCCATTCGACATCTGCCCATTCTTCCCCATGTCCACATAGAGGAACTCATAGTGTGCAGACACCACCTCCATTAACACTACACTATTAAACCCCTTATAATAGTAAGACCCCGAATGGGGTGGTGGCACAATGTGGACATGCTTCCCATCTATAGCCCCTCCACAGTTGGGAAAGTCCCAACGGTCAGCAAAATGGGAGGCCACAGTCTACCATTCCTGTGGCGTTGAAGGAAACTGTGGAGTCAAACAAGAAAAAAATATAAGTAGTTTTCAAAATAACATGGCAAGCAGATTACACAAAAAACATTCTTGCACAACACCTGTATAAAATTTATTTTAAGGAGTGTTTAAAGACAAAAAATATAAGGCCCACTTATCAGATTCCTCACCCCCTCTGATGGCCCATTGATAAAATTGTATGGGGGGAAGGGTTTGAGGTGACTTTGGGAC
The DNA here is from genome assembly GCA_037952925.1 of Lithobates clamitans. Taxonomy (NCBI): domain Eukaryota; kingdom Metazoa; phylum Chordata; class Amphibia; order Anura; family Ranidae; genus Lithobates; species Lithobates clamitans. Next base: position 109,250 of record JBBGZY010000458.1, on the reverse strand, counting down.
CAAAAAAAAGCCTCCAGCACTTTACCTGAATTTAAGGACACACATAACATTTGGACACATTTTAGGGGGGTGGGGGGGGTTATAAATGAATTTAAGGACTCACATAACATTTGGACACATTTTAGGGGGTGTTTCAGGGAAAGCAGTACAATGGAGCTGACAATATACATTGTTAAGGGACAAGGCTATAGGCGTATATGGGCCCAGGATAGCATGCTGGGGAGGTTAGTGAAGGCAAATATGCATGTAGGCCAAAAAAGGAGCATTAAAAGCTTCCAGCATGCATGAGGATAAAGGGGAAATTCACAGCATATTCCAATCATGGTAATTAGGGAATGATGAAATAAATACAATACATTAGCAAACATTAAATACTTATAATGTGATTTTAAAGGAGAAAACTTACCTTCATATAGTCCTTCTGCAGGACCTGAATGATGGCAGAACAGGTCTTTGGAATAATGATCCCCAGAGCCTGAGGGGAGATGTCTGTTGAGAACTTGAGGTCCTGCAGGCTTCTCCCAGTCACCAAGTACCGCAAGGTGGCGACTAGCCTCTGCTCCGGAGTGATGGCTTGCCTCATGCAGGTATCCTGCCTGTTGATATAAGGGGTCAGCAAAGCCAACAGATGGTGAAAAATGGGGACTGTCATCCTGAGATAATTCTTGAAATCAGGATTATTCTCCTGGATCTCATGAAGCAAAGGCATGTGCGAGAATTGGTCACGCTGGAGTAACAAATTCTTAGTCTATAAACTCCTCCTTGCCCTGTTCATGGACTGGACTTGGGTCAAAGTATGAACCCCAATACCAAGCCCCCACACAGCACAAACTCTACGATGAGTATGTACCGGCACCATGGTTTCAAAACAGTTGGCTGGTCAGAACGAACTTAACAGAACGCACTGAAGAACAGCAAGGACTGTGAAGAGTGAGCTGAAAATCAGCAACGAGCGGACAAGAAAGCACTGAAAAAACAGATACGAACTGACTACAGGCACTAAAAACCAGATACAAACCCACAAGCACAAACTGAACAGCAGTAAAATGATCTGAAAAAGCTCGAGTCTGAATAGCACGAATCGTCTCTCACCAAACTTCTACTAACACGATATTAGTAGAAGGAGCCCAAAGGGTGGCGCACTGGGTATTGAACTTTCTTTTTCTAATGCCGTCGTACGTGCTGTACGTCACCTCGTTCTGGACGATCAGACTTTGGTCAGACTTTGGTTTGACCGTGTGTAGGCAAGACCGATTGAATGGAATTCCGCCGGAGTTCCTTCAGAGAAACCTTCGGAGTTTATTTCGACGGCAAAACCGGTCGTGTGTACAGGGCATAACCCTCTCTATATCCTCCCTAGAATATGGGTGTGGAAATGGTTTTTTATGTCATGAGTGACATAAAGCACACGTCATTTCCTGGATAACCCTTATAGCAGTGTTTCTCAACTCCAGTCCTCGAGGCGCCCCAACAGGTCATGTTTTCAGGCTGTCCATTATTTTGCACAGGTGATTTGATCAGCTTCATTGCCTTAGTAATTACCACAGCCATTTCATCTGAGGGAAATCCTGAAAACGTGGCCTGTTGGGGCGCCTTGAGGACTGGAGTTGAGAAATGCTGCCTTATAGGAAAAATTGTAGTTTCCTTTATTCACCATTGCCAAAGGGGGCAGTGTTGTATTAAAATACTTTATTTAATCCTTGAATAACCTTTTGACTTTAAGCTTAACAGAAAGCCATCAACTATAAGAAAATGTTTATATCTTGACATATATGTCAGACTTCCTGGCTTCTATTGAAATATATGTGTATGAGAAAATATACCCCACACAATTAATTTGTGTTTTAAATACCTTGAAAATAAAGTTATGTTTCTAACTAGAAGCATAACAGCTATTCATGAATATTCTCAATAATAGAACTCTTAAACATCAAATTTATATACAGTATTTCCCTTCATATGAATAATATGAAGACTAATCAGTGAATACATCAAACAATATATCATGATTAATATAGAAAAATATAAAAGAAAAATATAAACCAAAAACAAACTATAGGTAATCTTGTTCAGTTAATCATGCCTATAACTACTCCAATATAATTTACTTTTATATTTGGCATTATAGCTAATATAACTATTTATAAAGGAACCATTTTCATTTCAGAATTTAATTGTGAATGAGACCCATTCCTCTTTCTACATCATGAAAAGAGAAAAAAAAAATATTTGTTTCAACTCATGGTTCTCTTTAAATACAAGACATTGGTCTCCTACAATACACACCAGCCCATGTACCTTATATTGTTTATTTTACAAAGTCTCCAGACCTTTATTTACGATCTATGCTGATATACAAGGAGCCTTATGCCCCATACACACGGTCGGACTTTGTTCGGACATTCCGACAACAAAATCCTAGGATTTTTTCAGACAGATGTAGGCTCAAACTTGTTTTGCGTACACACAGTCGCACAAAGTTGTAGAAATTTCCGATCGCCAACAACGCGGTGACGTCAAGCACGTATGACGAGACTAGAAAAAGGCCAGTTCAGAACCAAGCGCGTCACCCTTTGGGCTCCTTTTGCTAATCTCGTGTTAGTAAAAGTTTGGTAAGAGACAATTCACGCTTTTTCAGACTCGTGGTTTTCAGATCGTTTTCTGCTGTTCAGTTTGTGCTTGTGGGTTTGTATCTGCTCTTCAGTGCGTGCAAGCAAGTTCCGCGTGACTTTTAGTCATTGTATTCTTGTTTGTTCGTTACTGTTTTTCAGGTCGCTCTTCACAGGTCTTGCTGTTCTTCAGTGCATTCTGTTACTTAGTTCTAAGCAGCCGACCGTTTTCTAGCCATGTTGCGTATGCGTACTCCTCGTAGAGTTTGTGCTGTGCGGGGGCTTGGTGTTGGGGTCCTGACATTGACACAAGTCCAGTCCATGAACAGGGTGGGGAGAAGTTCATGGACCAAGAATTGGTTGCTTCAGCGTGACCAGTTCTCTCATATGCCTTTGCTCCGTGAGATCCGTGAGAATAATTCTGATGATTTCAGGAACTTTCTCAGGATGACGGACCCCGTGTTTCACTGTTTGTTGGCTTCACTGACCCCTTATATTAGCAGGCAGGATACCTGCATGAGGCAAGCCATCACTCCGGAGCAGAGGCTCATCGCTACCTTGCGGTATTTGGCGACAGGGAGAAGTCTGCAGGACTTGAAGTTCTCGACAGGCATCTCCCCCCAGGCTCTGGGGATCATAATCCCAGAGACCTGTTCTGCCATCATACAGGTCCTGCAGAAGGAGTATATGAAGGTAAGATTTTTATCCTTTATTATCACATTTTATTGTATTTAATGTGTGCTAATATATTGTATTTCTTTCCTCATTCCCTAATTACCATGATTGGAATATGCTGTGAATGCCCCCTTTGTCCTCATGCATGCTGGATTTTTATGTAATTAATTTTTTAGGTCCTTCATACAGATTGCCCTTCAATAACCTCCCCAGCATGCTCCCCTGCCCTATATTCACCGCATGTAGTCACTTAAAACAATGTATTTTATCAGCTCCATAGTAGTGCTTTACCCCAAACACCCCTAAAATGTTTAGAAATGTTATTTTTGCTTTAAATTCTGGCAGAGTGGCAGAGGCTTTTTTTTGTGGTGTCCCCAAATCATTTTTAGTAACCCTCCCTCCCCCAACTGCTAAGTCAGCTGATCCCAATTCTCTATCCTCAATCATCTATCTGCTGACTTTGCCAAGCCCATACACACTATACTCGTCTCTTTTGTGGTCAGATTTATGGATGAATTCCCCAAAGCATGTAGTGCAAGGGCTTGCCTGTATACCTTCAAATGGTACTGTTTTAATTTTGAAGATCCTATTATTATCTTGAGTCGGGTAATAGCAGAATTTTCAAATGTGCTCAAATGTGTATAATGTGTATTTATATCTTTGTATTCAGACACTTCTTACCTGTCCAGTGGGCTGCCAATAGTGTAACTAAGGAGGGGCTATTCCAAGTAATACCCTGTATTTAGGCATTCATCTCTCAATGAAGTGAAGAGGGTTACCTGTCCAAGATTTCCACACCCCCCATAATGTTCGAAATGGCCCATGAGGGGGGGGGGGGATATGATAGGTGTACCTTATACTTTGGTGTTGTTAAATTCCCCTAATAAATGCTATCTGGAGGTTGCCCCAGAATGTTTGTGCCTAATCTGTTTGCCATGTTTCGGAGCAAAAATATTAATTTTTTTTTTCCTCAACAGTTTCCTTCCACGCCACAGGAATGGCAGACTGTGGCCTCCCACTTTGCCCAGCGGTGGGACTTTCCTAACTGCGGAGGGGCAATTGATGGGAAACATGTCCACATCATCCCACCACCCAACTCGGGGTCATACTATTTCAGCTATAAGGGGTTCATTAGTATTGTGATGTTGGCGGAGGTGTCGGCTAATTACGACTTCTTGTATGTGGACGTGGGGAAGAATGGCCGGATGTCCGATGGTGGAGTCATCGCCCAGACGGAGTTCTACAGGCATCTCCAGAATGGCAGCTTGGACTTGCCAGCTCCAGAGGACAATGTGGAAGGACTCCCATTCGTGTTCGTTGCTGATGAAGCGTTTGCACTGGGAGACCACCTTATGCGGCCATTCCCGATGAGGACTCTCACCCCGGAACAGAGAGTTTTTAATTACCGGCTGGCCAGAGCCCGAAGAGTGGTGGAGAACACATTTGGAATTCTGGCCAGCCGGTTCCGCCTATTTCTGATACCTATCCATATGGCGGAGTATAAACTGGACCATATTATACTGGCGTGCTGTATTCTCCATAACTTTTTAAGGAAACATTCGGCCAACTATGCTGGCTCAGTTGGGCCTGAGGCCGGAGTGATACCTGAAACACTGACGGCGCTTGAAAGTGGCCGTCCTGGCTTGCCCTCCCTGAGTGCCCGTGATGTCCGGTTACGATACCTGGAGTTCTTTGCGGGTAGGGGGGCCATCAATATGCTTTCAGATTTATGAAGCCTTTTTCCAATAAAAAACAAAAAAAAAGAAATTCTTTGTGGACATTTACTGCTTGTGTTTGTTTTAGCTGACCCTGACAGCAATGTGTTGAGTCATGAAAATGGCGTGATTGTGTAACCTTACACAAAGCACTGTTGGCTGTTATTTACTAAAGGCGTATACAATTTTTATACTACAAGTGCTCTTGAAACTGCAATGAAAATGCTCTTGTAGTGCAAAGAGGATTTGCCCTTAGGAAATAACCCCCATTTTCTCAGAAAACAGCAATGACATCACCCCAAAAGTGTTGTAGCGTTGAGACAATAATCCACACATTCTTGATTAACAATCTTTTTTATATCTGCACAATCACATGTGCATTTACCAAAGGTTTTTCAAACAAACCAACATGTTTGTTGTATAACAATTTTTGGGGTGGCATTATCAAAAATAGAAAATGTCCATTTACGATAAAACAGGCCTGTGTAAAACCAACAAGAAAGAGCAAAAAATTGAACTTACAAAGTTCACATATGGTAAAACTTGAAGGCAATATCAGACATGAGTATTTAGGAACTGTGTTTGATATTGCGTTCAGATGGGGTCAAATCACCCCTTGAAAAGCCAAATTTGGAAGATGCACACCAATTTACGAATGTCAACATGTGCTAGCTGCCATCACGGGGGATCAAGGGACGTGTTTTTTAGGAGCAACCCCTTTCTCACCGCTACTTTATTATTGAGTAAGGTGTTTCACCCCCAAAATGCGTCCATTGATCTCCCGTGATGGCAGATAGTACATGTTGGCACACTGTGTGCATCCTCCAAATTAGGCTTTTCGAAACATTGCTAAAAGCTTAAAAACATTGTACCACACAAAAAAAAGTGATTTTGTGGGGTTTTAAATTCGCCCCAAAACATCAATGATGTTATTATTTTTTTTAATCACATCATTTATTTTTTTCTGTATGTTTTCCAATTCTAAATTACACCCCATAATCTCCCCGATCAGGATCTGGGCACTTTCTGATGTGAAAGGATCTTGATCCCTAACATCATGATCACCTAAAAAGAGAGAAACCAAACAAAAACAGGTATCAAAAATCGGCGGCCATCCATCTCTTACCTGAGTCTGTAGTCACAGACACTCAACTGTTGTGGTGCCAGTTTCCACCACATCTTCTTCCTCCTCCTGCTCTGCTTGTGTTGGGGGTATTTCACCTTCTTCCATAGGTGGGGGGTCTGTGGTCTCCTCAGATGAGGGGTGTCCTCCGAGTCTTTTCTCCCCTATGTAAATCAAAAATGGTATAATTAGCACACAGATATTTGATGGCAGAACTATAAATAGGAAACACTGCTTGGAAGTGGGGTACAATTGTCAATTTTAGCAGAGTTCCAAGATGTCGTTTTTTTATTGGCCTTTGTCAAGCTGTAATACTTTACCTGTTTAGTACAAGCTTCACAGATGTAGCCCCCCCCTATAGTATACACTGGAGCACCTGTGTGGCCCCCCTAATAAAAAGGGTGTTCATGTGTCCCACACTAGTGCTCCAGTGTCCAGATGTGAAACCTGCTGCTGAGTGTCCTCTCCTTACACAGAATCTAGTTTGCATTTCAATCTAGTAACAAACCCATCTACACAACCAAATATTTTGCATCCAAGTAGGCCTTAAAAAATGTAGGAAAATGCATATGGCCTAAACAATGGTGTTTTAGAAGGGGAAAAAAAATGTTTGATATGAACGAATAATGGGCCCATGAACATTAAAATTGACATTTGAAACTGTACAATTAAGAAAAGCATATGGAGCAGCACGTACATAATAAAGACAAAAAGAATAATAGCACAACTACTTACTTTTTTGCAGCACCCCCCGGATCTTTCTGTACTGCTCTGGCTCTCGTAATTTGAGGTCCGACCACTGCTTCCTGAGCTGATCTTTCGATCGTCATACCCCGAAATTCCTGTGCAGACTTTTGACCACTTTCGCCATGATCTTGGCTTTTCTGATATTGGGGTTGGGGTAAGGCCCATACTTTCCATCATAGTCGGCCTTCTTCAGGATGTCCACCATCTCCAACATCTCCCCAAAGGACATATTTGTGGCCTTAAATCTTCTCCTTCTGTATCGGGACGTTTCTGCTTTCGGGCTTTCCTCCGCCTCCTCCTCGTAGCTATAATTAGCACGCACCTGCTGTGACTCCGCCATGTGGTCTTCACCCACTGCGCCAAATGAAAAGGGGCGGGGAATAGACTAGAAAGAACGTCAGGGGCGGGCGGAGTTACACGCATGCGCAGTGTATATAAAGCGTAACACACGTGCGTATTACGTACGATCTGTGAGTGGAGGAAGGAGCATTGGTCACGCCGATCATAAGAACGAAGGTAAGAGACAAACTTGTGCCTATACTGCTTCTAGATTTAGGCCTATATTGTAACAAGATTAGGAGAGTTTTGTCTGACATTAGGCTTTGTCTTGTGTTGTGTCTTGCAGTGAACATGGATATCTTAGTTAAAGATAATGACTTCATGTCACTATTCATTGATATGTTAAGGGAGCTGCCATGTCTGTGGGAGATTAACCACCCACATTACAAGAACCAAGCAAAGAGGAAGGCAGCACTGGAGCAATTGTGTGAAATTGTGAAGCAGGTGATCCTCACGGCAGACATCACCTGTTTGAAGATCTTAATTGGTGGCCTGAGGAGCACGTATGCGAGGGAGCGCCAGAAAGTCCTGGATTCACAGAGATCCGGAGCAGCAGATGACATCTATGTCCCCAGGATGTGGTACTATGACAGGCTGCATTTTCTGGTAGGCCAAACTGAACCCAGGCCATACCTCTCCAGTCTTCCTTCCACGCTTCCTTCCCCCCGGCTGAGGCTTCTGACGCCCAACCTGGGCCTTCCAGGCAACATGTGGAGGAGCCCAGATTGAGCCAGGTATAGCATTCCTCTAAATATTTCTGCTTGTCCAATCAATGATGTTAACTAGATGTTAGTTTTGAGTACTAATTTCTGATTGTGATTGATGATGCAAAAACTAAAACCATGTCCCTTTTTCATACACAGGGAAGCCTCAGCCAGGAGGTGGCCGGGCCGAGCCGGATGCCTGATATGCTGGTCCCTCCACTCCCCCTGGAAAGAGAAAGTGGCAGGAGGAGGAGTGCCCTAGAGGAGGCTGCCAGAGGACTCTTTTGGAGGGCTACAGAGGTCCTGGGAGCACCACACACAGTGGAGGAGGACATTGCTGCCACCATTGCCTATAAAATGCAGAGGATGGAGGAGGAACAACAACTCATGTGTGAGTCGCTCAAATTGGAGGCTTTTAACAAAGGTATGAGGGACCAAATTACAGCTCAGACACACCTTTGCAAACTCACAGATGGTCCTCCTCCTCCAGGTCCTCCTCCTGGTACCCCCAGTCCTCCTCCAGGTCCTAGTCCTCCTCCTGCCACATCTCCAACAGCACAGCCACAGCCCGGAAGGAAGCGTGGAAGGAAGAACAGAAAGTGAGGACCCTGGATCCAGTCTGGTCGGCCAAAAGATGCAGCCTCTTGTGGTACCACAGCCTGGGGACACAGATGTCATCTGCTGCTTTCCGGATCTCTGCGAATTCTGGACCAGACTGCCCTCCCTTACATATGGACTCCTCAGGCCACCAATTTTGATGTTCAAGAATTGATGTCTGCCGTGGGGGTCCCAGGCTTCGCAAATTTCTCCTGTTGATCCAGTGTTGCCTCCCTCTTTGTTTGGTTCTGAGCCCTTAATAAAGGAATTTTTGTTTGAATTATACTTGCCTATGTGTGTTTAACTTCAAAAAGGACAGTTTGTGAGGATTCAGGTACATTTCAAAAATACAATGTGAAATTAATAAGGGACACCAACACCAAACAATCTCCTTGAGATTAAATAATAAAAGATATCAATGGTGTTGTGGTAACTTGACACACAAAACACACACAAAAATATTCTGTAGTCAAACTAAAAACAATAATAAACAAAGATCAGCCTTGGAAAAAATACAAACATAAAATATAAACCAAAAATGGCTTAAAATAAAAAAAAATAAATAAAAAATAAAAAACAAACATTCTGTCAGATGTGACAAAAAACAATATATTCAGGGAATCCCAATAAAAAAAAAAAAAAAAAAGTTTGTGAGAAGTGTGTGTTTATATGAGCAGCAAAACTACTTAATTCTTCTCACATTATAAAGAAGAAGAGAGTACGCTGTATTAAACCATTTTTGACATTGCAGCATGACGAAAGTGCTGTATCCATTGCGAACGCTAAGTTTACCAGAACGAGCTGTTCTGTGTCGGAATTTCTTCTGAGCATGTGTGGCACTTTGTGCGTCGGAACAGGCCACACACGGTCGGAATTGACGCGATCGGATTTTGTTGTCGGAAAATTTTATCTCCTGCTCTCCAACTTTGTGTGTCGGAAAATCCGATGGAAAATGTCCGATGGAGCCCACACACGGTCGGAATTTCCGACAACACGCTCCGACCGTGTGTACAGGGCATTAGAGTTTCTTAGAAACCCTCTTGTGAGGGTTTCTTAGTTTCAAATACAATTAACTAAAGTTAACCCCTTTAACCACTTCATTACCCAGCTATAATAATATGACGTCCGCAGGAGGGATCTCCCATCCTGGGCAGGTGTCATATGATGTCCTGGGCTCCCCAGCCATCTAGGGGGCACACACGCGCATGCCCACCACGTTGCTCAGCACCTGGTGCGGGTGCCTGGTGGCTGCGATGTCCGCCAGGCACCCGCGATTGCCTGTGAACACAGCAGGACTGTGGATCTGTGAGTGTAAGCACACAGATCCACGTCCTGTCAGGTGAGAGGAGACCGATGGTGTGTTCCCGGTACAGAGGAACACCGATCAGTCTCCTCCCCTTGTGAGTCCCCACCCCTACGGTTAGAATCACTCCCTAGGAAACATAATTAACCCCTCGATCACCCCCTAGTGTTAACCCCTTCCCTGCCAGTCACATTTACACAGTAATCAGTGCTTTTTTGGTCCCAAATCGCAGATCGCTGCCATTACTAGTAAAAAAATAAAAATAAATAAAAATGCCATAAATCTATCCCATATTTTGTAGATGCTATAACTTTTGTGCAAACCAATCAATATATGCTTTGCATTTTTTTTTGCCAAAAATATGTAGAAGACTACATATCGGCCTAAACTGAGGAAAACATTTTTTTTTTTTTAAATTGGGATATTTATTATAGCAAAAAGTAAAAAATAGTATACAATTATTGATGTGCTCTAATCAAAAATACCTTGTGTATAACTCAAAATATTGCACTAAAGCATATAAATCAATGTGCACAATGTGTTCATCAATTTGTACCTTAGTGAGTAATAAATAAGATAATAACCATATGCACTTTGGTGAGAAAAATAGAGTAATATATATAAGATATATAATAATAAGTGAGGAGTGATTAATTGTGAGTTAACATTCTTTCAGGGCAAGGGTTTCTACCCATGTAGAAGATGTTATGCTTGCCGAAATACTAATTTTAATGGTCAAAAATGTACTAATTTTAGATCAACAAGCATGAACAAAGAATATGAAATCAAGGATTGTATCTCTTGCAGAACTGAAGGTGTGGTGTATATCTTGCAATGTACATGTTCATTACAATATATAGGTAGAACAAAGAGACCCATGTGGAAATGTATTAGGGAACATATACAAAATATTAGGAATGCTTTCCCTAAGCACGGTGTTTCTAGACACTTCGCAACACACCACAACAGAAACCCTACGTGCCTGAAATTCTGGGCTATTGAGAGATACAAACCACATTGGAGGGGCTCAAACAAAATGAGAGAGTTAAGTAAAAATGAGTCTAGATGGATATATGAGATGGGTTATCTCTTGCCCAGGGGCCTTAACATTGATTTTGATATCAATTGTTTCATATCCGATTATTAATGAGGATAGGGGGGTTTATCTCAGTCTAGTACCCACTGGAATACTCCTGCGCATCTTTATTACAATATTTTTATATTTTTTTAATTCAACTATAAGTTTTTATTTCTATTTCTATCTTTATCCCTCTAATTTTAATAATATTTATGATATCCATTCTTAGGTAATTTGTGGTGATTTTACCTGTATTTGGGCTCTATATACTTATTTTGATCTATTCTTTTTTAAAACTTGTTTTATTTATTTATTTACTCCATATTCCTTTTGATCATATCCAATTTACCTGTTTTTATTGTGGATGGCATATATATTTCTATTTCTAGACTGGTACTTGATGCATCCGCATACATGTCTATTTATTCTTAGTTTAGCAGTTGTAAGCGCAATACCAGTATAAAACACTAGAGGGAGGTCGTTTAATATGGAATATATATATATATTTTAAATATTGTCATTAAAAGTTCACTATGTTTTTAGTTAATTAATCTACATTGTCTAGATAATGGATGTATTTATCTCTCGTGTTTTGCTTAATTTAATAATGGGAGCAATATGATGATCCAATGAAAAAAAAAACGCTGTCACTATAGAAACCTGGAGGCCATTACACATACATACTGAGGCTATGGCATCTCGGAGTTATCCTTGAGAAAGTCACATGGTCTGTGATGTAATGCGTGGGAGGAGCTAGTGACAAGCACTGCTGCTATGAGATCTGAGTACAGCAGCAGCGGCTTTTTGGAGGAGCTGCGCTCGTAGCGGCTGACTGTTTTCCCCCTTCATGCCAGGATATGTGAGTGTATCGGTCTCTGTGTTACTCTTGGCTGCATTCCTTGTTTGATCTCTGCGCAATGATATACTTTATCTCTTTCTTACATGACCTGTCTGTGTAAAAGCGCAACCCATCATTTCCCCTAATTTGAAAAAGAGATACTCCGGCATCTTTCAACAACTCAGACTGATGCAAAGTAACATTTTATAGTTAGTTTTAAATTGTCACAATGTTTCTATTAATGACTGTGAATTTAAATAGAAGATGTTTGTCCTCACTAGAGACTGTTTATTGGTGATTATTGCTCTGATTAAGAGGTTTTAGTCCTGTCTTTTCCAGTTGCACAATTAATCACTCCTCACTTATTATATATTTTATATATATTACTCTATTTTTCTCACCAAAGTGCATATGGTTATTATCTTATTTATTTCCCACTAAGGTACCAATTGATGAACACATTGTTCACATTGATTTATACGTTTTAGCACAATATTTTGAGTTATACACAATATATTATATTTGATTAGAGCGCATCAATAATTTTATACTGTTTAAATGGGTGCCTGATAAACTTTTTCCTGATGCCTTCATGGCAGCACACACTGGGTTGTGACTCCGCCCCCACAACCTGACTGGATTGGTTAGCTATAAATTTGAAGGGGAGACGCCCCGCTGCATTCTCTTTTTTATCCTCACCTGACAGATTGGGATGAACAAGGTTGCTCCTATTTACAAGATTAAAGAAAAAGCCTCTTACCGCACTCGCCCCAGCAGGTTCAAGCCTCTCCTGTTTGGAAGTCCTTCCTGTACAGTCTCTAAAGGAGCTTCTATGGAGGGAACCCCCGTTCTGGTGGTCTCAGGGGGTGTCTGGATGTCTGGCACAGTAAGCTTTAAAGAAGCTTCATATATCGCAGTGGCCTCCTCTCTATTATGCCTGTCCCTTTATTTCTCTTTCCAGTTAGGTTTTTTCCCTGGGGGATCGCTGGTACCTGTTGTCCTCTGGGAGCCATCATGGCCGCCGACGCTCCTCCTCCGCTCTGCATTATGTTCAGAGTAGGTTACTGCCTAAGGTAAGGCTGTGCCCTACTCCAAGATGGTGCAGGGACGTTTGGGATGCTCTGCGCATGCGCAGGAGTGTCATTTTGCCGCGACGGCGGCGCCAGATTTAAAAAACACAGCCTTTCTCTGTGTTTTTGCTGTAGTGAAACTGAACTTCACTGCCTATCTCACCTGCTTTGCCAGAACTGACTCAGCAAGCTTAGGTAGGTCTGATCACTACTCCGGGCTCTCTCCAGCCCTCTTTAAAAGACAAAAAAAAAAGTGTATATATATATATATATATATATATATATATATATATATATATATATATATATATATATATATATATATATATATATATATAGATTGATAAATAAGAATCTTTTTCCTTATTCCTCTTCAGCCTTCCTGTTACTATCGTTATGGAGACCACTGCCCGCGCATACCACCATCAGCAAACTAGGTAAGAGGCTCTCCGTCATCGGTAAGTATTGAAGAAGGGGAGAAAAAAAGAGAGCCGGACCACTAACGCTGCATTTTTGGCAGCCCTACCAGGTCAAGAGCTGCAAGTTTAAGGCATGGAAGAAGATCAAGTCATGCGTCAAGCAGGAGGTCCCACAGAAGCCGTTCAAGATCTTCCTCCCACCAAAGACATAGCCGCTCACGTCACAGCCGCTCACGCCACGGCCGCTCCTGTCATAGTCGGTCACACTGCAGACGGTCACCTTCATCACACCACCAGAGCCGCCACACCCGCCCTGCAGCAAATGCTTGCTGGGTATGCGACGCACTGACCTTGCCAGATAAACTAGCCTGCTGCTCATGCTTCAATGAGGCAACAAAGGAAAAGGAATTAGACGCAAGGGCGGCTACAGAGCTCATAAGAGAATCTGTATGAGAATCCATAATGGAGACAGCGGCACCACTAACAGATAGGCCTACTCCCAGCACATCGGCAGCAGACTTCCATCAGCCCCAGGCATTAGAATCTTCCTCCAGAGATGAGGACCAGGAGATGTCAGCAGGCTTTGATTTTTCCCTTTTGCAAAATCAGTCAAGGAAGCGATCGGCTGGGAAGATAAAGTTTCCCAAATTTAAGAAAAGATCCAGAATACTTCCCTTTTATAGGTGAACTGGATGATCTAATTAAAGATGAGTGGGAAAGATCTGATAAGCAGCCCAGCCTCACCAACAGACTGGCAAAGATGTATCCTTTGAAAGAGTCTAAAGTCAATTCATTAATTAACGCTCCCACCGTCCACTCCTCCTTGATGCGTCTTGCACGGCAAGTCACTCTGCCTATTGAGGAGGCAGTTTCCTTTCGGGACGTTCTTGATCGGAAATTGGATCTAGAATTGAAAAAAGCATATTCCACGGCTGGGGGCGCTTGCAGGCCAGCGATTACCACAGCAGCAGTAGCTAAAGCCATATCAGGATGGGCATCCCAGGTGGAGAAGGACCTTCAAGACGGCATTGAATTAGAGAAAATAATCTCCTCTCTTCAGGAAATCAAGTTGGCAGGAGACTTTGTGGCAGAAGCCTCAGTTGATATTATAAGGTCTTCAGCAAGATCAATGCTAGCCTCAGTCACGGCAAGAAGGGCCTTGTGGCTGAAACCATGGATGACCAATACTGCATCTAAAACAAACTGGTGCAGAATCCCATACGATGGCTCAAACCTGTTCGGGTCTAAACTGGACACCGCCATCTCCAAGGTAACAGGAGGGTGTCAGGCTAGGAGCATATAACAGGTAACAGTTCAGGTGTTCTGATTATGCAAAGAGTTCAAAGTACAAGAGAACATACCATGAGCAGGTCTGAGCAGAGCAGGTCAGCTGGGACTTGTAGTTCACCGCTGTATATGAAGGTAGATGTTTGCTGGACCTTGTAGTTCACCGCTGCAGATGAGGATAAATGTTGTCTGGTGCTTGTAGTTCACCGCTGCAGGTGAGGATAGATGTCTGGTGCTTGTAGTTCACCGCTGCAGATGAAGGTACTACAGTAGGATCAGGCAAAGCGTAGTCTAGGCAATCTTGGTCATACACAGGAAGATCAGAGTCCAAACGGTACCGAATCAGAAGCAAGCAAACAGGGTCAAACGAGCCAGGTCATACACGAAATACACAGGGCAGATATCAACTGGATCAAACACAAGGTAAACTCTAACACGAGCACTGATTGAGTGCTGATACAAGTGATTTAAAGGTGAGCTGGCCAATCACTGTTGTTTCCCAGGCAAAGGCCAGGGCTTTACAAATTTGCTTGGAATCTAGGAGCCAGCTAAAAAAGTTAGGAACCAGGTTTTTTTTTTTTTTTTTAAACGACCGACAAAGCTTTATTTTCAATATAAAAATTAACTAATCTTAAATTTACACAGAAAGACGACTAGAACGAATGTGACTGATTTTATTTCCTGCCATGCAGGAACACAAGACCGCCATATTCCCGCTAAGGGTCCAATCAGGTCCGCCTGAAAAACTGACAGGCGAACCTGATCAGACAGCCCATGTGAAAGGGGCCAAGCAGGGAGATGACAAATAATAAATTCATTTTAATTAACCGCTTCCTTCCCGCAGGACGACTAAATACGTCCTGTCTTTGAAGAGAAACACCATTCTTATGGTAGCCGCTAGCTATCATAACCCCGGTATCCTCTTCAAGAGCCGGCGGTTCTCTTTCAGGTAAAAGTGGTCTCTGCAGCAGATTCGCCACAAGATCACTTATATCGGCGGCGGGAGAGGGCCCCCCCTACCGCCGCGCTCCGGTGCCCTTCACCGCTTACCATGGCCATCGGTAACGGCGGAGGCGATCCGGATCTGTCCCTGGACTGACATGGAGACGAGTGAAGGGAAGATGGGCCCCCCCCCGCCCATAGCTCTTAAAGGGACATTTTATTTATTTTTTTTTCAAATGAAATGTTTTTTTTTTTTTAATGCTTTTTAGTTTAAATATGAGATCTGAGGTCTTTTTTTTTCTATTACAAGGGATTTTTACATTCCTTGTAATAGGAATAAAAGTGACTTTTTTTTAAAAAAAGAACAGTGAAAAATTAAAAGTTAAAATAAATAAGAAAAAAAAAAAAGAATAGTTTTAAATGTGCCCCGTCCCGCCGAGCTCGCTTGCAGAAGCGAACGCATATGTGAGTAGCGCCCGCATATGAAACCGGTGTTCAAACCACACATGTAAGGTATCGCTGCGATCGTTAGAGTGAGAGCAATAATTCTAGTCCTAGACCTCCTCTGTAACTCAAAACGTGCAACCTGTAGAATTTTTTTAAACGTCGCCTATGGAGATTTTAAAGGGTAAAAGTTTGTCGCCATTCCACGAGCGGATGAAATTTTGAAGTGTGACATAATGGGAATCAATTTACTCGGCGTAACATTATCTTTCACAATATAAAAAAAATTGGGCTAACTTTACTATTGTCTTACTTTTTAATTAAAAAAAGTATTTTTTCCCAAAAAAGTGCGCTTGTAAGTCCGCTGCGCAAATACGGTGTGAAAGAAAGTATTGCAATGACCGCCATTTTATTCTCTAGGGTGTTAGAATAAAAAATATATATAATGTTTGGGGGTTCTAAGTAAAGGGAAGGAGATGAGCAGGCAGTGAAAACAGGCAGGGGAAGCTCCATTAGCATTGGTGGTTGTCTTGTCATACCAATGGCCACCACAAGAGAGCGCCCGATTGCAGAAGGAACCATAGGACTGCAGAAGGCCTCAAAGCCGCGGCCTCAATTACCGGCGCAGGCCAACGCGATCACACCGGGATGGGGGGGTGTCTAACGGACACAGGATACCCCAGCTGTGCCACCCCAGGCGCCAGGTCGCTAATTCTAGTCGCAAATGCGACCTGGGTTTGTCGAGTCCTGGCAAAGGCTGTGTCAGTTGAGTTGTGCTGGGTCCTAAAGGGATCCTAGTACTGACAGTACCCCCCTTTCTCGAGGGGTTGCTCCTGCACCCCCAGGCTTACTTGGATAATGAAGATGGAACTTCTTCTTAAGTCAGTCGGCATGAAGATCACGAGCTGGGACCCAAGATCGATCCTCTGGGCCGAAACCTTTCTAATGAATGAGATATTGTAAGGAATTGCACACTCGTCTGGAATCAAGAATAAATGCCACTTCATATTCCTGACTGTCCAACACATCCACATGTTCTGGTTCATTTACTTGGATGCTGGAATGAACAGGTTTCAACAATGAAACATGAAAGACATTTGGAATGCGCATGGATGGGGGGGAATTTTAATCCATAGGAAACAGGATTAACAATCTCCGAAATTTGATAGGGCCTGATGAATTTTGGGCCAAGTTTTTTAGATGGAACATGCAGGGACAGATTCCTAGATGATAGCCACACTTTGTCACCAACTTTATATCCTGGTGCCTTTGAGTGCCTCTTGTCAGCCATTTTCTCAAAAGCCTGCACAGAGCGAGAAATAGCACGATTAACATCGGACCATATTTTGGAGAAATTTTCAATTGTGGTGTTAGCATCTGGCACATCAGAGGGTGGAAGATCAAAGGAGCACACACGAGGATGCAACCCGTAAACACAGAAGAAAGAAGAGGTCCCTGTAGATGTGCTGGCACAATTATTAAAGGCAAACTCTGCCCATGGCAGGACGTTGATCCACCTCATCATTGACCATCAGACAACGTACCATCTTCTCTAGAGTCTGATTAGTGCTTTCTGTTTGGCAGTTTGTCTCAGGATGATATGCTGAAGAATATGATAACTTAATCCCCAGCTGAGAGCAAAGGGCCTTCCAAAACTGGGCTATAAACTGAGAGCCACGGTCTGAGACATGTTAATTGGTGCCCCATGGAACCTGAAAACATGTTTAATGAATAAAGATGCCAGTTCTTTAGCAGATGGAAGTTTCAGAAGCGGAACAAAGTGGGTCATTTTACTGAACCTGTCTACTACCACCCAGATCGTGGAACATCCCTGGGACGGAGGCAAGTCAGTGGTCAAAGTCCATAGATAAATGGGTCCAGGGACAGGTAGGTATTGGTAGAGGACGTAGGAGACCGGGCGACTTAGAGGTACTGCTCTTGCTTCTGGTACAAACTTCACAGGCCTTGACGAAGGCTAACACATCCTGCCTAATTGATGGCCACCAGAGGTTGCGAGAGATAATCTCAAAAGTTTGTCTAAACCCCGGATGTGCTGCAGGTTTTGATGCATGTACCTGCTGCAATAACTGCAAACGAAGAGCCAGGGGCACAAAAAGCATACCAGAGGGAGTGGAGGGAGGGGCTTCAGCCTGTGCAGGTAACAAGGCCTCAGAGATGTCAATCTGGGTGAAAGCCAAAATCCTATCCTCAGAGATAATGGGTTGTGGAGGAAGCGGAGGAGGAGACTCTGATAAAAAGCTGCGAAACAAGGCGTCAGCCTTAATGTTTTTTGGCCCTGGTAAATATGAAATTGTGAAGTCAAATCTGGAGAAGAACAATGACCACCTGGCTAAACGTGAGTTCAGTCTTTTAGCAGAATGGATGTATTCAAGGTTTTTGTGGTCAGTCAGAACTATGAATGGATAGCGAGCTCCCTTCAGCCAATGTCTCCATTCCTCCAAAGTGAGCTTTATGGCTAGAAGTTCTCTGTTGCCTATATCATAATTGCGCTCTGCTGGGGAATATTTACGAGACAAGAAGGCACAGGGGTGGATGGCAGCATTTACCGGATCCTTTTGTGACAAAAGTGCCCCCACCCCTACTTCAGATGCATCTACCTCCACAATAAAAGGTAGCCCAGGAACAGGATGGCATAGGATTGGTGCAGAGGTAAAGGCTTTCTTTAACTGAGTGAAGGCTGCCTGGGCTTCAGTAGTCCATTTAAAGGTAGTCAGAGTCTTCCTAGTGAGAGAGGTGATGGGATGTGCAATGGTGGCAAAGTTCTTAATGAATTTTCGATAGAAATTTGCAAAGCCCAGGAAGCGCTGAACTGCCTTCAGGTCTGAAGGTGGTGCCCAGTCTAAAATGGCTTGAATCTTGGCTGGATCCATGGTGAGGCCTGTGTCAGAAATTAGGTAGCCTAGGAAAGGTACTTTAACATGGAATGAACATTTTTCAGGCTTTACAAAAAGGGAGTGAGTCTTTAATCGGGCCAATACCAAGCAGACATGCTTCTGATGTGTTTCAAGATTGGGAGAATATATCAAAATATCGTCTAAATATACAAGCATGAAGCGACCCAACATGTCACGGAAAATGTCATTCATAAAGTTCTGAAAGACAGAGCTGGTGCATTTCTGAGACCGAAAGGCATGACAAGACATTCGTAATGACCATCCTTGGTGTTAAAGGCTGTCTTCCACTCGTCTCCTGCACGGATGCGCACCAGATTATAGGCTCCCCTTAAGTCCAGTTTGGAGAAGATTTTGGCTCCCTGGATTTGAGAGAACAATTCTGTGATGAGAGGAAGAGGATACCGATTTGGAACAGTTATGTCACGTACCTTACAGCGGAGCCTGAAATGATGAGGGTGGCCTTTTGCACGGTTCCGGTCCAAGCACTCCTGGTGGTGGGTACAGGAAGTGCGAGGGCATGAAAGGGTGCAGGTGCCTGCAGGCAGGAGGCTGGAACTTGGAGATATAGGAACCTCTGCTGAGGAGATGTGGAAACTGATCACCAGACTTGTTCAGCGGGAGCCAGATCAGGATCAACTGCAGAATCAGGAACAGGCAGGAGTCGGCAACAGGCTGGCAGCGGGGTACCAAGTCAGCAGGCAAAACCATAGTCAGGAACAGGCAGGGGTTGGCAACAGACGGGCAGCAGGGTACAGAATCAGGAAGCAGAGCCGTAATCATAAGTTCAAGCCAAGGTCAGTATTGCAAGTAGAGGCAGGTTCAGCAGGCGGGGGAGATCCAAGAGAATGGTCAGAAGATAGCCGGGTTTTCAGGAACAAGGTCAATCAGGCAGAATAACAACAGGAACACAGGAACAAGCTGAAGACAATCCAGCACTGATGCTAGGCAGACTCTCTGTTTATATAGGGTGCTGTGTGCCAAGATTGGCGTCAGCGTACGTGCATGCGCATTAGCAACTTAGCACATTGGCACATGCGCGTTAGCACATTAGCAGTTTGGCACAATGGCGCATGTTAGCGCTTTGGCACTCGCGGACGCGCGTTAGCGCATTCGCATAGAGGTGCCATTGTGCATGCTCACCCTGGATCTCATTTGCCTCTGGCTATGGTTCCGTGCATGCACCTTTGCATTAGTAGAATGAGGATTTGCAGCTGCTGCATGGAGACGGGTGCTTGCTGTGTGAGTTCTCTGACAAGTTATTTTATTTAGACCTCTGTAATCAACACAAAGTCTCAGTCCCCCATCCTTCTTTGGGACAAAGAACCATCCTGCTCCTGCGGGAGAAGTGGAGGGATGGATGAAACCCTGAGCTAGGTTTTCCTGGATGTATTCTTGCAAGGCAAGATTCTCTGGCTCAGACAGTGGAAAGACTCTCCCTTGAGGAGGTATAGTGTCAAGCAAGAGGTCAATAGGACAATCATAACTGCGATGAGGTGGTAAAGTGTCAGCAATCCCTTTAGAAAACACATTCCAAAAGTCCTTATAACAAAGTGGAATCTGTTCCATTCCCACTTGACAGGTAGCCAGTCGAACAGGGTGCTGGATGCAGTTCTTTTTACACTGATTGGACCAAGCCAGAATATTTCCTGTTCGCCAGTCAATTACAGGATTGTGCTTCTGAAGCCAAGGAAGGCCTAGGATCAAAGGAGTGGATGGAGAGTCAATGACAAGACATGAAATCTTCTTCTAATGCAAAGCCCCCAACAATTGTAACTGGAAAGGATTGGTGGATTGGAGCACTAGATCATGTGAGAGAGGCCGATTATCCACGGAAATCAGGCGGACTGGGCAATCTAGAGTATGAGTTTGCAGGGACAAAGAGGTAATCAGAGTCTTATCAATAAAATTCTCAGCGGCTCCAGAATCTACCAAGGCCAGCAGTTCATGAGCCCCTGTCCCAAAGTGAATGACTGTGGGTAAAAGAATACGATTGTCCCCCTGGGGAGATGAGAGCAGACCTAAGGTAACCTACCCGCAATTACCTAGGTCCTGGAGTTTCCCGGACGTGTAGGGCACGAACGGAGCATATGACCCTTGAGGCCACAATACAAGCAGAGTCCCATGTTATGCCTAGTGTTCCTAGGCAGATAACCGGGTGGAGCCTAACTGCATAGGTTCTTCCTCAGATTTGGCACTGGAGGTAGAATAGTCAGGTGGCAAGGGAGGTATATAGTTTGCCACAGCTGTAGTTTGTTCTCGTCTCCTCTCTCGCTGGCGGCGGTCAATTCTAATGGCTAGACTCATAGCCTCCTCCAGTGAGGCTGGGTAGGGGAAGTTGACCAGAGCATCCTTAATTGCATCTGAAAGGCCCATTCTAAACTGGCTGCGGAGAGCTGCATCATTCCAGCCAGATTCCGGGGCCCACCTGCGAAACTCTGAGCAATACATTTCAGCTGTGGTCGCTCCTTGCTTTAAGTTACACAGGGTTGATTCTGCAGTAGCAGCACAATCTGGATCATCATATAGCAACCCTAGGGCTTCAAAGAAGGCATCTACTGTTAGCAAGGCTGGATGGTTTGGTTCCAGGTTAAAGGCCCAAGCCTGGGGGTCACCCTGTAGTAGAGAGATAATGATTTGAACCCTCTGAGTTTCAGGGCCAGACGAGGATGGCCTTAACTTGAAATATAATTTGCAGCTGTTTTTAAAGTTGCAAAACCCTTTACGGTCACCAGAAAACCTGTCAGGCAAAGGAATTTTTGGGTCAGATGGAGTTTTTGTAGCGGTGGTAATAGAAGGAGATTGCACCGTGGTGAGCTCTGTGGCCATTTCCTGAACTTGATGGGATAAGCGGCAAAGTTCCTGTGCAAACAACTGAGCCTGCTCAGGATCCATGATAGGTTTCCTTTATTATGTATGGCTCGTGTTAATGTCAGGCTATGAGCATATAACAGGTAACAGTTCAGGTGTTCTGATTATGCAAAGAGTTCAAAGAACAAGAGAACATACCATGAGCAGGTCTGAGCAGAGCAGGTCAGCTGGGACTTGTAGTTCACCGCTGTAGATGAAGGTAGATGTTTGCTGTACCTTGTAGTTCACCGCTGCAGATGAGGATAGATGTTGTCTGGTGCTTGTAGTTCACCGCTGCAGGTGAGGATAGATGTCTGGATAGAGTCCAAACGGTACCAAATCAGAAGCAAGCAAACAGGGTCAAATGAGCCAGGTCATACACTACATACACAGAGCAGATATCAACTGTATCAAACACAAGGTAAACTCTAACACGAGCACTGATTGAATGCTGATACAAGTGATTTAAAGGTGAGCTGGCCAATCACTGTTGTTTCCCAGGCAAAGGCTGTGTCAGGTGAGTTGTGCTGGGTCCTAAAGGGATCCTAGTACTGACAGAGGGAAGTCTGGATTAAATCCCTCGGACAGGAGACCCAAGGCCCAAAAGGGTCTGTCCTTCAGACGCAACCTTCCTGATAAATACAA
The DNA here is from genome assembly GCA_037952925.1 of Lithobates clamitans. Taxonomy (NCBI): domain Eukaryota; kingdom Metazoa; phylum Chordata; class Amphibia; order Anura; family Ranidae; genus Lithobates; species Lithobates clamitans. The sequence continues at coordinate 86,953 of JBBGZY010000458.1, read as the reverse complement.
GGAAGCTAGATCCTACTGCCCCGGTAGGGAGTTTAGTAGGGACTGGAAAAATGCAAGACCTTCCTTCCTGAGGATGCAGAAGTCCAAGACTACCCCGGCAGGGGAGCAGCAGAAGTTCTTTTGAAGATTTGCCTGCCCACCCATAACAGGTGGGTGCCAGGCTCAAGAACTTCGTACAGATCTGGTCAAGGCATATAAAGGATCTGTGGACACTATCCACAATCAGATTTGGACACAAATGAAAGTTTATGGGCAGACTCCCAGGAAATCACTTCCAATCAACCAGACTGCCTTCACTAAACAAAAGGAAGTTACTAATAAAATATGTAGTAGAATTGAAGCAAAAAGGAGCTATTCTGGAAGTTCCATCATGTCAAAAGGGGAGGGGGTTCTATTCCCCCTTACTTTGGTAAAGAAGAAGACAGGAGACTTGCGTTCTGTATTGGATTTTAAAAATCTCAACAGGAACATCGAAATAGAGGCTTTCAAAATGGAGAGCCTTCAGTCCATAATTCTGGCAGTGAACCTGGGCGACTTGATGCTATCAGTAGATTTATCAGAGGCTTACCTACATATTCCGATTCATCCCGCCTTTCAAAAGTTCCTCCGATTCGCCATCAACAAATGCCACTTCCAATTCCAGTGCCTCCCTTTCGGCATCTCCTCGACTCCCAGGACATTCACTAAGGTCTTGCTACCCTTGGTTGCATTCCTCAGGGAAAAGGGTCTTCGAGTCCACCATTATTTGGACGACATCCTGCTCTTAGCAGAAAATCGAGAGACTTTGCTATGTCATCGGAACATCCTATTTACGACTCTCCAGGACTTTGGTTGGCTAGTCAATTGGAAAAAGAGCAGTCTGCAACCCACGCAAAATATGGTATTTCTGGGAGCGGATCTGAACACCAAATTGAACAGGGTACAACTCCCTCAGGAGAAAGTCCAGCCTCTAATACAGAACATGCGGAGATTACTGTCAGCGAGGCATCTACCAGCCAGGACCTGTTTGAGTGTGCTAGGGTCCATGTCTGCAACTCTACCCATGGTGCAGTGGTCACAATGGCACATGAGAGTCTTGCAAAACTCCTTTCTAAGGCAGTGGGATGGAGTATCGATGCGTCAGTCCATTCCCATTTCCAGACCAATGAAGCAATCGGTATGGTGGTGGACACACCCGAACAACCTCAGAAGATACAGGCCGATAGTTCCTCCAGATCCGGAGATAGTCACTTTGGATGCCTGTCAGAGTGGTTGGGGAGCTCACTTTCAAGATCAAGCAGCCCAGGGCCGATGGCAGTTCCAGGCCCAGGGTGTAGTATTGAATATACTGGAACTCAGGGCAGCTTTCCAGGCTCTCATGACATTTGCACCAGCCCTGAGGGGGAAAAATGTGCATATCCGGATGGACAACAAGGTGGCAGTGTCCTATTGTCAGGTCCCACACTTACCAGACAGGTGAGTCCGCTTGGGCAGAGGGTAGGCTCCCTTACGTATCCGATTCGGGGCCCCTGGTAGAGTAGACAGGAGGCCCACGAATGCAGAGTGGTATGAGGGCCTGATGTTAGGGTCCTGGAGCAAGGTGGTCTGGCAAGCAACCGGTAGAGCTTCAGGAGTGATGGAGCTGATGCTGAGCAGGAGCTAATCAGGCTGGTCACACACAGGCAGAGGTCGGCAATGGGCTGGCGGCAACGGTACAAGGGAGAAGGCAGAAACAAGGTCAAACAAGCCGGGGTCGGGTTCAGGCAGCAATCAAGGGAGGTCCAAAGGCAAGCCGGGTCACAACGGGTCAAACTACGGAGATACAGGAACACAGGAAGATCACAGAACAAGACACAGAGCTGTTTGATCAGGCAGCACCGAATCAGGGTAGAGGCAGGCTTAAATAGGCTGATTGGCGCCAAAACGTCGCGCTCGTGCACGCGCCGATTCGCCAAAGCGCCCCGAGCCCCCGCGCGCGCCCAAGCGCGCCCCCGACACCAGCGGGCGCACACCCACACCACCAGGCACGCCAGCGGTAATGCCCATAGGCGGACGCGCGCTAGCACGAACGCGCGTATGCACGCCCGGACGCCACCCTGCACGCCACGGCCGGTCAGACCAGACACGCCAGTGCCCCCAGGAACACGCGCCCCAGCACGCACAGAGACACGAGCACCGGCGCCCAACCAGGTAACCTCTCTGACAGTGCCCCCTCCTCAAGGGCAGACTCCGGATGCCCAGCTGGGCCATCTTTGAGGCATGAGAAGTTTTAAAAGACTGCAGAAGTTCTCTGGCATGTAAGTTACTTTCTGGCTCCCACGAATTATCTTTGGGTCCATAGCCCCTCCATTTTACAAGATATTGAACCTGATTGCGTCTTCTTCTGCAATCTAAAATTGCCTCCACTTCGAACTCCTCTTCGCCATCAACCACAATAGGTTTGGGTGGGCCAATGCTATGACCAGAAAAGAAGTTGGGGGTGACCGGCTTCAAGAGGGACACGTGGAAGACTGGATGTATCCTCAGGGAGTTAGGAAGGTCAAGTTCGTATGCCACATTGTTGATTTTTCGTTTAATCAAGAAAGGACCCAAGTATTTGGGGCCCAGTTTTCTGGACGGACAGGCGAACTTGAGGTTAGCGGTAGATAACCAGACAGAATTGCCAGGTTCCAGAACAAGTTCTCCCCGTCTCTTCCTGTCAAAGATTCTCTTGTAATCTTCCTGAGCTTTGGTCATGGTTTCCTGCAGCAATTTGTTATTGTTTGAGAAAAAGTCCAAAGTTTCGGATACTGCAGGAACAGGGCACTCGGGAATAGGTCCAGGTAAGAAGGATGGGTGGAAACCATAGTTGGCATAAAACGGTGACTGATTGGTAGCTGAGTGTAGTGAGTTGTTGTAGGAAAACTCCGCGATGGGAAGCAGGGAGGCCCAGTCATCCTGGGAGAATGCAGAGAAACAGCGGAGGTATTGCTCCAAGGTTTGATTCATCCTCTCGGTTTGTCCATTTGACTGAGGATGATAGGCCGAAGAAAAATGACAATTCGATTTCAAGGGCGCCACAAAGGGCCTTCCAGAATCTGGAGGTAAACTGGACGCCTCTGTCAGAAACTATATTGGTCGGTACTCCATGCAGTCTGACGATCTCCTTAATAAAGTTGGAAGCGGTCTCCATAGCCGAAGGGATGCCCTTCATGGGGAGAAAATGGGCCATTTTAGACAGCCTGTCTACCACAACAAAAATGGACGAAAAACCTTCTGATGGGGGGAGTTCAACAATAAAGTCCATTGAAATCATGGCCCATGGTCTCTCTGGGACTGGTAATGGTCTCAACAGACCCCATGCTCTTGTCCGGCTACTCTTGCTTCTGGCACAAGTATTACAGGACTCAACATATTCCTTGCAGTCCTTAGTAAGGTGAGGCCACCAAAAGGTGCGTTGGACAAGATCAGTTGTCTTCCGTGTGCCGAAGTGACCGGCAAGTTTGTGATCATGGCACAAGCTTAACACCCGTACTTTTAGCTCCTCAGGGACCACAATTTTTTTCTTGAACCAGAACAGCCCATCTTTGGTACAAGATTCAGCAGGTGGTGACATTCCCATAGAGGATCGTCTGATTTGGGAGATTAGATCCTCCTGTAAGATCAGGAAATTCCCAGAGGGGAGGATGGTGTCTGGAGACAGGGTCTTCTCAGAATCAAGAAACATTCGGGAAAGGGCGTCGGATTTGACATTCTTGGATCCGGGTCTGTAGGTAATATGAAAAATAAATCGAGAAAAAAAAAGTGCCCATCTGGCCTGCCGGGGTTTCAATCTCTTAGCCGTTCTTAGGTATTCTAAGTTTTTGTGGTCCGTGTAGACCAAAATGGGGTGAGCTGCACCTTCCAGGAGATAACGCCATTCCTCCAGGGCTGCTTTAATGGCTAGAAGTTCCCGATCTCCCACGTCGTAATTCCTCTCGGAAGAGGAGAGTTTACGTGAGAAGAATCCCACAGGGTACAGGAGTGCTTTGGCACCTTGTCTTTGTGAGAGCACAGCTCCAACCGCGACTTCGGAAGCATCCAATTCCAAGACGAAAGGCAAGGCAGGGTTGGGATGCTTGAGGATAGTGGCTGACGTGAACAGAGCTTTGAGTCTTTCAAAGGCCTCTTGCGCCTTAGGAGTCCAGCAGAACCGGCTTCCTTGTTTAATGAGTTCCGTAATGGTAACAAGACACTGGCCACCGCCCACACCCATAACTGGCCTTCACAGTAAGGAGCACATGGAGGGCATATACATGTAAGACAAAGACAATTCCATAGCTCAACTTACCAACCAGTCTGCTGACCAACCAAATTAGCCTGTCTAACCGTCTGTTAAATGCAGGGGTTTAGTTAGCACACATTTGCAAACGCATGTGAAAGCTGCAAGGCCTCGTCAAGGCACCCTGTATTACTTGCAGTCCTAACACTAAATTTATAAGTGTCTCCACAGTGGAAGCACATGCATTGAATGGATAGGTGTGAGACAGGTGAGCCTGGAGGCCGCCCTAGCCCCCTTAAAGGGACAGGACACACACTGGACACCCAGCAATGGCAGCAAAGGCGTCCAGTGTGTCCCGGACCCAAATATACAAATGGTAACAAGACACTGGCCACCGCCCACACCCATAACTGGCCTTCACAGTAAGGAGCACATGGAGGGCATATACATGTAAGACAAAGACAATTCCATAGCTCAACTTACCAACCAGTCTGCTGACCAAACAAATTAGCCTGTCTAACCGTCTGTTAAATGCAGGGGTTTAGTTAGCACACATTTGCAAACGCATGTGAAAGCTGCAAGGGCTCGTCAAGGCACCCTGTATTACTTGCAGTCCTAACACTAAATTTATAAGTGTCTCCACAGTGGAAGCACATGCATTGAATGGATAGGTGTGAGACAGGTGAGCCTGGAGGCCGCCCTAGCCCCCTTAAAGGGACAGGACACACACTGGACACCCAGCAATGGCAGCAAAGGCGTCCAGTGTGTCCCCGACCCAAATATACAAATGGTAACAAGACACTGGCCACCGCCCACACCCATAACTGGCCTTCACAGTAAGGAGCACATGGAGGGCATATACATGTAAGACAAAGACAATTCCATAGCTCAACTTACCAACCAGTCTGCTGACCAACCAAATTAGCCTGTCTAACCGTCTGTTAAATGCAGGGGTTTAGTTAGCACACATTTGCAAACGCATGTGAAAGCTGCAAGGCCTCGTCAAGGCACCCTGTATTACTTGCAGTCCTAACACTAAATTTATAAGTGTCTCCACAGTGGAAGCACATGCATTGAATGGATAGGTGTGAGACAGGTGAGCCTGGAGGCCGCCCTAGCCCCCTTAAAGGGACAGGACACACACTGGACACCCAGCAATGGCAGCAAAGGCGTCCAGTGTGTCCCGGACCCAAATATACAAATGGTAACAAGACACTGGCCACCGCCCACACCCATAACTGGCCTTCACAGTAAGGAGCACATGGAGGGCATATACATGTAAGACAAAGACAATTCCATAGCTCAACTTACCAACCAGTCTGCTGACCAAACAAATTAGCCTGTCTAACCGTCTGTTAAATGCAGGGGTTTAGTTAGCACACATTTGCAAACGCATGTGAAAGCTGCAAGGGCTCGTCAAGGCACCCTGTATTACTTGCAGTCCTAACACTAAATTTATAAGTGTCTCCACAGTGGAAGCACATGCATTGAATGGATAGGTGTGAGACAGGTGAGCCTGGAGGCCGCCCTAGCCCCCTTAAAGGGACAGGACACACACTGGACACCCAGCAATGGCAGCAAAGGCGTCCAGTGTGTCCCCGACCCAAATATACAAATGGTAACAAGACACTGGCCACCGCCCACACCCATAACTGGCCTTCACAGTAAGGAGCACATGGAGGGCATATACATGTAAGACAAAGACAATTCCATAGCTCAACTTACCAACCAGTCTGCTGACCAACCAAATTAGCCTGTCTAACCGTCTGTTAAATGCAGGGGTTTAGTTAGCACACATTTGCAAACGCATGTGAAAGCTGCAAGGCCTCGTCAAGGCACCCTGTATTACTTGCAGTCTTAACACTAAATTTATAAGTGTCTCCACAGTGGAAGCACATGCATTGAATGGATAGGTGTGAGACAGGTGAGCCTGGAGGCCGCCCTAGCCCCCTTAAAGGGACAGGACACACACTGGACACCCAGCAATGGCAGCAAAGGCGTCCAGTGTGTCCCCGACCCAAATATACAAATGGTAACAAGACACTGGCCACCGCCCACACCCATAACTGGCCTTCACAGTAAGGAGCACATGGAGGGCATATACATGTAAGACAAAGACAATTCCATAGCTCAACTTACCAACCAGTCTGCTGACCAACCAAATTAGCCTGTCTAACCGTCTGTTAAATGCAGGGGTTTAGTTAGCACACATTTGCAAACGCATGTGAAAGCTGCAAGGCCTCGTCAAGGCACCCTGTATTACTTGCAGTCCTAACACTAAATTTATAAGTGTCTCCACAGTGGAAGCACATGCATTGAATGGATAGGTGTGAGACAGGTGAGCCTGGAGGCCGCCCTAGCCCCCTTAAAGGGACAGGACACACACTGGACACCCAGCAATGGCAGCAAAGGCGTCCAGTGTGTCCCCGACCCAAATATACAAATGGTAACAAGACACTGGCCACCGCCCACACCCATAACTGGCCTTCACAGTAAGGAGCACATGGAGGGCATATACATGTAAGACAAAGACAATTCCATAGCTCAACTTACCAACCAGTCTGCTGACCAACCAAATTAGCCTGTCTAACCGTCTGTTAAATGCAGGGGTTTAGTTAGCACACATTTGCAAACACATGTGAAAGCTGCAAGGCCTCGTCAAGGCACCCTGTATTACTTGCAGTCCTAACACTAAATTTAAAAGTGTCTCCACAGTGGAAGCACATGCATTGAATGGATAGGTGTGAGACAGGTGAGCCTGGAGGCCGCCCTAGCCCCCTTAAAGGGACAGGACACACACTGGACACCCATCAATGGCAGCAAAGGCGTCCAGTGTCCCCCCGACCCAAATATACAAATGGTAACAAGACACTGGCCACCGCCCACACCCATAACTGGCCTTCACAGTAAGGAGCACATGGAGGGCATATACATGTAAGACAAAGACAATTCCATAGCTCAACTTACCAACCAGTCTGCTGACCAACCAAATTAGCCTGTCTAACCGTCTGTTAAATGCAGGGGTTTAGTTAGCACACATTTGCAAACGCATGTGAAAGCTGCAAGGCCTCGTCAAGGCACCCTGTATTACTTGCAGTCCTAACACTAAATTTAAAAGTGTCTCCACAGTGGAAGCACATGCATTGAATGGATAGGTGTGAGACAGGTGAGCCTGGAGGCCGCCCTAGCCCCCTTAAAGGGACAGGACACACACTGGACACCCAGCAATGGCAGCAAAGGCGTCCAGTGTGTCCCCGACCCAAATATACAAATGGTAACAAGACACTGGCCACCGCCCACACCCATAACTGGCCTTCACAGTAAGGAGCACATGGAGGGCATATACATGCGGAGCTTGGTTCGGGGCACTAGGGGCCCCGGGTAGCATCCCAGTGAGGCGTGGATGGCCAACGGATCTCTCAGAACATCTCTTTCTGAGGCGGCGGTCAATTTGGATTGACAAGTTGATAAGCTCCTCTAGTGTCTGAGGTACCCCCACCTGTGCTAATTCGTCCTTCAGGGGGTCCGACAACCCCAGCCGGTATTGGTGACGCAAGGCCGTGTCATTCCACTCCGTATCAGAGCTCCAACGCCTAAACCCCACAGCGTAATCTTCGGCTGCTCTGCGGCCTTGTTGAAGGGAGTGCAAGGCGGCTTCTGCCGTGGCTGTTAACTGAGGGTCCTCATACAACTGAGACATGGCTATGAAAAAGTCACTCAAGGAATCCAGAGATCTGGCCTTTTGCTCCAGCAGATGGTGGGCCCAGGTCTGAGGCTCGCCGGTCAACAAAGATATGACGAACCCCACTTTGGTAGCCTACAAGGAAAACGTACGGGGTTGTAAGGCAAAATAAAGTTTGCATGCGTTGCGGAACGCCCAGAACTTGCAACGTTCTCCGGAAAACTTTTCGGGTGTAGGCACCCTGGGCTCTGGTGGGAGCATAACTACAGAGGGTGCTGAGGCAGGATTAGCAGGTGCTGCTCCCGGAGGGGAGGCTGAGAGGGCCTGGACCTATCCTTCCAGTCTGGTATAGCCCTCCTGTAAGCTTTTGACGGCTTGGGTAAGGCCCGCTAGGTGCCTGCAAAGTTCATCCATGGGGGAGGCCCCCTTCCTGATACTGTCAGGTTCCACACTTACCAGACAGGTGAGTCCGCTTAGGCAGAGGGTAGGCTCCCTTACGTATCCTATTCGGGGCCCCTGGTAGAGTAGACAGGAGGCCCACAAATGCGGAGTGGTATGAGGGCCTGATGTTAGGGTCCTGGAGCAAGGTGGTCTGGCAAGCAACCAGTAGAGCTTCAGGGGTGATGGAGCTGATGCTGAGCAGGAGCTAATCAGGCTGGTCACACACAGGCAGAGGTCGGCAATGGGCTGGCGGCAACGGTACAAGGGAGAAGGCAGAAACAAGGTCAAACAAGCCGGGGTCGGGTTCAGGCAGCAATCAAGGGAGGTCCAAAGGCAAGCCGGGTCACAACGGGTCAAACTACGGAGATACAGGAACACAGGAAGATCACAGAACAAGACACAGAGCTGTTTGATTAGGCAGCACCGAATCAGGGTAGAGGCAGGCTTAAATAGGCTGATTGGTGCCAAAACGCCGCGCTCATGCATGCGCCGATTCCCCAAAGCGCCCCGCACCCCCGCACGCGCCCGAGCGCGCCCCCGACACCGGCGCGCACGCCCACACCACCGGGCATGCCAGCGGTAATGCCCATAGGTGGACGCGCGCTAGCGCGAATGCGCGTACGCGCGCACGCCCGGACGCCACCCTGCACGCCACAGCCGGTCAGACCAGACACGCCAGTGCCCCCAGGAACACGCGCCCCAGCACGCACAGAGACACGAGCACCAACGCGCCCCGGCACGCACCGGTGCCCAACCAGGTAACCTCTCTGACACCTATATCCAGAAGCAGGGGGGTACCAAGAGTCTCACACTGATGGAGGAAGTCCGTCCTATCCTGGAATGGGCACAGGCACACCTTACAGACTTAAGGGCAATGTATGTCCCTGCGGCACAGAACATGTTAGCCGATTATCTGAGCCGAGAGACTCTCTCAAACAACGAATAGTCCTTGAGCCTCCAGGCCTTTTCCCTTCTTATGGAAATGTGGGGAATGCCAGAGGTCGACTTAGCAGCCACACCTGCGAATACAAAGTGTCAGAGGTTTCTGTCAAGAGCGTCGTTCCCATCAGCTGAGGAAATAGATTGTCTAATTCACCCATGGAACTTCAAGTTGGGGTACATATTACCTCCAACCCCATTAATTGAGAGATTCCTGTCGAGGCTTCTGAGATCTTCAGCCACAGTAATCGCAGTAATCCCACTTTGGCCGAGAAGACCATGGTTCATGACTCTATTACAACTCAACCTTCAGCCTCCAATCCCTCTTCCGGTAACCCCGGATCTGCTATCTCAAGGCCAATTCCTACACCCAGCTCCGGAGAAGTTGCATCTGATGGCCTGGAGGCTGTTCTCAGGAGATAATATCAACCCTGATGCAAGCCAGGAAAAATACCACCAACACCACCTATACAAGGATTTGGAGCAAGTTCTTTTCCATGGCACAGCAGAAGGGGTGGAACCCCATTTCTCCAGAACCTTCTCAAATTTTAGAGTTCCTTCAGTCAGGAATAGGGATGAGCCAAACACCCCCCGGTTCGGTTCGCACCAGAACCTGCGAACGGATCGAAAGTTCGCACGAACGTTAGAACCCCATTGACGTCTATGGGACTCGAACGTTCGAAATTAAAAGTGCTCATTTTAAAGGCTAATTTGCATGGTATTGTCCTAAAAAGGGTTTGGGGACCCGGGTCCTATCCCAGGGGACATGTATCAATGCAAAAAAAAACTTTTAAAAACGGCCGTGTTTTCGGGAGCAGTGATTTTAATGATGCTTAAAGTAAAAAAAAAAGTGAAAAGGAAAAAATCTCATTTAAAACTGCTTGCGGGTTTAATGTAATGTCAGGTTATGGCAATATGGATGAAAATCAGTGAGACAAACGGCATGGGCACCCCCCAGTCCATTACCAGGCCCTTTGGGTCTTCTATGAATTTTAAGGGGAACCCCGCACCCAAATTAAAATAAGGAAAGGTGTGGGGCCACCAGGCCCTATATACTCTGAACAGCAGTATACAGGCGGTGCAAACAAGACAGGGACTGTAGGTTTGTTGTTAAGTAGAATCTGTTTGTAATTTTGAACGGGTACATTTTTAACGTGTTTAGCTCCAGCCAAAAAATCTTTTTTAAGCTTTTTGGAAAACATAGGGAAGGGTTATCACCCCTGTGACATTTGTTTTGCTGTCTTTCCTCCTCTTCAGAAGATTTCACCTCACTTTTTGTCCCAATGAAAAATGTTTTTTGAAAATTTGGGTTTTTTTGTGGAACAAGGATTGGAAAGCATCAGTGCAAAGGAGAATTTTTTTTCCCATATTAACTCTTACAGGAGAGAATTTCCCTTCCTAGGGGTAGATTTCATCTCACTTCCTGTTGTCTCCTTCCGTTTTCAAGTAGTAGCCGTTTGTAAGTTAGATGTTTGAAAGTAGGGTCCTGCCCTATATACTCAGCAGAAATTTGGGCCTTAGGTGTTGCTGTGGCCACAACACTGTAAGCCCTCACAGGGCCCTGCTGTGAAATATTAGATCAAAAAATTGTAATTACATGCCCCTGTTAAACAGGAGCTGAAAAATTAGGCCTTAGGCACTGGTGCTGGTGCCACAACACTGCAACCCCTTACAGACACTCTAGTTGGAACGCAGGAACGAGCCCTGCTGCAAAGTATTACATCAAAAATTGTAATTACACGCCCCTGTTAAACAGGGGCTGAAAAATTGGGCCTTAGGCACTGGTGCTGGTGCCACAACACTGCAACCCCTCACAGACACTCTAGTTGGAACGCAGGAACGAGCCCTGCTGCAAAGTATTACATCAAAAATTGTAATTACACGCCCCTGTTAAACAGGGGCTGAAAAATTGTGCCTTAGGCACTGGTGGTGGCGCCCAGAACCAAAAATGTTCTTACAAGCTATCAGCGTGATGATTGAGGAGGAAGAGGATAATTACTCAGGGATAGTCACTCAGCATCAGCATAGGCAGTCTTTGAAGGGATCTGAGATTTCAAAAAAAATTATTCGGTTACATCAGCATCAGGTGCTTGGTAGCTGGTGGTGATCCAAGACTGATTCATTTTTATGAAGGTCAGTCGATCGACCGAGTCGGTGGACAGACGCACCCTGTGATCGGTTACCACGCCTCCAGCAGCACTGAATGTGCGTTCCGAAAGAACGCTGGATGCAGGACAGGCCAGTAGCTCAATTGCATACTGTGCAAGCTCTGGCCAGTGATCCATCCTCAAGACCCAGTAACCCAGAGGATTTTCGGTGGGAAAGGTGTCCAAGTCTGATCTTGCCCCTAGGTATTCCTGCACCATGTAAAACAGACGCTGGCGATGGTTCCTTGAACCGATCATACCTTGGGGCTGCGGACCAAAAAATTGTCTGAACGCATCGGTTAGACGGCCACCTTCTCCACCGCTCCTTCTTTGACTGACCGAAGCCTCAGCAACACGTTGTCCAGAAACAGGAGTTTGTAACCTCCCAGTCTCTGGGAACGCGTTGCACAGACCTTTCTGCAAGGCCTCCCTCTGCGATGACAAGATAAGGTTCGCAACCTTACCCTTGTAACGTGGATCAAGGAGGGTTGCCAGCCAGTATTTGTCCTTCTCCTTGATACCACGAATACGAGGATCCTTACGCAGGCTTTGCAGGATCAGGGAGGCCATGCAGCGTAGGTTTGCTGAGGCATTCGGTCCGGAGTCCTCTGGGTCACTAAGGACGACATGGTCCGCAGCCACCTCCTCCCAGCCACGTACAAGTCCATGTGTTTCTTGGGACTGATCCCTTAAAGACTGCTGCTGATGCTGAGTGCCAGGCTCCACATCCATACTGACACAATCTTCCTCCTCCTCCTCCTCCTCCTCCTCGTCCTCTTCCTGTGTGATCAGCGGGCACGCAGGAACACTGTCTGGATAAAGGGGGCCTTGAGAGCTAAGGAAGTCCTCCTCTTCCTGCCTCTGTTCTGCCTCAAGTGCCCTGTCCATTATTCCACGCAGCGTGTGCTCCAACAGGTGGACAAGGGGGACAGTGTCACTGATGCATGCACTGTCACTGCTCACCATCCTCGTGGCCTCCTCAAATGGTGACAGGACAGTGCATGCATCCCTGATCATGGCCCACTGGCGTGGGGAAAAAAAACAAGCTCCCCTGACCCTGCCTGGTGCCATAGTCGCACAGGTACTCATTGATGGCCCTCTGCTGCGTGTGCAGCCACTGCAGCATGGCCAACGTTGAGTTCCACCTGGTGGGCATGTCACAGATTAGGCGGTTCTTGGGCAGGTTAAACTCCTTTTGGAGGTCCATCAGCCGAGCACTGGCATTATATGACCGGCGGAAATGCACACAGACTTTCCTGGCCTGCCTCAGGACATCCTGTAAGCCCCAGTACCTGCCCAAGAACCGCTGCACCACCAAGTTAAGGACGTGAGCCAAACAGGGCACATGGGTCATTTGTCCCTGTCGGAGGGCAGAGAGGAGGTTGGTGCCATTGTCGCAAACCACCATTCCTGCCTTAAGTTGGCGTGGCGTCAACCACCTCTGAACCTGCCCCTGCAGAGCTGACAGAACCTCTGCCCCAGTGTGGCTCCTGTCCCCCAAGCACACCAGCTCAAGCACCGCATGGCATCTTTTGGCCTGCGTACTTGCGTAGCCCCTTGAACGACTACAGAGCACCGCTGGTTCCGAGGAAGAGGCCATGGAGGAAGAAGAAGAGGAGGGGGTGGAGGAGAGAGGTGTGTCACAATCATTAGCATTTTGGAGGCGTGGTGGCGGAACAACCTCCAACACTACTGCACCTTGTCCTGCATCCTTCCCAGCTGCCAGCAGAGTCACCCAATGCGCCGTGAAACTTAGGTAACGTCCCTGTCCATGCCTGCTGGACCATGAGTCAGCGGTAATATGCACCTTACCGCTGAACGCCCTGTCCAGCGAGGCATGGACATTGCCTTCCACATGCCGGTAGAGAGCCGGAATCGCCTTCCGTGAGAAAAAGTGGCGTTTGGGTACCTGCCACTGAGGAACCGCACATTCCACAAACTCACGGAAGGGGGCAGAGTCTACCAACTGAAAAGGCAGCAGTTGAAGTGCTAGCAATTTTGCCAAGCTAGCATTCAACTGCTGGGCATGTGGATGGCTGGGAGCAAACTTCTTTCGGCGGTGCAGCAGCTGGGGCAGGGAAATTTGCCTGGTACAATCTGACGTCGGTGTACCAAAAGCAGATTGCCCACAAGTACTTGACTGTGACACACCTAAATCTACACCTTCATTCCTCTCAGTGCAGGTCTCAGAGAGGACTGAAGGTCTAGTGGGGTTGGAAATCTCAGCTGATGAGGAGCAAGGAGAGGTCCTCTTTGTTCTTTGGTGTGGGTCTTTTAGATGCGCTTGCCAACGAACTGCATGGCAGGTCAACATATGTCTGGTCAAGCATGTGGTACCCAAGCGGGAGATGTTTTGGCCACGTGAGATACGCTTGAGACATATGTTGCAAATAGCAGCGGTGCGATCTGATGCACTCGTCTCAAAAAAGACCCACACCAAAGAACTTTTTGAATAACGCGCAGAGACTGCAGCGCCCTGCACATGTGATGCAGTCAATGTGCTGCCCTTAGGCTGGCCCCTGGAGGGCATCCTGCCTCGTTGGTGATGTGCCGCCTCCTCCTCCTCCTCCTCCTCCTCTCTCCTATCAGGCACCCACGTTGAGTCAGTGACCTCATCATCCCCTCCCTCCTCATCACTGGAGCAAACCTGGCAGTATGCTGCAGCAGGGGGAGCATGAATGCCAGATTGCTGTCCTTCTTGGGCACCCCCTCTGTCCGTGCTCATGTTACTGCCTTCATCGAGCTCAGTATCATCATCAGAGCCTTCCAAACGCTGGGCATCCTCCTGGAGCATGTACCCAACACTGTGGTCAAACAGTTCGAGGGACTCCTCAGGAGGACATGGTGGAGCTAGGGAAGGAGTCACTGATGACATTGAGCCGAGGGAAGAGGCCGCTGCTTTGCCAGACAAAGCACCCTGGGCATGAGTGAGAGAGGATGAGGAGGATGAGGACGGCTTGGTCATCCACTCGACCAAGTCTTCCGCATGTTGCGGCTCAACACGGCCAGCTGCCGAAAAAAAGGCCAAGCGTGTCCCATGGCCACGTGCTGATGAGGATGCACCGTCTCCACGACCAGCACTAGACACAGAGCCTGCTTGCCCTCTCTTATTGGCTTGTGACTGTCTGCCTCTCCTTCTTGGCCTTCCAGACATACTAATGGCCTGTAGCTGCACTAAGCTGGGATATATATATATATATATATATATATATATATATATATACTGCAGTTAGCAAAATCAACTGCCTGCCTGTAGTATGAGAACACCACCAACCTTCTACAGGTAGCTTTAGCTGAACACTGTGAGGTGGACGCACCCCACTAACTTGTAGGTTTAGCTGAACACTGTGAGCAGGACACACTGCACTAACTGTAAATAGTCTAGCTGCCTGACCGTGGTACTAATAGGATCAAAAGAACACCAGGATTTTTCTTTAGGTAGCTGTAAATACTATAACAAGACAAGCCTGCCTGTCAGTAGGAAGATAACAGGAACGGATCTAGCTGAACACTGTGAGCAGGACGCACTGCACTAAATGTAAATAGTCTAGCTGCCTGACCGTGGTACTAATAGGATCAAAAGAACACAAGTAATTTTCTTCAGGTAGCTTTATATACTGTAACAAGACAAGCCTGCCTGTCAGTAGGAAGATAACAGGAACGGATCTAGCTGAACACTGTGAGCAGGACGCACTGCACTAAATGTAAATAGTCTAGCTGCCTGACCGTGGTACTAATAGGATCAAAAGAACACCAGTAATTTACTTCAGGTAGCTTTATATACTGTAACAAGACAAGCCTGCCTGTCAGTAGGAAGATAACAGGAACGGATCTAGCTGAACACTGTGAGCAGGACGCACTGCACTAAATGTAAATAGTCTAGCTGCCTGACCGTGGTACTAATAGGATCAAAAGAACACCAGTAATTTTCTTCAGGTAGCTTTATATACTGTAACAAGACAAGCCTGCCTGTCAGTAGGAAGATAACAGGAACGGATCTAGCTGAACACTGTGAGCAGGACGCACTGCACTAAATGTAAATAGTCTAGCTGCCTGACCGTGGTACTAATAGGATCAAAAGAACACCAGTAATTTTCTTCAGGTAGCTTTATATACTGTAACAAGACAAGCCTGCCTGTCAGTAGGAAGATAACAGGAACGGATCTAGCTGAACACTGTGAGCAGGACGCACTGCACTAAATGTAAATAGTCTAGCTGCCTGACCGTGGTACTAATAGGATCAAAAGAACACCAGGATTTTTCTTTAGGTAGCTGTAAATACTATAACAAGACAAGCCTGCCTGTCAGTAGGAAGATAACAGGAACGGATCTAGCTGAACACTGTGAGCAGGACGCACTGCACTAAATGTAAATAGTCTAGCTGCCTGACCGTGGTACTAATAGGATCAAAAGAACACAAGTAATTTTCTTCAGGTAGCTTTATATACTGTAACAAGACAAGCCTGCCTGTCAGTAGGAAGATAACAGGAACGGATCTAGCTGAACACTGTGAGCAGGACGCACTGCACTAAATGTAAATAGTCTAGCTGCCTGACCGTGGTACTAATAGGATCAAAAGAACACCAGTAATTTACTTCAGGTAGCTTTATATACTGTAACAAGACAAGCCTGCCTGTCAGTAGGAAGATAACAGGAACGGATCTAGCTGAACACTGTGAGCAGGACGCACTGCACTAAATGTAAATAGTCTAGCTGCCTGACCGTGGTACTAATAGGATCAAAAGAACACCAGTAATTTTCTTCAGGTAGCTTTATATACTGTAACAAGACAAGCCTGCCTGTCAGTAGGAAGATAACAGGAACGGATCTAGCTGAACACTGTGAGCAGGACGCACTGCACTAAATGTAAATAGTCTAGCTGCCTGACCGTGGTACTAATAGGATCAAAAGAACACCAGTAATTTTCTTCAGGTAGCTTTATATACTGTAACAAGACAAGCCTGCCTGTCAGTAGGAAGATAACAGGAACGGATCTAGCTGAACACTGTGAGCAGGACGCACTGCACTAAATGTAAATAGTCTAGCTGCCTGGCCGTGGTACTAATAGGATCAAAAGAACACCAGTAATTTTCTTCAGGTAGCTTTATATACTGTAACAAGACAAGCCTGCCTGTCAGTAGGAAGATAACAGGAACGGATCTAGCTGAACACTGTGAGCAGGACGCACTGCACTAAATGTAAATAATCTAGCTGCCTGACCGTGGTACTAATAGGATCAAAAGTACACCAGTAATTTACTTCAGGTAGCTTTATATACTGTAACAAGACAAACCTGCCTGTCAGTAGGAACATAACAGGAACGGATCTAGCTGAACACTGTGAGCAGGACGCACTGCACTAAATGTAAATAGTCTAGCTGCCTGACCGTGGTACTAATAGGATCAAAAGAACACCAGTAATTTTCTTCAGGTAGCTTTATATACTGTAACAAGACAAGCCTGCCTGTCAGTAGGAAGATAACAGGAACGGATCTAGCTGAACACTGTGAGCAGGACGCACTGCACTAAATGTAAATAGTCTAGCTGCCTGACCGTGGTACTAATAGGATCAAAAGAACACCAGTAATTTTCTTCAGGTAGCTTTATATACTGTAACAAGACAAGCCTGCCTGTCAGTAGGAAGATAACAGGAACGGATCTAGCTGAACACTGTGAGCAGGACGCACTGCACTAAATGTAAATAGTCTAGAAGATAACAGGAACGGATCTAGCTAAACTGAATACAGTGTATATATATATATGCGCAACACCTGGGATGCATATATATACAATACACTTTAAGTGCAGCTAACTGACTGACTGTCCTGTCTAATCTAGCTAACTCAAATAAAATGACACTGTTTCTCTCTTTCTCTCTAAGCACACCGGAACACACTGCACAGGGCCGCCGTGCAGGCGGCCTTATATAGTGTTTGGCGTGTACTAAATCCCCTGAGCCATAATTGGCCAAAGCCTCCTTGGCTTTGGCCAATTACGGCTCTCTGTTCAGGCGGCACTGTGATTGGCCAAGCATGCGGGTCATAGTGCATGCTTGGCCAATCATCAGCAAGCAATGCACTGCGATGCCGCAGTGAATTATGGGCCGTGACGTGCCACACGAATTTGGCGCGAACGGCCCATATTGTTCGCAATTCGGCGAACGACCGAACAGCCGATGTTCGAGTCGAACATGGGTTCGACTCGAACACGAAGCTCATCCCTAGTCAGGAATCGACAAAGGCTTAAGTTCAAGTACACTTAAGGTACAAGTATCCGCTTTGTGGGCCAAAACAGGCACTAGATGGGCATTACATCCTCTGGTAATCCAATTCATGAGAGCCTGTCTGAAAATCAAACCTGCCAAGAAATCAGCTTTTCCATCATGGGACCTCTCAGTAGTCCTCGATGCCTTCACCAATCCTCCTTTTACTCCATCTGAATCAATCTCACTGTGGGATCTAACTCTGAAACTGTCTTTTCTCATTGCAATTACATCAGCAAAGAGGGTATCTGAAATCCAAGCACTGATGGCATCAGAACCTTACTTAGTATTTTTCCCTGATAAAGCAGAACTAAGACCTTCAGACCACTTCATCCCAAAGGTAGCAACTTCCTTCCACTACAACCAAGACATTGTCTTACCATCCTTTACTAATGATCAAGGTGAACCTCATCCACTGGATGTTAAAACAACCATCATTAGTTACCTGGCGGCTACAACTCCTTTTAGGAAGACGGATTCCCTCATGGTCATTCCCCATGGAAACAGATGAGGTCAAGCAGCTACTTTGCGTACTATCTCCTCCTGGTTAGTCAAATCCATCAAGAAGGCATACTCCATTCACCATCTGGCAATTCCTGAAGGCATCAGGGCTCATTTGACTAGGGAAATGGCTACCTCCTGGGCAGCATATTGCAGGGTTTCACCTGAGACGATTTGCAAAGCAGCGACTTGGTCCTCCAGGCACACTTTCATTACTCACTATAGAGTGGACTCTGCTCACTTGGCTATGGCAGACTTTGGTAGATCCGTTGTTAGAGCCAATTCTTCCTCATTATAATGAATAAATATTATTTTCTTGCACCTACCTGTCTGGCGAGTTATTTCCCAATGTGTGCTGCCATGAAGGCATCAGGAAAGGAAAATTATGGAGAGGTAAGTATACAATTTTCTGACGCATCTTCATGGCAGCACACAGATTCCCACCCCGTTTATGGTGATATATTTACAGAGAATGCAGCGGGGCGTCTCCCCTTCAAATTTATAGCTAACCAATCCTGTCAGGTTGTGGGGGAGGAGTCACAACCCAGTGTGTGCTGCCATGAAGATGCGTCAGGAAAGGAAAATTATGGAAAGGTAAGTATACAATTTTCTATTTTCTGACTGATTGCAGCTTAATCCCTATATTAATCCTTGTTGTAAGTATCAACATTTGAATATCCACTTATTGATCCCTCTGTTTGATCAATTTACACTTTTAACTTAATTATCTCTGAAACACTTTGGAGTGCTTGCAGCAGTATTTTACATATTTCTCCTTCATTCACATTAGCCTTCATTCCATTTCAGCGCTTGAGTATTTTATTTTATTTACGCATTTATTTGGTTTTTCAGCTATCACTTATGCCGCGTACACACGGTCGGACTTTTCGTCTACAAAAGTCCAACGGACGCTGACGGACTAAAGCTGGCTGGTAATCCGATCGTGTGTGGGCTTCTCCGGACTTTCAACGTACTTTTTTAGCCTCAAATCCGACGTACTTTAGATTTGAAACATGCTTCAAATCTTTACGTCGTAACTACGACGGACCCCGAAATCCGCTCGTCTGTGTGCTAGTCCGACGGACAAAAACCCACGCTAGGGCAGCTATTGGCTACTGGCTATGAACTTCCTTATTTTAGTCTGGTGTACGTCATCACGTACGAATCCATCGGACTTTTGTGTGGTCGTGTGTAGGCAAGTCCGTTCGTTAGAAAGTCTGCCACAAGTCCGCCGCAAGTCTGCCGAAAGTCCTCCGAAAGTCTGTTGGACAGGCTGTCGGACTTTTGTAGATGAAAAGTCCGACCGTGTGTACGCGGCATTAGAGCAGCAGGTATGGACAAATTTGAGTATTTAGAAAAACGTTTGGTGGATTTAGAGGATGTTTTTTCTAACACAACCAACACAGAGAGTTGTGATTTGGACACTAATTTTAGAAAGTTTGGTCACTTGATGGAAAAGAAAATTAGCCTTTGGTGGGATATAGCAACTCATGAGCAATATATTAAGGAAAATATAGTCCCTAGAAGATTAAGATGGGAAGTTCCTATCAATGATGGCCTATTAGATCAAGATGCAGTAAACAAATGTATCAATTTTTTAATGAAAAAGGTATGGATTTGTGCATTTTGTACTAAAAAGAAAACAGAGGAAATTGATGATGATTAACCAGCAAATTGCAGATTGTAAGATAACATTGGAAGCATTTAAAGATACAATCCCATTTACCACATTAACTAAGCAGCTTAACAAATTATTAGAGCAGAAAGATATAGAACTTAAATAGAGGAAAAGAAAATATCTGAGAGACACTAATGACTATCAATTGGAACAGGTTTTCAATTGGCAGTTAAACCTAAAACAAGGTAAAACAGGATCAACTACTTCATCTCCTGACAGAGATGTCAGGATTTTCACCCCAAGAAAAGATCATAGATATAGAACCCCGGAAAGAAGATCAAGACATGGAAAAGAGCCTGGAATGGAACAACAGAGAATTTACAGGGAAGATAATGGGCCCAGAACCCCTAAACCATGGTGGAAAAATAAAACCAAAAACAAATCTCCTAGAAGACTCTATTGGAAAAATAATGGAAATAGGAAAAATCAGAGGCCCCATAATTCACCTTTTATAAACCAGAGACCTCACAATTCATCCTATAACTATGAAAGCCATTCACCCTATCACCAGAATGAAAATAGAAGATATCCTATGAATGGCAATCAAGGTACCGTATATACTCATTTATAAGTCAAATTTTTCAGCCCCTTTTTTGGAGCTGAAAGTTCCCCCCTCGACTTATACATGAGTCACCGCCGTCTGTCTGCATGATCAGCGTGTCATGCAGGCAGACGGCAGCCAGCATGTGCTACATAGCACTCGGCGGCGGCTCTCCGTTCTTACTGTTCAAAAGCGGTGCCTCCTCGTCTGTGATAGGCTGACCGCTGACTGCTGGGAAATGGAGTCTTCTGCCTATCATGGATGAAGAGGAGGCGTGGATTTTGAACAGTGAATGGCCGCCGCACACGCTGATCGGTTCGGAGTGGCACATGGAGGATGCACAGGACACAGGTAGGATGCACACAGACACATGCACACATACACAGGTACATATACACAGGTACATGAAACATGCACATATACACAGGTACATGATACAGGTACATATACACATGACACATGCACATATACACAGAACAAAGGTACATGACACATGCACATATACACAGGACACATGCCCTATATACACAGGACACATGACACATGCACATATACACAGGACACATGACACATGCACATATACACAGGACACATGACACATGCACATATGCACAGGACACATGACACATGCACATATGCACAGGACACATGACACATGCACAGGACACATGCACAGGACACAGGGAGGTATACAGCTGCAGATGGGCATTGTTGACCCTCTGCATTTCTCACCCTCGTCTTATACTTGGGTCAATAAGTTTTTCCCATTTTTTGTGGTAAATTAGGGCCTCGACTTATACTCGGATCAACTTATACTCGAGTATATACGGTAATCAACATCAGCAGTACTATGATAGAGGTGATTCCAGAGATTATCACTTGAATTCCAATCAACATCCGCAGTACTATGAAAGAAGTAATTCCAGAGACTACCACTCGAATTCCAACAGGAATGAATATAGAGAGTATCCTCAACATCCTAATTACTCTGACTATGAAAATTATCAGTATGAAGCAAGGAGGAGTCCAATACAGACACAGAATAGGTATGAACCATTAAGGGATTATAAAGATGAAGAACAGTCACAATCTCTTTTAGAACACCGCAGGAACGAAAACATATCCCCCAGACAAGAAAGAATGATAAAAGTAAGAAGTCCAGACAAAAAAGAGGATGTCAAGGAGGATCCATAATCCAAAAGAAAAAGAGAACAGTAGGTGAGGGAATCTACAACATAAGTGGAATAGAATTAACAAGAGCTGAACTAACCACGCTAGACAAAGGACTGAAATATCCCCCCAAAAGAAACCTCAGTAAATTTGAGGTATATGTCGATATCCAAAAGGATATGAGGAAATTAAATATTATTAAATACATGCTCAACAACCCCCCATTAATCTTAACCACAAGAACTGATACACCAGGAAAAATTATGCATAGCAATCTAAGTAACAAGTCTTTGTTCAACCCGTCTATTCAAAATAATGGACATATTGAGGTTTTTAATAAAATGGTAATACAGGAACTGGACCAGATGAAAGTAAAACAATTATATGAGCCTCACAATATCCAATTAGGAATAAAACAATTGGAAGGAAATTGTAGTTAGGGCCTGCTGATAAAGGAGGGGCAATTGTAGTTTTACAATACTATAATAAAGAATTGTCAGACCAACTAAGGGATACCAACACATACATAAAACTTAATGGAAACCCGACTAAAGAATATAAACGGGAATTATCAGACCTAATATTAAAGGGTAGTGCCAAAAATATTCTAACTAAAAATGAATCAAAGTATTTAATACCAGACACCTGCAGAGTACCTATTATCTACACGGTGCCAAAAATACATAAAAATTTAGAACAACCACCTGGTAGGCCAATTAGTATCTAATACCAATGCCTACCTTAGGGACACTAAACATCTGATCCATATTCTGGATAATGTTGTTTCAAAACCAGAGGATAGGTGCCTGATCACAACAGCAGATGTTGCTTCTTTATATATAGTAATTGATCATAATGATGCGATTCAGGCATCAAAATGGGCCATGGAAAAATTTACTAACCTCATCTCCAAACAAAGAAGATTTATTTTAAGATGCTTAGCCTTTGGGATACAGAATACTTACTTCTGGTATAATTCAGAGTACTACAGACAACTCAGTGCCATCGGGATGGGTGCTAAGTATGCACCAAGTGTGGCTAATATTTTTATGGCTAGGTGGGAGGAAGAAGCCATATATGCCAATGTACCAGATAATCTGATACTGTACAAAAGATTCATAGATGACTGTATTATAATCTGGAAAGGAGATGAGTCAAGTCTGATTCAGATGTTTGATCGATTGAATAATAACCAGAAGAACATTAAGCTCACGTATGAAATTAGTGATAGGGTTGCTCATTTCTTGGATTAAGAAATACAGATAGGCAATGGGCTTATCAGTACTAAAACTTTCTTCAAACCGGTAGAAAGAAACAGCTACATTCCAACAGATAGCTGTCACCATGAACCATGGCTCATAATTGTTCCCAAAGGATAGATGATACGCTTGAGAAGAAATTGTTCTGATAATAATGATTATCTAACACAGGCACAATGGATAGGGATAAAAATTGAAGCTAAAGGATACAATAGAGAATTTATTGATGAAAAAATTCAAGAAGTTTACCAGATGCCAAGGAACCTATTGATCGAAGATAAGAATAAGGATGGCACAATAGATCATGGTATTCCCTTAATAATGAATTACAGTGTTCAACACAAACAAGTGGAGCGCATTATCAAAAAATACTGGCCTCTGCTAAAAGATAACAAAACCCTTCATAATGTTTTACCTGATAAACCGCGCTTCACGTACAGGCGAGTCCCAACTTTAAGAGATTTAGTGGCAAAAAATGTTCCGGAACCCCCTAAAAGAGTAACTGACTTAACATTCTTTCAGGACAAGGGTTTCTACCCATGTAGAAGATGTTATGCTTGCCGAAATACTATTTTTAATGGTCAAAAATGTACTAATTTTTATCAACAAGCATGAACAAAGAATATGAAATCAAGGATTTTATCGCTTGCAGAACTGAAGGTGTGGTGTATATCTTGCAATGTACATGTTCATTACAATATATAGGTAGAACAAAGAGACCCACATAGAAATGTATTAGGGAACATATAAAAAATATTAGGAATGCTTTCCCTAAGCACAGTGTCTCTAGACACTTCGCAACACACCACAGCAGAGACCCTACGTGCCTGAAATTCTGGGCTATTGAGAGACACAAACCACATTGGAGGGGCTCACACAAAATGAGAGTTAAGTAAAAATGAATCTAGATGGATATATGAGATGGGTACTCTCTCGCCCAGGGGCCTTAACATTGATTTTGATATCAATTGTTTCATATCTGATTATTAATGAGGATAGGGGGGGTTATCTCAGTCTAGTACCCACTGGAATACTCCGGTACATCTTTATTACGATATTTTTATATTTTTTAAATGTTTTAGTTCAACTATAAGTTTTTATTTCTATTTCTATCTTTATCCCTCTAATTTTAATAATATTTATGATATCCATTCTTAGGTAATTCGATAATTAATTACCTGTATTTGGGCTCTATATACTTATTTTGATCTATTCTGTATTAAAACTTGTTTTATTTATTTATTTACTCCATATTCCTTTTGATCATATCCAATTTACCTGTTATTATTGTGGATGGCATATATATTTCTGTTTCTAGACTGGTACTTGATGCATCCGCATACATGTCTATTTATTCTTATTTTAGCAGTGGTAAGCGCAATACCAGTATAAAACACTAGAGGGAGGTTGTTTAATATGGAATATGTATATTTTTTTAAATATTGTCATTAAAGGTTCACTATGTTTTTAGTTAATTATTCTACATTGTCTAGATAATGCATGTATTTATCTCTCATGTTTTTGCTTAATTTAATAATGGGAGCAGTATGATGATCCAATGAAAAAAAAAACCCAGTCACTATAGAAACCTGGATGCCGTTACACATATATACCAAGGCTATGGCATCTCGGGGTTATCCTTGAGAAAGTCACGTGGTCTGTGATGTAACGCATGGGAGGAGCTAGTGACGAGCACTGCTCCTATGAGATCTGAGTACAGCAGCAGCGACTTTTTGGAGGCACTGCGCTCGTAGTGGCTGACTGTTTTCTCCATTCATGCCTTAACACATGCCAGGATATGTGAGTGTATCTGTCTCTGTGTTACTCTTGGCTGCATTCCTTGTTTGATCTCTGCGCAATGATATACTTTATCTCTTTCTTACATGACCTGTCTGTGTAAAACCACAAGCCATCATTCCCCCTAACTTGAAAAAGAGATGGAGGGGGCGTGTCTGGACGAGCTAGGAGAAGGACGTGTGGAAGCTGAGCTCCGCTCTGCACATACCCATCCAACGCCATCCTAGCCCATCTTCAATCTTTTGAGCACCTCTCCACCTTCAGAAGTGGTTAGCCTACCTCCGCTGCAGCTAACGAAGGGAATTGGCCACCATTGCTGCATTTTCTTTGGCCCCGGGCCTCCAGCTGGACTTGAGCCCTGTGTGCCCGCCGCCATCTTGAGGCCTGCTGAGGGCTCCGTGCACGCCGCCCATCACCCCCACAGCTAAGCAGACAAGTAGAGCCTTTACCTGGCTGCCCGATCGTGTCGCCGTCGTCAGGGGGGCCTTGAGTGACTGAGTGGTGCTGCCTGGTGGTCTCCTCCTCTGCCTCAGACTGCTCCCCGCCGGGCGCCATCTTGCGACCTACTGGATCGGCCTCCTCAACACACAGGCACAGTGAGTACAGAGGCATCCGCCTACCCACCCCTCTGCAGAGTCCCCCTTGTCCGAATCGGCACATTGCCATTCCGCCAGGACCTCTATTTTGGTGCCCCGCGGTGCTGAATTTGGCCCACAGTGAACGGTGCTCACTCGGCCGGCCGCGGCTTTCAGGAAAGACCGCGGCTTCGGCCTACCTATGGAGGACGGCGGCCATCTTGGTGCTCCAAACTACTTCCCCTGCTAACCTGCCCAGCTACCACTATAATTACTGAACTTTCAAACATACCACCCATCAACTGGCCCCTTCATATAGTGATAGACCACATACTCTATTACCGCAAGGAAAGTCTGCCTTTCGGCCTACCTCTGGAGGCTGGCGGCCATCTTGGTGCTCCAAGTACTCCTAAGCCAATTCTTTACTACTATATCTTTTTACTTCTGCTCCCATAAACTTCCATCAGTATAACTATCATCGCTTTTCCCTGTGATTGTTGAAGTGCTTCTAACACTGTCTGCATACTTCCTTCATAAGAATATTTTTAAGTAACAAGAATACTTTGATGGGTGCATGTTTTTGAACAGATGTGAGTAGGGGGTTACCCCCACAGCGATCGACCGTATAGTTCCAGTAATGCCCACCAAAACACCTAAACTCCGGTCTGCCAAAGGTAAACGTCCTGGCAAAAGATCACTGCCCGTTCCAGTCTCCACTAGTTCCATTCAACAGTACTTAGCTAACGCAAGAGACGAGCAGGTCCGAACCTCACGGACCAGCGTTTCTCCATCATCTCACGCTGCATCTGTGCGAGACAGCTCCCCGGCCTCCTCTTACTGTTCAGACCTTATGGATGATCCAGGATCCCCTGCGGGTTCTGAAATGAACACGCTAATGAGCGGTCTCAAAAAAGAACTTGCAGGAATGTTTCACAGTTTGGAGAAATCCATAAAAAAAGAAATATCTGCTGTCAGATCTGACATGACACATATTCTGGTCAGAGTTGAGGAAATGGAACAGCGACAAGACACACATGCTTTAGCTATTAAAGAACTACAGGACACTGTTACCCAGCTGGCCTTCGCCCATCGAGCCTCCCTGTATAAACTAGAAGACCTCGAGAACCGTAACCGTAGAAATAACATTCGTGTCAGAGGTCTGCCAGAAGCAACAGGTGATAATGACCTAGAACCATCTATAAGAGGCATCTTTAATACCATCTTGGGCAATTCAGTCACTGAACTGCTACGTTTTGACTGTGTACATCGTGCCCTAAGACCCCGTAATGCTAAGTCAGATCAGCCCAGAGACGTTATTTGACGATTGCATTATTTTGAAGACAAAAATGCTATTATGATGAAGATGCGGGGCTTGCCTAACGTAGACTTTGACGGAGCATTCATCACCATATTTCCAGACCTCTCTAAGGAAACTTTGGACCATCGCAGAGCTCTGAAACCGCTCCTTGACCACCTGCGTTCAGATGGGATCACATACAGATGGGGATTCCCAGCCTGCCTAATTGCCACAAAAAATGGTCGGTCATATACGCTGAGATTTCCGGAGGAACTTCCAACCTTCTTACAAGATCTTAATCTTCCATCCATGGATCTCCCAGGTTGGCAAGACCCAATCCCTAAATTCCTGAGCCCAACGGACCCACCTTGGAGAAAGACCCCCTCAAAGAAAAGGCGTACCTCTCTTCCAGGCTCTGCACAAAAGCATGGTTGAAATATGTAACTTTCTACACGCACTAATTTTCTTATCATAGATAATCTTTTTCCTACAGGTTGTCTATATTAAGTTAGGTTTTGGCCGCAGTTTTTCTTTTTTTTACGTGTGCCTTTCTAAATCTGGTCGAAACTGTCATACTGTTGTACTGACCAATGTTCTTTGTTACCTTTTATCCTTAGGTATTTAGTTTAGGTACCGAATTGGTTCACACTTTATTGCCTAGGGGTTACGTTTTGTTCAAAATGATCCTGGTTACAAACTGGTAATATTTACATTCCTAAATGGAACTAATTATTTACTTATAGTTATAAGTTATTTGTTTTCTCATAGGTCGCGCGCTGTGGGGATACACTTCCTCTTTTTACCCCCCTTCACTACAGCACAACCCCGTCACCCCCTTTCCTTCTGGGGTTGGCGAGAACGATTGGCCTTATAGTTGCCCTATTCAGTCCCCATCTAGGGATTGGGATGGCCTCTAGTTCTCTCTCTCCCCAATGGGAACACTGCAGATTTCTGCGTGATAACTATGTGTTTCCCACAAGTTGGTTAATTTACATATGTGACCTCCACATATGTTTTTTTTGTTCTTCTTTTCTCTCTCTTTCTTTCCAAAAAAACTCTCTCCTTTCCTCCTCTCCACTCCCCCCTTCTGGCTGGTATGTATGGAAATATAGGCTGAAGGTACGTACTATGCTTTAACAATGGCTACATTAAAGGTTATATCATACAATGTTAGGGGTCTTAATGTTGCTGCTAAAAGACACCAATTAGTCCGTGAACTTAAAAGAGCCACATGTTCTATTGCTTTTCTTCAAGAAACGCATTTAACTCACACAACACCTGTTACGTTAACCTCATCCCACTTTCCACAGTGGTACTATAGTTTATCAGACACTAATAAAGCTAAAGGAGTGGCCATTGGATTCTGCAGTAATGTATCCTTTAGGTTATCTGACATGTTGGCAGATGACCATGGTCACTTCCTTTTCCTTAGGGGCTTCATAGGTAACACTCAATGTACTCTTGCAAACGTGTACTGTCCTAACCAAAATCAGTCAACTTTCCTCTCACAAACACTGACTAAACTTTCAAACTTTGCCAAAGGCCTTACTATCCTAGCGGGTGACATTAACATGCCACTAGATCCAACAATTGATACATCTCAGGGCCGCTCTAATATTTCTTTCAAACAACTGAAACTTGTTAAAAAAAAGCTTCTGGATCTTCAATTGATGGATGTCTGGCGCCTTCTCCACCCCAAGGAGAAGGATTATTCACACTTTTCCACAACACACCAATCTTATTCCAGAATAGATAATATATTTCTAGATCATTTTCATCTCCCCCTCCTGCAATCTGCTCACATTGGCACCGCATCTATATCAGACCACGCACCTGTATCAATGACGTTGACCATGTCTTCCTTACCACGACGCATTAACAATTGGAAACTCAATGATTCCCTTCTTTCCAATGAAGATAAGGTTTCCATGTTAGCCTCTCATCTCTCACAATATTTTAAGGAAAACAAACCCTCTGACACCTCTCCCTCTGTTGTGTGGGAAGCTCATAAAGCTACTATTAGGGGTCGTCTTATTGAGCTCGGTGCTAGGAAAAAAAGGGAGCATGGTCAACAGATTGATCAGGTTTTACAGCAGATAGCGGTTCTTGATAAACAACACAAACTCTCTATGCATATTGAGCACCTCCAATCCCTCACACTCAAACGAGAGGAACTAAAATCCCTTCTCAATTTGGATACTAAAAGAAAATTCCAACGTCTATCACAGAAATTTTATGAATGGGGAAACAAACCAAGTAAGCTGCTAGCTAAATCTCTAAAGACTAAACAATCACAGTCATTTATTTCCAAAATCAAACTCTCAACAGGGGAATTAGCCCATGCAACCCCAGATATTGCTAAGGCCTTTAGAGAGTATTACAAAGACCTATATAATGTTAAAAATGACCTGTCTTCTCTACCACAAAAAGAGAGAAGAAGCCGCTTGCTTTCCTACTTGAGAGCAGCTAACTTACCTAAATTGCCCACATCTGTCCTCAAAGAAATGGAGGAGGATTTCTCGGTTGAGGAATTCCTGGCAGCATTGAAATCATCCCCATCCGGCAAAGCTCCTGGACCGGATGGGTTCACTATTTTATACTATAAAACCTTCAGCGACATTTTGCTCCCTCGTCTCACCGCTTATGCAAACTCTATCTCTCACTCTTCAGGTCTACGCCCAGAATCTCTATCAACTCATATCACTGTCATCCCTAAACCCGATAAGGATCCCACCCTATGTAACAGTTTTAGGCCAATTTCACTAATTAACGTTGACATCAAACTTTTTGCCAAAGTAATTGCAAATCGGCTGCTCCCTCTTTTACCCAGCTGGATATCAGCAGACCAATCAGGATTCATACCCAATAGAGAAGCAAAAGACAATTCACTTCATGCAATATCCTTAATCCAATACGTTCAGAGATGCGCCAAGCCCACCCTACTCCTCTCCACTGATGCTGAAAAAGCTTTTGATAGGGTGGACTGGGAATATCTTTGGGCTGGGACCTAAGATGTTCCACCGAATCTCATCCCTTTATTCTAATCCCTCAGCACAAATTAGAATTAATGGAACGTTGAGTGACCCCTTTGTCTTACATAATGGAACCAGACAAGGCTGTCCTCTCTCCCCTCTCCTCTTTGCTATCACCTTAGAACCCTTCCTAGCTACAATTAGGCATAATGTTAATATCAAAGGCATACAAATAGGCAAAAGATTCCATAAATACGCGGCTTATGCGGATGACGTACTATTTTTTATCCAGCAACCACGCATCTCAATTCCCAACTTAATGTCTGAATTTTCTACCTTTCAATCCATCTCTAACTTCAAAATAAATTTATCTAAATCCGAAATTTTAAACATTAATATCTCCAAGTCCGAAGTTCTTTCCCTTAAGCCCCTGTTTCCCTTTAAATGGGTATTGAAAAGCATGAAATACCTAGGTATATATCTGACTTCCAATCTCCATTCTTTATTTCGACACAATTATATCCCCTTGCTAAATAGGATCAGAGAGGATCTACGAAAATGGTCCAACTTATCACACACATGGTTGGGGAAAGTGAATATAATCAAAATGAATATACTACCCCGCATCCTTTCTCTCTAAAATGCTCCCAATGGGAGTACCAGTGGGGTTCTTCACTATATTACAAACTCTGATTTCCAGATTTATTTGGAAGAACGGTCATTCCAGGATGTCGAGAGAGCTACTATTCCGCTCCAAATGCTCAGGCGGTCTAGCACTTCCTAATTTTAAGGCATATTATCAAGCGGTTATCTTGTCCAGGTTGGCTGATTGGAAATACGCTCTTAAATCGAAACTATGGGTACAAATTGAATATTTTTTAAGTGGAGTGGATCTCTCGGTAGCCCCCTGGATACCCCGTTCTTGTAGGAACCTAGCTCGATCTACCTCGGCTCTCAGTATATCCTCCTTAGATATCTGGGACGCCCTGCAAAAAAAATCTCATGGAAGTATGATTCTCCTCTATTACCTCTCCTCAACCATAAATATTTCTTAACGGGCTTATGAGACCCAGGCTTTAAATCATGGGGATCGGAAGAGCCTCTTTTATTACATCATGTCCTCCGTGACAACATACTTAAACCACTACATGTGATCCTTGCTCCTAAACCTACCACATTTCTAGATAAATGGAGATATCACCAATTACAACATTTCTTAGGATCCCTTCCCAACCCGCTTAGAGATCTGAGTGAATTAAATGCCATAGAAGAAATATTTTACCCAAAAGATCCCCCTTTACATGGAATTTCTCTATTTTACAAAGCTCTCATTGCACTTCAAAATCCCAACTTCGCACCTTTCCTGGCTAAATGGGAGTCTGACTTAGATTCCTCCCTTACAGATAATCAAAAGGATAAGATCCTCCAATTAGCCCATACTTCCTCATTGGCCTAAAAAATGTCAGAGGTCAACAATAAATTGCTTACTAGATGGCATTACACCCCAGCCAGATTACAACAAATGTTCCCCGCCAGTTCCCCATTATGCTGGAGGAACTGTGGGAACAAAGCTACTCACGCACACATCTGGTGGTTTTGCCCAATCATTCGACCTTATTGGGATGCCATCCGCAATTTAATAGTACAGATTTCGGATGTCAATATACCCAATGACCCATGGACTATCCTTTTTCATTCTACCAAAACCCCCATAAGAATATATAAACGTTCAATTGTTCCTCATTTACTAAACACTGCCAAAGCTTTAATTCCCACTTCATGGGGTCAACCAACAATCCCTTCTACAAAAGTTTGGCTACAAATGGTCGATAAGGTACATCTTATGGAGAGCATCACCCACGACATTAGAGGTACCTCTAAGAAACATTCTCTAACCTGGGATTCTTGGAAAAAATTTCAATCCACATCTGTTTATAAGGAACTTATAACGCAAACCCCTTATATCTTTCAACTAAGCTTAGCCAATTACACCTCAACATTTTATTCCCTTTCAATATGTAGACATGCATGCCAGTAACAACCCCCCCCCCTACCCCCCCTCCTACCCTCTGTTTTCTTACCTTTCCTACTTTCCAATTTTTCTTCTACTCTCTCTTCTTTCATCTAATTTTTCTTAATTTTATTTTTTCTGCTCTTGTTTATCTCTCAGTTTCTATATACCAAAGTAAGGTTTTTCCTTTTTTATATTAATTCTGTTTTGTTTCAAGTGCTCACAAAGTATTAATCCTATGCTTTTTTTTTTTTTTTTTTGGTGTTATATTAACACTTTGTATAGCTTCTGAGCCAATTATTGGAGGGTTAACTTATAACTACTCATTGTAATCTGTGAGTGCTGAAACTTTTGTTGTTGTGTTTTCAAGAATGCATCTATTCTGAGATATATGTATATCTTTGTTATATTTTTCTTTAATAAAAACTTATTAAACAAAAAAAACAAAAAAAACTTGAAAAAGAGATACTCCGGCATCTTTCAACAATTCAGACTGATGCAAAGTAACATTTTATAGTTAGTTTTAAATCATCACAATGTTTCTATTAATGACTGTGAATTTAAATGGATAATGTTTGTCCTCACTAGAGACTGTCCTATTTGGTGATTATTGCTCTGATTAAGAGGTTTTAGTCCTGTCTTTTCCAGTTGCTCAATTAATCACTCCTCACTTATTATTATATATTTTATATATATTACTCTATTCTTCTCACCAACGTGCATATGGTTATTATCTTATTTATTTCTCACTAAGGTACAAATTGATGAACACATTGTTCACATTGATTTATACGTTTTAGCGCAATATTTTGAGTTATACAAAAGGTATTTTTGATTAGAGCGCATCAATAATTTTATACTGTTTAAATGGGTACCTGATATACTTTTTCTGATTGATTGCAGCTTAATCCCTATATTAATCCTTGTTTTAAGTATCAACATTTGAAAAGTCACTTAGTGATCCCACCGTTTGATCAATTTACACTTTTAACTTAATTATCTCTGAAACACTTTGGAGTGCTTGAGGCGGTATTTTACATATTTCTCCTTCATTCACATTAGTCTTCATTCCATTTCAGCGCTTGAGTATTTTATTTTATTTAAAAAGTAAAAAATATTGTGTTTTTTTCAAAATTGACGATTTTCTTTTGTTTATAGCGCAAAAAATAAAAACCCCAGGGGTGATCAAATACCACCAAAAGAAAGCTCTATTTGTGGGGAAAGAAAAACATAAAAAATTCATTTAGGTACAGTGTTGCATGACTACGCAATTGTCATTCAAAGTGTGACAGCGCTGAAAACTAAAAATTGGTCTGGGCAGGAAGGGGGTGAAAATGTCCTGTATTGAAGCGGTTAAAAAAAAAAAAAAAAGAAATCAAAGCAAAATGGCTTCTGTCATGTTCACAAAATATATATAAAAAATATATGATGCAGAGACCTTAGGAATTAATTCTTTTTAACCTCGATAGTTTTGACAAAGTGTTGAATTCCTGGTCCTATAGGGGTTGATTTACTAAGAATAAGGAGAACAATAAGGAGAAGTATTGGTCGTTGTACACCTAATTAAAATAATTAAGACCGCAATTAGGCGAACAGCAAAGTGTGAGCAACATTAGCCAATAGGGCATAGTCGTTTGCTTAGTTGCAGTTCTATAATCAGTAATTGCAAACATGTTTCCTATACACACTACACAATTTAGCCATGATCCTGTGTGTATATGTTACAATAAACCATTCTTATATGGAATGTGCTCTACATCTTTTGCTTATATAATATCCGTCATCTTTCCTGGTTTATTTGTTTCCTATTCTGCAAATGAATGCATTTCTTAACGAGTGTTATGCCCCGTACACACGGTCGGACTTTGATCGGACATTCCGACAACAAAATCCTAGGATTTTTTCCGATGGATGTTGGCTCAAACTTGTCTTGCATACACACGGTCACACAAAGTTGTTGGAAAATCCAATCGTTCTGAACGCGGTGACGAACGTTGGGACTATAAACTTATTCTGAGCATGCGTAGTACATTGTGCGTTGGAATTGTGTACACACGATCAGAAATTCCGACAACGGATTTTGTTGTCGGAAAATTTTAGAGCCTGCTCTCAAACTTTGTGTGTCGGAAAATCCGATGGAAAATGTGTGATGGAGCCTACACACGGTCGGAATTTCCGACAACAAGGTCCTATCACACATTTTCCGTCGAAAAATCCGACCGACATTACAGAAAAATGTATGCTCTTAAATTCTTAAATTCTTAAATGTTACATTTATTGAACATTTACAGTTACATATCTATTATCTGTCAAATATTTTTGAATGTTGCATTTGTATTTTATGATAATATTGAGTTCTATTTATACATTGCCTTGCAAAAGTATTCACCCCCCTTGGCTTTTTACCTATTTTGTTACATTACAGCCTTTAGTTCAATGTTTTTTTAATCGGAATTATATGTGATGGATCAGAACACAGTAGTCTTAGTTGGTGAAGTAAAATTAGAAAAATATATACATAAAACTATTTTTCAGAAATAACAAACTGATAATTGGCATGTACGTATGTATTCACCCCGTTTGTTATGAAGCCCATAAAAAGCTCTGGTGCAACCAATTACCTTCAGAAGTCACATAATTAGTGAAATGATGTCCACCTGTGTGCAATCTAAGTGTCACATGATCTGTCATTACATATACACACCTTTTGAAAGGCCCCAGAGGCTGTAACACCTAAGCAAGAGGCACCACTAGCCAAACACTACCATGAAGACCAAGGAACTCTCCAAACAAGTAAGGGACAATGTTGTTGAGAAGTACAAGTCAGGGTTAAGTTATAAAAAAATATCCAAATCTTTGATGATCCCTAGGAGCACCATCAAATCTATCATAACCAAATGGAAAGAACATGGCACAAAAGAAAACCTGCCAAGAGATGGCCGCACACCAAAACTCATGGACCGGGCAAGGAGGGCTGAAGTAAATATTATACAATCTAATATAGCCTATATAACTATTGCATACATATATTAACTTGCCTATCCCTATAAATTAGCTAGTCTATAACAGTCTGATAAGCACAATTATATAACAAACACATCTGCTTAGTAAATAATGTTACATTTATTTCCCAAGAAAATAGGAAAATACTAAAGAGCAGATATCTACAACATACAACAACAATAAACCATCAAAGATACTTATCACATCCTCTATAATAGACTCGTTGGCTGGTCTCCAGATGTTAAAAGAGGGCTCTCTGTTTGAAGCAGCCCTTTTTACAAACCTCAATCACACCTCATCCAAACCCCCTCCCATTGCCAACCCAACTCAGTTTTGGATGAATCAGAGTGTTCCTGGGGCATTCCTCTTCAACAGATTTTATTACTGACCGCCCTGCCATAATTGGCCTCTGGGGGCAGTATTGCCCATATCATCTCCAGGAGCTTGCTGGTCTTTGATCTTTGTCATAAATTATCTTGCCCTGCATGCTCTCTTTGAAGCTTGCTTGCAGAGTAGTTAATCAATAATTCTCATAGACAGATCAGAGTCATTATTGTCATGCAGAATTAGGCTTAATTGGCTACATTCCAACTTAGGCCACCTGGCTGTATCAACCAGGAAATGAAGTACCAGAAGTATGATATTAAACCACCTTGACTTCCAACAAGTGCATTAATCAGAGAGGCAGCACAGAGACCTAAGGTAACCCTGGAGGAGCTGCAGAGTTCCACAGCAGAGACTGGAGTATCTGTACATAGGACGCCAATAAGCAGTATGCTCTATAGAGTTGGGCTTTATGGCAGAGTGGCCATAAGAAAGCTATTACTTTCAGCAAACAACAAAATGGCACATTCGGAGTTTGCGAAAAGGCATGTGGGAGACTCCCAAAATGTATGGAGGAAGGTGCTCTGGTCTGAGGAGACTAAAATTTAACTTTTTGGCCATCAAAGAAAATGCTATGTCTGGCGCAAACCCATCACATCACCCAAAGAACACCATCCCCACAGTGAAACATGGTGGTGGCAGCATCATGCTGTGGGAATGTTTTTCCAGTTGGGACTGGAAAACTGGTCAGAGTTGAGGGAAAGATGGATGGTGCTGAATACAGGGATATTCTTTAGCAAAACCTGTACCACTCTGTGTGTGATTTAAGGCTAGGATGGAGGTTCACCTTCCAGCAGGACAATGATGACCCAAACACACTGCTAAAGCAACACTTGAGTGGTTTAAGGGGAAACATGTAAATGTGTTGGAATGTCCTAGTCAAAGCCCAGACCTCAATCCATTAGAAAATCTATGGTCAGACTTAAGGATTGCTGTTCACAAGCGCAAACCATCCAACTGGAAGGAGCTGGAGCAGTTTTGCCAGGAGGAATGGGCAATAATCCCAGTGGTAAGATGTGGCAAGCTCATAGAGACTTATCCAATATAACTTGGAGCTGTGATAGCCGCAAAAGGTGGCTCTACAAAGTATTGACTTTAGGGGGCTGAACAGTTATGCACATTGGCTTTTTCTGTTATTTTGTCTTATTTGTTGTTTGCTTCACAATAAAAAAAGAAAAACATCTTCAAACTTGGGCATTTTCTGTAAATTAAATTATGCAAATCCTCAAACAATCCATGTTAATTCCAGGTTGTGAGGCAACAAAACATGAAAAATGCCAAGGGTGTGAACACTTTTGCAAGACACTGTATATGTGAATTTTTTAATCATTGTATATTCCAGATTTTTTGCATAGCACAGTGACTTAGTACTCTGTGCTTCTAGCCAGGAACAGTCAGGTTATGGGTTCACATCCTACTCATGCTCAGTGA
Organism: Lithobates clamitans; assembly: GCA_037952925.1. Classification (NCBI taxonomy): domain Eukaryota; kingdom Metazoa; phylum Chordata; class Amphibia; order Anura; family Ranidae; genus Lithobates; species Lithobates clamitans. The sequence goes on along the minus strand of JBBGZY010000458.1, from coordinate 50,645 downwards.
GTCACATATAAACCCCACTTTCTACAATTTTCAAAGCAGGGTGTAAATGTATCACTCTTGCTTGGGTGGGATTTGAACCCATGACCTGGCAGTTGCTAGCTAGGAGTGCAGACCACTAAGCCACTGACCTGAGCACAATTGTATCTGGACTTTACAGTAGTACTACGATTTAGCATATATAACCATAAGAAAAATGTTTATTCATTAATTATGGTACTTCTGTATATTCTAGGTATAATTGTGTTCAGCATCAGTACTTCTATCTAGCACCACTCAGGTCAACATGCTTGCCATAGTATGCTATTTACCAGTGATATAGTTTATGTGTGGAACTAAGAGATGGCATCATCCAGGAAACACATTTTACAATGCAGGGTGTAAATATATCACGCTAATGGCAATTATGCATCCGTCTATACACATATCCGTTTGCTATTTTGTGCCCTGATTGGGCTAAGCTTTGCCCAATCAGGCCGCAGTGTAAGCTTGTTATTAGGGAACTGGGCCGGGAAGCTGGCCGTGGCATCCTTAAAAACCGATGAGTCACCAGCTGTCGATGGGTTTCCCCACTGACAGCTGAACGAAAAAAAAAAGTGCAGGTAAAAAAATAAAGAAAAAAACAGCATGATATGCAGGTGACTGGCCATAAAATGGGGTATGGGGGTATGGGGGTCTGGGTACTGCCCTGGGGAAATGTATCAATAAAGAAAAATTAAAAAAAAACAATATTTTTTTCAGGAGCAGTGATTATAATGATGCTTAAAGTGCAAAAATGAAAATGAAAAATTCCTTTAAATATCGTGCCTGGGGGCCCCCCTTAGTGTGCCCGTAAAGTGGTGCATTTGTAGCATATACAGAACATGCTAAAGCAAAACTGACATTTCTAAAGAAAAAATCTGTTTAAAAGGATTATTGATGTAATCACGTAACTGGGTGGCCCCGCCCCTTCCTGACGTCATGTTATGTTATGTCACCGGGTTGGCCCTGCCCTTGCCTATATAAGAGCTGTCAAAGGGAAGAGAGCAAATATGTTGGGTAGCCTCCAATGGAGGCGGAGCATTTTCATTTGTTCCTATTTTTCAGGTCCATTTTTACTTTTTGACACTTTTTTGGTAAATGGGTAGGGGTACAATGTACCCGATACCCATTCACATAGGGGTGCGGGAACTGGGGGCCCCCTTGTTAAAGAGGGCTTCCAGATTCTGATAAGCCCCCCACCTGCAGATCCATCAACATTGGGAAAAGGTGCTTTGGACAGGGGGGCACAGAGCCCCCCTGCCCAAAAGAACCCACCCCCCACGTTGAGGGCATGTGGCCTGGTATAGTTCAGGAGGGGGGGGCGCTTGCTCATCCCCCCTATCCTAACAGGCTGCATGCTCATATAAGGGTCTGATATGGATTTTGGGGGTATCCCACACCGTTTTTTTTTTCTTTAATCCTGGTGTGGGGTTCCCTTTAGAATCCATACCAGACCTGAAGGGCCTGGTATGGACAGGGGGGACCCCACACCATTTATTTATTTATTTTGTAATAGCCAGGCGCCAGTAACTGTAACCATGAGTCATTTTAAATGAGATTTGTTTCTTTAGAAATGTCAGTTTTGCTGTAGCATGTTCTGTATATGCTACGAAAGCGCCACTTCACAGGCACATTAAGGGTGGCCCCCAGGCCCCAGGAATTTTTAATTTTCATTGTTTAGGCATCATTAATATCACTGCTCCTTATCTATTTTTTATTGATGCATGTCCCCCAGGGCAGTACCCAGAACCCCGTACCCCTTTTATGGTCAATTACTTGCATATAAGCCTTTAAAATGGACACTTTTGATTTTTCCTGTTCGGCTCCCATAGACATCAATGGGGTCCACTATTCAAGTTAGAACATTTTCACTGTTTGGCTACGAAGTGAATAGAGGGGTGTTCAGCCCATCCCTACCAGTCACCATTGAAACTTTAGGGAGGTGGCAGCATGGTTGGGATTTGAACCCATAAGCTGTGGAAGACTGTTGCTAGCTAGGAGCACACACCACTAAGCCACTGTGCTGAGTACAATTATATCTGGAAAACACATTAGTACCATAATTAAAGAATTCACATATATAAATAGCACTCAATATTCTCATAAAATACAAATTAAACATTTAAAAAATATTTGACATATACGAGATGTAACTGTAAATAATAAAAAAGCTAATTATATTATATTTTTATATTATTACTATAATATTTTTTTGGTGAATGAGTGGCCCAAAGCACCCCCTTCCCCCCCAGGTTGAGTGCCTGTGGCCTGGTATGGTTCATGCCAGGCTGCATGCTCGGGTAAGGGTCTGGTATGGATTTGGGGGTTACCCAATGCCGTTTTTATTTATTTATTTTTTTTATTTGGACGTGGGGGCTCCCCTTAAAATCAGTAACAAACCTGAAACGTTTTTCACAATTTTTTATTGCCAGCAATGTTAACCCCTTGCCGACCGGCTCACGCCGATATATGTCGGCAGAAGGGCACGTACAGGCATATTAACGTACCTGTACGTTGCCCTTTAAGAAGCGGCACTGTGGGCGTGCGCCCACCGCGAGCTCCGTGAGTGTGATCGCGGGTCCCGCAGACTCGATGTCCATGGGGATACCCGCAATCGTCTCACGGACAGGAAGAATGGGGAAATGCTGATGTAAACACGCATTTCCCCATTCTTCCTAGTGACAGGACACTGATCACCACTCCCTGTGATCGGGAGCAGTGATCAGTGTCATGTCACACTTGGCCCATCCCCCCACAGTTAGAATCACTCCCTAGGACACACTTATTAACCCCTGCAGTGCCCCCTAGTGGTTAACCTCTTCACTGCCAGTCACATTTACACAGTAATTAGTGCATTTTTAATTGCACTGATCACTGTATAAATGTGAATGGTCCCAAAATAGCACCAAAAGTGTCCAATTTGTCCGCCATAATGTCGCAGTCACGATAAAAATCACAGATCGCCATCATTACTAGAAAAAAAAAATATTAATAAAAATGCTATAAAACTATCCCCTATTTTGTAGACACTTAACTTTTGCGCAAACCAATAAATAAACGCTTATTGCAATTTTTTTTTTACCAAAAATATGTAGAAGAATACGTATTGGCTTAATAATCAAAATTTTATTGTTTATTTAATTTATAAATACACCATTTATACAACATTCTATACCCCTATGTTCAATCCAAAAAAAAAACATACTACACATTACATCCTTCCTCTCCTACCACCACAGTTTTTTTTCCCTCCTGTCCCAGCAATCGACATTTACATATACGATGAGAGAAGAGGAGGGAAAAAAAAAAAAAAACACCCTTCCGTGTACACTCATGCTTATAATTATAAAGTGTTTAAAAAATAAAATTATAAATAAATTTCCCCCTTATTCTGATTCGTGTCATTAATCACTTCAATTCATAATTATGTATTTGTGAAAAAAAAAAAAAAAAAGGAGGGGGGGGACACCCACCACCCACCACCCACCCCAGTGTACAATCATGTCTAAATATGGTTATTAAATATATCAAAAATAAAATTATACATGATTTCTCCCTTACTCTAATTTGTGTCATTAATCATTAAGGTTCCTAATTATGCACTCTGTGCAATAGAAGTCAAAGAAGAGAAAAAAAAAACCCAGTGTACAATCGTGCTTGAGAAAGGGAATAATATCCTTATAATTCATAATTAATATAAATTGTGTATCTGTGTTCCTTCCCTTCCCCCTCTCTTCCCTTCCCCCTCCCTCCCCTCCCCCCTTTAAGAAATAATGAGTGAGGAGGATATCCCCCTCCCATCTAATCTTCTAGTGTCCATAAATTTATTTATGTGTGTAATTTTCTCTTTCCTTCCCCTCTCTCCCCCCTCTCTCCCCCTCAAAAAAAAAAAAAAAACCCTACCTCCAATGTTTGTCAAAACTGGGGCGCGAGGAAAGTAATAAAAAATTCAGAAACCACATATACACATAACTATACATTATCTTGCCCCCCTCCCTCTTTGATTAGCATTAGAGAAGTTATATCACTATTTACGTCTACCCTTCAAGGCCATTCTTCTTATATCTCTATTCTAAATGACTATACCATTTCTTCCTCCCTTACCCATCTGTATTTCCCTCTTCTATTATCTCCTTAGCGCATTGTTCCCAGTTCGCCCATGTCATTTCAAATTTCTTTCTTTGGTTTTTAACCACATGAACCCATCTCTCCGCTTCCTTTATTATATTAACCTCATTTCTCCACTCTATGACTGACGGGATCCGGTCCTGTCTCCAGTACTTCGGAATTAATTTTTTCACTGCATTTTATAAATGTGGGGTTATACTTTCTCTATATTTTTTGACAGATCCAGACGTTCCGTGGAATAACCGTATTGGCTTAAACTGAGGAAAATTAATTTTTTTATATGTTTTTTGGGGATATTTATTATAGCAACAAGATAAAATTTTGAGTTTTTTTTCAAAATTGTTGCTCTTTTTTTGTTTATAGCACAAAAAATAAAAACTGCAGAGGTGATAAAATACCACCAAAAGAAAGCTCTATTTGTCGGGAAAATATTATTTTGGAGCCACGTTGCACGACCACGCAATTGTCAGTTAAAGCGACGCAGTGCCGAATTGCAAAAAACACTCTGGTCTTTGGCCAGCCAAATGGTCCGGGGCTGATGTGGTTAAGGATGTCGGTTCCAAAAGCTTGCATCTGGAGCACTGCTTAGAAAATGCCCCATTCGCATTGGACGTTTGTTAACCTGTCTTAGGCATTTGACTATTAGATGGCGTTTTCCCATGCAAACTCCAGGTGGTGCTGTGGTTGGAATTTGAATCCATGACCTGATGGCTGTTAGCTCAGAGTGCAAACCACCCTGCCACTGTGTAGGTCAGATTTTTAACGAGAATATATAGTAGTACCATGATGAAAGAATAAACATATATAACTATAAGTCAATATTCTGATAAATAATTTTTAATGTCTAGCAGAATTTTATCATATAATAAAGACCTAAGGGCCTAGTTTACATTGGAGGGGACCCCCACGCTGATTTTTTTTTCCAGATCAAATTTGCATTAAAATTATGACTCATCTGTGGCATTTTCTGTGAATGGTAAACTCTTGATGGGGTGACATGTGAACAACACCAGGATGAGGCAACCAAAAATTAGACATGTATGATGTGGTGAAAATTGCTAGCTAAATTACATGTGCGTAGAGTTCATTAGGACTATGCAGGATTTGATTTTAGCCAACAGTTTGTGGAGCACTTGCCAAAACGCATACACACATTCCACACTGTATTTACATGAACAAATGCAGGTGCAGGAAGTCTACTGTGCATTGAATCAGGAAGTGACGTGTGTTCTGAGGCTCACTAAACACAAAATCTCCCCCCAAACACTAAGACATCTCCCACACTTACGCTGCAAATCAGCAACATCTCACAAGAAAAAGATCTTGCCATGTTAACTTGCCAACAACTCTGAGCAGAACTATCACTTTTAAGTGCATCCGAATGTCCTTCCACACATGATGATGCATTTCCAGGTCAGGAGCTGGCCTGGGCAACCAGTTGTAGGCCCGCTCACAATATATTTTCACATGTGTTCAATATGCTTATTTCGCTAAAAGATTATTTCAAAGATGGTGTTTATGGGATGGCAACAGGTAATAGCGAAAATGAATACTTAGTTTGACATGTTCATTAATTTACCTAGGCCATAGCAAAAATCATTGGAACCTGAAAATCAGCAATGGAGCAGCTTGCTTTTTTAGTTTTGGATTTACACTTTTTTTTCTATTCAATGACTTTCAAATGATTTTGTAGCCAAGAAGATTGAATAGAGATTGGAAGGTGTGTTAACAATACATTCCACTCAAAATATTTTATTAATCATCAAAAAACAAACAAAAAAAAACAAAAAAAAAACTGAATTCAAAATGGATTCTACATTTTATTTGGACAATAACAACACTATTTTGTACATTGTTACTTTGCCCAAAACAATTGACTGGCATTTATGGTGCAACATTTTCACAGCACTTTACAATATGGTTAGAATGGCCCTGCTCAGAAGAGCTTACAATCTAAAAAGGGAGAAATGTTTAAATAGGACAAACCTTAAATTCCATAGTGTACAGCAGGAACCAAAACAAGGCTACTACTAACCATGCCAAACATTTTTGGGTATAACAACTCTCACTCCTCCCCCCATCAAAAGTTTAAGTGCGGGATTAACCACTTACCCACTGGGCACTTAAACACCCATATGAAATTTTTGTCCTTTTTTCGCCACAAATAGAGCTTTCTTTTGGTGGTATTTAATCACCGTTTTTTTATTTTTTGCGCTATAAAAGAAAAAAAAGACTGAAAATTCTGTAAAAAAATGCATTTTTCTTCATTTTTGTTATGAAATTTTGCAAATTAGTAATTTTTCTTCATAAATTTTGGCCAAAATTTATACTGCTAAATATCTTTAGTAAAAATAACCCAAATTGGTGTATATTATTTGGTCTTTGTGAAAGTTATAGAGTCCAGAAAATATGGTGCTAATCTCTGAAAATTGATCACACCTGAAGTACTGATGGCCTATCTCATTTCTTGAGACGCTAACATGCCAGGAAAGTACAAATATCCACCAAATGACCCCTTTTTGGAAACTAGACATTCCAAGGTTTTAAGAAAGGGGCATGGTGAGTTTTTTGAAGTGGTCATTTTTTCCCACAATTCTCCACAAAATTTTTTTTCATAAAATTGTCATATTAGCAGGTTATTTCTCACACACAGCATATGCATACCACAAATTACACCCCAAAACACATTCTTCTATTCCTCCCGAGTATGAAGATACCACATATGTGAGACTTTTACACAGCGTGGCTACATACAGAAGCCCAACATACAGGGAGCGCCATCAGGTGTTCTTGGAGCATAAATTACACATCTAATTTCCTGATTACTTCTTACACTTTTGAAGGCCCTGGAGCACCAGGACAATGGAAATGTCCCAAAAACTTACCCATTTTGGAAAGTAACCACCCTAACGTTATTCTATGAGGCATAATGAGTCTTTTTGAACATGTAATTTTTTTCTACAAATTTTTGGAAAATGTGGGAAGAAAATGAAAACACATTTTTTTTCCAACACAAAGTTGTCCATTTATACAATATTTCTAAGACATAACATGTGCATACCAAAAATGACACCCCAAAATAGATTCTCCTATTCCTCCTGAGTATGACAATACCACATGTGGGAGACTTCCACAGCCTGGCCACATACAGAGGCCGAGTATGGCTGGGTATCACTGAGTATGGCTGAGTATGGCTGGGTACAGCTCGGTATGGCTGAGTACGGCTGGGTATGGCTGAGTATGGATGGCTGAGCATGGATGGGTGGATAAGTATGACAGAGGGATGGCTGAGTATGGAAGGATGAGCGTAGATGGTGGGATGGCTGAGCGTGGATGGCGGGGTGGCTGAGCGTGGATGACGGGATGGGTTAGCGTGGATGACGGGATGGGTGAGCGTGGATGGATGAATGTGGATGGCTTATACAGAGAGATGGATGGATAGATGGCTGGATTTGTCACTGAGGAGCGCTGTGGGCACTACACATCCAGCCCACAGTGCTGCTGCATCCGATCTCTCCCCTTTCCCCTTACACTAGACGGAGAAGGGAGAGAGGAACAGGATATCATGCAGGTTTGTTTACATGTGATCGCTCCATCATTTGATACTGTCAGCGGCCATTTATGATCCATCATGCGCCGGGTCATCTAGACCCAGCAGTTACGGATGCTCCCGTGTGCGTGCCCCAGGGGGCGCGATTCTGGGAGGACATCATAGTACGCCCTCCCAGAGTTATTGAACCGCCCTGTAGCCGTCATTCGGCTATGGGCCAGTTGTTAAGTGGTTAAACAAACAATACAGACAAGGTAGAACATTTTACAAGATAAAAGGCAGCGCAACAACAAACTTCACCCCCCCAATTCACACACATACATTTCTGGTTAGGGTTAGCAGGAAGCTTTATTTTTATAAAAATTAAGGAAACTAGGTTAACATTAGGAGTTGTAAGTCAAACACGTGAGGTTTGTAAGTAATAATCAAAAGAGAAGGGTCAGCTGATGCTCACAAACAAGAAACGCATGGTTAGGCTAGACAAAGACACACAATTTTGAACCCATGCCCATAAAAATCCACTTTTGAGGGGCAAAATGCAAAACAATTACAGCACACAGACACAACAATCATCAAACCAAATCCTTAATGGGGTGTGGGTCATTATGCACAATATACCCCACAGGACTGAGAGCAAATAATCTGGCCTCTTCACAGGCAAAGCAAACCCCACTACTACAGGATTTTATGTAACATAGGTTAGATTGTTAGCACACCTACACCCACCCAGTAATAGACACACCCACCAGTGTAAATGATTCTGTCTGTTTATGTATACTTTGAGTGTTCACACCCGTTAATCAGAAACACACACTCTTGCCAAATGAAAAAAAAAAAAGAAAAGCATTTATCATCTTCCTTCCACTTCACAATTATGTGCCACTTTGTGTTGGTCTATCACATCAAATCCCAATAAAATACATTGGTGTTTTTGGTTGTAACATGACAAAATGTGGAAAATGTCAAGGGGTATGAATACTTTTTCAAGGAACTGTATATCCCAAATGGATACGTCAAACGAAATTGACGTCCTTTTTTTCCCACAAATAGAGTTTTCTTTTGGTGGTATTTGATTACCTCTGCGGTTTTTATTTTTTGCGATATAAATTAAAAAAAGAGCGACAATTTTGAGAAAAACACAATATTTTTTACTTTTTGCTATAATAAATATCCCCCCAAAATATATAAAAAAAAACCCAATTTTTTTTCCTCTATTTAGGCCGATATGTATTCTTCTACATATTTTTGGTAAAAAAAATTGCAATAAGCGTATATTGATTGGTTAGCACAAAAGTTATAGCGTCTACAAAACGGGGATAGTTTTATAGCATTTTTATTATTAAATTTTATTTTTTATTAGTAATGGTGGCAATCTGCGATTTTTATTGGGACTGCAACATTATGGCGGACACATCAGACACTTTTGAAACTATTTTGGGGCCATTGTCTTTTATACAGAGATCAGTGCTATAAAAAAGCACTGATTACTGTGTAAATGACACTGGCAGGGAAGGGGTTAACCACTAGGGGGGAATGACCGGGTTAAGTGTGTCCTAGGGAGTGATCCTAACTGTAGGGAGATGGGCTTCAACTCACATGACAGCGATCACTGCTCCCGATGACAGGGAGCAGTGATCTCTGTCAAGACACAAGGCAGAACGGGGAAATGCCTAGTTTACATAGGCACTTCCCCGTTCTGTGGCTCCATGACACGATCGCCGGGAGACCGGGGCATGGCTGTACGCGGGGGGTGCACGTGCCTGCTAGCCCCACCTCTTAAAGGGGACATACAGGTACTCCTATTTGCCCACTGCTGCCATTGTGCCGGCGTATATCAACATGCAGCGGTCGGCAAGTGGTTAAAAGAAAGGAATAAGAAGCAAAAAAACTCCAGCAATTTATCATAGGAATTAAACAGTTCATCTTAAAATTAACCACTTCAGCCCGGAAGGATTTGCCCCCTTCCTGACCAAGCCTTTTTTGCGATACAGCACTGCGTCACTTTAGCTGACAATTGTGCAGTCATGCGACGTTGTACCTAAACAAAATTTATGTCCTTTTGCCTCCACAAATAGAGCTTTATTTTGGTGGTATTTGATCACCTCTGCGGTATTTATTTTTTTGTGCTATAACCAAAAAAAGAGCGATCATTTAAAAAAAAAAAAAAACACACACAATATTTTGTACTTTTTGCTATAATAAATATCCAAAAAAAAAAAAACTTTATCAGTTTAGGCCTATATGTATTTTTCTACATATTTTTGGTATAAAAAAATGCAATCAGCGTATATTGATTGGTTTGCGCAAAAGTTATAGCTTCTACAAAATAGGGGATAGATTTATGGCATTTTTATTTATTTATTTATTTTTTACTAGTAATGGTGGCGATCTGCAATTTTTATCAGGACTGCAACATTGCGGCGGACAGATCGGACACTTTTGACACTTATTCGGGACCATTTATACAGCAATCAGAGTTAAAAATAGCACGCGCATTGGCTCCGGGGACGTGCGGTGCCTGGTAGATCGTGTTAAAGGAGCGAAGTTTACCTATGGCAATTTGCGCAGCCATGCCAAGCTGCCACAGTATAACTGCGGCGGCTGGTTTTCTAGCGGTTAAAATGTATGTTTTTGTGGAAGTAACAGTTATACAATGAGAATCAATGGTTTACACTTGCATTTATATAAAAACATTACATAGTTTGCTGGTTCACACAATTTCACAGTCGCGGACGCATTTTTGGTATTTGCACATATTGGAATTTACTACAGTGCATGGTTAAAACTGAATGAGGGAAGGATAGTGACTAGTTTTTTAGTCTGGGCATCAATCGGGGGCGTTGCTAGGGGGTGGCTATTGGGGCTATAGCCCGGAATCTGGGGCCCATAGCCCAGAGTCTCTTTCCACAGGGTCCCTGCCTAACCAGTGGGTTGCGGCTGCTGCGGCAGGCGAGCTGGCTGCATGAGAGAGGCGGAGGAGAGGAAAGAAGTGAGTTCTTCACAGCCTTCACGGGCCTCTTCAATTTTTGAGCGAGGTGCAGCGAACAGCAGAGAGATGACATAATCTCTCACTGTCCGCCACAAATCGGCGCTCTTCCGCCCTCACAGCACGGTCATCGTGGAGCTCCACTTTGCAGCCAGACCCCCTTGCTTCAATATCGGAGGTGCGGCAGGGAGCAGCGAGATGACATCATCTCTCACTGCCAGCCCCACATCACCGCTCTCCTGCTCTCACTAAAGTAAGTGACAATCTGCAAATGGTGGCAAGAGATGTGGCAAGTGACAATCTGCAAATGGAGGCAGGAGACGTGGCAAGTGACAATCCACCTCTGGTAGCAGGCGACACAGCACGGTCATCGTGGAGCTCCACTTTGCAGCCAGACCCCCTTGCTTCAATATCGGAGGTGCGGCAGGGAGCAGCGAGATGACATCATCTCTCACTGCCAGCCCCACATCACCGCTCTCCTGCTCTCACTAAAGTAAGTGACAATCTGCAAATGGTGGCAAGAGATGTGGCAAGTGACAATCTGCAAATGGAGGCAGGAGACGTGGCAAGTGACAATCCACCTCTGGTAGCAGGCGACATGGCAAGTCCACATCTAGTGGCAGGTGACGGTGGCAAGTAAGACGCTGCATCTGGTGGCAGGAGATGTGGCAAGTGACACGCCCAGGGCTCCCACTGATTCTGCAGTATGGTGAGTTGAACCACTTCATTATATATTAGAATGTAACAATAGAAATAATGCACTTCAATCACCCTGACAACATATCAACCATTATGCCATGATGATTAAAGCACCAACACAAGCCATCTCCCATGAAAAAATTGCTTACCACTGGTCCCCCCCCCACCGCGGGCATGCAAAAAGTTTGGTGACCGCTGCTATGGGCTCTAGCCCCAGATATTTTGCAGACCTAGCAACTCCCCTGCTGGGCATGTTCACTTGTGTCAGTGCACAGTTGTAGAAACTGGAATCATTTATCTCTTCTTATGCCCCATACACACGGTCGGTCATTGATCGGACATTCCGACAACAAAATCGTAGGATTTTTTTCGACGGATGTTGGCTCAAACTTGTCTTGCATACACACGGTCACACAAAATTGTCGGAAAATCCGATCATTCTGAACGCGGTGATGTAAAACACGTACGTCGGAACTATAAACTGGGCAGTAGCCAATAGCTTTCATCTCTTTATTTATTCTGAGCATGCGTGGCACTTTGTGCGTCGGATTTGTGTACACACGATCGGAAATTCCGACAACGGATTTTGTTGTCAGAAAATTTTATAGCCTGCTCTCAAACTTTGTGTGTCGGAAAATCCGATGGAAAAAGTCCGATAGAGCCCACACACGGTCGGAATTTCCGACAACACGCTCCGATCGCACATTTTCCGTCGGAAAATCCGACTGTGTGTACGGGGCATTAGACTTTCAAGCATATTTCTGTTTTAACATCAACATTTCAAGAAATTTAAAAGCAGATCATCTACAAACAATATACCACAAGTTTAGGAACCATTTAATCTATGAGCAATTCTCCTGCTGTTACCACAGGAACTGATTTAGAATCTAAAAAGTCTTCGAGGGACATTTTCTCTGCAATGCAACAGCGAATGGTGGTGCAGGCAGTGAGATAATTCTTTTACATTCTCCCCTTTGTCTACCTAAAATATATTCTTACATTTTCCATTTCTTTTTGTTTTAAGCACAGGGTCACTTTAATGAGAAAAGATTCTGATAATATAGATATCCCAGTGTACCACTTCCCATGAAGGACAAAGAAAAAAGGTAAACCCCTAGGGGTTGGGACTTTAAAGGCACTACCAATGATAGAGTTAAAGTAAGAAAAAATGTATATTCAAAAGGAAATATATACATACAGCAGAGAACATGATCATGAACAACTAAAAAATCACAGTATACATATAGATACAATATCCTATACTCATCCTATTTGGGTGTAGGATATTGTATCTATATGTTGTATACTGTGATTGCTTAGTTGTTCATTAGTTGTTCTCCTAGGGGGTTATCTGATAAGAGGAAGAGCCGCAAGAGCTGCCGATGGACCCCAGAGGTCGGGGTTCAGGCCACTCTGTGCAAAATGAACTGCACAGTGGAGGTAAGTATGACATGTTTGTTATTTAAAAAAAATGCAAACCTTTACAATAACTTTAATGTTCATTTACTGCTTGTTAATATACGTAAAAACATGAATGTTCATAGCTTGATCACAGGTTCACATTAGGGAAAATATAAAGGTCTACTTTGGGAAAATGGCATTCTGCATACAGTGTACAAATGAGCCCAATTTCCTTATATTACATGTGAGTGCACTGATGTATATTTTTAATTAAGGTTTTTATTAATACAGAGATCACTATGCACTATTTTTTGTTTCCTTTGAGCCCATCATCTGCCTAAGGTCCAAAAATGGAGTTGCTTTGATTCAGTTCTGTGTTCATAACTGTGTTTCCAGCCTTTAAGGGGACATTGATAAGACCTTCTCTTTTTTTGTTCTATAAGGATTTTTTGTATTTTCAGAAAGTACAAAAAAATACGGAACAGAAAATACTGATAATACATAAAGCCGATGCATCTTCACAGCAGCTATAGTTTAAAGGAAAAGAATGATGGCATTTGAAAATACCATTCAATTGGATAAGTTTGGATAAGTTATAAGAAACTTGTAGAAAAATACACTTGCATCATGTACCGCACGCCGTAAGGAGCCATGTAAAGGGATTCCCCATCCTGTACAGCCAGGCACACCGCATCTTCACAGTACACTTGAGTCAAAGAACAGTCCAGTGCTTTTTTTATGTTTTATTGAGGGGAATAAACTTGGCTAGGGATTGGGGTATTATGGGATGCCTATTTAACTTTTAGCCGAATAACTCTTCAGGTACACAACTATTTACAGTCCACATGTACACTTCTCCACTGCCTCCTGCACAATTATTGATTGCAGCACTACAACTCCCAGGACCAGCTGGCACACTGTTAAATGATCTGACAAAAAGGTTCAGTCAGATAAGTAGCAAAAGCCCTTTACAGACAGGGGCTGTGGGCCCCTTGCTTGTGTAGCAAAGTCCTAGTGCCCAGCTGTTCTTCTGTGGCTACTGATCCCAGCACCACCTCTTCAGGCACTGCCAGCCCACCTGGCTGTAGCTGCCCCTTTCTCCAACCTTCTTGGCTAAATTTCCACAGTGCATCTAAGACTGCACTCCCCAGTCCGCTCAGGCATGCCTCTAAGTCCTCTGCCGACTGTAACAATAACCAGCCCACCTGGCTGTGTTCCTCCCTGGAGATTTGCCCGGCAGTGTTCTCCTGCTGTCCTTCTCCTGTTCCCGTGCCTCTGGTCAGGACACCCCTGTGTGTTTTGAACAAGGTCTCTTCTGCACCTGAGCCTAGGCCCAAGGTCACCCCCCCCAGACTGGGGGTAACCCTCAAGGGCCAACAACAGCCTAACATTCCATCTCCAGCTTCCACCCAGACTCCACTGCCCCAGCTGGGCTGAACCATAGTATTTGAGGGGGCCTGTCTCCTGCCAACTGTCTGCTGGAGATTGATCAGGGCCCTCAAAATACTCCAGACAGCTCCTCCTCACCTCCACTCCCATTCTTCTGGAAGTTCTAGAAGTAGAGAGAGGTCTCACAGATGCTGCCTGTGAGTCATCCAACCCTCCCGGAGTCGCTCACCAGACCCAGATTTACAACACAGGCTTGGCTGCCAGCCAAGCCTATCATTTTACCTACACTAGTGGGTGCTACAATCAGATGAACAGAATGGGTAAAGTCTTCTAAAACTGGGGTAAGGAATATGAAGATATGCATTCAGAATATACGCTTTATTTATTTCCACCCTTTGGACATGCTCTTGTAACCAGTTTTCTAGCCAGGTACATAGACTATTGTCAGTGCAAACAGAACTCAATTTGTAAGTTAAGCATTTATGAGGTACTGTATAAAATGTTTTGGTGAATTCAAGATGCACCACCATACTTTTTTGGTGGTGCACTAACTTTTGGGACACTTTATTAACCACTCAAGGACTGGTACCTCGCTGCCTGCTCCCAGGGTGAAAAAAATATACACATTTTGTTTGGATACAGAATTGCATGGCTGTGCAATTACCAGTTAAAGTAGCACAGTGCCAAAAAGCAAAAAATAGCCTAGTCATGAAGGGGGTAAAACCTTATGGGGCTGAAGTGATTAATATTGCATTTTTCACTTTGATACACTGGTGCTTTTGAATTTTCAGTTGGATGTACAATTGTAAAATTTTGACCATAGTGATTCCACATACAGTATACTGTATATACATTATAAGAACAGCACATTATTATTTTATTATTTAGCAAAATATTTTGTGCTGTCGTTATTTCCCATAAGCCTCCTTGACACACTTTTATGTAGGAAAAATGTTACGTACCAATGTGGTCAGACTACAAACAAATATTTACTTTTGACCACCCCTGTATTTACTTATGGTAAAAAAGAGAAAACAAAAACATGTATAATGCCACATGCAACCACAGAGATTGCAGTTTATCTGGCCTTTTTATTGTTCAATGCATTTGAGATCTTTATTTCATACAAATCTGACCTTTTCTGTTTTGGGTGTTATTCTATATATTCTGCATAAGTGTTAGTGGTACAAGAAGAGAGACTGGAATTGGCTCACACACAGAATATAATGTTAAAGCAAATGCCTGACATAAATGCTTTTACAGCAATGTATTTTATCATACAACTTACACAGAAAAAATAGCAATTTGGCAAATGTGGTTGCCCAAGAAAATGCTTGCTTGCCCCACATGGTAACTGCTGAACAAATGTGGTAGCTACTGGAGATTTGACATTTGCCACAGGAACTGTGGCAGGTAAACATCTTTGGGCGGCTCATTGGTGGGTCCCTGGTTTTAAAGGGGGGTTCCAAATTTTGATAAACCCCCACAGACACCCACATCACTTTTGGGGATAGGATATGGGGATGAGAACCTTGTCCTCTCAACACTGGGTACAAGATAACTTGCAAGGAGAAAAGACTTGCAAGGCCTGGTATGGTTCAGTAGGAGGAACATACACCTGTTTATTAAGAGTATTTTATGAAACCTTAAAGGACCTCACACTATTTTTGTTTTTTTAGATGGTACTGTCCTTTTACAAAAAAGGTTATAACCTTAGTTATAAAAAATGCATTTGTCCCCAGTAGCAGTACCTAGCTGATCATGCAACTTTTTCAACAAAAACTTACAAATTGGTATTGACAAAAGCCAGAGAAAATAACAAGATTTTGTTCCCATAGACTTTAATAGGGTTCAATCCTTTGTCTCAGGTTAGCAGACTTTTTGTTGAGTTTTCCAAACCTCCTGCAAACAGACTTTTACCCAGCTTGCACATCCCTATTTATTTGCTGCCTGCTCCACTTGCATACAACAAACCATGTCAACCTGGCTGCAACCTCCCCCCTTTTCTATGTTGCATTTTCCCACTATTTGGTCTCTCCACACAATACTGTGATAGTCTGGATAGACTGGTGTATGCACCTCTTCCCTTTGCTTTTATTTGCCATCTCCCAAGAGGTACCAAAATGCTCACCCTTAGATGAGAAAAAAAGCTAATTACTAAGTATGCTTTATCCCACTTGTTTAGGGGCTGCTCTTGGAAGTATACCCACAAGTCAATATAAAGTACTATATGCCTCACAAAAGTGTTTCTGACCATCTTAATGAATTAATAAATTCACCTGTAGGCAGGTTGCCTACGGTGTTTGTTAATGCTAGTTGGATTGGCTAGTCCCACACATGAGTATAAGAAGGAACTGAAGAATTTAGTAGCTAAAGGTTTTGACTCCTATATTTTAAATAAAAAAGAGAGATCTTTTCTAGTCCCCCTTGCTCCACGTATCCCAGTGATAAATTACTTGCCCAAAGTCCATAAGGACCCCCTCCACCCCCCAGGTTGACCCATAATTAGTGGTATCGACTCAGTCACCTCCAAAATTGGGAAATATATTGATTTCTTTTTACAGCCATCTGTACTCAGGATGCCGTCTTATTTCAAAGATACTAAGGACGTGATCAAATTGTTATCAAATGTTTCCCACTCTGGTGACCTCATCATGGCCACTGCGGACGTCGCGTCCCTTTATACCTGCATTCCACACCGTAATGGTATGGATGCGGTTCATCATTTTTATAAATAGGGACGCCTCCCTTGCTTCACCACAGATAGACTTTATCATTGATTTAATTGAGTTTGCAACGCAACACAATTATTTCTGGTTCAATGGTAGATTCTATCGCCAACATAAAGCGGTGGCTATGGGAGCAAAATTTGCTCCCAGCCTGGCCAACCTGTTCATGGCCAAGTGGGAGGAGGATGTCGTCTATGCCATGGAGAACCCACACCTTTTGTTGTGGGCCCGGTACATAGACGACATCCTCCTCCTGTGGACAGGTAGCCATGATGGTTTGGTCGATTTCTTTACAACCTTGAATAACAACGATAGGGGTATCGCCTTATCTTTTGAAACTAGTACCACCTCCATTCACTTTCTAGATCTTGATATTAAAAGAAGTGAACATACATTTACATTCAGCACCTATCTTAAATCCACCGACAGGAACGTGTACATATCGACCGATAGTTGCCATCACAGTTCCTGGATTCAATCGGTACCTAAGAGTCAGTTTTTACGATTACGTAGGAACTGTACTGACCTTGACACTTTCAGGGTTCAGGCCGTAACACTGAAAGATATGTTTTTGGAGAAGGGCTATGACTCTGTGGACCTTGACAAAGAGATTGAAAATGTTTGTGCAATGGATCGTCAGATATTATTGGAGGACAGACCTCGACAATCAAATGACAAATTTAAATGGTCCTTTCTGACGTCTTTTTGCATGCAGCACAAGCATGTTAAGAAAATTATTATTATTATTATTATACAGTATTTATATAGCGCCAACAGTTTACGTAGCGCTTTACAACTTGAGGGTAGACAGTACAAATACAATACAATTTGATACAGTAGGAATCAGGGGGCCCTGCTCCTTAGAGCTTACAATCTAAGAGGGAAGGTCAAGAGATACAAGAGGTAATAACTGTGGGTGATGTGCTGGTTGAGAAGATAAATGTACAGTTGTTAGGTGGGGGCCAGATAAGCTTCTCTGAAGAGATGAGTTTTCAGGGATCGTCTGAAAGTGGATAAAGTAGGAGAAAATCGGACGGATTGGGGAAGAGCATTCCAGAGGATGGGGGAGGCTCTGGAGAAGTCCTGAAGGCGAGCATGGGATGAGGTGACAAGGGAGTTTGAGAGCAGGAGGTCTTGGGAGGAGCGAAGAGAACGATTAGGTTGGTATTTTGTGACTAGGTTAGAGATGTAGCTAGGGGCCAGGTTGTGGATGGCTTTGTAAGTTATAGTTAGTATCTTGAATTTAATTCGGTGACTGAGTGGCAGCCAATGGAGGGATTGGCAGAGGGGTGTAGCAGACGCTGAGCGGTTTGTGTGGTGGATGAGCCTGGCCGCAGCGTTCATGATGGACTGAAGTGGGGATAGCCTATTTAGAGGTAAACCAATGAGGAGGGAGTTGCAGTAGTCAAGGCGGGAGATGACCAGGGAGTAGATTAGAAGCTTTGTGGTGTCATTGGTTAGGAAGGGGCGTATCTTGGAGATGTTGCGAAGACAGAGGCGGCAAGCTTTGGATAGTGATAGAATGTGGGGTCGAAAAGTTAGTTCAGAGTCCAGGATTACACCTAGGACCTTGGCGTGGGGAGATGGGTTGATAGTTGAGCCGTTGATCTTCACAGGGAGATCAGGGGAAGTGGCACCTGAGGGAGGAAATATCATGAGCTCGGTTTTGGATAGGTTGAGTTTGAGAAAGTGATGTGACATCCAGGCTGATATGTCTGCTAATAAGTTGGTAATGCGTGAGGAGACAGATGGAGAGAGCTGGGGGGTGGAGAGATAGATTTGGGTGTCATCAGCGTAGAGATGATATTTAAAGCCGTGGGAGGCAATCAACTGACCCAAGGAGGTGGTGTAGATTGAGAAAAGGAGAGGTCCGAGAACAGAACCTTGGGGGACCCCAACGGAAAAAGGAAGAGGAGAGGAGGAAGTAGAGTTGTAAGTGACACTGAAGGAGCGGTGGGATAGGTAGGATGAGAACCAGCGAAGAGTACAGTCACGGAGACCAAAGGAGTGGAGTTTTTTGAGGAGGAGGGGGTGGTCCACTGTGTCAAAGGCAGCAGAGAGATCCAGGAGAAGTAGTACAGAATAGTGTCCATTGGCTTTAGCCATTAGTAGGTCATTTGAGAGTTTAAGGAGAGCAGTTTCCGTGGAGTGTTGAGGGCGAAAACCGGACTGAAGGGGATCAAGAAGTTTATTCATGGTCAGATGGTCGCTTAATCGGTTGTAGACCAGTCTTTCAAGAAGTTTGGAGGAGAAGGAGAGTAAGGAGATGGGACGTAAGTTGTTGAGATTGGTGGGATCCAGTGAGGGCTTTTTTAGTATGGGGGTGACTAGCGCATGTTTTAGAGAGTTTGGGAAGATGCCACAAGAGAGGGAGAGGTTGAAAATGTGAGTTAGAGAGCGTAGAATCGAGTCAGAGGGTGAGCGTAGCATTTGCGAGGGAACAGGATCCAGGGGGCAAGTGGTTAGATGAGTGCTAGATAAAAGTTTAGCAACCTCAGTAGTAGTAGCAGGGTTGAATGAGGGAAGTAATGATTGTATCTATGGACATGGGGTGTTGCATGGGGGAGGTTTTTGTGCATTGGCGATCTCCTCATGAATTGTATCAATCTTAGTTTTGAAGTGATTGGCAATCTCCTGGGCAGTGAGTGAGTTGGTGGGTGGAGGCAGTGGAGGACAGAGTAGAGTGTTGAAGGTAGAGAAGAGTTGACGTGGACTGGATGAGAAGGTGTTGATGAGTGTGATAAAGTAGGTCTGTTTGGCAGTGTGAAGGCAGGAGTAGTATTTTAGGAGGGCAGATTTATATTGTATGAAGTCTTCCTGGGTCTTAGTCTTATGCCACAGGCGCTCAAGAGCGTGGCTACGTTTTCTGAGACTTCTGGTGTCATCTGTTTGCCAGGGTTGTAGCAGTCGGGGCCTAATTCTACGTGTAGTGAGGGGGGCCAGCTTGTCTAGGGAGGAAGACAGTGAGCTGTTGTAAATGAAAGTAGCTAGGTTGGGGCAGGACAGGGGGGAGATTTTGTCATAGAGGTGATCAGTAGCAGAGTAGAGAAGAGAAGGGTTGAGGTGGCGAAGGTTTCTGCGTGTAACTGTTAGGCGGTTGGAGGGAGAAGAGGTGGAAGACAAGGAGAGAGCAAAACTAATAAGGTGGTGATCAGAGAGTGGGAGTGGATTGTTTGAAAGGTTGCACGGAGTGCACAGATAGAAGGCAAGGTCAAGGGTGTTGCCATTGGAGTGGGTAGGAGCCTGTATCCATTGCTTCAGGTCAAGCGATGAGGTTAGACTGAGAAGTTTAGAAGTAATAGTAGTGTTATTGTTGACAGGGATGTTGAAGTCTCCAAGAATAATTGTGGGGATTTCAGAAGAGAGAAAGTAGGGTAGCCAGGCAGAGAAGTCATCAAGAAAGGCTGATACTGGTCCAGGGGGCCGGTAGATGACAGCAATTCTTAGAGAAATGGGAGAGAAAAGACGAATGCAGTGTGCCTCAAAAGAGGAGAGTGTCAGAGAGGGAGGTGGGTGAAGAACCTGATAGGTGCTGCATGGGGCTAGAAGGATTCCCACTCCACCTCC
The DNA here is from genome assembly GCA_037952925.1 of Lithobates clamitans. NCBI lineage: Eukaryota > Metazoa > Chordata > Amphibia > Anura > Ranidae > Lithobates > Lithobates clamitans. The sequence continues at coordinate 30,178 of JBBGZY010000458.1, read as the reverse complement.
CTTCCGTCCACTTGGTCTTTGAAAACCACTGGGATGTTCTAAAAACAGACAAAATTCTGGGACCTTTGTTGCCCAGAACCCCTAAGGTGGTTTTCAGGGGTGTCCCATCTCTTCGTAATAGACTGGCACCTAATGTTATTAATCCACCAGTGAGACCAACATTTTTTCATAATTTGATTGGATTTTATCCTTGTAAAAATGTTTGGTCTGCCAGTTTAACTCCTGTGGCAGAAAGGCCAGTCATAGTTTTTCGTCTACTATAACCGGCCGTACATATAAGATTAAACAATTCTGTACGTGTGCCACCACTGGAATAGTTTATCTCCTGACTTGCCCCTGTGGCAAGCAATATGTTGGCTGGACCATTAGATCTTTCACTATACGTGTCTCAGAACATATCAATCTCACCAAAGCGGGCAGCACTAAACACACTGTCCCTAGGCACTATAGGGAAGTACATGATCGGAAACCTGCGGGGACCCAGTTCCTCATCATTGATAGGTACATGCCCCCTTGGCGGGGTGGGTCGACTCTTAGGGGTGTCTCGCGTTTAGAGACATATTGGATATATGAGTTGAGGTCCCACTTTCCGCAGGGTATTAACGTGGAGTGGGACATTAACTCTTTTATCAATCAAGCTTAAGTTTAATTATGATCTCTCCTTCACAATTTAATTATTATACAGCATTGATATATCTTTACTATCCTAATTAATTTTTGGCCGATTTGATATATTATATGGAGTTAAGGGTTACCTTTCCCTATCTCAATGTGTGGTATATATTTTTGGACATGTATGTATTTGATGCCCCCCATTGGCAGTGTCATTCCAGTATTTCGATTTATCAGTTTAATATTAATATCAATTGATGTTTAAAAGATACCTCTGTATCATCTTACCCTTTTAAAATCCATGGTATTTCGGGCATTAGCCTTTTGTACCGTTTCTATCATTTTTTTATATTTTTTATACTTTCTATAATCATCAAAAGTGTCCTTTTTTAATCTATTTAGCTATAGTCCTTCTTTGCTGACACTCAGCTGGTTGTAGCCTGCCTTAGACTGAGGCTTGGTTCCACCCTGTGGAGCGCAGAAGCGCTTTCCCCTCTTTATGAGATGAAGAAACGCCGTTGATATGGAAGTGAGGCTTGGGTAGCAAGCTGGAGAGCATCGATGACGCCACGATGTGTGATGTGACGTCACGAAAGCTTCCGGACATGACGTATACTGTTGTGCCCACACAGGAAGAGCCTTCTGGCTCATCTCAGTGCCCTTACAGGAAGTGTCTCCTCACTATTGAAAGTGAGGCTTGGTTTGTGCTCTGGCCGCTTCCTGTTAGACGGACCGATCCAGAGCATAGCTTATCTAGTTTATAATACTCCCTGTTTCTAATTGTACAGCTTTATTTCTGTTATATGTGGTATTTAGATCCTTGCCTTATAAATGGTCATATTATAGTTAGTAAACCATTTACCATATGACCCTCAAAACCGGAAGTGATTCTCATTCATTGCACTTCCGGTATGGAGACACTCCCAGTGGGGGTCATTTCTTGTTTATAGAGCGGTGAGGTGAGGGTGGTCCATACCCCAGATGACGGCTCCTTAGCTGAAACATGTTGGGTGGACCCCTCACGATCACCGCTATATGATATTTGAGCTTATTTTTGATCTTCAAAATGTGAGTTTGTTTTTTAATATTTTAATAAATTAGTGTTTTGAAATGTTATCACGCTATGTGAGTTTTCTTTGCTCAACACGTTTGGCTTATACTGGATTGTCCATGGGTGAGGAAGTCGTGCTGTTTCCTTTGTCTCCATTTCATGCTGATGACATCTGACCAGATGTACCCCTTCACAACCGTGTGATATTAAGCCTTTCCGACTTGTCTGGCGTACGCCATTTCAGGTCATATTGCTCTGGTGAGCCTCCTCTACTCCTGGTGATGGCCCCGGCACTGATGTAAAACCTCTGCACGTTTGTGGTCTTCTTATTTTCCACGTATCCGCTAGATCTGGTGAAATCATTCATCTGTGCATTTGGGAGTTTTTTCCATCTCTGGCCATTTATTACCCCCATAGACTTTTTTTGTGATGTTCTCTCCATCATAAGGAAATTTTTTTTCACAATTTTAAAATGGACTGTTATGTTCTATAATTTTTGTGTTTAGTTTATAGAACCAGCACGGGCACTTTATTACTAGTCACTGGTATATTTGCTAATAAGATATTTTTCACTGCTTTATATCATTTTTCTCGGTGGTCAACACTGCTTAATTGTATAATTATCTGATATTATTCATATTTTTCGGTTATATACATTCACTTTATATAAGCACTTATGTAATGTGATACACACGTTCATGGATGTGTAATATAGCGCTACACTTTTATATTTTTTTGGGATTAACATAGCTGCCTAGGTTGGGAAGAGGAATGGTTATCTCTGCTATGTTCCACTGCTAACATTTTGCAAGCTTTCGGTGTACTTTCCTGTGATATAAAAAAGGCAGAGGTTTGGATCTCAAGGGCTGGGTCAGCGACAAGAGATCGGGACTATGCAGAGACCTGCAGTTCTTCTATGGAGCCAGTGGCAGAACTACATCCATAGCGAGCCATGCGGGCGCTATGGGGCCTGCAGCTGAGTGGGGCCCGCAGCCGAGTGGGGCCCGGTGAGTCGGCATGCAGTGCAGGCGACGAGTGAGCCACTGAGCTGCCCATCTGCTTGGCACAGTGTGACTGTGCGATTGAACGCAGCTGGGCAGCTCAGTGGGCAGGTCAGAGAGCGGGCGGGAAGCTGCCAGCTGGGGACTCAGGGGGTGGACTGGCCAATCAGCGGGTGGCGGAACAGAGAGATTACATCATCTCTCACTGCCGGGCGCCCGCCCTGCATCCAGGCAGTTTCGCCCTCACTCACTGTGCAGGCAGCAGAGAGATCACATCATCTCCGCAATGTGTGGCAGGTGACGTGGCAAGTGGACAATCCACAATGTGTGGCAGGTGGCGTGGCAAGTGGACAATCCGCAACTTGTGGCAGGTGACATGGCAAGTGGACAATCCGCAACTTGTGGCAGGTGATGTGGCAAGTGGACAATCTGCAATGTGTGGCAGGTGATGTGGCAAGTGGACAATCCGCAATGTGTGGCAGGTGAAGTGGCAAGTGGACAATCCGCAACTTGTGGCAGATGATGTGGCAAGTGACAATCCGCAACATGTGGCAGGTGACATGGCAAGTGAAATCTGCAACGTGTGGCAGGTGACGTGGCGAGTGACAATCCGCAACTTGCGGCATGTGACAATCTGCATCTGGTGGCAGGTTATGGTGGCAAGTAACACACTCGCGGCTCCCATTGATTCTGCCTTATGGTGAGTTGAACTATTTCATTTTCTATAACAATGTAATAGAAATAATGTGCTTCAATCATCCTAACACCATAACAACCATAGTGCCGCGATGATTGAAGCGTTAACACCAGCCATTTCCTAAATAAATTGCCCCAAAAAATCATATTTTTTGGCAGTGCCCCTCCCAAGACTAGACTCTGGATCCGCCCCTAGGTGAGGATGAGGAATGTAAGTTTACTGTTAAGCCTCCTGGGCCCCGCGAGTCCAGCCCTGTCCCAATACACGTAGCCACATACAGCAGCCACTGTGCCATCAAACGCAGCCACTGTGCCATCTAATGCAGCCACTATACCCATAAATTTCCACCACTGTGCCCATCAAACGCTGCCACTGTGCCCATCAAATGCTGCCACTGTGCCCATCATGTGCCGGGGCTGGCCACCTGAATAGGGGGCGGCAGTGGCAACAATAGATTTGTGCAATGCATGAATCTATCTATTGGAGATTTATGGGTGCAGGAAAGAGGGGGCAGCGCTCCAGCGCCCTCTATGGATGCACTGCCACTGAGGTAAGCAATGTGTATCCTTCAGAGGCTGCATACAGTATACTGCATATTTTGTTGCTCAAAATAATATAAGCTGTTGCCTGGGTTCTGTGCCACATGGGTGTGGTAATCTGTTGTTCAATGGCATTAGTTCATTTTTTTGTGGGGGGGCTGTTTGCAGGGGGGCCCCATACAACATTTTGCTATGGGGCCCTGTGGTTTCTATTTACACCCCTGTATGGAGCACCAGTTTTTGAAATTCACCTAGGCTTGAACTTCACCCATCGAGACATGCCAGCTATGAATTTCACCCACAAGGACCTTACCTGCACATGTACTCTGGGGCAGCAACTATTAGTGTTAGATAGGGAAATTACGTTCTGCCTTGTTATGTTTATCATGCTGTACTTTAAGAAACAGTAAATGTAGTTAGTATGCAAAAAAAGCCAGAACTTGCCAGTAACAGCTCAGTCTCAGAGAGATCTAGGGCAGAGATCCAAAAGGCAAGAGGACCAAAGCTATTACTGTATGAGCTCAGCACTTCATTAGACCCAGCTCAGGATGAACGGAGTAGAGTCTGGAGTCGAGACAAAATTCATAATTTCCAATCACTGTCCCATCCAGGACACTCCCCACTTTTGATGCTAGGGACCTAAAATTTGCTCAGGTGTATTCGGCGGGATCAGGGAATGCCTCTGCCACTCAAGACTGACTGTTAACTTCCGGTTCAGGCTCTGCATTGGAGTAGCTGCTCCTGTCCTTAGCTCCCACATTATGACCCTAAATCGGCCTAAAAATACAGCCTGAGCCGCCTAGGGGTGCCACCCGTACAAGATTGACCCGGACAGTACGGGTTTGGCAATTTGTGCCCGGGTCTCTGTCCCCTGGAAACCCGGGCACAACTAATATCCAGCGTCTCTGTCTGTGTCCCGTCCCCCACCCCATAGCTCTGTTTTTATTATGTGGCCCGGGCGGCTGTGCAGAGCGCGCCTCTCTGCTCCATATCACAGTCCGCCAGTGTAGCTTGTCTGTGTAAGAGGCGAGCAGCCGCAAGCTCCGACCGAACTCACGGTCCTCATCTCATGGAGCCTTGGCCTCGCCCTCTACCTGCTCCACCACAGCTGGGGACCGTGGGAGACAACAGGTGAAAGGGGGGCCCAAGACCTTGTCAGCACAGGGGGATGCGGGAACCCAAAGGTATAATCGCAGCGGCAGCCCCCCTCCTCTCTGTCAGCTTCCCTCTCCTCTCTGTCAGCCCCCCTCTCCTCTCTGTCAGCCCCCCTCTCCTCTCTGTCAGCCCCTCTCTCCTCTCTGTCAGCCCCTCTCTCCTCTCTGTCATAGGGTTGCCACCTCATCCCTTTAAACCCGAACACATATTAATTACACAGGTTTTGTGGCTGATTAAGGTGGTAATTAAACTCACTTGGTGCCTTATCTGCATTTAATTAGCCTCAGAACCTGTGTAATTCAAAGGTGTTCGGGTTTAAAGGGATGAGGTGGCAACTCTACTCTGTCAGCCCCTCTCTCCTCTCTGTCAGCCCCCCTCTCCTCTCTGTCAGCCCCTTTCTCCTCTGTTAGCCCCCTTTTCCTCTATCAGCCCCCCTCTCCTCTCTGTCAGCCCTTCTTTCCTCTGTCAGCTCCCCTCTCCTCTGTTAGCTCCCTCTCCTCTGTGAGCCCCCCTCTCCACTGTTAGCCCTCCTCTCCTCTTTTAGCCCCTCTCTCCTCTCTGTCAGCCCCCTCTCCTCTATTAGCCCCCCTCCTCTGTTAGCCCACCTCTCCTCTGTTAGCCCCCCTCTCCTCTGCTAGCCCCCTCTCCTCTGTTAGCCCCTCTCCTCTCTGTCAGCCCCCTCTCCTCTGTTAGCCCCCCTCTCCTCTCTGTCAGCTCCCCTCCTCTGTCAGCCTATCTCCCTCTGTCAGCCCCCCTCTCCTCTGTTACCCCCTCTCCTCTGTTACCCCCTCTCCTCTCTGTCAGCCCCCTCTCCTCTCTGTCAGCCCCCTCTCCTCTCTGTCAGCCCCCTCTCCTCTCTGTCAGCCCGCTCCCTCTGTCAGCCCCCTCTCCTCTCTGTCAGCCCCCCTCTCCTCTCTGTTAGCCCCCTCTCCTCTGTCAGCCCCCCTCTCCTCTCTATCAGCCCCACTCTCCTCTCTGTCAGCCCCATTCTCCTCTCTGTCAGCCCCCCTCTCCTCTCTGTCAGACCCCTCTCCTCTGTTAGCCCCCCTCTTCTCTGTTAGCCCCCTCTCCTCTCTGTCAGCCCCCCTCTCCTCTCTGTCAGCCCCCCATCTCCTCTCTGTCAGCCCCCCTCTATTCTGTTAGCCCCCCTCTCCTCTGTTAGCCCCCTCTCCTCTGTTAGCCCCCTCTCCTCTCTGTCAGCCCCCCTCTCCTCTCTGTCAGTCCCCTCTCCTCTCTGTCAGCCCCCCTCTCCTCTCTGTCAGCCCCCTCTCCTCTCTGTCAGCCCCCGTCTCCTCTGTGTCAGCCCACTTCTCCTCTGTCAGCCCATCTCCCTCTGTCAGCCCCCCTCTCTTCTGTTAGCCCCCTCCCTCTGTCAGCCCCCCTCTCCTCCCTGTCAGCCCCCCTCTCCTCTGTTAGCCCCCCTCCCTCTGTCAGTGCCCCTTTCCTCTCTGTCAGCCCTCTCTGCTCTCTGTCAGCCAACTCCATCTGTCATCCCCTCTCTCCTCTCTGTTAGCCCCCCTCTCCTCTGTTAGCCCCCTTCTCCTCTGTTAGCCCCCCTCTCTTCTCTGTCAGCCCCCCTCTCCTCTCTGTCAGCCCCCCTCTCCTCTCTGTCAGCCCCCCTCTCCTCTGTTAGCCCCCTCTCCTCTCTGTCAGCCCCCCTCTCCTCTGTTAGCCCCCCTCCTCTGTCAGCCCCCCTCTCCTCTGTTAGCCCCCTCCCTCTGTCAGCCCCCCTCTCCTCTCAGTCAGCCCCCCTCTCCTCTCTGTCAGCCCCCCTCTCCTCTGTTAGCCCCCCTCTCTTCTGTTAGCCCCTCCCTCTGTCAGCCCCCCTCTCCTCTCTGTCAGCCCCCCTCTCCTCTCTTAGCCCCCCTGCAACTGTCAGCACCCCTTTCCTCTCTGTCTGCCTCCCTCTCCTCTCTGTTAGCCCTCCTCCATCTGTCATCCTCTCTCTCCTCTCTGTCCGCCCCCCTCTCCTCTGTTAGCCCCCCTCTCCTCTGTTAGCCCCCTCTAATCTCTGTCAGTCCCCCTCTCTTCTCTGTCAGCCCCCCTCTCCTCTCTGTCAGCCCCCCTCTCCTCTCTGTCAGCCCCCCTCTCCTCTCTGTCAGCCCCCCTCTCCTCTGTTAGCCCCCTCTCCTCTCTGTCAGCCCCTCTCTCCTCTGTCAGCCCCCCTCTCCTCTGTTAGCCCCCTCCCTCTGTCAGCCCTCCTGTCCTCTCTGTAAGCCCCCCTCTCCTCTGTTAGCCCCCTCTCCTCTCTGTCAGCCCCCTCTCTTCTCTGTCAGCCCCCCTCTCCTCTGTTAGACCCACTCCCTCTGTCAGCGCCCCTTTCCTCTCTGTCAGCCCCCCTCTCCTCTCTGTCAGCCCCCTCTCCTCTGTTAGCCCCCCTCCTCTTTTAGCCCCCGTCTCTTCTTTTAGCCCCCTCTCCTCTGTTAGCCCCCTCTCCTCTGTTAGCCCCCTCTCCTCTGTTAGCCCCCTCTCCTCTGTCAGCCCCCTCTCTCCTCTCTTTCAGACCCCCTCTCCTCTCTGTTAGCCCCCTCTCCTCTCTGTCAGACTCCCTCTCCTATCTGTCAGCCCCCTCTCCTATCTGTCAGCCCCCTCTCCTCTCTGTCAGCCCCCCTCTCCTCTGTTAGCCCCCTCTCCTCTCTGTCAGCCCACTCTCCTCTCTGTCAGCCCCCTCTCCTCTCTGTCAGCCCCCTCTCCTCTGTTAGCCCCCCTCTCCTCTCTGTCAGCCCCCTCTTCTCTGTTAGCCACCCTCTCCTCTGTTAGCCCCCTTTCCTCTCTGTCAACCCCTCTCTCCTCTGTTAGCCCCTCTCCCTCTGTCAGCCCCCCTCTCCCTCTGTCCGCCCCCCTCTCCTCTGTCAGCCCCCCTCTCCTCTGTTATCCCCCCTCTCCTCTGTTAGCCCCCTCTCTTCTCTGTCAGCCCCCCTCTCCTCTGTTAGCCCCCCTCTCTCTGTCATCCCCTTTCTCCTCTCTGTCAGCCCCCTCTCCTCTCTGTCAACCCCCCTCTCCTCTCTGTCAGCCCCCCTCTACTTGTTAGCCCACTCTCCTCTCTGTCAGCCTCCTCTCCTCTGTTACCCCCTCTCCTCTGTTAGCCCCCCTCTCCTCTGTTAGCCCCCCTCTCCTCTTTTAGCCCCCCTCTCCTCTGTTAACCCCCCTCCTCTCTGTAAGCCCCCCTCTCCTCTCTGTCAGCACCCCTCTTCTCTGTTAGCCCATCTCCCTCTGTCAGCCCCCCTCTCCTCTGTTAGCCCCCTCCCTCTGTCAGTCCCCCTCTCCTCTCTGTCAGCCCCCCTCTCCTCTGTTAGCCCCCCTCTCCTCTGTTAGCCCCCCTCTCTCCTGTTAGCCCCCTCTCCTCTCTGTTAGCCCCCTCTCCTCTCTTTCAGCCCCCTCTCCTCTCTGTCAGCCACCTCTCCTCTTTTAGCCCCCTCTCCTCTTTTAGCCCCCCTCTCCTCTGTTAACCCCCTCCTCTCTGTCAGCCCCCCTCTCCTCTCTGTCAGCCCCCTCTCCTCTCTGTCAGCCCCCCTCTCCTCTCTGTCAGCCGCTCTCTCCTCTCTGTCAGACCCTCTCTCCTCTCTGTTAGCCCCCTCTCCTCTGTTAGCCCCCCTCTCCTCTGTTAGCCCCCTCTCATCTGTTAGCCCCCCTCTCCTCTCTTTCAGCCCCCTCTCTTCTGTTAGCCCCCCTCCCTCTTTCAGCCCCCCTCTCCTCTGTCAGCCCCCCTCCCTCTGTCATCCCCTCTCTCCTCTCTGTCAGCCCCCTCTCCTCTCTGTTAGCCCCCTCTCCTCTGTTAGCCCCCCTCTCTCTGTCATCCCCTCTCTCCTCTCTGTCAGCCTCCTCTCCTCTCTGTCACCCCTTTTCTCCTCTCTGTCAGCCCCCCTCTACTCTGTTAGCCATCTCCCTCTGTCACCCCCCTTCTCCTCTCTGTCAGCCCCCCTCTCCTCTCTGTCAGCCCCTCTCTCCTCTCTGTCAGCCCCCCTCTCCTCTGTTAGCCCCCTCCCTCTGTCAGTCCCCCTCTCCTCTCTGTCAGCCCCCCTCTTCTCTGTTAGCCCCCCTCTCTTCTGTTAACCCCCCTCCTCTATGTAAGCCCCCCTCTCCTCTCTGTCAGCCCCCCTCTTCTCTGTTAGCCCATCTCCCTCTGTCAGCCCCCCTCTCCTCTGTAAGCCCCCTCCCTCTGTCAGTCCCCCTCTCCTCTCTGTCAGCCCCCCTCTCCTCTGTTAGCCCCCCTCTCTCCTGTTAGCCCCCTCTCCTCTCTGTTAGCCCCCTCTCCTCTCTGTTAGCCCCCTCTCCTCTCTTTCAGCCCCCTCTCCTCTCTGTCAGCCACCTCTCCTCTTTTAGCCCCCTCTCCTCTTTTAGCCCCCCTCTCCTCTGTTAACCCCCTCCTCTCTGTCAGCCCCCCTCTCCTCTCTGTCAGCCCCCTCTCCTCTCTGTCAGCCCCCTCTCCTCTCTGTCAGCCCCCCTCTCCTCTCTGTCAGCCGCTCTCTCCTCTCTGTCAGACCCTCTCTCCTCTCTGTTAGCCCCCTCTCCTCTGTTAGCCCCCCTCTCCTCTGTTAGCCCCCTCTCATCTGTTAGCCCCCCTCTCCTCTCTTTCAGCCCCCTCTCTTCTGTCAGCCCCCCTCTCCTCTGTTAGCCCCTTTCTGCTCTCTGTCAGCCCCCTCTCCTCTCTGTCAGCCCCTCTCTCCTCTCTGTCAGACCCCCTCTCCTCTCTGTCAGACCCTCTCTCCTCTCTGTTAGCCCCCTCTCCTCTGTTAGCCCCCTCTCCTCTTTTTCAGCCCCCCTCTCCTCTCTGAGTTTCCCTCCCACTGTCAGCCCCCCTCTCCTCTGTCAGCCCCCCTCCCTCTGTCATCCCCCCTCTCCTCTCTGTCAGCCCCCCTCTCCTCTCTGTCAGCCCCCCTCTCCTCTCTGTCAGCCCCATCTCCTCTCTGTCAGCCCCCCTCTCCTCTGTTATCCCCCCTCTCCTCTGTTAGCCCCCTCTCCTCTCTGTCAGCTCCCCTCTCCTCTGTTAGCCCCCCTCCCTCTGTCATCCCCTTTCTCCTCTCTGTCAGCCCCCTCTCCTCTCTGTCAACCCCCTCTCCTCTCTGTCAGCCCCCCTCTCCTCTGTTAGCCCCCTCTCCTCTGTCAGCCCCCCTCTCCTCTGTTAGCCTCCTTCTCCTATATTAGCCCCCCTCTCCTCTGTTAGCCCCCTCTCCTCTGTTAGCCCCCTCTCCTCTGTTAGCCCCCTCTCCTCTGTTAGCCCCCTCTCCTCTCTGTCAGCCCCCCTCTCTTTGTCAGCCCCCCTCTCCTCTGTCAGCCCCCCTCTCCTCTGTTAGCCCCCTCTCTTCTGTTATCCCCCCTCTCCTCTGTTAGCCCCCTTCTCTTCTATTAGCCCCCCTCTCTTCTGTTAGTCCCCTCTCCTCTCTGTCAGCCCCCTCTCCTCTGTCAGCCCCCCTCTCCTCTCTGCCAGCCTCCTCTCCTCTCTGTCAGCCCCCCTCTCCTCTGTTAGCCCGCCCTCTGATCTGTTAGCCCCCCTCTCCTCTGTTAGCCCCCTCTCCTCTGTTAGCCCCCTCTCCTCTCTGTCCGCCCTCCTCTCCTCTGTTAGCCCCTCCGTCCTCTCTGTCAGCCCCCCTCTCCTCTGTTATCAACCCAGGCTCTGTTAGCCCCCTCTCCTCTCTGGGAGCCCCCTCTCCTCTGTCAGCCCCCCTCTTCCCTGTTAGCTCCTCTCTCCTCTGTTAGCCCCCTCTGCTCTCTGTCAGCCCCCCTCTCCTCTGTTAGCCCATCTCCCTCTGTCAGCCCCCTCCCTCTGTCAGCCCCCTCTCCTCTCTGTCAGCCCCTCTCTCCTCTCTGTCAGACCCCCTCTCCTCTCTGTCAGCCCCCTCTCCTCTGTTAGCCCCCTTTCCTCTCTGTCAGCCCCCTCTCCTCTGTCAGCCCCCCTCTCCTCTGTTAGCCCCCTTCTCCTCTATTAGCCCCCCTCCGTTCTGTTAGCCCCCTTTCCTCTCTGTCAACCCCTCTCTCCTCTGTTAGCCCCTCTCCCTCTGTCAGCCCCCCTCTCCCTCTGTCCGCCCCCCTCTCCTCTGTCAGCCCCCCTCTCCTCTGTTATCCCCCCTCTCCTCTGTTAGCCCCCTCTCCTCTCTGTCAGCTCCCCTCTCCTCTGTTAGCCCCCCTCCCTCTGTCATCCCCTTTCTCCTCTCTGTCAGCCTCCTCTCCTCTCTGTCAACCCCCCTCTCCTCTCTGTCAGCCCCCCTCTCCTCTGTTAGCCCCCTCTCCTCTGTCAGCCCCCCTCTCCTCTGTTAGCCTCCTTCTCCTCTATTAGCCCCCCTCTCCTCTGTTAGCCCCCTCTCCTCTGTTAGCCCCCTCTCCTCTCTGTCAGCCCCCCTCTCTTTGTCAGCCCCCCTCTCCTCTGTCAGCCACCCTCTCCTCTGTTAGCCCCCTCTCTTCTGTTATCCCCCCTCTCCTCTGTTAGCCCCCTTCTCCTCTATTAGCCCCCCTCTCTTCTGTTAGTCCCCTCTCCTCTCTGTCAGCCCCCTCTCCTCTGTCAGCCCCCCTCTCCTCTCTGCCAGCCCCCTCTCCTCTCTGTCAGCCCCCCTCTCCTCTGTTAGCCCGCCCTCTGATCTGTTAGCCCCCCTCTCCTCTGTTAGCCCCCCTCTCCTCTGTTAGCCCCCTCTCCTCTCTGTCAGCCCTCCTCTCCTCTGTTAGCCCCTCCGTCCTCTCTGTCAGCCCCCCTCTCCTCTGTTATCAACCCAGGCTCTGTTAGCCCCCTCTCCTCTCTGGGAGCCCCCTCTCCTCTGTCAGCCCCCCTCTTCTCTGTTAGCTCCTCTCTACTCTGTTAGCCCCCTCTCCTCTCTGTCAGCCCCCCTCTCCTCTGTTAGCCCATATCCCTCTGTCAGCCCCCTCTCCTCTCTGTCAGCCCCTCTCTCCTCTCTGTCAGACCCCCTCTCCTCTCTGTCAGCCCCCTCTCCTCTGTTAGCCCCCTCTCCTCTGTTAGCCCCCTCTCCTCTCTGTTAGCCCCCCTCTCCTCTGTTAGCCCCCCTCTCCTCTCTGTCAGCCGCCTCTCCTCTCTATCAGGCCCCTCTCCTCTGTTAGCCCCCTCTCTTCTGTTAGCCCCCCTCTCCTCTCTGTCAGCCCCCTCTCCTCTGTTAGCCCCCTCCTCTGTTAGCCCCCCTCTCCTCTGTTAGCCCCCCTCTCCTCTCTGTCAGCACCCTCTCCTCTCTGTCAACCCCTTCTCCTCTTTTAGACCCCTCCTCTGTCAGCCCCCCTCTCCTCTGTTAGCCCCCTATCCTCTCTGTAAGCCCCCTCTCCTCTTTCTGTCAGCCCCCTCTCCTCTTTCAGCACCCCCTCTCCTCTGTTAGCCTCCTTCTCCTCTATTAGCCCCCCTCTCCTCTGTTAGCCCCCTCTCCTCTGTTAGCCCCTCTCCTCTCTGTCAGCCCCCCTCTCTTTGTCAGCCCCCCTCTCCTCTGTCAGCCACCCTCTCCTCTGTTAGCCCCCTCTCTTCTGTTATCCCCCCTCTCCTCTGTTAGCCCCCTTCTCCTCTATTAGCCCCCCTCTCTTCTGTTAGTCCCCTCTCCTCTCTGTCAGCCCCCTCTCCTCTGTCAGCCCCCCTCTCCTCTCTGCCAGCCCCCTCTCCTCTCTGTCAGCCCCCCTCTCCTCTGTTAGCCCGCCCTCTGATCTGTTAGCCCCCCTCTCCTCTGTTAGCCCCCCTCTCCTCTGTTAGCCCCCTCTCCTCTCTGTCAGCCCTCCTCTCCTCTGTTAGCCCCTCCGTCCTCTCTGTCAGCCCCCCTCTCCTCTGTTATCAACCCAAGCTCTGTTAGCCCCCTCTCCTCTCTGGGAGCCCCCTCTCCTCTGTCAGCCCCCCTCTTCTCTGTTAGCTCCTCTCTACTCTGTTAGCCCCCTCTCCTCTCTGTCAGCCCCCCTCTCCTCTGTTAGCCCATCTCCCTCTGTCAGCCCCCTCTCCTCTCTGTCAGCCCCTCTCTCCTCTCTGTCAGACCCCCTCTCCTCTCTGTCAGCCCCCTCTCCTCTGTTAGCCCCCCTCTCCTCTCTGTCAGCCCCCTCTCCTCTGTTAGCCCCCCTCTCCTCTGTTAGCCCCCCTCTCCTCTCTGTCAGCCGCCTCTCCTCTCTATCAGGCCCCTCTTCTCTGTTAGCCCCCTCTCTTCTGTTAGCCCCCCTCTCCTCTCTGTCAGCCCCCTCTCCTCTGTTAGCCCCCTCCTCTGTTAGCCCCCCTCTCCTCTGTTAGCCCCCCTCTCCTCTCTGTCAGCACCCTCTCCTCTCTGTCAACCCCTTCTCCTCTTTTAGACCCCTCCTCTGTCAGCCCCCCTCTCCTCTGTTAGCCCCCTATCCTCTCTGTAAGCCCCCTCTCCTCTTTCTGTCAGCCCCCTCTCCTCTTTCAGCACCCCCTCTCCTCTGTTAGCCCCCTCTCCTCTCTGTCAGCCCCCTCTCCTCTCTGTCAGCCCCCCTCTCCTCTCTGTCAGCACCCCTCTCCTCTGTTATCCCCCCTCTCCTCTGTTAGCCCCCCTCTCCTCTCTATCAGCCCCTCTCTCTTCTCTGTCAGCCCCCCTCTACTCTCTGTCAGCCCCCTCTCCTCTCTGTCAGCCCCCCTCTCCTCTGTTAGCCCCCTCTCCTCTCTGTCAGCCCCCTCTCCTCTCTGTCAGCCCCCTTTCCTCTGTTAGCCCCCCTCTCCTCTCTGTCAGCCCCCTCTTCTCTGTAATCCCCCCTCTCCTCTGTTAGCCCCCCTCTCCTCTCTGTCAGCCCCCTCTCCTCTCTATCAGCCCCCTCTCCTCTCTGTCAGCCCTCTCTCCTCTGTCAGCCCCCCTCTCCTCTCTGTCAGCCCCCTCTCCTCTGTTTGCCCCCTCTCCTCTGTTAGCCCACCTCTCCTCTCTGTCAGCCCCCTCTCCTCTGTTAGCCCCCTCCTCTGTTAGCCCCCCTCTCCTCTGCTAGCCCCTCTCCTCTCTGTCAGCCCCCTCTCCTCTCTGTCAGCCCCGTCTCCTCTGTTAGCCCCCTCCTCTGTCAGCCCCCTCTCCTCTGTTAGAGCCCCTCTCCTCTGTTAGAGCCCCTCTCCTCTGTTAGCCCCCTCTCCTCTCTGTAAGCCCCTTCTCCTCTCTGTCAGCCCCCTCTTTCTGTCATCCCCCTCTCCTCTTTCAGCACCCCCTCTCCTCTGTTAGCCCCCTCTCCTCTCTGTCAGCCCCCTCTCCTCTCTGTCAGCCCCTTCTCCTCTGTTAGCCCCCTCCTCTGTCAGCCCCCTCTCCTCTGTTAGAGCCCTCTCCTCTGTTAGCCCCCTCTCCTCTCTGTAAGCCCCCTCTCCTCTTTCTGTCATCCCCCTCTCCTCTTTCAGCACCCCCTCTCCTCTGTTAGCCCCCTATCCTCTCTGTCAGCCCCCTCTCCTCTCTGTCAGCCCCTCTCTCCTCTGTTAGCCCCCCTCTCCTCTGTTAGCCCCCCTCTCCTCTCTGTCAGCCCCTCTCTCCTCTCTGTCAGCCCCTCTCTCCTCTCTGTCAGCCCCCCTCTACTCTCTGTCAGCCCCCCTCTACTCTCTGTCAGCCACCCTCTCCTCTGTCAGCCCCCCTCTCCTCTGTTAGCCCCCCTCCCCTGTTAGCCCCCCTCTCCTCTGTTAGCCCCCCTCTCCTCTGTTAGCCCCCCTCTCCTCTCTGTCAGCCACCTAACATCTCTGTCAGCCCCCTCTCCTCTGTTAGCCCCCCTCCTCTTTTAGCCCTCCTCTCCTCTATTATCCCCCTCTCCTCTCTGTCAGTTCCTCTCTCCTCTCTGTCAGACCCCCTCTCCTCTCTGTTAGCCCCCTCTCCTCTGTTAGCCCCCCTCTCTGCTCTGTCAGCCCCCTCTCCTCTCTGTCAGCCCCTCTCTCCTCTCTGTCAGACTCCCTCTCCTCTCTGTCACACCCCCTCTCCTCTCTGTTAGCCCCCTCTCCTCTGTTAGCCCCCCTCTCCTCTGTTAGCACCCTCTCCTCTCTGTCAGCCCCCTCTCCTGTTTGTAAGTCTCCCTCTGTCAGCCCCCTTCTCATCTGTCAGCCCCCCTCTCCTCTGTCAGCCCCCCTCCCTCTGTCATCCCCTCTCTCCTCTCTGTCAGCCCCCTCTCCTCTCTGTCAACCCCCCTCTCCTCTCTGTCAACCCTCCTCTCTGTCAGCCCCCCTCTTCTCTGTTAGCCCCTTCTCCTCTATTAGCCCCCTCTCCTCTCTGTCAGCCCCCCTCTCCTCTGTTAGCCCATCTCCCTCTGTCAGCCCCCTCCCTCTGTCAGCCCCCTCTCCTCTCTGTCAGCCCCTCTCTCCTCTCTGTCAGACCCCCTCTCCTCTCTGTCAGCCCCCTCTCCTCTGTTAGCCCACCTCTCCTCTCTGTCAGCCCCCTCTCCTCTGTTAGCCCCCCTCTCCTCTGTTAGCCCCCTCTCCTCTCTGTCAGCCGCCTCTCCTCTCTATCAGGCCCCTCTCCTCTGTTAGCCCCCTCTCTTCTGTTAGCCCCCCTCTCCTCTCTGTCAGCCCCCTCTCCTCTGTTAGCCCCTCCTCTGTTAGCCCCCCTCTCCTCTGTTAGCCCCCTCTCCTCTCTGTCAGCCCCTTCTCCTCTGTTAGACCCCTCCTCTGTCAGCCCCCCTCTCCTCTGTTAGCCACCCTCTCCTCTGTTAGCCCCTATCCTCTCTGTAAGCCCCCTCTCCTCTTTCTGTCAGCCCCCTCTCCTCTTTCAGCACCCCCTCTCCTCTGTTAGCCCCCTCTCCTCTCTGTCAGCCCCCTCTCCTCTCTGTCAGCCCCCCTCTCCTCTCTGTCAGCCCCATCTCCTCTCTGTCAGCCCCCCTCTCCTCTGTTAGCCCCCCTCTCCTCTGTTAGCCCCCCTCTCCTCTGTCAGCCCCATCTCCTCTCTGTCAGCCCCCCTCTCCTCTGTTAGCCCCCTTCTCCTCTGTTAGCCCCCCTCTCCTCTCTGTCAGCCCCCTCTCCTCTCTGTCAGCCCCTTCTCCTCTGTTAGACCCCTCCTCTGTCAGCCCCCCTCTCCTCTATTAGCCCCCCTCTCCTCTGTTAGCCCCCTATCCTCTCTGTAAGCCCCCTCTCCTCTTTCTGTCAGCCCCCTCTCCTCTTTCAGCACCCCCTCTCCTCTGTTAGCCCCCTCTCCTCTCTGTCAGCCCCCTCTCCTCTCTGTCAGCCCCCTCTCCTCTCTGTCAGCCCCCCTCTCCTCTCTGTCAGCCCCATCTCCTCTCTGTCAGCCCCCCTCTCCTCTGTTAGCCCCCCTCTCCTCTGTTAGCCCCCTTTCCTCTCTGTCAGCCCCCTCTCCTCTGTCAGCCCCCCTCTCCTCTGGTAGCCCCCTTCTCCTCTATTAGCCCCCCTCCCCTCTGTTAGCCCCCTTTCCTCTCCGTCAACCCCTCTCTCCTCTGTTAGCCCCTCTCCCTCTGTCAGCCCCCCTCTCCCTCTGTCCGCCCCCCTCTCCTCTGTCAGCCCCCCTCTCCTCTGTTATCCCCCCTCTCCTCTGTTAGCCCCATCTCCTCTCTGTCAGCCCCCCTCTCCTCTGTTAGCCCCCCTCTCCTCTGTTAGCCCCCTTTCCTCTCTGTCAGCCCCCTCTCCTCTGTCAGCCCCCCTCTTCTCTGTTAGCCCCCTTCTCCTCTATTAGCCCCCCTCCCCTCTGTTAGCCCCCTTTCCTCTCCGTCAACCCCTCTCTCCTCTGTTAGCCCCTCTCCCTCTGTCAGCCCCCCTCTCCCTCTGTCCGCCCCCCTCTCCTCTGTCAGCCCCCCTCTCCTCTGTTATCCCCCCTCTCCTCTGTTAGCCCCCTCTCCTCTCTGTCAGCTCCCCTCTCCTCTGTTAGCCCCCCTCCCTCTGTCATCCCCTTTCTCCTCTCTGTCAGCCTCCTCTCCTCTCTGTCAACCCCCCTCTCCTCTCTGTCAGCCCCCCTCTCCTCTGTTAGCCCCCTCTCCTCTGTCAGCCCCCCTCTCCTCTGTTAGCCTCCTTCTCCTCTATTAGCCCCCCTCTCCTCTGTTAGCCCCCTCTCCTCTGTTAGCCCCCTCTCCTCTCTGTCAGCCCCCCTCTCTTTGTCAGCCCCCCTCTCCTCTGTCAGCCACCCTCTCCTCTGTTAGCCCCCTTCTCCTCTATTAGCCCCCCTCTCTTCTGTTAGTCCCCTCTCCCTCTGTCAGCCCCCTCTCCTCTGTCAGCCCCCCTCTCCTCTCTGCCAGCCCCCTCTCCTCTCTGTCAGCCCCCCTCTCCTCTGTTAGCCCGCCCTCTGATCTGTTAGCCCCCCTCTCCTCTGTTAGCCCCCCTCTCCTCTGTTAGCCCCCTCTCCTCTCTGTCAGCCCTCCTCTCCTCTGTTAGCCCCTCCGTCCTCTCTGTCAGCAACCCCTCTCCTCTGTTATCAACCCAGGCTCTGTTAGCCCCCTCTCCTCTCTGGGAGCCCCCTCTCCTCTGTCAGCCCCCCCCTCTTCTCTGTTAGCTCCTCTCTCCTCTGTTAGCCCCCCTCTCCTCTCTGTCAGCCCCCCTCTCCTCTGTTAGCCCATCTCCCTCTGTCAGCCCCCTCTCCTCTCTGTCAGCCCTCTCTCCTCTCTGTCAGACCCCCTCTTCCTCTCTGTCAGCCCCCTCTCCTCTGTTAGCCCCCCTCTCCTCTCTGTCAGCCCCCTCTCCTCTGTTAGCCCCCCTCTCCTCTGTTAGCCCCCCTCTCCTCTCTGTCAGCCGCCTCTCCTCTCTATCAGGCCCCTCTCCTCTGTTAGCCCCCTCTCTTCTGTTAGCCCCCTCTCCTCTCTGTCAGCCCCCTCTCCTCTGTTAGCCCCCTCCTCTGTTAGCCCCCCTCTCCTCTGTTAGCCCCCCTCTCCTCTCTGTCAGCACCCTCTCCTCTCTGTCAACCCCTTCTCCTCTTTTAGACCCCTACTTTGTCAGCCCCCCTCTCCTCTGTTAGCCCCCTATCCTCTCTGTAAGCCCCCTCTCCTCTTTCTGTCAGCCCCCTCTCCTCTTTCAGCACCCCCTCTCCTCTGTTAGCCCCCTCTCCTCTCTGTCAGCCCCCTCTCCTCTTCTGTCAGCCCCCTCTCCTCTCTGTCAGCCCCCCTCTCCTCTCTGTCAGCACCCTCTCCTCTGTTATCCCCCCTCTCCTCTGTTAGCCCACCTCTCCTCTCTATCAGCCCCTCTCTCTTCTCTGTCAGCCCCCCTCTACTCTCTGTCAGCCCCCTCTCCTCTCTGTCAGCCCCCCTCTCCTCTGTTAGCCCCTCTCCTCTCTCTCAGCCCCCTCTCCTCTCTGTCAGCCCCCTTTCCTCTGTTAGCCCCCTCTCCTCTCTCTCAGCCCCCTCTCCTCTCTGTCAGCCCCTTTCCTCTGTTAGCCCCCCTCTCCTCTCTGTCAGCCCCCTCTTCTCTGTAATCCCCCCTCTCCTCTGTTAGCCCCCCTCTCCTCTCTGTCAGCCCCCTCTCCTCTCTATCAGCCCCCTCTCCTCTCTGTCAGCCCTCTCTCCTCTGTCAGCCCCCCTCTCCTCTCTGTCAGCCCCCTCTCCTCTGTTTGCCCCCTCTCCTCTGTTAGCCCCCTCTCCTCTCTGTCAGCCCCCTCTCCTCTCTGTCAGCCCCTTCTCCTCTGTTAGCCCCCTCCTCTGTCAGCCCCCTCTCCTCTGTTAGAGCCCCTCTCCTCTGTTAGCCCCCTCTCCTCTCTGTAAGCCCCCTCTCCTCTTTCTGTCATCCCGCTCTCCTCTTTCAGCACCCCTCTCCTCTGTTAGCCCCCTCTCCTCTCTGTCAGCCCCTCTCTCCTCTGTTAGCCCCCCTCTCCTCTGTTAGCCCCCCTCTCCTCTCTGTCAGCCCCTCTCTCCTCTCTGTCAGCCCCTCTCTCCTCTCTGTCAGCCCCCCTCTACTCTCTGTCAGCCCCCCTCTACTCTCTGTCAGCCACCCTCTCCTCTGTCAGCCCCCCTCTCATCTGTTAGCCCCCCTCCCCTGTTAGCCCCCCTCTCCTCTGTTAGCCCCCCTCTCCTCTGTTAGCCCCCCTCTCCTCTCTGTCAGCCACCTAACCTCTCTGTCAGCCCCCTCTCCTCTGTTAGCCCCCCTCCTCTTTTAGCCCTCCTCTCCTCTATTATCCCCCTCTCCTCTCTGTCAGTTCCTCTCTCCTCTCTGTCAGACCCCCTCTCCTCTGTTAGCCCCCCTCTCTGCTCTGTCAGCCCCCTCTCCTCTCTGTCAGCCCCTATCTCCTCTCTGTCAGACTCCCTCTCCTCTCTGTCACACCCCCTCTCCTCTCTGTTAGCCCCCTCTCCTCTGTTAGCCCCCCTCTCCTCTGTTAGCACCCTCTCCTCTCTGTCAGCCCCCTCTCCTGTTTGTACGTCTCCCTCTGTCAGCCCCCTTCTCATCTGTCAGCCCCCCCTCTCCTCTGTCAGCCCCCCTGCCTCTGTCATCCCCTCTCTCCTCTCTGTCAGCCCCCTCTCCTCTCTGTCAACCCCCCTCTCCTCTCTGTCAACCCTCCTCTCTGTCAGCCCCCCTCTTCTCTGTTAGCCCCCTTCTCCTCTATTAGCCCCCCTCTCCTCTATGTCAGCCCCCCTCTCCTCTGTTAGCCCCTCTCCCTCTGTCAGCTCCCATCTCCTCTGTCAGCCCCCCTCTCCTCTGTTAGCCCCTTCTCCTCTGTTGTCCCCCTTCTCCTCTGTTAGCCCCCTCTCCTCTGTCAGCCCCCCTCTCCTCTCTGTCAGCTCCCTCTCCTATCTGTCAGCCACCTCTCCTCTCTGCCAGCCCCCCTCTCCTCTGTTAGCCCCCCTCTCCTCTGTTAGCCCCTCTCTCCTCTCTGTCAGACCCCTCTCCTCTCTGTCAGCCCCCTCTCCTCTCTGTCAGCCCCTCTCCTCTGTTAGCCCCCCTCCTCTTTTAGCCCCCGTCTCTTCTTTTAGCCCCCCTCTCCTCTGTTAGCCCCCTCTCCTCTGTTAGCCCCCTCTCCTCTGTCAGCCCCTCTCTCCTCTCTGTCAGACCCCCTCTCCTCTCTGTTAGCCCCCTCTCCTCTCTGTCAGACTCCCTCTCCTATCTGTCAGCCCCCTCTCCTATCTGTCAGCCCCCTCTCCTCCTCTGTCAGCCCCCCTCTCCTCTGTTAGCCCCCTCCCCTCTCTGTCAGCCCCCTCTCCTCTCTGTCAGCCCCCTCTCCTCTGTTAGCCCCCATCTCCTCTCTGTCAGCCCCCTCTTCTCTGTAATCCCCCCTCTCCTCTGTTAGCCCCCCTCTCCTCTCTGTCAGCCCCATCTCCTCTCTATCAGCCCCCTCTCCTCTCTGTCAGCCCTCTCTCCTCTGTTAGCCCCCCTCTCCTCTCTGTCAGCCCCCTCTCCTCTATTTGCCCCCTCTCCTCTGTTAGCCCCCCTCTCCTCTCTGTCAGCCCCTCTCCTCTGTTAGCCCCCTCCTCTGTTAGCACCCCTCTCCTCTGCTAGCCCCCTTTCCTCTCTGTCAGCCCCCTCTCCTCTCTGTCAGCCCCGTCTCCTCTGTTAGCCCCCTCCTCTGTCAGCCCCCTCTCCTCTGTTAGAGCCCCTCTCCTCTGTTAGCCCCCTCTCCTCTCTGTAAGCCCCCTCTCCTCTTTCTGTCATCCCCCTCTCCTCTTTCAGCACCCCCTCTCCTCTGTTAGCCCCCTCTCCTCTCTGTCAGCCCCCTCTCCTCTCTGTCAGCCCCTCTCTCCTCTGTTAGCCCCCCTCTCCTCTGTTAGCCCCCCTCTCCTCTCTGTCAGCCCCTCTCTGTCAGCCCCTCTCTCCTCTCTGTCAGCCCCCCTCTACTCTCTGTCAGCCCCCCTCTACTCTCTGTCAGCCACCCTCTCCTCTGTCAGCCCCCCTCTCCTCTGTTAGCCCCCCTCCCCTGTTAGCCCCCCTCTCCTCTGTTAGCCCCCCTCTCCTCTGTTAGCCCCCCTCTCCTCTCTGTCAGCCACCTAACCTCTCTGTCAGCCCCCTCTCCTCTGTTAGCCCCCCTCCTCTTTTAGCCCTCCTCTCCTCTATTATCCCCCTCTCCTCTCTGTCAGTTCCTCTCTCCTCTCTGTCAGACCCCCTCTCCTCTCTGTTAGCCCCCTCTCCTCTTTTAGCCCCCCTCTCTGCTCTGTCAGCCCCCTCTCCTCTCTGTCAGCCCCTCTCTCCTCTCTGTCAGACTCCCTCTCCTCTCTGTCACACCCCCTCTCCTCTCTGTTAGCCCCCTCTCCTCTGTTAGCCCCCCTCTCCTCTGTTAGCACCCTCTCCTCTCTGTCAGCCCCCTCTCCTGTTTGTAAGTCTCCCTCTGTCAGCCCCCTTCTCATCTGTCAGCCCCCCTCTCCTCTGTCAGCCCACCTCCCTCTGTCATCCCCTCTCTCCTCTCTGTCAGCCCCCTCTCCTCTCTGTCAACCCCCCTCTCCTCTCTGTCAACCCTCCTCTCTGTCAGCCCCCCTCTTCTCTGTTAGCCCCCTTCTCCTCTATTAGCCCCCTCTCCTCTCTGTCAGCCCCCCTCTCCTCTGTTAGCCCATCTCCCTCTGTCAGCCCCCTCCCTCTGTCAGCCCCCTCTCCTCTCTGTCAGCCCCTCTCTCCTCTCTGTCAGACCCCCTCTCCTCTCTGTCAGCCCCCTCTCCTCTGTTAGCCCACCTCTCCTCTCTGTCAGCCCCCTCTCCTCTGTTAGCCCCCCTCTCCTCTGTTAGCCCCCTCTCCTCTCTGTCAGCCGCCTCTCCTCTCTATCAGGCCCCTCTCCTCTGTTAGCCCCCTCTCTTCTGTTAGCCCCCCTCTCCTCTCTGTCAGCCCCCTCTCCTCTGTTAGCCCCTCCTCTGTTAGCCCCCCTCTCCTCTGTTAGCCCCCTCTCCTCTCTGTCAGCCCCTTCTCCTCTGTTAGACCCCTCCTCTGTCAGCCCCCCTCTCCTCTGTTAGCCACCCTCTCCTCTGTTAGCCCCTATCCTCTCTGTAAGCCCCCTCTCCTCTTTCTGTCAGCCCCCTCTCCTCTTTCAGCACCCCCTCTCCTCTGTTAGCCCCCTCTCCTCTCTGTCAGCCCCCTCTCCTCTCTGTCAGCCCCCCTCTCCTCTCTGTCAGCCCCATCTCCTCTCTGTCAGCCCCCCTTTCCTCTGTTAGCCCCCCTCTCCTCTGTTAGCCCCCCTCTCCTCTGTCAGCCCCATCTCCTCTCTGTCAGCCCCCCTCTCCTCTGTTAGCCCCCCTCTCCTCTGTTAGCCCCCCTCTCCACTCTGTCAGCCCCCTCTCCTCTCTGTCAGCCCCTTCTCCTCTGTTAGACCCCTCCTCTGTCAGCCCCCCTCTCCTCTGTTAGCCCCCCTCTCCTCTGTTAGCCCCCTATCCTCTCTGTAAGCCCCCTCTCCTCTTTCTGTCAGCCCCCTCTCCTCTTTCTGTCAGCCCCCTCTCCTCTCTGTCAGCCCCCTCTCCTCTCTGTCAGCCCCCTCTCCTCTCTGTCAGCCCCCCTCTCCTCTCTGTCAGCCCCATCTCCTCTCTGTCAGCCCCCCTCTCCTCTGTT
This sequence comes from Lithobates clamitans, assembly GCA_037952925.1. Lineage (NCBI taxonomy): Eukaryota > Metazoa > Chordata > Amphibia > Anura > Ranidae > Lithobates > Lithobates clamitans. Next base: position 7,818 of record JBBGZY010000458.1, on the reverse strand, counting down.
AGCCCCCCTCTCCTCTGTTAGCCCCCTTTCCTCTCTGTCAGCCCCCTCTCCTCTGTCAGCCCCCCTCTCCTCTGTTAGCCCCCTTCTCCTCTATTAGCCCCCCTCCCCTCTGTTAGCCCCCTTTCCTCTCTGTCAACCCCTCTCTCCTCTGTTAGCCCCTCTCCCTCTGTCAGCCCCCCTCTCCCTCTGTCCGCCCCCCTCTCCTCTGTCAGCCCCCCTCTCCTCTGTTATCCCCCCTCTCCTCTGTTAGCCCCCTCTCCTCTCTGTTAGCTCCCCTCTCCTCTGTTAGCCCCCCTCCCTCTGTCATCCCCTTTCTCCTCTCTGTCAGCCTCCTCTCCTCTCTGTCAACCCCCCTCTCCTCTCTGTCAGCCCCCCTCTCCTCTGTTAGCCCCCTCTCCTCTGTCAGCCCCCCTCTCCTCTGTTAGCCTCCTTCTCCTCTATTAGCCCCCCTCTCCTCTGTTAGCCCCCTCTCCTCTGTTAGCCCCCTCTCCTCTCTGTCAGCCCCCCTCTCTTTGTCAGCCCCCCTCTCCTCTGTCAGCCACCCTCTCCTCTGTTAGCCCCCTCTCTTCTGTTATCCCCCCTCTCCTCTGTTAGCCCCCTTCTCCTCTATTAGCCCCCCTCTCTTCTGTTAGTCCCCTCTCCTCTCTGTCAGCCCCCTCTCCTCTGTCAGCACCCCTCTCCTCTCTGCCAGCCCCCTCTCCTCTCTGTCAGCCCCCCTCTCCTCTGTTAGCCCGCCCTCTGACCTGTTAGCCCCCCTCTCCTCTGTTAGCCCCCCTCTCCTCTGTTAGCCCCCTCTCCTCTCTGTCAGCCCTCCTCTCCTCTGTTAGCCCCTCCGTCCTCTCTGTTAGCCTCCCTCTCCTCTGTTATCAACCCAGGCTCTGTTAGCCCCCTCTCCTCTCTGGGAGCCCCCTCTCCTCTGTCAGCCCCCCCCTCTTCTCTGTTAGCTCCTCTCTCCTCTGTTAGCCCCCTCTCCTCTCTGTCAGCCCCCCTCTCCTCTGTTAGCCCATCTCCCTCTGTCAGCCCCCTCTCCTCTCTGTCAGCCCCTCTCTCCTCTCTGTCAGACCCCCTCTCCTCTCTGTCAGCCCCCTCTCCTCTGTTAGCCCCCCTCTCCTCTCTGTCAGCCCCCTCTCCTCTGTTAGCCCCCCTCTCCTCTGTTAGCCCCCCTCTCCTCTCTGTCAGCCGCCTCTCCTCTCTATCAGGCCCCTCTCCTCTGTTAGCCCCCTCTCTTCTGTTAGCCCCCCTCTCCTCTCTGTCAGCCCCCTCTCCTCTGTTAGCCCCCTCCTCTGTTAGCCCCCCTCTCCTCTGTTAGCCCCCCTCTCCTCTCTGTCAGCACCCTCTCCTCTCTGTCAACCCCTTCTCCTCTTTTAGACCCCTACTTTGTCAGCCCCCCTCTCCTCTGTTAGCCCCCTATCCTCTCTGTAAGCCCCCTCTCCTCTTTCTGTCAGCCCCCTCTCCTCTTTCAGCACCTCCTCTCCTCTGTTAGCCCCTCTCCTCTCTGTCAGCCCCCTCTCCTCTCTGTCAGCCCCCTCTCCTCTCTGTCAGCCCCCCTCTCCTCTCTGTCAGCACCCCTCTCCTCTGTTATTCCCCCTCTCCTCTGTTAGCCCACCTCTCCTCTCTATCAGCCCCTCTCTCTTCTCTGTCAGCCCCCCTCTACTCTCTGTCAGCCCCCTCTCCTCTCTGTCAGTCCCCCTCTCCTCTGTTAGCCCCCTCTCCTCTCTCTCAGCCCCCTCTCCTCTCTGTCAGCCCCCTTTCCTCTGTTAGCCCCCCTCTCCTCTCTGTCAGCCCCCTCTTCTCTGTAATCCCCCCTCTCCTCTGTTAGCCCCCCTCTCCTCTCTGTCAGCCCCCTCTCCTCTCTATCAGCCCCCTCTCCTCTCTGTCAGCCCTCTCTCCTCTGTCAGCCCCCCTCTCCTCTCTGTCAGCCCCCTCTCCTCTGTTTGCCCCCTCTCCTCTGTTAGCCCACCTCTCCTCTCTGTCAGCCCCCTCTCCTCTGTTAGCCCCCTCCTCTGTTAGCCCCCCTCTCCTCTGCTAGCCCCCTTTCCTCTCTGTCAGCCCCCTCTCCTCTCTGTCAGCCCCGTCTCCTCTGTTAGCCCCCTCCTCTGTCAGCCCCTCTCCTCTGTTAGAGCCCCTCTCCTCTGTTAGCCCCCTCTCCTCTCTGTAAGCCCCCTCTCCTCTTTCTGTCATCCCCCTCTCCTCTTTCAGCACCCCCTCTCCTCTGTTAGCCCCCTCTCCTCTCTGTCAGCCCCCTCTCCTCTCTGTCAGCCCCTTCTCCTCTGTTAGCCCCCTCCTCTGTCAGCCCCCTCTCCTCTGTTAGAGTCCCTCTCCTCTGTTAGCCCCCTCTCCTCTCTGTAAGCCCCCTCTCCTCTTTCTGTCATCCCCCTCTCCTCTTTCAGCACCCCCTCTCCTCTGTTAGCCCCCTCTCCTCTCTGTCAGCCCCCTCTCCTCTCTGTCAGCCCCCTCTCCTCTCTGTCAGCCCCCCTCTCCTCTCTGTCAGCCCCTCTCTCCTCTGTTAGCCCCCCTCTCCTCTGTTAGCCCCCCTCTCCTCTCTGTCAGCCCCTCTCTCCTCTCTGTCAGCCCCTCTCTCCTCTCTGTCAGCCCCCCTCTACTCTCTGTCAGCCCCCCTCTACTCTCTGTCAGCCACCCTCTCCTCTGTCAGCCCCCCTCTCATCTGTTAGCCCCCCTCCCCTGTTAGCCCCCCTCTCCTCTGTTAGCCCCCCTCTCCTCTGTTAGCCCCCCTCTCCTCTCTGTCAGCCACCTAACCTCTCTGTCAGCCCCCTCTCCTCTGTTAGCCCCCCTCCTCTTTTAGCCCTCCTCTCCTCTATTATCCCCCTCTCCTCTCTGTCAGTTCCTCTCTCCTCTCTGTCAGACCCCCTCTCCTCTGTTAGCCCCCCTCTCTGCTCTGTCAGCCCCCTCTCCTCTCTGTCAGCCCCTCTCTCCTCTCTGTCAGACTCCCTCTCCTCTCTGTCACACCCCCTCTCCTCTCTGTTAGCCCCCTCTCCTCTGTTAGCCCCCCTCTCCTCTGTTAGCACCCTCTCCTCTCTGTCAGCCCCCTCTCCTGTTTGTACGTCTCCCTCTGTCAGCCCCCTTCTCATCTGTCAGCCCCCCTCTCCTCTGTCAGCCCCCCTCTCCTCTGTCATCCCCTCTCTCCTCTCTGTCAGCCCCCTCTCCTCTCTGTCAACCCCCCTCTCCTCTCTGTCAACCCTCCTCTCTGTCAGCCCCCCTCTTCTCTGTTAGCCCCCTTCTCCTCTATTAGCCCCCCTCTCCTCTATGTCAGCCCCCCTCTCCTCTGTTAGCCCCTCTCCCTCTGTCAGCTCCCCTCTCCTCTGTCAGCCCCCCTCTCCTCTGTTAGCCCCTTCTCCTCTGTTGTCCCCTTCTCCTCTGTTAGCCCCCTCTCCTCTGTCAGCCCCCCTCTCCTCTCTGTCAGCTCCCTCTCCTATCTGTCAGCCACCTCTCCTCTCTGCCAGCCCCCCTCTCCTCTGTTAGCCCCCCTCTCCTCTGTTAGCCCCTCTCTCCTCTCTGTCAGACCCCTCTCCTCTCTGTCAGCCCCCTCTCCTCTCTGTCAGCCCCCTCTCCTCTGTTAGCCCCCCTCCTCTTTTAGCCCCCGTCTCTTCTTTTAGCCCCCCCTCTCCTCTGTTAGCCCCTCTCCTCTGTTAGCCCCCTCTCCTCTGTCAGCCCCTCTCTCCTCTCTGTCAGACCCCCTCTCCTCTCTGTTAGCCCCCTCTCCTCTCTGTCAGACTCCCTCTCCTATCTGTCAGCCCCCTCTCCTATCTGTCAGCCCCCTCTCCTCTCTGTCAGCCCCCCTCTCCTCTGTTAGCCCCCTCCCCTCTCTGTCAGCCCCCTCTCCTCTCTGTCAGCCCCCTCTCCTCTGTTAGCCCCCCCTCCTCTCTGTCAGCCCCCTCTTCTCTGTAATCCCCCCTCTCCTCTGTTAGCCCCCCTCTCCTCTCTGTCAGCCCCATCTCCTCTCTATCAGCCCCCTCTCCTCTCTGTCAGCCCTCTCTCCTCTGTTAGCCCCCCTCTCCTCTCTGTCAGCCCCCTCTCCTCTATTTGCCCCTCTCCTCTGTTAGCCCCCCTCTCCTCTCTGTCAGCCCCCTCTCCTCTGTTAGCCCCCTCCTCTGTTAGCCCCCCTCTCCTCTGCTAGCCCCCTCTCCTCTCTGTCAGCCCCCTCTTCTCTCTGTCAGCCCCTTCTCCTCTGTTAGCCCCCTCCTCTGTCAGCCCCCCTCCCCTTTTAGCCCCCCTCTCCTCTGTTAGCCCCCTCTCCTCTCTGTCAGCCCCCTCTCCTCTTTTAGCACCCCTCTCCTCTGTTAGCCCCCTCTCCTCTCTGTCAGCCCCCCTCTCCTCTCTGTTAGCCCCCCTCTCCTCTGTTAGCCTCCCTCTCCCCTGTTAGCCCCCCCTCTCCTCTCTGTCAGCCCCCCTCTCCTCTCTGTCAGCCCCCCTCTCCTCTCTGTCACCCCCTCCTCTCTGTCTGCCCCCCTCTCCTCTGTTAGCCCCCCTCTCCTCTGTTAGCCCCCTCTCCTCTCTGTCAGCCCCCCTCTCCTCTCTGTCAGCCCCTCTCTCCTCTGTTAGCCCCCCTCTCCTCTGTTAGCCCCCCTCTCCTCTCTGTCAGCCCCCTCTCCTCTCTGTCAGCCCCTCTCTCCTCTCTGTCAGCCCCTCTCTCCTCTCTGTCAGCCCCCTCTACTCTCTGTCAGTCCCCCTCTACTCTCTGTCAGCCACCCTCTCCTCTGTCAGCCCCCCTCTCCTCTGTTAGCCCCCCTCCCCTGTTAGCCCCCCTCTCCTCTGTTAGCCCCCTCTCCTCTCTGTCAGCCCCCTCTCCTCTTTTAGCACCCCCTCTCCTCTGTTAGCCCCTCTCCTCTCTGTCAGCCCCCCTCTCCTCTCTGTTAGCCCCCCTCTCCTCTGTTAGCCCCCCTCTCCTCTCTGTCAGCCCCCTCTCCTCCTTATCATTCCCTCTCTCCTCTCTGTTTGCCCCCCTCTACTCTCTGTCAGCCCCCCTCTACTCTCTGTCTGTCAGCCCCTCTCTCCTCTCTGTCAGCCCCCCTCTACTCTCTGTCAGCCTCCCTCTCCTCTCTGTCAGCCCCCCTCTCCTCTGTCAGCCCCCCTCTTCTCTGTTAGCCCCCTCTCCCCTGTTAGCCTCCCTCTCCTCTGTGTCAGCCCCCCTCTCATCGGTCAGCCCCCCTCTCCTCTGTCAGCCCCCCTCTCCTCTCAGTCAGCCCCCCTCTCCTCGCTGTCAGCCTCTCTCTCCTCTCTGTCAGCCCCCTCTCCTCTTTTAGCGCCCCCTCTCCTCTGTTAGCCCCCTCCTCTGTTAGCCCCCCTCTCCTCTGCTAGCCCCCTCTCCTCTCTGTCAGCCCCCTCTTCTCTCTGTCAGCCCCTTCTCCTCTGTTAGCCCCCTCCTCTGTCAGCCCCCCTCCCCTTTTAGCCCCCCTCTCCTCTGTTAGCCCCCTCTCCTCTCTGTCAGCCCCTTCTCCTCTTTTAGCACCCCCTCTCCTCTGTTAGCCCCCTCTCCTCTCTGTCAGCCCCCCTCTCCTCTCTGTTAGCCCCCCTCTCCTCTGTTAGCCCCCCTCTCCCCTGTTAGCCCCCCCTCTCCTCTCTGTCAGCCCCCCTCTCCTCTCTGTCATCCCCCTCTCCTCACTGTCAGCCCCCCTCTCCTCTCTGTCACCCCCTCCTCTCTGTCTGCCCCCCTCTCCTCTGTTAGCCCCCCTCTCCTCTGTTAGCCCCCTCTCCTCTCTGTCAGCCCCCCTCTCCTCTCTGTCAGCCCCTCTCTCCTCTGTTAGCCCCCCTCTCCTCTGTTAGCCCCCCTCTCCTCTCTGTCAGCCCCCTCTCCTCTCTGTCAGCCCCTCTCTCCTCTCTGTCAGCCCCTCTCTCCTCTCTGTCAGCCCCCTCTACTCTCTGTCAGTCCCCCTCTACTCTCTGTCAGCCACCCTCTCCTCTGTTAGCCCCCCTCCCCTGTTAGCCCCCCTCTCCTCTGTTAGCCCCCTCTCCTCTCTGCCAGCCCCCTCTCCTCTTTTAGCACCCCCTCTCCTCTGTTAGCCCCCTCTCCTCTCTGTCAGCCCCCCTCTCCTCTCTGTTAGCCCCCCTCTCCTCTGTTAGCCCCCCTCTCCTCTCTGTCAGCCCCCCTCTCCTCCTTATCATTCCCTCTCTCCTCTCTGTTTGCCCCCCTCTACTCTCTGTCAGCCCCCCTCTACTCTCTGTCAGCCCCTCTCTCCTCTCTGTCAGCCCCCCTCTACTCTCTGTCAGCCTCCCTCTCCTCTCTGTCAGCCCCCCTCTCCTCTGTCAGCCCCCCTCTTCTCTGTTAGCCCCCTCTCCCCTGTTAGCCTCCCTCTCCTCTGTGTCAGCCCCCCTCTCATCGGTCAGCCCCCCTCTCCTCTGTCAGCCCCCCTCTCCTCTCAGTCAGCCCCCCTCTCCTCGCTGTCAGCCTCTCTCTCCTCTCTGTCAGCCCCCTCTCCTCTTTTAGCGCCCCCTCTCCTCTGTTAGCCCCCTCTCCTCTCTGTCAGCCCCCCTCTCCTCTCTGTTAGCCCCCCTCTCCTCTGTTAGCCCCCCTCTCCTCTGTTAGCCCCCCCTCTCCTCTCTGTCAGCCCCCCTCTCCTCTCTGTCAGCCCCTCTCTCCTCTCTGTCAGCCCCTCTCTCCTCTCTGTCAGCCCCCCTCTACTCTCTGTCAGCCCCCCTCTCCTCTCTGTCAGCCCCCCTCTCCTCTGTTAGCCCCCTCTCCCCTGTTAGCCTCCCTCTCCTCTGTGTCAGCCCCCCTTTCATCGGTCAGCCCCCCTCTCCTCTGTCAGCCCCCCTCTCCTCTCAGTCAGCCCCCCTCTCCTCGCTGTCAGCCTCTCTCTCCTCTCTGGCTCTCTGTCACCCCCTCCTCTCTGTCTGCCCCCCTCTCCTCTGTTAGCCCCCCTCTCCTCTGTTAGCCCCCTCTCCTCTCTGTCAGCCCCCTCTCCTCTGTCAGCCCTCCTCTCCTCTGTCAGCCCCCCTCTCCTATGTTAGCCCCTTCTCCTCTATTAGCCCCCTCTCCTCTGTTAGCCCCCCCTCTCCTCTCTGTCAGCCCCCCTTTCCTCTCTGTCAGCCCCTCTCCTCTCTGTCAACCCCCTCTCCTCTGTTAGCCCCCTCTCTCTTTCATCCCCCCTCTCCTCTCTGTCAGCCCCGCTCTCCTCTGTTAGCCCCCTCTCCTCTGTAAGCCCCCTCTCCTCTCTGTCAGCCACCTCTCCTCTCTGTCAGCCACCTCTCCTCTCTGTCAGCCACCTCTCCTCTCCGTCAGCCCCCTCTCCTCTGTTAGCCCTCCTCTCCTCTATTAGCCCCCTCTCCTCTCTGTCAGCATCTCTCCTCTCTGTCAGACCCCCTCTCCTCTCTGTTAGCCCCCTCTCCTCTGTTAGCCCCTCTCTGCTCTGTTAGCCCCTCTCCTCTCTGTCAGCCCCTCTCCTCTGTTAGCCCCCCTCCCTCTGTCAGCCCCCCTCTCCTCTGTCAGCCCCCCCTCCCTCTGTCATCCCCTCTCTCATCTCTGTCAGCCCCCTCTCCTCTCTGTCAACCCCCTCTCCTCTGTAGCCCCCCCTCCCTCTGTCATCCCCTCTCTCATCTCTGTCAGCCCCCTCTCATCTCTGTCGCCCCCTCTCCTCTCTGTCAACCCCTTCTCCTCTGTTAGCCCCCTCTCCTCTCTGTCAGCCCCCTCTCCTCTCTGTCAGCCCCTCTCCTCTGTTAGCCCCCCTCTCCTCTGTTAGCCCCTCTCTCCTCTCTGTCAGACCCCTCTCCTCTCTGTCAGCCCCCTCTCCTCTCTGTCAGCCCCCTCTCCTCTGTTAGCCCCCCTCCTCTTTTAGCCCCCGTCTCTTCTTTTAGCCCCCCTCT